>JANAVB010006391.1:4705032-5412532 GCA_029216955.1 Iris pallida | reverse complement strand
ACATCAAAACCCATAAAAATACAACTTAAATAGATCAAAACCATACAAAACCGAAAATAGAAGAACTTAGATCTAGAACAATGGAGACTCCAAATCACAAAATGTCAAGTTCTAATGTTGATCACCATGGCCTAATCTAGCTAATGGACAAATAAAAAGTGGTTCTCAAGTGGTGGCAAGGTGCACTTGCCTAGACCTCTCTCTCCCTCTCTTTGGTAGGTAAGGAAGTAATGGGGAAGAAGAAGGTGAGTAATGAAGAGAGAGAAAGAAGAAATGGCAATAAATATCAAAGGTGGTGGTAGGTAGGGGGTTTATCCATGGTTCATGATGAACCAAAATAATCCCAACCGAACCAAGCCAACCCGGGCTAAGAATAAACCAAGCCAAGCCATAAAGAAAATTAAACAAGGAATCATGCAATACAAGAATAAATACGTACACGTATTCCAGAAATACGTAATACGAACCACAGGTATTACAACTCTACCCACCTTAAAAGAATTCTGTCCTCGGAATTTAATCAAGAGGCTAGAGGAGCATTGACAAGCTACATTAATCACATGCAAGCTATAACTAGGCAGACAATCACTCATTCAAGCAAGGAATCGAAGGCATGAGGCATAAGAAGACATTATACCTCACGAGTCAAACAAGTCGGGATATCGCGATCGGATATCATCCTCACACTCCCACGTTGACTCCCCCAAAGAGTGATGACCCCAAGCAACTCGGACTAACTTGATAGTCTTGTTCTTGAGGATCTTCTCTCTCCAGTCCAATATAGACACGAGCCTCTCCTCATACGAAAGGTTGGTACCAACAACCAATTCCGAATGATCCAGGATGTGGCTCGGGTCCGGGATATACCGTCGTAATTGGGATACATGGAACACGTCATGCACCTCGCTTAGCGACGGTGGAAGAGCGAGACGATAGGATACATCTCCTACTCGCTCCAGAATGTCAAACCGTCCTATATACCTAGGACTAAGCTTTCCCCGTACGCCGAAATGAATGACGCCACGGTTAGGCAAAATCCTCAGGAATACATGATCGCCGACCGAAAACTCGAGAGGGCGCCGATGAGAATCGGCCCAATGGCGCTGGCGATCTTGGGCAACTCGAAGATGATCTCTGACTCGCCTGACTACTTCAACTGTCTGGACAATCATTTCTGGACCGAGCATCTGTCTCTCTCCAACATCATCCCAGGCTAGCGGGGATCTGTACTTCCTACCATACAGTGCCTCGAACGGTACCATCTGGATACTGGCCTAGAAACTGTTATTGTACGAGAATTCCACCAGGTGCAAGTGATCTTCCCATGAACCACCGAAGTCAAGTGTGCAAGATCGCAACATGTCTTCAAGAGTCTGGATCGTGCGCTCCGACTGGCCATCTGTCTGCGGGTGATATGCTGAACTGAACTGGAGATGAGTTCCCAAACTCTCTTGCAAGCTGCACCAAAAGTACGATGTGAATCTTGAATCTCGATCCGAGGTGATACTGACTGGCACACCATGTAATCTGACAATCTGCCTGAGGTACATCTCTGCTAACTGAGCCGTCGACTGACCAACTCTGAATGGAATAAAGTGAGCCACTTTCGTGAGCCTGTCAACTATAACCCAGATAGCATCTCTACCAGCTGGGGATCTAGGTAGTCCAGTCACAAAATCCATGGTCACATGCTCCCACTTCCATTCTAGAATCGGCAAGGGTTGAAGAAGTCCTGCTGGCCTCTGATGTTCAGCTTTAACCTGTTGGCAAACCAAACACCGAGAGACAAATCGAGCTATCTCCCGCTTCATACCATTCCACCAGAAATGCTGATGAATATCATGGTACATCTTTGTACTGCCAGGATGGATGGAATACTGAGAACTGTGAGCTTCCGACATGATCTCCTGCCGGATATCTCCGCTCGGTACACAAAGACGCTTACCATGTCGAAGTGTACCATCCTCATGAATACATAACTCTGGTCTTCGTCCTGCCTTGTACTCTGCTCTGAGTCGCTGAAGCTTAGAATCTGCCGACTGCGCCATCCGGATCCTCTCGACTATAGTGGACTGAACTTGCATACTGGCCATCAAGGCCACACTGGAAGGGAGAACAACTTCAATACCCATCTTCTGAAGATCTGCTAACAGCTCTGGTTGCGCTGTTAGAAAATAAACTCCCGCTCTTCTGCTCAATGCATCTGCTACGACATTGGCCTTCCCAGGATGATACTGCAGATTGACATCATAATCCACAAGAAGCTCCAGCCACCTTCTCTGACGTATGTTAAGATCCTTCTGGGTGAAAACATACTTCAGGCTCTTGTGGTCGGTGAAAATCTCTACCCGATCTCCATACAAGTAGTGCCTCCACAACTTAAGTGCAAACACTACTGCTGCCAGCTCCAAGTCATGGGTTGAGTAATTCCTCTCGTGATCACGAAGTTGTCGTGACGCATAAGCTATTACCTTTCCATGCTGCATCAGAACACATCCTAAACCTCTGCCTGAAGCATCACAGTACACTGAGAATCCTCTGATCCCATCTGGAAGCGTGAGAATAGGGGCTGTTATCAGGCCTCGCTTCAACTGCTCAAAAGAACTCTGACACTCTGCTGTCCAAGCAAACTGTGCATCCTTGCGGGTCAACTACGTCAATGGCGCTGAAATTTGAGCAAAATTCGAAACGAACCGTCGGTAGTAGCCGACCAATCCAAGAAAACTACGAACCTCTACAACTGTGCTGGGCACTGTCCATGACTCAATAGCCACAATCTTCTGGGGATCCACTTCTACTCCTCCTCGAGTGATGATATGACCCAAGTACGAAATACGATCGAGCCAGAACTCGCATTTACATAACATGGCATATAACTGGTGCTCTCTGAGGATCTGAAGAACTATACGGAGATGCTGCTCATGCTCCGCCTCACTCTTGCTGTAGACCAGAATGTCATCCAAGAACACAATCACAAACTGATCCAAGTAAGGCATGAAGATGCGATTCATGAGGTCCATGAATACTGTCGGCGCATTGGTTGCTCCAAAAGGCATAATAAGGAATTCCCAATGCCCATATCTCGATCTAAAAGCTGTCTTCGGGATGTCCTGCTCTCTGACTCTGATCTGATGATAACCTGAGCGCAAATCAATCTTCGAGAATACTGAAGCCCCCTTGAGTTGATCAAACAAGTCATCTATCCTCGGAAGAGGGTATCTGTTCTTGATTGTCACTGAGTTCAAGGTTCGATAATCAACACATAACCTGGACGTACCATCCTTCTTTTTCACAAGAAGCATCGGGGCTCCCCAAGGTGATCTACTAGCACGAATGAATCCCTTGGTTCTGAGTTCTTCAATCATCTTGTACAAGATCTCCAACTCTGATGGCGCCATCCTGTAGACTCTCTATGACACTGGGGCTGTCCCGGGAATCAAGTCTATAGTGAACTCGATCTCTCACTCCGGAGGCATACCTGGAAGTTCCTCTGGGAAAATATCTGGAAACTCCTCGACTATCCTAGGCAACTGAACTGCTACTACTGTCATCCGCAATACTGGAGGAGATGACTCAACTTCGCCTCGGGAGAAAGAAAACTCCGGCTCTCCTTGAATGCTAAAAACAACCCTACCAATATGGCAGTCTATTCTAGCATACTGGTCCCTCAACCAATCCATCCCTAAGACCACATCATAATCGGCCATCGGGAACTCTATCAATCTAGCGGGAAATTCTCTACCGCTAACTACGATCCGACACGAGGAAAATACTCTATCTACTCCCACAAGTCCGTTACCAGTAAGTATATTAAGCCTTACCGATAATGACTCGGGCTCCAATCCTACCCGTATCGCGAATCGTGCAGACATAAATGAATGCGATGCACCAGAATCAAATAAAGCTGAAGCTGGAAAGGAGTTGACGAGAATAGTACCTGCCACTACCTCTCCTGGTGCCAATCCTTCCTCCACGGTCATCACCATAGCCTGACCGTGCCCTCGGGGTGCTGGTCCCCTCTGCTGAAATTCTCGCTGCCTGCTCTGACTCTGGGCTTGGACTTGTGCATACTGCTGGGGGTTCTGCTGCTGGAACACTTGGGTCTGAGACGGCAAGGGCCTCGGCAATGGATACTGCTGCTGCTGGACCGGAGCTGGTCCTCTCACCGAAGAGCTAGAAAGGTTGGACGATGATGAATAACCCCTATTCGGGCAGGATCCAACCCTATGGTCTGGTGCTCCATAAGCCAGACACAATCCCTGTGCCCTGCGACATTCTGCCACCACATGGCCTGGCTTCCCACAAAGAGAACAACCCACTGCGGAAGATTGCTTCTGCTTCTGCTGCTGAGGGTGCGTCGGAGTTGAATGCTGAACCGACGTTACTGAGGCCGCTCGCCTCGGAGCTCCAATAGTCAAGGCCCTAGCTGCCGTGGCCGGTGCTGAAGACTGATTCATCTGGCCGTGAGATCTCTTCCGACCTCCGGCCCTGTCCACAATCCTCTGGGAGGTATACTCATGCCTCCGGGCTGCTCTCAAGACTGCATCAAAAGTCTGATGCTCAAACTGCTCAACTGCCAACAAGATCTCCAGGTGAAGTCCCTGCTGGAACCGCTGGGCTCTATCATACTAGGTTGCCACCAAGGTGGGAGCAAACCGACTGAGTCTGGAAAACTCGGTCGCATATTCGTCGACCATCCTGCCTCCTTGCTTCAGATTGGTAAACCTCGTCTATAGATCATACCGAGCCACGGCATCGAAAAACTTGGTCTGGAATCTCTCTCTGAATACTGCCCAAGCAATGGGTGCTGCTAATCCAATGGCCTGCACTGCCCACCAGCTGCGGGCAAGATCCAACAACTGCAGGCGCACAACGGCCACCTTCTCGTTCTCTGGGGTCCTGGCTGCTTCTAGAATCACCTCTGTGTCCTGAAGCCATGCATCTGCTGCGATAGCATCTTCACTACCGTCGAAGAATGGAGGGTTCAAGCGCTTGAAGCTGTTGGCCGTACTGTTACCCTGATGACCACCCCGGGTCAAAGCATCCGTCACTGCCTGGTGCAAGGCATCTCCACGACGATCTTGAGAAGCTATAAAGGTCCTGACGAGTCCTACCAAAGTGCCGTCATCATGTTCTACAGGTTGAACTGGCTGGACTGGTGGCTCTCTGCCAGAAGGCACGACTCTGGAGGCTACTCCGGAATGTTGGGCCTGATCTCCAGGTTGCTGCTGGTCCGCGGAAGGTGCTCCGCCTTGCTGGTCGGTAGGACCACGAACAATGCCGCAGAAAAAGACGACATATGGAACAATAAGGAAGGACCAGGACAGATCAACGATACAAGCATATGATCAGGACAAGAATCCAGGGATTCAGAAGATACGAGCAGAGATCAAGGACGAATACTGATTGAGACATCTATTCGGTAAACCCTCACATATCTTGATTTACAAGACCTGCATGGGCCACCACTTAAACCATGTCACGCCCCAGAACCAGAATACTGGAGAGCGGGGGCAGACATAGCCAGCTACGTATATGAAATAGAATCCATCTCGCTATACGGTCACGGCTGTCTAGATACATGAGGGTTTATCTACAAGCCAACAGTCTCTTAAGGTCATGAACAAGCCTAGTGTCTCAAATCACAAGCAAGTAAAAGTCACAAGATGTATGATCATTAAATATACAATAGTAAGGCATCCCAAACATTACATATTCAGTTGATCATGAAGCTAGTCATTACAAAATGTCAGGACTAGCAAGAGTTTAGTTGTACATGATCAAACTAGGATCTGTTAATCATGTTACAGCCCGTAGGCAGACAGTAAGTAAAGTGCAATCGAGCTAAACAGGTGCTCGTCGGCTAAACGCCTCAAAAGAATATTTTTACAATAGAGTGGGAGAGCCAAAAATAACCCACTCGTTGCCCGGGTTCCGTCTAGTCGCCACCATCGGGCTAGATAGTCGGTAGATCCTCCGGAGCTGCTCCGAAATCTGGCCACACAAAACCAGCTGGGTCAGACCCCAGAAAGAGCAAGTGCCACAAAGAAAGCTTCACTTAAGAACTAAAACCAGCAATCAGCACAAGATATAAATAAAAGTAAGAACTGGAAATAAAGAAAATACACCAGGATGATATACGACGAGATAACCATGGAACTATTCAGATAACCAGGTTACAACCCGTAAACCAAACAAGGACCGGGGTTGTAACCTTTCGTCTGAACAGAACTTGGAATTCTCACCATTTATCGGTAAAATAAATACAAGCATTCTGGTCATTCAATAATCTGGAACAGGATCAGGGCAAGACTAGACTGGTTAGACTCCATCCAATCACTTCACGGCCAAGCAAGAATTACGGCTTGATACTTTAACTAACTAGGGTTGTCACAAGCCTAATTACTAACAAGATGCAGTGATATTATTCTACAGCCACAAGCCCTGCAGACCATCCAGGTTACCCGGGTTAAAAGATTAGAGTTGAATTCAGGTGGATACATCATCCAGGAAATGAATGTACCCTTAGGTAGCTTGAAGGGTGCAACACATGACAGTGTGCTAGAAATGTGCCCTACTCGATGGCAGGCTACAGATCCCAAGGCGGGCCCAGGTAACGGGATTGCCTGTAGCTGGGAAATCTCTTCATGACTAATGTATTAATCTAGTTATTAGTCCTTAGTTCATTTCAATAGGTACTCCTGACCGTGGTACTCAGGAGTCCCATCCTAGACATGATGCAAGACAGGACTGGTTTATTTATACAAGCACAATCGCCCACGGTGTCCAGATTAATTATACCGGTCATGTCATGTCAGGTAGCCGTCGCAACAGCTATTCGAGATAATCATGTCAGGTTATCATGCCAAGTGTACTTGTCAGGAGTGCGCCACGACGGCCACTATCAGGTCATGTCAAGTTATTATGTCAGGAGTGCTCCACTACGGGTCACTATCGAGTCAGGCTCAGTTATCCTTTCCAAACATATCAAGTAAATTTATGATTATCAAGTTCATGACAAAAGGCGTAAGGATATAAAATGGACGTAAAATATCTAATAAAATATCAATATACAGGGCTATAGAAGAGCCAAGCTTAAGGAAAATAAAACCAAATTTGACACGCTGACATAAGACCAAGTCAGCCAAAGGCCATACGCTCAGTACAAAAGTCATACGCTCAGGTCAGGCTACGCTCAGGTTAGCATATGCAGGACATACGCTTCCCAAAAGACAGCGTATGTACTCCATACGACTCCTCGTCAAGCAAGCGAGCGTATGCGAGTCATACGCTCCCAAAAGGCAGCGTATGGGGACTATACGACTCCTTGTCAAGCAAACGAGCGTATGCGAGTCATACGCTCCCAAAAGGCAGCGTATGGGGTCCATACGACTCCTTGTCAAGCAAGCGAGCGTATGCGAGTCATACGCTCCCAAAAGGCAGCGTATGGGGACTACGCTGCGCTAAAGAGCACGCTCAACTCAGTGGCACAAGCTAAAAAGCTCGTGCACTGCTCACTGTCTTCTCCAAATCAGCAGGAACTCCATGGTTGAACCCAAAGCTTCAAAAGTCCATAACTTGGTCAAAACAAGTCCAAATCCAACTTTGCAAAGTTCTATCTTGGGTGAAATTAAATTCTCTCCAACATAAGAACATCAAAACCCATAAAAATACAACTTAAATAGATCAAAACCATACAAAACCGAAAATAGAAGAACTTAGATCTAGAACAATGGAGACTCCAAATCACAAAATGTCAAGTTCTAATATTGATCACCATGGCCTAATCTAGCTAATGGACAAATAAAAAGTGGTTCTCAAGTGGTGGCAAGGTGCACTTGCCTAGACCTCTCTCTCCCTCTCTTTGGTAGGTAAGGAAGTAATGGAGAAGAAGAAGATGAGTAATGAAGAGAGAGAAAGAAGAAATGGCAATAAATATCAAAGGTGGTGGTAGGTAGGGGGTTTATCCATGGTTCATGATGAACCAAAATAATTCCAACCGAACCAAGCCAACCCGGGCCAAGAATAAACCAAGCCAAGCCATAAAGAAAACTAAACAAGGAATCATGCAATACAAGAATAAATACGTATACGTATTCCAGAAATACGTAATACGAACCACAGGCATTACACGTAGTAAGCTTAGAGATAAGAAAGTAAATTGGTGGGTTGAAATGGTAGAATTTCTTCTCTATTTATAGGATTTCCAAAGGGAGAATTCCGAAAGAATTCAGACAGAATTCTATGAGGGAATCTCGGCATATAGCCATTGCATCCGTAACTGCTGGAAGATTGTGTTTAAAATACAACGTTTCACCGGCCAAACTCGGGCCAAATTCGGGGCAAATTCGTGTCGAAGTCTGCTAGGCCAGAATAGGTTGGGTTGACAACTCATGTTTTGGGCATTTGAATGGTCAAACAGTTAGGAGGTAGTTTGTGCTTTGTGAGTGGGTTTGTTTTGAAAATGAAAAGATATTTTGAAAATATTTCTTTGGTAGCCTATTTGCCAATACGATACGATTTTCAATGTATTCCTAGACTCAATAAAATATGAAAATATATTGATAATTGAAATACAGACGCGATGATAAACACAGCTCTAAGTTCCAAAGTCTTGAACGGTATGAGACACAATCTGTAGTAGTTCGTCCATGTAGCCCTTATACCGAGACAGGTTTAGCGGTTCGACCACAACCAATGGGCCAATAATCTCTCCCACTAATTGACAAACCTTGACCGATATAACATCATGTTCTTGATTGAACAAAAAAATATCAAAACATTTGTTTGGTAATGTCTCCTCTTGGTAGAATTTATCCTGAAAAAGATGTTAGATCCTTTTCACCCGCGTTGTAACTTAGCAAAATAATTACAAAGAGATAAGCTCCCCCACAATTAATGCTTAAGAAACAAACAGAAAAAAAATGCAGAGGTAATAAAAAATAACAAAAATTTTGCAGACAGTGTCACAACCCGCTCCTAGATAACCGAGTACGAGTTTGTATCCAAGCCCAGCCTACGCCATAGTATCGGTGGTAGAACGCTGTCTAGTATACAAAATAAATCCTCCATAGCTACAAGTGATCACAGATACAAATCATACTCAGCAATAACACAAACCAAGAAAATAAGTGTATCATAGATGATTAAAAATAATAATATTTAAATCAAATAACAAAGAGATTAAATTCAGAATAATAATATGGTCCATTCGGGAACAAATTCGGTCCAACTATAAAAGAACTAGCAAGATATGAACTAGATTAAATCTGGATCCCTCTAGAGATCGATCATGTCTCATGAGTCTCGGTACCAACATCGTCAGCACTATCCTCTGAGGGTCCATAATAAGAAGTTTAAAGATACTCGTCATCCTCACCTATATTGTCAACGATCTAGTCAGGAAAGGAGCAAAGTACAACTATATTGTATTTAATGTTGTCAGCACAAAATAAGCTAGAACAATGAGAAACAGTAACTGTAAAGAACATATAAAGAACTAGCAAGATATGAACTAGACATAGGAAACAATAATCATGAACGAGTAAGCTAATAGAAAAGAAGCACGTAGATAAGGAAGTAAGTTAAGATCATGAACAATAAAAACAATAGCATATGTGAAATACCTTTCGATACGTTAACGGATGGGCCAATACAACACATCATAGATGGCTATCATTCAATATTTGTTACGGCTAACCCATACGTGAGGTATATGACTTAGCTATCATTCAATAACAATATTTGGGTTTGTTCATGTACATACCGAGTATTTTCCCTCTCGACTCACTATACAATAATACGGTCAATGATACAATAGGCCTACCCAGTCACCATCGTGTCTCAATAAAAGAATTATAATGTACCAAAAATAATATAATGTTGTACTTGCTGAACAAATCGTAATCATAAGTAGAGGATGAGAGGAACGCCAACCTAGAAGCTATCAACTCATATCGTACCATCGTACCACGAACAATGCAGGAAAATCACAAGTTAATTCTAAGATTCTAATTTTAAAATCATAAAATAAATAGCTAATGGGTTAACTTATCTAATAAAAATTAATTCTGGAATAAATTACTTAAAATTCTAATTTAACCTAATAATATGAAATATAACCTAAACAAAGAAATTTGGCCATAGAAAGTCATGTTTCAAATTTTAGAAACCATGGCACGCAAATCGAGGTATCCCGTTGACTAACTAGTCAAGTATTATGAACTCGAGATTTTGAAATTGCGTCTTGGTAAATTTCAGTGCCATGAGTGCATCAGAATTGACCATGCATAAAATCATGTTTTGGTCAAAAGATATCGCCGTTATGGCTAACCGTGAGCAAATCGATGATTTACCGATCAAATATGAGTTCAACGTAATAAATAAAATAGTAAACAAACCTCTAAAATTCTGGATAAATTATATTCGAAGATCATCATGTTAGCTTTCCAAAACTTCAAACGGATCGCAAATCGAAGTTCGAGATCTCCCGGGATCTCAAAAACCATGCGACGTGTCGAGTTTTGGACAACCAACACTAAAATAATTATCTAGAAATTCAGAAGCAAAATCTCAGAAAATAAAAAATATATTCTAAAATCTAACCTCGAGACGAATCCAACAAAAAAATGGTGCACGAAAACGAGGTCAGGACCGCAATCGCTTCAGGAAGTCGGGGAATCTCCTAGAGATCAATCTCTCAAAGTCGGCCAAAAGATAATAGGGTTTCTGGAAATATATATATATATAAGGAGAGCGGGCGGCTAAAGAGAGGCTCGAGCTGCAGTTATGCACCATGTTGCGTCATCCTGTGCCGCCCGCTCAAATAGTGAACGGTCGGATAGCGCTGCTGCTTGGTGTAGCCGACTATGAGTCGGTTGAAGCTGGCCCATATAAGGAAGCCCTGGCCAGGGCAGCGCCTGCCTCGCTGACAGCTGGGCCATCCCTGCTCGGCCTAAGCGGCTGACAGGTGGGATGGGCGACTGATTATGTGCATGATTGTGTATTTAATAATCAGAAATTGATTTAAAATCATTTTAAAGCCAAAAAATATAAATATAATCCTAAAAATTTCAGAAAAATTGTAGAAAATTATAAAAAAAATATATTTAACCCTCTAGAGTCTAAATAAAAATAATTTGTCTGAAAATAGTCCCAAATGGCCTTATAGTAAATCTTGGAAGGATTTAAAATATATAAAAGTTTATAAAATAATTATCTAAAAATATCTAAAAATCATATTAAATATGAAATAGCTAAATAGTGTTCATATAAACTATCTAAGGGCCATATGACCATGATATGATCATAGCTCTCTTACGAGCTTAGGCATGACCCCTAATGATCATAAAAGTTAAACATAACCAAAATTTTCTAATCTAGGAGGCAGGTGCCACATACTGTCCCCCTTAAACTTATTTTTGTCCTAAAAAATAAAAGTAAAGTACGTATGAAACAATCATACCTCATTCTTGAAACAAATAGGCAAACTTCTCGTGCATCTCATCTTTTCGCTCCCACGTTGACTCTTCGAGGGAATGATGACTCCAAGCTATGCGAACCAAAGGTATTGTTTGGTTGCGCAGTACCTTCCCTCTGTGGTCCAATATCTCCACAAGCTGCTCTTGGTAAGTGAGGCTTGGTCCAATCTCGATCTCCGAGTGATCCAACACATGACTCGGATCAGCGATGTAACGTCTAAGCTACGATATGTGAAACACATTTTGCACTCCTTCCAAAGCAGGTGACAAAGCAAGTCGGTAAGCTATTGCGCCAACTCGCTTCAGAATGCTAAATGGTCCAATATATCTTGGACTAAGCTTTCCACCCTTCCCAAATCGAATCATGCCACGTGTAGGAGAAATCTTCAAGAATACCAAGTCTTCCACCTTGACCAATAATCATCCATTAGGATATAATCTATAATTTCATAATACCTTAAATAAAATAATACTTACCACAAACTCCAACGGCCTCCTATGACTATCGGCCCAATGCTTCTGCCAATCCTACTGTACGCGAAGTATCTTTCTAATCTTCTTCACCTTCTCTATGGCATCCACTATCATCTCTGGGCCCAATAAAGCTCTTTCTTCCTTGTCATCCCAAGATAGAGGGGGTACGACATCTTCTCCCATATAGAACCTCGAAGGGTGACATACCAATGCTGGCCTGATAACTATTTGAATAAGAACTCCACTAAGTGTAGATGATCTTCCCAAGAGCCTACAAAGTCTAATGCGCAAGTCCTGAGCATATCTTCAAGTGTCTGAATGGTCCTCTCCGAATGTCCGTCTGTTTAGGTGTGATAGGTGGTGCTAAATTTGAGTTGAGTACCCAAACTAGCTTGCAAGCTCTTCCAAAACTGGGAAGTGAATCTAATGTCTCGATCCGAGACGATACTCACCGGAACTCGATTCAATCTGACATTCAACTTCACATATAGCTCAGCTAGCTTCTCTGTACACAAACGTACCTTAAATGGAATAAATTGGGCCGATTTGGTCAACCTATCCACGATGGCTCAAATCGTGTTCCTTCTTCTTGGTGTGCATGGAAGTCCCGAGACAAAATCTATCGTAATATGCTCCCACTTCCACTCTAGAATTAGCAATGGCTATAACAAACCTACCGATCTCTGCCTTTCGTCTTTGGCCTGTTGGCATACTAAACATCCAGAAACAAAGCGTGCCATTTTCCTCTTCATCCCATACCACCATACATGCTCTCACAAATCCTTGTACATCTTCGTAGCTCTAGGATGAATAGAATACTGCATTCTTATGAGCCTCCTACATAATCTCCTCATGTAGATCTCTGCCAGGCACACACAATCTAGTCCCATGCCGCAATGAGCCATCCTCTGTAATGATAAACTCATCCACTAATCCAGCTCGTACTTGATTTATAAGCTGCCTTAGACCCTTTTCCTCATACTAAGTCTCTCGGATCTTGTCCAGCAAACTAGACTGGATCCGTATGCCCATCATCTGACCGTCTACTCCCCGGAATAACCACTTCTATATCCAAAATCTCTAAGTCTTCTAGTAGGTACCGATCCATTGTCAAATACATAACGATAGGATATATACTCAATGCATCGACAACCATGTTGGTCTTCCCAGGATGATACTGCAGATTGATGTCAAAATCACTCATCAACTCTAGCCATCTTCGTTGCCTCATATTCAATTCCTTCTGGGTAAATACATACTTTGTTGCCTCTCTCCGTATAAGTAATGCTTCCACAGCTTCAACGCAGAGATTACTGCTGCCAATTTAAGGTCATAGGTAGGGTAGTTCTTCTCATGTGGTCGTAGCTGCCTGGACGCATATGCTACTATTCTTATTCTGCTTGAGAACACATCCCAATCCCATGCCCGAAGCATCATTGTAGATGGCAAAGCCTCCCGATCCAGATGGCACTGTCAAAATAGGAGTTGTAGTCAATCTCTTCTTCAACTCATCAAATGCAGCTTGGCATTCTTCAGTCCAAACAAATTTTTCGTTCTTTCGAGTAAGTTTCGTCATGGGTTCAACAATTTGAGCAAAATCTTTTATGAACTTTCTGTAGTAGCCAGCCAAACCCAAGAAGCTTCTAATTTCTGCAATAGATGTTGGGGTAGGCCATGATTCAACGGCCGCAACCTTCTATGGATCCACTATTATTCCTTCTCCAGTCACAACATGCCCTAGAAACTCTACTTTATTTAGAAAAACTCACATTTTGAGAGTTTTCCATACAACTTCTCCTTCCTCAAAGTCTCCAACACTACCCTCAAATGCTCTTCATATTCTTCCGAGGTCTTTGAATATATAAGGATATTATCTATAAACACTACTACAAACTTGTCAAGGTATTTATGAAATACTTTATTCATCAAGTTCATAAAAACAGCGGGAGCGTTCGTCAACTCGAACGACATCACAAAAAATTCATATTGGCCATGCTTTGTTCAAAATACAGTCTTCGGTATATCTTCCTTCTTTACCCTCACCTGGTGATAACCAGATCGTAAATCGATCCTCGAAAATACCTTGGCACCACTCAATTGATCAAAAAGATCATCTATATGCGGTAATGGGTATTTATTCTTGATCGTAAGGCTGTTCAAGGCTGTATAATCGATACATATCCGTACCGTCCCATCTTTCTTTGGTACAAACAATATCAGAGATCCCCAAGGCGAATAATTTGATCAGATAAAGCCTTTCTCTTCTAACTCATCAATTTGCTTCTTCAATTCTACTACCTCGTTGTTGTTGATCCTGTAGACATTATTCGACACCGGTTCCGCTCCCCGTATTAGATCAATAGAGAATTCGATATCTCTATTGGACGAAAGTATTAGAAACTCCTCGGGAAATACATCCAAGAATTCTACAATAATAGAATACGATGCTTCATTCTCCTTTATCACAGCTCCAAAGCTAATCCCATCTGCCTGCTCCACAGCTCCTCTACCAAACTCAAACTCAGCCTCTCCTGGTGGACAAAGACAACAAACCCCTATGACAATCAATGGTAGCGTAATGCTTACTCAACTAATCCATCCTGAGAACGATATCGAAGCTCGAAAGTGGCATTACGAGTAAGCTTACACGCAAACTCCTGCCTCCCAAGGTTATAGAACAACCATTTCAAACATCACGGACTGGAATAATACCTCCTCCAGTCATGATCTTGCAACCCCAATTGATGGGTTCGGAGGCTTTACTATGTTTTTGCATAAAACTTACAGATATGAAACTATGAGACGAACCAGAATCAAATAAAGTAATAGCCACTATGGAATTGAGTAAGGTTGAACCTGGGATCACATCTGTAGTAGCCTCTGGCTCCTCGAATGCCATAGCGAAAGCACGTCCCTGCTGTTGGTGGTGAATAAACTTCTATTGCTGAGTAGGAAGTGGTGGTCACCTCTGCTGAGTCACTGGTGGTCCTCCTGGTCCTCTCTGAGTAGGTACTGGGCCCTGATAAGTAAATATTGTTGGACATTCTTTCTCCTGGTGCATAGCTAATCCACACGATAAGCATTGTTGTAATCGTCTACGATAGTAATCAAAATGATATCCTGGCCTCCGATAATATGATGTGCAGTAGTCGTTTGAGTCTGATTCTGTTGTTGTGATGCTGGAGCTCTACCAGAAGGTCGAAACTACTGCTGTTGGAAACGTGGCTGCTAGTGATACTGCTGTGGTGAAGTCTTCCCTGGAATATTGGGACGTTTCGCTGGTCCTGATTGGCTGCTACCTCCTTCGTACGTATCTCGATCTCTCTTCGACCTGGGATCTAGTTCTTTGTCTACTCCTTGTGCGACCTTCAAGATATCCTCATAGGTAGTGGCTCGACTGGTAGCAACAGCTAGGCAAATCTCACGAGATAATCTTTTCTTGAATCTTCGGGCTTTACTTTCATGGGTATTGGCCATGCTCTCTGCGAAACAGCTGAGACGACTAAACTCTGTGGTATACTCATCGACGGTGAGGTTTCCCTGCTTCAGGCTCTCGAACTGACTTCCTAAAGCCTTCCGAGGTACGTCGGGATAGAAATTCTTTTTGAATGGCTCATTGAACTCTGCCCAAGTCACATTTGGTACGGAAAGTCGGGGCTATCTTGATACCACATCTGGGTGATGTCAAATGGTTGTATGCTGGCTGACTCTATCTTCAAGTCTTCAGGAACTTGAGGCATCCGAAGAAACCATTCCACGTTATCTATCCACTCATCACCATAGAGAATTTCTTTTGTCCCATAGAATTCCAATGGCCTAAGGTTCATGGAGTCATTGGATGTTTCTGGGCGAGGTCGGGGAGCATCTCTAGTCTGAAGAGCCTCTCTCAAACTACCGCCGAAGATATTAGCATGTTCAGTCTGGAATCGATGAGTTGCTGGAAGATCTCAAGAAGCTGAGCATTGTCTAGTACAGGTGCTGGAGGTGGAGTCTGCGGAGGAAACTATAGGGATGGTAGAATATCATCTCTGCGAAACCTCGAGGTGTACAGATGTGACGGGTCACCCTGATGAGTAAGTTGGCCTCCATGTGATGGTAGGATCCCATCTGTAGAAGTTCCTCCTGCAGTTGGTGGGGTATGCATAGAAGCGGTGCTCATGTCCTTAGAATCCATTAGCTACAATAAAAGAAAATCAGTAAACGGCGGGAAGATTCAAGCAGGATACAAATCAAGAAAAATTTAAAATCAATAGGGATATTAATAACGTGTCAAACATATGGAGGAGATTCTAACAATCTAATCCTGTTCGCAGGCCCATAGTAGTACGACTAACTTAAGTACTACCACGAGTTCGTAATCTTTTATAAAAACTGACCTGCATGGGCTACCATAAAAACCTGTCACGACCCACTCCTGGATAACCGAGTACGAGTTCGTACACAAGCCCAGCCTACATCGCGGTATCGATGGTAGAATGCTGTCTAGTATACACAATAAATCTTCCACATATACAAGTGATCACAGATATAAATCATACTCAACAATAACACAAACCAAGAAAATAAGTGTATGATAGATGATGAAAATAATAATATTCAAATCAAATAACAAAGAGATTAAATTCAGAATAATAATATGGTCCATCCGGGAATAAATTCGGTCCAACTATAAAAGTAAACTAGAGCATAAATAAAGGTAAATCTAGATCCCTCCAGAGATCGATCATGGCTCCTGAGTCTCGGTACCAACATCGTCAGCACTATCCTCTGAGGGTCCATAATAAGAAGTGTAGAGATACTCGTCATCCTCACCTATATTGTCAACGATCTAGCCAGGAAAATAGCAAAGTACAACTATATTGTATTTAATCTTGTTAGCACAAAATAAGCTAGAATAATGAGAAACTGTAACTGTAAAGAACATATAAAGAACTAGCAAGATATGAACTAGACATGGAAAACAATAATCATAAACGAGTAAGCTAATAGAAAAGAAGCATGTAGATAATGAACTGAGCTATCATGAACAATGAAAACAATAGTGTATGTGAAATACCTTTCGATACGTGAACGGCTAGGCTAATACGGCACATCATAGATGGCTATCATTCAATATTTGGTATGGCTAACCCATACGTGAGGTGTATGACTTAGCTATCATTCAATAACAATATTTGGGTTTGCTCACGTACCTACCAAGTATTTTCCCTCCCGACTGACTAAACAATAATACGGTCAGTGATACAATAAGAAGGATACAATAAGCCTACAGTGTCACCATCGTGTCTCAACGAAATATCAAACAAGGAAACGATAAAGAAAGCATTATAATGTACCAAAACATAATGCAATACTGTACTTGCCTGATTGAACAAATCGTAATCACAAGTATAGGATGAGAGGAGCGCCAACCTAGAAGCTACTAACCCATATCGCACCATCGTACCACGAACCATACAAAAAAAACCATAAGTCTATTCTAAGATTCTAATTCTAAAATCATGGAATAAGTGGCTAATAGGTTAACTAATCTAATAATAATTAATTCTAGAATAAATTACTTAAAAATCAAATTTAACCTAATAATAATCTGAAATACAACTTAAACAAGGAAATTTGGTCATAGAAAGTCTTGTTTCCAATTTTGGAAACCATGACACGCAAATCAAGACGTACCATTGACTAACTAGTCAAACATTATGAACTCGAGTTTTTGAAAGTGCATCTTCGTAGATTTCAGCACCATGAGTGCACCAGAATCGACCGTGCCATAAAATTACGCTTTGGTAAAAAGATATCGTCGTTATGGCTAACTGTGAGCAAATTGGTGATTTACCGATCAAATTCGAGTTCAACATAATAAATAAAATAGTAAACAAACCTCTAAAATTACAAAAAAATTATATGTTGAAGATCGTCATATTAGCTTTCTAAAACTTCAAACGGATCACGAATCGGAGTTCGGGATCTCCTGGTATCTCAAAAATCGTGCACCATGTCAAGTTTTGGACAACCAACACAAATAATTCTCCAGAAATTCAGAAGCAAAATATCAAAAAATAAAATATATATATTCTAAAAGATAACCTCGAGGGCACAAAAATGAGGTCAGGGTTGTCCGCAATCGCTTCGGGAAGTCGAGGAATCTCCTAGAGATCAATCTCTCAAAGTCGGCCAAAAGATAATAGGATTTCTAGAAAGCCAAATATATATATAAGGTGTGCTGGTGGCTAAAGAGATGCTCGAGTTGTGGCTACGCACCATGTGGCATCATCCTGTGCAGCCCGCTCAAATGGTGAACGGTCGGATGGTGCCACTTTTTGGTGTAGCCGACTATGAGTCGGTTGAAGCCGGCCCATATAAGAAAACCCTGGCCAGGTCAGCACCCGTCTCGCTGACAGCTGGGCTCGCCCCGCTCGGCCTGAGCAGCTGACAGGTGGGCCCGACGGCTGACTATGCACATGACTGTGTATTGAATAATCAGAAATTGATTTAAAAATCAATTTAAAGCCAAAAAAATTCAAATAAAATCCTAAATATTTCAAAAAAATTATAGAAGATTATAAAAAAAAAGTATATTTAACCCTCTATAGTCTAAATAAGAATACTTTCTCTGAAAATAGTACCAAATGGCCTTATAGCAAAGCTTGGAAGTATTTAAAATATATAATACTTCATAAAATAATTATCTAAAAATATCTAAAAATTATATTAAATATGAAATAGCTAAATAGTGTTCATATAAACTATCTAAGGGCCATATGACCATAATATGATCATAGCTCTCTTATGAGCTTAGGCATGACCCCTAATGATCATAAAAGCTAAACATAACCAAAATTTCCTAATCTAGGAGGCAGGTGCCACAGACAGTTTATGATTTGAAGCACTAGCTAAAAGATAATGCTAAGCATAAGTGCATACAAATGGAGACAATAAATACTGAAATAAAAATACATAATAATAAAAAGAGTTTGGAATAACCAACTCAGCATCTCAAATAGTCATAGATGTGCAGAAAAGAATGTAATACTATCTTGAAATATAGGGGATAGGTAGCTGAGACTTACGTAATGTTCTACTCGACGAAATGCATAGTACGTGACGTTCTTCTCAAGGACGCATGTGTATGGGGAGCTTCAAGTTCAGACACGAAGGTGGGCAGGTTCAGGAGTTTGAATGTTGTGAGAACCGTACCGTCCGTTTGGTTGGGCCAGCCAAAGGTGAAGAAGCTCGTCGGAACGTTAACACTTTCTAGTGGAAGACGGAAGTCGGGGACAGGTATCCGAGACTTACTGTGAGACTGATCGTCAGGGACTTTAGTCTTGGTCGTGTCATTGATATCGGCAGGATCCCAGTGGTGCAAGAGATGCTTCGCATGGCAGCTAGCATCGATATGACGGTCGAGGAGCTGGAGACAAAGGAAGATGCAAAGAGCTCGGGAGATCGAAGATCAATGTCATGGGGGAGCAGAAACTCTGTCGCGGGATGACATGCATGGAGTCCAGTTGAGGAGCCATACGGTCAACACCCTATCATCAGACTGAAGGAAGAGATTGTTGGAATCCAGTCTGGATTTGGTAAGAACAAATTTTGGAGCCCAAATATGGTAACAGATTTAGTTTGGTATGATTTGGAAATCTACATTAAATATGTGATTTAATTAGATTTACAAATTTGTATCAAATATTTAATTTGACCATATTTGGACGTCCATAATTGGTGATGGGATGTAATCTATACCGTTGGTTGTTGGTGGACGGCCAGATCTGATAGTGGACTACTTTTAGGATTTTCTAACCCTAAAATTAGGTTTTTTATCTTATTTATATTATGTGAGTATAAAGGCACAAAGTGGAGATTCAGGGTGCTCTTAGGAATTCGCCATCCAAGACAGAAAGAAGAAAAAGAAGATCTAATCGAGGAGTCGTCAACTTCGGTTAGGGTGATTGCTACGGATTGGTGAGTGATCTCAATTGTAATCTTCTGTTTTTTTCTTGAGAGTGGTGAGTGGGGTAAACCTATTAGGGCAAATGGTTCAACGTGAGTTCTGTCAATCTTGTAATTTTATCTGAGTTATTATAGGTTAAAATTTGTCCAGGTGACATACGTCACCGCCATATACTTGTCTTCATCTTGTGCTTGGTGTCCGTTAGACGGGGGTTGATTTTGATCAGATGAATTGGCAAAATGCTTCCGTGCCCAACAGCATAAGACCCTAACTGGATGATGGAAGATTAGTAGATCGAGACACGGGGGTGTATTATTCATTCCATTTATAAAAATGGTGAGAGATGGGCCCAATAGGATGCAAAGCATACCCCGTATGTAACGACGGACGCCTTGATAGAAAGAAGATATCTTAGTGTTCAAGATAATATACTTCAAATCCTAGTGACATTATGAACCTTTTTTTTTTTACTTACAAATGAGAGTATAGTTGAAATGAATCCAACTCAAACTCACAGATGCAATGCCCAAAAAAAAAAAAAATTAAGGAAAAAAGTCATTCTTTGAAGGCACAAACAAAACACAAATTAATAAAAGAAAGAAGAAGTGAAAGAAAAAAAAATTGAAGAACAAAAAAAAAACGAAAGGAAAAAAACAAAATATTTCTTAATAAGAAAATTTTAAACAAGAACTTTAAAAAGAAAAAAACCAAAAGAAAAGACAAAAAAAAAAAAGCAAAAACAAAAATAATAATAAATAATAACCAAAAAATGCAAACCAGAAAAAGCATCCTTTAAAAAGTATACAAAAAGGGAATAAAAAAGAAAACTTTTTATATAAAAGAAAAAAAAAGGAAAAGGAAAAGGAAAAAGATTCTTAAATGAAGTGAAAAAAAAAACAGTTTAAAAACAAATGAAAAAAGAAAAAAAAAAGGAGAAAAGAAATAGAAAAAACATTTTTTTCCTTAAATAAAAAAAGAAAAGAAATCCACTTACTAAAAAGGCACTCCCTAAAAGGTTCAGTTTTACTGTCAACTTTTTTTTTTTTGAAATTACACGCGCACACACAATTGGGGGGCACGAACCTTGCCGGCCCCTCTGGATGTCCGCTCTAATACCACTAGGCTAGAGAGCTCAGACGTTTTACTGTCAACTTCACAAACGGGTATAAGAATACATCAAAATGCAGCAACAGCAATGCACATTTATTCCCTGAAAGACGATGTTATGAATTCCCTTTCTAGTTATACACGTATTCAATTAAAGAAATGGCCCTGCTGTATTGGTATAGAGAGGGTCATCATCGGTCTAAACAGGAGATGTCCGTCTAATAAATCGGGCTGCAGTGCAGGAAGCTGAATGCAGAGGACTCTGCATTCCCTAAGGCTGGACGAGAGTCTTGGCTATATATTGAAAAATAAAATAGATGAAAATAGATTCTAATTGAACTGAAATTAACATAAGAAATGAACATGTTCACTATCCTATTACCTGTTCATCACGTATGGAGGTGCCAGGGACACAACTGGCAGATCATTCACATTGCTGTCTGGTGAAAACTGGGGCCAAAACCCTGAGAACAATGAAAGAGAGTTCAGAAAGGTGCCGCATAAGCAATTCATATTTCAACTAGATAATCTTCCTAACCGAGAGTAAATGGACATGAACTAAAACCTACTTTAATTTGCATCTCAAACTATGTTATAGTTGACAACCGATATTTTCCTCATTGTATGACATGGAGTATGATCCTGTCTACATTTAGATTCTGATTCAGGTTTGAATATGTCAGTGGAGTTTTTTTTAACAGCATTGTAGTAGATGCAAATATAGTTATTAACATTTTATGATTAACGTGAAGCATAACGGGACCTAGTGGTTGTCCTAAAGTTCATCAAAGCTATACAGTATATGTTATTCCCGAAACATATTTTAGATAGAAGAACGTGAGTGGACATAGTGATTCTCAGGAATGAATTTTCGTCACACACTCTGTATAAGAGGAACTTCGAAAATTGCTTCTCAAGAAGATCTTGAAGACACTGTCTCGAAGACGTAGCAAGAAGAAGACCCAACTCTGCTGGGGTGATGAAGATCACCGTTGCTCAAAGCAAGATTTGTTCTACTGCGATCTGCTCCCAGGAACCATCAAGTTCGAATGACAACTTCTGTAACCCTCGCTGTCACCTCCTGACTGAACTCGCAGAACTCCTTGGACACTAATGCCAGCGGCCTCTCAACTCTCTTCGTCACTAATTTTCTGAGAAAGTCGTCAAAGGAGACACAAAAATGTTATTTATAGAGTTGGGCTGAAATCCTAACTCTAATCTTGGCCGTATCTGCAAAAAGATAGGAACAAATTAAGGAAAGATTTAACTGAATCAAATTTAAATGCCACAAAAATCATATCTGTGATTTGACTAAATCTTTCAATAATCGTCCGAATCTTCCAATCAATGCCAACAGCAGCACAGGCGCGCGGACACACTGGCGCGCAGACGCATAAGCGCGCGGACGCACTGGCGCGCAGACGCACAAGCGCACGGATGCACTGGCGCACAAGCGCGCGAGCACACGCGGCCATGAAGATCCGCACCTAGCCCGCGCCTATGCCCGCGTGCCTACACCCGCGACAGCACGCGCGCCTGTAACCGTGCCTACTTCCGCGCCAACACCCGCTCTTGTACGCGCGTCGAGCCCATAAGCCTAGCACATGCGACTCGCGCATAAGATGAGCGCACGAGAGCAACAACGGCGCACAAAGCGCCATGCGCCGATGCTGACGTGCTAAGTGTAAAGTGCGCCAACAAAGTGCCACTTTGCGCCCTTGAGCCCGAGTCCAAGTCCGACTCTTAGTCCGAGTCGCTAAGCCCCTTCGGAGCTTAGCTCCAAAGGAAATAATTCCATGAGCATGACAAAAAGCATAAATACTTTCTTTGTGGAGTTAGCCTTCTTTCCACTAGAAAAATACCCCCAAATGGCTCCCATGTGCCTCTCCACGCCTCATGTGCATCTCTCAACACAAGCAAAGCTTTATATAGAGATACAATCCATTTGGCCTAGGAAATGTGGGACTATCTTTCTAGTCTCTAAGGCAAAACACCAACAATTCTCCATATATCTCTATATATGGATTGAGCGTTCCCACAGTGACTGTCCATCATGCATTAGGATAGATGTCGCTACGACTTGAATCTTCCTGCATGGGTTAAATAATAGCATGATACAAGAATGGACTATACCTTGAATTCTGTACCATAACTGTAATTTTTCTCACTCACATAATGATATCAACTGTACTTCTGGCTGCACATTAAAGACCTTGTGCCAACCTGATTTTGGTGTATGTATCTTAGGTGTGTACAAGATTTCTCTCAAGAGACGGCTTACATCTCTATCCATACACTCGAGGTGAGTCCTTTTAAAGAGTCTTGGCATGAAGCTTACGCTTCCTTACGGTACTACGTCACCATGATATGGCCCAAAGCCGAAATGTCTCATGTGGTGTCATACCACTGTAGCATGAGGCCCAGCCTCTTTGTAGTGCCAAAATACCCAGCATGAAGCCTTTCGCTTCCTTGCGGGGTTATGTCGTCGTGACATGGCTCGCGAAGTCGAGGCTTTACCCTTTCTAGGTACCATATGTGGTGTCACCCACTGTAACATGAGGCCCAGCCTCTTTGTAGTGCTGCCTACCAGTCTTCATTATGAAGCATGAGGCCTACTTGTCTATGTGCGGTGCTACGCCTCTGTGACTGTCACGACCCGCAGCCACTGTGAGGGTACGAGAACGTAACAACGCCCAGCCTATGCCGCAGTGTCGGCAGTAGAACGCTGTCCTAGGTCAATCATCTAGCAATATAAAGGTACATGTACAGTATATACACTCCGAATGGAGGTGACATAGCAATACAATCTCCATCACATCTAAGGTAGAATACGATAAAAAGATAGAGAGATAATGAACGAAATGAATTCACAGAGATACAAACAAATAGAATCCAAGTGTCTATGACAACATCTCCATAACATCCAGATAAAACAACTCCCAGTGTATACAATAATGTATCATTGAGAAAGACAAGGTAAAATTCTAAGCTAGCAGTCTAAACCACTGGTGGCAGATCCTCTACTGCAAGTGGGTCCAAGTCACAAGTATTGTCTAAAGCTGCACCATAAGGGTAGACACCATAGCCTCATCATTCTCTGTAAAATTTTCAACAGGTCCAGTCAGGACGGGAGCGAGCACAATACATCTCAACAGTTCATAACAGGTTAGAAAATATAATCATGAAGTAAAGTAAGATACAGGAACTGAAAGAAAATACAGAATATAAACAGAAAGAGAACTGTAATAGAAATATCTACTATAAGTAGAGAACTAACAGTGGCTAGTGAGTCAGAGTACAATATAAACATGTGAATGGCATAGGAGATTCTGAAAACTATACTATGGACTGATTCTGGAAACTACACTACTTGGATATTATTCACATGTCTACTTCTACTCCCCCGTACCCCCAATCAATACACAAAGATCCAGCCAGGTTATGTTATGATTCCATGCAATGGCCCACAAGGGATGATACATGGTAGGCCCATAAATGGGTGATTCTGGGAATGCCCATAAATGGGTGATTCAAGGAAGACTCTGTGATCATGAGAGTACATGTCACAAGTGATCAATGAACCATGAAGCATAGTAATACACCATGTAAGTGAAACGCACAGAACATGTAGTATCCGATGCTCCTGAGGGGATAACATCTCAAGAAGGGATCCATATAGTAGTAATCTGTGTGACCAACGTGACAGTATCAAGTAAAGTAATTTAAAGCAGGAAAATAATTCTAAACAGGATATGAAATGATCAGAGAATGTACTCGCCTGGTATCCTGAATATCTGAAGAGAATATATTGTCCGAGGAGTGGTGTCTGCCTCCTATAGAACAGTACAAGTCACTATATGTCTAAAATAATGAAATAGACTGCTACAATACATCTACATGATGTTTGAGGTCAATCTAGGCTAAAGTCAACCTTTGGTCAACTCTAGTCAACCCTAACAGTCAAACTAGGTCAAACAAGGTCAAACAGGGTTAAACTAGGTCAAACTAGTCTAGGTTGGTCAAACCTAGGCTTAACAAGTAAATCTAGGTCAACTAACCAAATACCATACAAGTCACAATAGCCTAGTGATACACAAGTGTATCATACCACATGCCATAGGCTATTCTACCTAGGCCATGGGCCAAAACACATACAGACCAATACACCCATATATCATATTAGGCTATATACACATTATCTATATAGGTAAAAGCCATATCTATTTCACATTACCAAATCACATTGCACATATTACAATAGGTTACATATATATATATATATATATATATATATATATATATATATATATATATATATATATATATATATATATATTACACTCACCTACATATTCACATTTATATAGGCAATTTCATTATCCATTCCACATTACACTATCACACTACACATTTCACATTTATATATTCACTAGGTTAGATATTGTATATATATATATATATATATATATATATATATATATATATATATATATTTTATATATATATATATATATATATATATATATATATATATATATATATATATATATATACACACATACACATAGAGGAAAATATGAATTTCAAGGCAATGTATGTGTGTGTGTGTGTGTGTGTGTGCTTGAAATTCAGAATGTGTGTGTCATGATACACATGTGTGTGTGTGCTATGAGAGTGTGAGCTATGTGTATCATGGGTGAGGAAAACAGTGTGTGTAATAGATGATTTGTGTGTGTGTGATTCAGTTTTGTGTGTGAAGGGTGACAGGAATACAGTGATGTGTTCAGGATTTTGTGTGTGAGTATGTAAAGTATGTATGCAAGAGTGGAGGCAATGTGAGAGTTAATTTCAGTTTATGTGGACTGTGTGTATACATGTGGGGAGGAATAAGTGGCATGTGGCATGGTGTCAAGTGATATAGTGTGACAGAAAAAATATGAATGAAGAGGGTGTATCACTGAAAACAGTGTGTCATGAGGGGGTGTGTGTGTATAGGGAAGCACATTGTTCTCAGTTTATAAACTCAGGAATTAAAATTAATGTATATCACACATTTAGAGAGGCATGATTTATAAGTGTTAAACAAAAATTTTCATTGAAGTTCACAGTCCATTAAATATTGAGACCAGAACTAAATAGGAACAGCCATATGAATCAATCAATGAATCATTCATTTGCTAATACAATGTAATGGAATCAACCTGGCAATTAAGCATCAAGTTCAGTTTCAACAGGGTTAAAGAGGAAATCAATTGACAGTTAACTAACCGATCCCAAAGTAAACCTATTCCCAGGTTTCAAATGACAGCCCAATCCCATATAGAAATTCCTATTTCTCATGAATAACTTATTCTGACATGAAAGTCCAACTTGACAGTATCTATTGCAGGTGTACATGAATCTAATACGTAATTTGGATCATCAAAATTCAGTTTTAGAATAGGAATAAAAATCAGGAATTAACAGTGTTCATAGAGTAAGTTTTACAACTCAGTTCAACCTCCCAAAAACCAAATTCGAAATCCAAAACTTAACACAATTCAAAATCAAACTTCCAGTAATCTAATACGAGTGTGGGTGATCTAATCATGGTATTTAAACATTACAAAACAGTAAGAAATTATAAGTTAACATCATAAATCAACTAATGAACTGTGTATCAGCCGACCCAATTTAAATCAACCCAAAACAATATCGAAATCTTATTATATGAACATAAAGCCTAATCTAATATGTAAATTTTATCCAGTAGGAACTAATACACATGCACATATAGTTAAATCATGAACGTAACATTCGCATTCAGCTCAAACAGGAAATTAAACTCAGAAAACCCAACTGGAACTTGAGTATCAGCATTTGGGGAAAAACCCAATCGAAACCGAATTTCAAGCAACAAGTCGAAACCAAAGTTTGGTAACCCATGGGCTACATGTGCACATGCCACACAGTGTGTGTCGTGTCCCCAAAGTGGGACACGACGTGTCCAAAACGAAGAAACCATTGCATCAAAAAATGTAGTATCAGCAGCCTCGTGCTGAGGTGCAGAGCGTGCTAGGGCACGACACACGACACCATAGGGCTCGTGCTCGTGTCCTAGGGTGCGCCAAGGATAGGGGAACATGCTCGTGTGTCTGCAACGTGTCTACGACATGCGTACGTTCGATATGGACACCGTATCAGTGAACAGTTGCACGCGCGTAAGTGTGTGTGAAATTTCAGTGCGGGTGGGATTTCTCCCAATCTGCTCGACGAAAACGTCTCAAATTTTTTGTGTGTCGTGTCAGTGGTTGCCCGCACGATTCCACAAATTTTTGTGGTGTCATGTGCTGTGTCGTGTCCTGTGTCGAGTTCGTACAGCAGGGGACTGCACGGGCACAGTGCTGTGTCCTGTGCGTGTGTGCGTGTCCAAATTTGGACACGAAGGGTGTCAGAAATCGGGACAACAAATCATGAAATTAAACCTCATATATAAGGCTACAAATTTGATCAATTAGTTTTGAAAATAAACAATATTGAATTCACTCAAGCATTTCATCAAACACCTTAAATAACACATAGATACGTGTCCGATACGGACACCAAACGGACACGAAATCCACCCAAATTTTAGCGACAGCTAGGGGATTCCTAGACCTAGCCCTAAATGTAAAGAAAACAGAAATTTAAATCAATTTGGGGAGTTTTACCTATAGGTGCAAAAATCATGAAAAAACTCCAAATTGGGGGTGTTCTTCTTGATGGCCAAATGCTCCAAATGAACCCAAAACTGAGATTAACCTCCAGAAATATTAAACATACAAAAATTAAAATCTAATACAAAAGACTAGGATTAAAAATGAATTTATGGAGATTTTTGGAAGGGAGAAAAATACCTTTCTTTTCCTATGTGTTGAAATGAAATAAAAGAGGCAAGAACTCAATGAGGAGATTATTTATAAGGAGGAGAGCCCTAGTGGCAAGTCATAAAGGAAGGAATTAGGGTTAGGGTGTCAAATCATGGGCCATGGGCCAAGTCACAAGTCATTAAGTCCTTAAATCACTAGTCCTTTTATTAAAATCACAAACCATGAAATAATTTTACTTAAACTAATCCTCTCATTCTAAAACTAATCTCTAATGACTAAAAGTAGGTTAACCTAAGTTAGACTAGGGTCACCATGGCTAGGGTTAGCTTCTAGACTAGTCCACTAGGTCTCAACAAGTCAAAGTCAAACTAGAATTCACCAATTCAATAAATCATCAAATAATTAAAATAAGTCAAAATGACCAAATTATCCCTAGACTAAAAATGATAATTAAATCATCCTAATGACATGGTTAGGCTCTAGATCATGCAGTCTCTCGGGTTTCACTAGCAAAATACCAAATCACAAGTCATGATTTTTAAATAGTTTAAAAATGATTAAAAATCACCAAAAATCATTATATAAAATAAATATCAATAAATAATAATTATAATTATAAATTTTCAAAATTACCCTTATCTGGAAAAACTGGGTGTTACAATCCTACCAACCTTATAAAAATTTCGTCCTCGAAATTAAGATGATCGCACCCTCTTCTGGGTCAAACATAGTCAAGGGTCAATCACTAGTCAATTTTCTCAACATCCTAATACTTGGTCATCAGCTGGTCAACTCCTTAGGATTTTACCTATGCTAGCTACCTAAGTATTGGAAACTAGAATTTAGCAAAAAGAAAAACTCTATAATAGGCTAGCTCTTAACTTTCCAATCCTATCAAGTTACCCATAACTAAGTACCTACAAGCTAAGCACACCAATCCCAAATACCACATATATATATGCTCAAGAACAACAACCCATCACATATACCACATATATATATAACTGATCAACCAAGGATTAAAGTAGACTAAACTCATAAGGGTCTAAAACAAAAGCTTAGAATTAGGCTAAGGATGAATGGTCTGAAACATTAATATAGGCAAAAAGGAATGATACTAAGGAGACTGAAATTATGAGCTAAAGACAGGACATTTGGGTCCACTTGTATAGTCAATGTGAAAGAAAACCTACATGGTGACTGAAATATGCCTCTAGATCAACCTAGGCTCTCCTCTCTATCTGGCTGAACTAACTATATGCAAGACAGTGGTCTGAAGAAGTGAACCAACTGGTGTGCAGGGAATGCAATAGGCAGTATACTGCAAATAGGTGCAGGCTACAACTAATCAAAATACATTACTTATATACAAGCTATATATATATATATATATATATATATATATATATATATATATGCTTTACCCTCATCACCTCAACTCTACTCAAAGTCTAATAACACTAACTCCCTACCACATGCCTATCAGTCCAAGAAAAGGTCAGATACCGTAAGGTGTATTGGGACAGAACAGTGAACTGTCCCAAGTGGTGAGTACAAGCCTTTAGTATGCATGATACTAACTCTCCAGATATGCAAAATGTGGTAAGGGGTTAATGGTTATATTGGTGAGTCAATAATTAGGGTCTGAACTATGGTCCGGTGAAACCTATGATACAACATGGTAGATAATGAATTTTGAGTGCAGTGAACAACTTGTGCAAGTCTGAACCAAGGGAACAGGGTATCTAGTGAAGGGTCTGCACACTGCCTATAAAGGTTGATCAACATGACTGAACTCAAAACAAAGAGAACTCACTAAAATAGGAAGTGGACCAATAAGCTAACAACATGTCAATAATCCTATACAACAATGATCTATAGGTACCAACCAAACCCAAATCCCATATGCCAATATCATCTGCAACCTGTCTATATAAATAGACCTCTCAGTCTTAGGTGAAACTACAACTATACTCAAGGACAGGCTCTGGTCATGGGTGTCTCACTGGAAAAGGTAAGGAAAGTAATAACAATCATGAAGGCTGTAAGGCATACTAACATCCTATATATAAACTGGTTGGAATTATAAATAACAGGAAGTCATCTACAATAGGTTACTATTCTAATACCAATGCTAACTACCATCTCTAGGGTACAGACACCCTACAAGTCGTCATATCATTACACTATGAATATCTACCCATGAATAAGTTCTACAAACTAAAATATCCCTACTCCTAAGTTATTGATGATAGAATACAATCTTATAACAACAGAAGGGTATGATAGAGATGATATATTAAAACCTTCTCAAGATAAAATCTGATAATCATATGCATCTGTCCAAAATCATGTTACTCAGGTCTTCGTCATGCTAGTGAGCACGGCTACGATAATTACAGAGTCCTCGACTAAGGTACATACCTCTAGGTTCATGGTATTTAAAATTTTTGCATTGCCGCATGCGATGGCAAAAACCTTAAATTTCCATACCCGAAAAATACATCCAAAATCTGACTACATGTCCTCACTATGCCAGCTAACATGACTATCGATGATTCTAGATCCCACAACTGAAGTGACCTAGCCCATATAATTTTCTCAGAAGAAAAACAAACATAACAAAAAAGCAACATGACAAAATTAATCAATCAGCAAGGAACAGATGGAATCGGATTTCAAGGTAGTTACAAAAGACAATTACGGGAATGGAATCGAGAAGAACGAAACATGCAGCAAGATCTCCAATGGTCTGTGCATCATCGACTGTCCTGACGATAGCTCGCCCTGCTGGTTTCCCCTGGTCTGCTGCTGATGCTACATGAACCGCTGCTGCTGAGAGAAATCGAGAATGACAGGAAAAAGTCTCTGTACAGACAGAGGTGCACCTCCAATGTAGCAGAAATGCCAGCCTGAGTCGGCACAACAGGAGCTGCGGTCTCGAGGCCCTGATGAACAGGACGAGAGGTGGCCAGCCTCTCGATAGTATCCCCCGAACCGAAGCGATGAGATCGTGTCTTCATAACCATATGAAGACAGATCAAAACAAGAAGCAATTTCTGAGGATGAAGCAAAAATTCAAAGGAGGACAGTTTATATTCAAGGGAAGTCAATAAGCAACAATTTAGATAAAGAAATCTGATTAAGAGTTTTCCTAGTGTGATTGAGTACTTCAAAAATATCCTAATCCTACTGTAGGCTGTAGTGATATTCTAGTTCGAATACCACTATATAAACTTGACCTGCATGGGCCACACTAAAAATGTGCCACGACCCGTACCCACTGTGAGGGTACAAGAACGTAACAACGCCCAGCCTACACCACAGTGTCGACGGTAGAACGTTGTCCTAGGTCAATCATCTAGCAATATAAAGGTACCTGTATAGTATATACACTCCGAATGGAGGTGACATAGCAATACAATCTCAATCACATCTAAGGTAGAATACGATAAAAAGATAGAGAGATAATGAACGAAATAAATTCACAGAGATACAAATAAATAGAACTCAAGTGTCTATGATAACATCTCCACAACATCCAGATAAAACAACTCCCAGTGTATACAATCATGTATCATTAAAAAAGACAAGGTAAAAATCTAAGCTAGCAGTCTAAACCACTGGTGGCAGATCCTCTACTGCAAGTGGGTCCAAGTCACAAGTGTTATCTAAAGCTGCACCATAAGGATAGACACCATAGCCTCATCATTCTCTGTAAAATTTTCAACAGGTCTAGTCAGGACGAGAGCGAGCACAATACATCTCAACAGTTCATAATAGGTTAGAAAATATAATCATACAGTAATACGGGAACTGAAAGAAAGTACAGAATATAAACAGAGAGAGAAATATAATAGAAATATCTACTATAAGTAGAGAACTAACAGTGGCTAGTGAGTCAGAGTACAATATAAATATGTGAATGGCATAGGAGATTCTGGGAACTATACTATGGAGTGATTCTGGGAACTACACTACTTGGATATTATTCACATGTCTACTTCTACTCCCCCGTACCCCCAATTAATACACAAGGATCCAGCCAGGTTATGTTATGATTCCATGCAATAGCCCACAAGGGGTGATACATGGTAGGCCCATAAATGGGTGATTCTGGGAATATCCACAAATGGGTGATTCAAGGAAGACTCTGTGATCATGAGAGTACATGTCATAAGTGATCAATGAACCATGAAGCATAGTAATACACCATGTAAGTGAAACGCACAGAACATGTAGTATCCGATGCTCCTGAGGGGATAACAACTCAAGAAGGGATCCATATAGTATTAATCCGTGTGACCAAAGTGACAATATCAAGTAAAGTAATTTAAAATAGGAAAATAATTCTAAACAGGGCATGAAATGATCAGAGAATGTACTCGCCTGGTATCCTGAATATCTGAAGAGAATATACTATCCGAGGAGTGGTGTCTGCCTCCTATAGAACAGTACAAGTCACTATATGTCTAAAATAATGAAATAGACTGCTACAATGCATCTACATGATGTTTGAGGTCAATCTAGGCTAAAGTCAATCTTTGGTCAACTCTAGTCAACCCTGACCGTCAAACTAGGTCAAACAAGGTCAAACAGGGTTAAACTAGGTCAAACTAGTCTAGGTTGGTCATCCCTAGGCTTAACAAGTCAATCTAGGTCAACTAACCAAATACCATACAAGTCACAATAGCCTAGTGATACACAAGTGTATCACACCACATGCCATAGGCTATTCTACCTAGGCCATGGGCCAAAACACATACAGACCAATACACCCATATATCATATTAGGCTATATACACATTATCTATATAGGTAAAAGCCATATCTATTTCACATTACCAAATCACATTGCACATATCACATTAGGTTATATATATATATATATATATATATATATATATATATATATATATATATATATATATATATATATATATATATATATATATATATATTACACTCACCTACATATTCACATTTATATAGGCAATTTCATTATCCATTCCACATTACACTATCACACTACACATTTCACATTTATATATTCACTAGGTTAGATATTGTGTATATATATATATATATATATATATATATATATATATATATATATATATATATATATATATATACATACATACATACATACATACACATAGAGGGAAATAAATATATATACATACATACATACATACATACACATAGAGGGAAATATGAATTTCAAGGCAATGTGTGTGTGTGTGTGTGTGTGCTTGAAATTCAGAATGTGTGTGTCATGATACACATGTGTGTGTGTGTGCTATGAGAGTGTGAGCTATGTGTGTCATGGGTGAGGAAAATAGTGTGTGTAATAGATGATTTGTGTGTGTGTGTGATTCAGTTTTGTGTGTGAAAGGTGACAGAAATACAGTGATGTGTTCAGGATTTTGTGTGTGAGTATGTAAAGTATGTGTGCAAGAGTGGAGGCAATGTGAGAGTTAATTTCAGTTTATGTAGACTGTGTGTATACATGTGGGGAGGAATAAGTGGCATGTGGTATGGTGTCAAGTGATATACTGTGACAGGAAAAATATGAATGAAGAGGGTGTATCACTGAAAATAGTGTGTCATGAGGGTGTGTGTGTGTATAGGAAAGCACATTGTTCTCAGTTTACAAACTCAGGAATTGAAATTAATGTATATCACACATTTAGAGAGGCATGATTTATAAGTGTTAAACAAAAATTTTCTTTGAAGTTCATAGTCCATTAAATATTGAGACCAGAACTAAATAGGAACAGCCATATGAATCAATCAATGAATCATTCATTTGCTAATACAATGTAATGGAATCAACCTGGCAATTAAGCATCAAGTTCAGTTTCAACAGGGTTAAAGAGGAAATCAATTGACAGTTAACTAACCGATCCCAAAGTGAACCTATTCCCAGGTTTCAAATGACAGCCCAATCCCATATACAAATTCCTATTTCTCATGAATAACTTATTCTGACATGAAAGTCCAACTTGACAGTATCTATTGCAGGTGTACATGAATCTAATACGTAATTTGGATCATCAAAATTCAGTTTTAGAATAGGAATAAAAATTAGGAATTAACAGTGTTCATAGAGTAAGTTTTACAACTCAGTTCAACCTCCCAAAAACCAAATTCGAAATCCAAAACTTAACACAATTCAAAATCAAACTTTCAGTAATCTAATACGAGTGTGGGTGATCTAATCATGGTATTTAAACATTACAAAACAGTAAGAAATTATAAGTTAACATCAGAAATCAACTAATAAACTGTGTATCAGCCGACCCAATTTAAATCAACCCAAAACAATATCGAAATCCCATTATATGAACATAAAGCCTAATCTAATATGTAAATTCTATCCAGTAGGAACTAATACACATGCACATATAGTTAAATCATGAACGTAACATTCGTATTCAACTCAAACAGGAAATTAAACTCAGAAAACCCAAATGGAACTTGAGTATCAGCAATTGGGGAAAAACCCAAATCGAAACCGAATTTCAAGCAACAAGTCGAAACCAATGGTTGGTAACCCATGTGCTACATGTGCACATGCCACACAGTGTGTGTCGTGTCCCCAAAGTGGGACACGACGTGTCCAAAATGAAGAAATCATTGCATCAAAAAAAGTAGTATCAGCAGCCTCGTGCTGAGGTACAGAGCGTGCTAGGGCACGACACACGACACCATAGTGCTCGTGCTCGTGTCCTAAGTGCGCCAAGGATAGGGAACTTGCTCGTGTGTCTGCAACGTATCCACGACATGCGTACGTTCGATACGGATACCGTATCAGTGAACAGTTGCACGCACGTGAGTGTGTGTGAAATTTCAGTACGGGTGGGATTTCTCCCAATCCGCTCGGCAAAAATGTCTCAAATTTTGTGTGTGTCGTGTCAGTGGTTGCACGTACGACTCCACAAATTTTTGTGGTGTCACATACTGTGTCATGTCCTGTGTCGAGTCTGTACAGCAGGGGACTGCACGGGCACAGTGCTGTGTCCCGTACGTGTGTGCGTGTCCAAATTTAGACACGAAGGTTGTCAGAAATTGGGACAACAAATTACGAAATTAAACCTCATATATAAGGCTACAAATTTGATCAATTAGTTTTGAAAATAAACAATATTGACTTCACTCAAGCATTTCATCAAACACCTTAAATAACACATAGACACGTGTCCGATACGGACACCAAACGGACACGAAATCCACCCAAATTTTAGAAAAAGCTAGGGGACTCCTAGATCTAGCCCTAAATGCAAAGAAAACAGAAATTTAAATCAATTTGGGGAGTTTTACCTGTAGGTGCAAAAATTATGAAAAAGCTCCAAATGGGAGGTGTTCTTCTTTATGGCCAAATGCTCCAAATGAACCCAAAATTGAGATTAACCTCCAGAAATATTAAACATACAGAAATTAGAACCTAATGCAAAAGACTAGGATTAAAAAGTAATTAAAATGAATTTATGGGAATTTTTGGAAGGAAAAAAATACCTTTCTTTTCCTATGTGTTGAAATAAAATAAAAGAGGCAAGAACTCAATGAGGAGATTATTTATAGGGATGGGAGCCCTAGTGGCTAGTCATAAAGGAAGGAATTAGGGTTAGGGTGTCAAATCATGGGCCATGGGCCAAGTCACAAGTCATTAAGTCCTTAAATCACTAGTCCTTTTATTAAAACCGCAAACCATGAAATAATTTCACTTAAACTAATCCTCTCATTCTAAAACTAATCTCTAATGACTAAAAGTAGGTTAAACTAAGTTAGACTAGGGTCACCATGGCTAGGGTTAGCTTCTATCCACTAGGTCTCAACAAGGCAAAGTCAAACTAGAATTCACCAATTCAATAAATTATCAAATAATTAAAATAAGTCAAAATGACCAAATTATCCCTAGACTAAAAATGATAATTAAATTATCCTAATGACATGGTTAGGCTCTAGATCATGCAGTCTCTCGGGTTTTACTAATAAAACACCAAATCACAAGTCATGATTTTTAAATAGTTTAAAAATAATTAAAAATTACCAAAAATTATAATATGAAATAAATATCAATAAATTATAATTATAATTAAAAAATTTCAAAATTACCCTCATCTAGAAAAACTGGGTGTTACAGTGGCTTGGCCCGAAGCCGAGGCTTTACCCTCACGAGGTACCTCATGGGAAGTCACCCCACTGTAGCATAGAATACTATGCTTTTTTGTAGTACTGTGCTACCCGTGCTTCCCGTAAAGCACGCCAGACATTCCAAATGTCCGAGAACTCATTAAGGCTTCTAAGCCATCCTCTCACAGGACTTTGTTCTATACAAAGAACAAACAATAGACAAAAGTGGTTCTGGGTTCATAATCTCGTAGTACCCCAAAAGGATTGCCTACTTACAGTGGTTCTGGGTCTGAAACCACGTAATATCCTAAAGTACTGCCCACTAACAGTGGTTCTGGGTCCGTGACCCCGCAATATCCAAAGGATTTCCAACAATCAGTGGTTTTGGGTCCGAGACCCCGCAATATCCTAAGGATTGTCCACTGCACTTGATATTCTTCAAGTCAATGATCCTTCTTTGAACTAAAAGCTAGATGCCTAGTAGATTTCTCTTTAAACTAATAGCATAAAAATTTATAGTAGAATTATAAAGACACAATATCAGAGTGTCTTCAAGCCTATTTTACATGTCGTGTCCTAAACCAGCTAGCGCTTGAGACCATTAGTAAACGGATCTGCTAGATTCTTCTGTCTTCGAATATCAACCACGACAATAACTCCTCTTTTAGTAAGATCATTTACCGCCTATGCCTTAGGTGCACAGTCCTTTTCTTATGAAGAGGTCATTCAATGCCACCATTGCAGTCGCCTAGTTGTCACAGTATTTAAAGATATCATATCACAGCGACCGACGCAGAGGAACCTTGTGTCATATGTCATAATGGCGACTGGGTCATGGACATGGGGGCGTCATAACACGCCACTCCATATAGGAGGATATTCATGTCATACCGTGACGGTAGGTTTGGACGTGTGAAGATGGAAGACAAGGGAACGGCTGCAGTTGTAGGCATCGGTAACGTGCACTTGACAACGAAGCTCGATGAGAAACTCGTTCTCAAGGGTGTGCAACATGTACCGAGTTTGCGCAACAACTTAGTTTCGGTAGGGGACTGGCAGATGATGGCTGTCGTAGTTTTTTTGGGGACAGAGATTGGATGCTTGCGAAGGGTTTCCAACATCTAGCTCGAGAAGATTTTTGTTGTGGCATGTACAGGCTCAAGCCACTGAACTGTACAGGCTCAACCTGCTGAGCTGTATAGAGAGTCCACAAATACAGGTTGGAGGCTCGAGGGGTATTCGACAGGAGACGGAACGACGAAAACTTCCTGAGGAGGGTCTTCGAGAAGTTTAGAGGGTTACAGAGGATTTGGTTCGTCGAGACAAAGGACAAATGGAGATGAGTCAAAGATTGAGGGTCAGTCTGTCGGTCCCATGACAGTTGGTCGGTCTCCAGGTAAGGTTTGCTTTGCGGATCTAGTTTTGGCGATGGGTGGTTTGCCAAAGCTTTATAGAGCGACTTTAGTTTCAGTAGTTCGAAGCCAGCTAGGGAATCAAAATTTACAGCAAACTCAATCAGAGGCAGGTACATCACCATTCACACAGTTTAGGAGGAGCTGTGGGTTATCGACGACGTTTATAGTATGTGATGTTCTGCTTGAGGACGTACTTGTACAGGGGAGCTTCAGTGTCGGACATGAAGATCGAAAGGTTCAGGAGTTCGAATCTCGAGAGAACCGTACCGTTCGCTTGGTTGGGCCAGCTAAGGATGAAGAAGCTAGTCGGAACGGTAACACGTTTCGGTGGAAGACGAAAGTCGGGGACAGGCAGTCGAGACTTACAGTGAGGCTGATCATCAGGAACTTTGGTCTTTATCGTATCATTGATGTCGGAAGGATCCCAATGGTGCAGGAGGTGCTACGCATTACAGCTTCTGTCGACATGATGGTTGAGCTACTGGAGATAAGAAAGATGCAAAAGCAACTCGGGATATCGGAGATCAGTGGCATAGGGGAGCAGGCATTCTGTCGTGGGACTACATGCATGGAGTTTAGTTGAGGACCCATGAGGTCAATACCCTCTCATCAGACTAGAGGGAAAGCTTGTTGGAGTCCAATCTGAATTTGGCTACAACATATTTATGGAATCCATATCTAGTTGAATATTTGACTTAATTAGATTTGGATGTCCATATTTAGTGTTGTGCTATTTTTGATATAATAAGTTTCTTATTTTAGGAAATCCTATTATGGTCTAAAATATGATGTTGATAAAATATTTTAGGTATAATAAGATTCCTATTTTATACCTATTTAGAAAATGATATGTGACTAGAATATGATTTTCTCATCCTATATATATAGGGTGAGGGTGGAGGCACAAAGCACAGCATAAAGTAAAGATTCGGGGGTGCTCGTTCATAGGAAAATCTAAGAGAAAGTCTGTGCTTTGCTCTTAGGACTTCGTCATCCAAGACAGAAGGAGGAAGGAGATCTAATCAAGGAGTCGTCAACTTTGGTTAGGGAGATTGCTACGGGTTAATGAATGATCTCAACTTAATCTTCTGATTTTTTTGTCTTGAGAGTAGTGTGGGGGTTGAACCTATTAGGGCAAAGGATTCAACATTAGTTTTTGTCAATTTTGTAATTTTATTTGAGTTATAAAGATTGAAATTTGTCCAGGTGACGTAATCACCGCCATATACTTGTCTTTATATGTGTTTGGTGTCCATTAGACGGGGGTTGGTTTGATCAGATCGGTTGGCAAACGCTTTCGTGCATCCAACGTCTGATATTAGAGCGATGTTCGTTCGTTCTGGTCTGGTACCAACAAGGATCACACATAAGAGTTACAATGAGATCAAGGGTGCATGTTATTCACATGCTATAACTTATTAAGGAATGTACATATTTTGGTATATGCCCCTACCAACTCACCTCTCCTACATTATGTGAGACATTGTCAGCTACTCCTGCAAAAAAAGCCAACCAGTTAGGCAGCTATATGGGTATTGGAGGCATCAAGAAAATCCAAAAAAAACTAATTTGACCAGTCATTAGAATACTTGTGGCTCAAGAGAAAGGTGCCTCTAAAACATCTAACACCAACCACCATGATTCTTAGGGATAGATACCAAGCCTTAAGATTAACGCGCTTCTTAATACAATTTATTTTATATGTTCTTTCAAAATTTTAGCTGCAAAGGACAAACTGTAAGTTGTCCCCATAAAAAACATATATCATTAACATCGATTGATCAAATTTTAACGCCTGCACAGTTTTCAAAAGGATGAGCTTCTGTCAAGCAGATCACTGATAGATTTATACTGTTATTCATACTATGTTCCTAAAATTTAACTTCAAATACATGTATCCATCTTGGCTTTCAAAGCGCAAAAAGAAAAGCATGCGCCTGAATATGTTCGTGCGCCTACTCATCATGTGCACCTGAAATCCCTATGCGCCCATACGACAGAATTTATGATTCTCAACGGTCCAAAATTGTCGTAAATTATGTTCTCCAATAATTTCCTTAGTCGACGGGTCCATTACAAATTATACCGCAGAAAAAATCAATGACGAATATGGACCGTCACTGTGCACTAAATTAAACGTCAGATATAGTTTGTCGCATATTAATCGACGGACTCTATCGTAAAATAACCTGTGATTTTTTGTTTATTCATTGGGACTGATATGGTCAGTCGTTTGTCTATAAATATAATTAAAAAATACACAAAGCATATGAAGATATATACACAATCCCAATCAATCAACGACCTCCACTGATATTGAATATAAACAACCCCATCATTCAGTAACCTGAACTGATATATGTAAACAACATCAATCATTTAGTATATAAACAACTTGCATTGCATATAAGTAAATAATCAAAACTTGTAGTCGTACAAAGATTTGGTGTTTTCTTTTGCACAACATTCAAAAAGGAAAAACAAAAAGTACTACTAAGTTTTGTTTAGTACTAAAATTAGAAAAACAAAAGCTAATTGCATAACTTCATATTCTAATATGTTGAACAAATACTTTTGGCCAGTTAATCAAGTCACCAAGCATAATATCTCCAAGCTTCCCATCTCCATCAAACAAATCTGCATCTTTGTCAAATATTTCGTCGATAATGATAGTACAATGTCTTAGTTTGGTGGAGCATCAATATTTAAACGTCCAAAAGCAACGTGTTTTCTTTTGAAGTATTTTAGAAAATCTTAGGAAAGATAGATTGATTAGGTGCCTGCATCCGTAGAAAAAGAATATGAACAACATTAAGTACAATGTACAATGAATATAAACAACATTAAAGTGTAGAAGTACTCGGTGATAATTAATTCTTTGTAAAAAAATTTTTTGAATAGGAGCTTATCAGAACCTCCTCTCTTTTTCCATGTCAAGTTACTTGAAGCAACAAAAAAGACCTATAAAAAATTTGCAAATTTCAGGATTCAGAAATTGTGAGTACACCAATTCTGTTTTGCTAACCCATAGGACATAAATTACTTCAAACCACTAGATGCTCCAACATAGTTCATTAAGTCGGATGTTTTTCCCTTCCTGTTGGTAGACTAATTGTTGCATTTACTTCAAGTTTGTTGGGATCTTGTTTCCTTTTTCATGTCTTTCCTACATCCCATCGTCAGAAAATTATATGCTATGAATTTTACATTATAGTTTTTTTGAAAATGCATCATTTACAATTTCTACTTTATGGATTATATATATTGTTTTGCTTCTTAATTAAGATAATAGTTTTCTGTGAAAATGCATCCCATGAATTTCATATAATAGATTTTTGCGAAAATGTATCATTTACAGTTTCTTATAAGCTACTGGAATGTTGTGTTTTGGTTGAGCCATTCCATGACCAGCTCTCATATTGTTCCTTATCAGTGTATTATTGTGGAGTTATTAATGAGATTAATTTGTGTCCTCTCTACTTGGACGGCTCTGTTTGTATACTGCTCCTATTACTACTTTGGCCATGAAAGGTTCAAGAAATAGTCTACGTGATGATATTGAAATTTGCTCATCCTTTGAGGCAGTAATAATAAATAATGATTTTTTTTTCAAACTTTTTGGAAAAATTTCCAAATGTGTGTATATTTAATGTCATATGTTTGATGTAAATTGGTTCCATTGTTTGTTGATCTATCACTTCTAATGTCATATTAACCTTGTTGTGATACATCTTTGTGGATATCCTTAAGCTACGTACTATTTGTTTATTTGGATATCCTTAAGCTACCTTGTTGTGATATATCTCTTTGGCATATTAACCTTGTTTTGCTTCTTAAGCTGCTGTTTGTTGTAAACTGGCAGTTTACTGCGGCAGTAATATCGACTACAAATCACACATGCTACTTCACAACACACACTATTCTTTTTTATACACTATGAACATACCTAAACACACACTACTTCTATACTGATATTGCACACCGTGACACCATACACACACAGATACTATACATAGTATGTTGTCCAATCCTACACTAGTACACTGGACACTGGTACACTATGTATAGGCCTAAACACACACACACAACTTCTATATTATCTCCCTTTATGTATCAAGGGCATGGTCAACTAGAATTTGAATGTCAAAATATAGTGCAATGTCACATCAAAAGAAAAGAATTCATATGAAAATTCTATTTTACTTGAGAAGTATTACCAAGCTTTGATGCAGACTGCCTTGATGGCATAACATTGGCCTTTTGCATGAGTGTTGCTACTTGTTCTTTGAGTATACTTATATCAGTTTCCGTAATTTTATTGTTTGTAGTTGTCACTACCACTTTTCCAAATAGGAATAATTTTGTCATTTCATATTTATATAATATTGTACATATTTATTTATTCATATTGTGTCAGTTATTATGGTTAGTGGCTAGCCTATTTGTTAGACTAGTGTTAGTGAACCAATTAGTCTAGACATGACACTAGAGCCCAATGATTAGTATGACATGACTCATGCACCAACTCATTAGACTAGGCCTAATTAGACCCATATGGTCAGCCATTTAATAAAATAGGGATTAGATTATTTACCAAAATATGATTAAAGCTTTCTATGCATTACTTAGCTCACATGACAAACTTTGGAGGGCATTTTTAGACATTTTTAGATTGCATGGACGGCCCTAGCATGGCCGGCCATTAGAAGAGGAGGTTCTCATTCATTTGTACCAATTCTTCTCAATTTGGTGTTCTTCCTCAAATTGATCCATCCTTCCACCAATTTCTCTCAAATTCCACTCAAATTCTCTCCATTACTCTCATTCTCATCACTTGAAGGAGCCTAGGATCTTGGAGAAGAGGAGTCCATTTGCTAGGAACTTCGTGTCCGGATCGTGTTCATTTGGCTTTTCATTGAAAATCCATCTCTCAATAGGTCTACATCTAATTTCTCTCTCTAATTAGACTCTAATTGTTCAATTTGACCCTTAGAAATTCACCCATGGACACGGTCTACCCATAGGAAGAAGATCTGGGCTCTAATATCCTTTTATGTGGAAGTTATGTTGTATTTTGTGCCAATTTTGGGGGAATTTCGAGATTGGTGCATCAAGTGTTTGTTATTTGGTTATTTGGATCTATTTAGACTAGATTTGCTTGTGTGTGTTGTTTGCCATTAAATATCAAGAACAAAAAATTACAGATGAATTGAACTTGATTGCAAACTCGCTTGTACAAGAAAAAGCCTAGAAAGAAATCTTAGGAAACAATCTAAGTACAATTGTTTAGTTTTTTATTCTGGAGGACGACGATGGAGGCTCGGAAGAGTGTAGCAACTCTGCCTTACTCCTTGGACTATCTGACACGGCCATTGCTCTTGAAAAAATTGTCCTTCGTAGTTGCCAGCCTTTTGCATGGGTGTGATACCCTGCTATTTATAGTGATAGATATCTTGAGCCGCATAGATGGCCGCATGACCACGTGGCTACAACAGCACACAAAGACCCGCTCTTTAGCCGTCAGCTAGTGACTTGTTGAGATTTTGTTGCAGCAAATCTGGGTGGTTGAGACTTGGTCAGCCTGCCACGTGTCCTATCGCAGGATAGGATCAATCTGCTTGAGTCATTTTGAGCCGCATAGGTCTTTTAGTGTTCGGCCATGCTGTGCCGCATAAGGCTCATACGGCTTAGGTCACAGTCTCCCTTAGTCCACATGTAGCTTAGGGACTTTTGAGCCGCATAGATTCTATATTCTGGGCCGCATAAAGCTCATACGGCTTAGGTTGCAGTCACCTTTGGCCGCATGAAGCACATAGATTGAGCCGTATAAGGTTCATACGGCTCGGGTCGCAGTCCTTCTGGCCGCATGACTATGTCCAGGCACGTGGACCCTGTGTCATGTCTTATATTCTTTTCGTTAGAGTGTCAGTGCTGTTATTTTTGTCAGTTTTGACAGAGTTTGTCAGCTTTATCAGAAGGGCTGATCAGCCTGGCCGCATAAGTAACTCTTCTTTCTGCGGCTCTGTAACGTCCCAGTCCCAAAATACTTGGGACTAGATACGATTCATGCCAGCTGTATACATACGAAGTATGCTCCAATATATGGAATCCTCGTATGTATACATAAGCTGTAAATGCAGTAAAACCAAGGCTAACTAATCTCATCCACAAAATAAAAGAATAAAAGATATCATATAATCAACTATGAAATTATCATTTGGTACATGTAGTTGGGCGGAGACATATCCACTACCAACAAGTTTGAATAAGAAAGAAATATACAAATAAATAATTTGATCGAGCGAAGCGAATGACGATTCCAAGAGCAATCATCACTAGGAAAGGAAGACATGGCCTTAGCTAGAGCACCTGCAAGAAATTATGAAATACACACTTGGAGAGATTATCAGGTCCTCAGAGGGACGTAATAAGACACATAATATCATGCCAATAAACTGAATAATAAAGCTCAACAGAAAAGTATGCATGAGAAAAGGTTCCTAACCATTCTATGTAAAATGCACTTTAGAGGACAACGTTATACGCAGGGGGTGTAACGGATTCACGCAAGCAAGTAATAAAGAGTGGCCGTCAACTAGCGCTCATCCGAGACACTATCGACCAGCCAGCAAGTAGCGCTCATCCGAGTCACTATCACCCATGAATGTGTAAAAAGTAAATATAGCCCCTACGCTAGTAGCTGTCCCCTCCCCCCAATGATACTATACGTGTGTCGTAACCATGACACACAAACACGTGTCGTTTCCACCATACTATTTTATAATAGATAACTGTCAAGTCTTCTAACATGCATCTACTAACAGTTATTCCTACGCATGCGTACGGGAGATCAGCCCACACGCAAGTGACCTCTATATGATACTCACAACTCTCACACACAACTCGTGTACAATCGTGACAAGTCAATGAGACACACTAAATTTGACAGTAGTCCCTTAACTCTAAGCCAATTGTATAAAATATAGTAATTTACATCTACATATAATTTAGAAAGAAACAACTTGAAAATAAATAAAACATGCATGATATTGAACAGGAAATTTAAACAGTAAAGGCAAGGTGTCTTGCCTGGTAGTAGGCCTGGCGTGGTGCGATAATCCAACAAGTCCTTGTCATGGTTGCAGTTGACGCGCGTATGATTGTGTTGGCACAAAATAGTCGTATATGCCAAAAGTACGCAAGATGATCTTAATCGATGAAACAGACCGTGTCATTGAATCTAGATTATTCAAATTGGCTAGGGATGATATAGAGATTTTCGAGATTCGCAAGTAGATAGAAAGAATTTGATTTAGTCATGGGCAAAAAATAGATATTTGAAGAATTTGTATAATAAAATATTTATAACTTTTAGAAAATATTTCCATATAATAGTTGGAAACTATGTTATTTTTTATCAATCAAATATTTTTAAATAAATATTTTGTAAACAAGAAAATTCATTTTGGGGCTAAGCCCTTAATTTGGTTAAGCTATAATTTTGGGTCAAAAACCATATTAAAATACCTCAAAAATATAAATATAATATTTTAGGCTTCGAAATCAAGTTTAAAATTATATGAAGGGTCCCTTAAAAACCATATTTTTGTTACAAAATAATTTCTAGGAAACTATTTAATATACATATTTAAAAATACTTATAGTTAATAACTAATGACAATAATAATACTAATAATAATAATAATAATAATAATAATTAGTAAATAATAAAAACTTATTACTACTGTTCAAAAAGAATAACAAAAAAAAGAAGAGGAATCAGAAGAAGAAGTTTGGGGGAATAAATGAGAGTGAGAGAGAGAGGTGAATGGGAGAGCGGATCGGGGAAGAGAGGGAGAAACGGCGGTGCTCGGCCACGCGAAGGGGAAAGAGCAGTGGCGAAGATCTGGTGGGGTGGAGAGAACCGAGTGGCGCCTGAGATGGAGGCTAGGGCAGCGGCGTTCTGTGGCTGGACGGAAGGAAGAAAAGGAGTGGAGAGCGAAGAGGGAAGCTCAGCCACGCGAACACAGGCGGGGCTGTGGTCGGAGAAGGCAATGCGGAAAGGAGGCGATGCGGTGGTGATCGGCCGCCTAGGGTCGAGTTGGGTCTGGCCACGGTGGTGGCGATGGTTTTGGCGAGGAGGGACTTCAGCGGAGGAGGCTCTGGGATGGGGGCAATTTCTCCGGAGGGCGCTCGTGCGGCCATGACGGTCGCCGACATAGGCTCGGTGAGAAGATCGGGTGGTGTTGCTGGGAATCGAGGGCGGTGGTGCACACGGTGGTGCCGGTGGTTCGGATCGGCCGGAGGAGAAGGTTAGGGGTTGATCTCTCTATTTATTTATTTTTTTCTGGTAGTAGTGGTGATGATATTGGTTGTGGCTTGGTGGCGGTGGTAAGGATTTCTGGGTCAGGGTCGGTTGTCCAGGGGGAAGAGACGAGCGCTGGTGCGCTCCAACGTTGGCGACGGGCGTGGTGTGGATGGTGGTTGTCTCTGGTTGGGTATGCCGGTGGCGGATGGCGGCCCGATGATATGGGGATTTAGCCGGGAAAAGGGGGTGGTATTGCTTGTGACACTGGTAGCTGAGACGAGGCCGAGGTCGATGGGAGCAAGGAAGCAGTGGCGACTAGACTAGGGCTAGGGTTAGGATTGGATGTTTGCCGTGTCAGGATTGTCGACACGGAGGAGATGATGCGATGTACATGTTTAATTATCATATTGGAAAGACACCCGGGGTCGGACCCGAGGCCAATCATGGCTGACACGGAGAAGATGGACACTGACACGAGGCACGCACACTTGTGGTGGAGGAAATTATGGAGAAATTATCGAAGTGGTGCAAGGAGTCACTCCTTATATAGGAGGTGGACTCCTAGTTTGATAAAGACTAGAATTGTTTAAACCCTCAAGATAAATCGAATATAAATACAAATTAAAATTTAGTTTAAACTCGATCAATATCCAAATTTAAACTAGCTAATCCCATATCTTAAAATAAATACATTCCTATTTAATTCTCCATAATTTCTTAAACATTACTCAAACAAAATTTAAAATAATGTTTTTGCAAATGATAAATTAATGATAAAAATAAATTTCGAAAATCAAAATATATGAATTTAAATTTATGAAAGTATAATATTTATATAAAATATAGTTTTCCAAATTATCAATCAAAATAAAATAGCCTTTTTATATTATAGGAATAAAATAAGGTTTTTGCAGTTCTTGATGCGACGCTTTTCACAACTCTAAGCAAAAAATATTTATCACATATTATTTTGAACATATGCTTCTCCTATATAAATAAAATCTATAATAAAAAATTTATTTTATAAAAAAATATGTACCTCGCACATATTCGCATTCGACGAGCAAATACGAAACGCGACGTACAATACGCAAAATAAAATTCAAATAAAAAAATATAGTAAAAATTAGGGGGTTTACAGGCTCAAATCAGTCTGGTTGCTTTTAATATATAATCCGACATAGTGAAGATGGACCGCAGGGGGCATGTCGAGTCTGTCATGCGGCTCTTCTTTATGCGGACCAATTTGGCCCAAAGTACTCATGCGGTCAGTTGTGATCCGCATGAACCCCATATTTTCCATGCTTCTACAAGACCCCCTTCAAAGTTTTCAAATTGTAAATTTGGAATACTTTGAATAAGAAGCATGGAGATATGTCAAGCCGTAGGGAGTCTTTAAGTCAGGAGAGACCTTGAGCCGCAGGGAAATCATGAGCCGCAGGGAGATCCCATCCAAACTGCCAGCTGTCATTGCTGCATTTAATTTCTTGATTTGGTTTTGGATTTGGGTTCTCTTTTCGAGATAAAGCTGACAGTTACTAAGAATAAAATTCCCAAACGTCATCATTATCTTTAATGGACTCGAGAATCGAAACGGCGCTCTTTCAAAAATCTTATAAATATAGGTCATTCGGAGAGAGATTTTTCTCTTTCACCTTCTTCTCCTTCATCTTCATCATCTTTTTCATCCTTTCTGTCCCAGTTAGCCATGGCTCCAAAAGTTTCCAAGTTGACTGGTGCTGCGGACAAAGGGAAGGGACTCGCCTCTCCGTCGAGAGCTGCAGACTTTCCTTCCATTCATCCCGACGTGTAACCCCCTATCAAGGGTAAGAACAGTAGAAAAAAATAGTGACTTAATTTTGAATAGCCATATCGTATATTTTATGCGCAGGACTGTCATGTATTGCCTCTGTGCTTTAGGCATGATCGATGCATGCCCTATCTTATTGGATCGCATGTGTTCTGTATGATGGGGCCGCGTGGCTAAAGAATGAACTTTGTTTTCTTCTAACTTTTAACCCCTTTTCCTTTTCTTATATTTTGTACGGGTCTGGCTAGCAAATTTCTCCAGGACCGGTATCGACGATTTTGGGCATGGTGAAGATGCAACACTTGACACACACATCAGCGAGCTCAGAACTCTTCATGTATTGGAAGGGTTTTTCTCAGATGGTAGGAAGAACCTTTATACATCGGTGATTGGGCGTCATCATGAAAGTTCTATTTTTACGGATCTCCAAGTAGGCAAAAGCAACACTAGAGATGTTGTTTTGAAGGTATGGTCTTCTGGAGAAACGGGCCTAGGATGTCTGCAATACGAAGGAGAGAAAGTCAGCGTCTGTAGATGCTTTTAGCATGCTATATTTGTCTTCCTCCGTGCAGCTTCTCGAAGATTCAACTGCCTTGTTTGCTTCTCAGCAGTAAAATATGACTTCTTTCGAGGGCCACGAAACTTCTTTTGATGAAGGCGAAGTGCTGCCAAACTGACCAGACTATGTGTTGCTGGATTTTCCTTTATTTTCTTTTTGTTGCTGATGTAGTCCTATGAATGTAACTTATTTTGAATAAATATAATACATTCACTCCATTCTTTGATTGTGGTATTTGTGGTGCATGTACTAGAGGGCCTAATACAACATTTTGTGTTTGATAAAAGATATCCCACTGGAGGACTTTTTGTGGACCTATTGTCCTTTTGTGCATCTAGAGATGCGAGCAATATATTTGAATGATATTTTGTGGACCTATTACTCTTTTTATGCATCGATGGTGCGAGTAATAGATTAGGATAACTTTTGTGAACCTATTACCCTTTTGCGTACTGGTGGTGCGGGTAATAGATTTGAAATGAAACCTAACAGAGGTAATATAGACGTGATAGGTTTTGTGGTCTTAATACCATGTCTTTTATCCCGGGTTGGGTACAGGTGTTAAGTCAAAAGACCATCGGTATCAGAGGTAATATGGACGTGACACACGATAATCGCAAAATTTTTGGTGGACCTATTACTCTTCTGTGCACTAGTGGTACGAGTAATAGATTTTGAGGCAAAACCCAACAGAGGTAATATGGATGTGATAGGTTTTGTGGTCTTAACACCATGTCTTTTATCCCGGGTTGGGTACATGTGTTAAGTCAAGAGACCATCGGTATCAGAGGTAATATGGACGTGACACACGATAATCGTAAAAATTTTGGTGGACCTATTACTCTTCTGCATACTGGTAGTACGAGTAATAGATTGTGAGATAAAACCCAACAGAGGTAATATGGACGTGATAGGTTTTGTGGTCTTAACACCATATCTTTTATCCCGGGTTGGGTACAGGTGTTAAGTCAAGAGACCATCGGTATCAGAGGTAATATGGACGTGATACACGATAATCAGGACCAAGAAGTTTGCTCAGAGATGACGATAAGCTGGGCAGACTCCTGTGTGATAAAGTATTAGAGTGGAAGTTCAGAGGTATCAGCATACATGACTCGCCACTCAGGAGATGCGATGTGAGTTCAGAGGTGCTTGGTGTACATAACTCGATAGCCTGGGAGACCTGATGGTTTGAGGAAGTACCAGCATGTCCTTAGACATAGTATTTCTTCAGGAATTTGTCGTTTATGGGCATCATGAGTAAGTCTTCATTCTGCTTCGTTAGTCGGTATGCGCCGTTGGAAAATACGGTCTCGATAATGTATGGACCTCCCACTTGGGCTGGAATTTGTCGGCGATTTTGTGAGTCATGACCATCAGTCTGCGAACGGCCAAGACGAGATCTTCTATTAGGAATGTCCTCTGCTTGACTTTCTTATTGAAGGCCCGAGAGATGCGTGCTTGATAGAGCTCGATGATTTGTTGAGCTTGCAAACGATTCTCGTCTAAAGCTTCCAATTCATGTAGCCGTCGGTGGTAGTTATCATTCGACGTCAATCGGTAAGTAAGGTCCACACGAAGTGAGGGGATCTGGGTCTCCAATGGAAGAACTGCCTCGCTTCTGTACACCAGAGAGAACGATATATTTCCTGTAGTCGTCCGACTCATAGTGCGGTACGCCCATAAGCATTCACCCATCTTTTTATTCCAGTCACGCTTGTTTGAAGACATGAACTTCTTGAGAAGCTTGATTATGGTCTTGTTAAAGGCTTCGGCCAGACCATTAGCTGATGGGTTGTATGTCTTTGAAGCTACATTATGAATCCGATTCTTGTCACAGAATCAATAGAAAGCATGGCTTGCGAACTGCAGACCATTGTCATGAATGATCCTCCGTGGCAGTCCAAAATGGTAAATAACGTGATATTTTATGAAACTGATCACGTTTGATGTCTTTACCTCTGCCAGCGGAATAGCTTTCGCCCACTTGGAGAAGTAGTCAGTGATTGCAAGTATAAACCGGTGCCCTTTGGACGACGGCGGAGTGATTGGGCCAACGATGTCCATTCTCCATGCTTCAAATGGCCAAGAGACCACTGTTGGGTGTAAGAATTCAGATGGCAGATATATGAAATATGCGTGGATCTGACAAGCCTTATACTTCTTTGCATAATCGACTACGTCTGCTACCATCGTAGGCCAGTAATAACCTATCCGACGGAGACGGCCCTACAACTTCATGCCAGGTTGGTGAGCCCTACAAACGCCATCGTGAGCCTCGCGTAAGGATTCTTTGGCTTTTGTATTTGACAGACATCTTAACAGTAGCCCGTCGTAAGATTATCGATATAACATTTTTATTTCTGTGTCATAAAAGAATCTGAGAGAATGCCTTCTGATTGAAGTTGCTTCTTTCACATTCTCAGACAGGATTCTGTAGACTACAAAGTCGATGAACGGGAGTCTCCAGTCTTGCATGTCATTGGTTATCTGGGCGGAGTAACTCGTATTCAGTTGAACATTGTTTATGGGACAGACCAACTCAAAGCCTATCATGTCGACTAGATAATGAGCATAATTTGGAACAGTCAAAGAAGCGGCGAGGCCTGCTAGGACATCGGCTTTAATATTCTGGAGCCTAGGAACATGCTCTATAAAGAACCCCTATAAGGTTGCAATGATGGCAATTGCTGTCTGATGGTAAGGAATCAGGTCCTCGTTGCGAACCTCGTATGAGCCTCGGATCTGATTAACAATCAGCTGTGAGTCGCCATACGCTTTCAGGTATTTGACCCCTACCTCTTTTGCGAGTCAGAGTCCAATAACCAGAGCATTATATTCGGCTATATTGTTTGAACAGGGTTCTGTAAGAGAATATGCCCGATTGACTACTAACCCAGAGGGAGAAATTAATACTACCCCGACTTCAGCGACGATATTACCTTGTAGTCCTGTTCTTGAAGCACCGTCAAAGAACATTCGCCAAACATCATCATGTGAAGTCATGTTTGAGTTAACGACTTCGTCTGGGATTTCTTTATAGATTTTGGCTGTTTCTGAGCCTTGATGGGCTGCTAGAAAGTCGGCCAAGGCTTGACCTTTGATAGCCTTCTACGGAACAAAGACCATGTCGTATGGGGATAATAGTATCGCCCATGTGGCTAGGCGAGAACTGAGTGTGCCTGGCTTGGTCATGAGAACCCTGAGGGGATTAACTCGTGAGACAACATGGATGGTCTGCCCTGTCACATAGTGTCGTGTTTTCGAAATGGCGAACACCAGGGCAAGGCACTCCTTCTCCATGACAGTGTACCTATGTTCTGGTCCTACCATCATCCGACTGAGATAGTAAATGGCTTGTTCGTGTCCCACATCATTGTTCTGTGCTAGCAAGGCGTCGAGGGAGTGTTTCATCGCCCGTACATAGAGCAGGAAGGGCTTTTCGGCGATCGGGGCTACCAGAACCGATAGATTTGACAGGTATTCCTTAATGTCATCAAAGGCGCATTGATATTCTTCATTCCATACGAAAGAGATGCCTTTCTTCATGAGTTGTGTGAAAGGTTGACATCGCCCTGAGAGGTTAGATATGAACCTCCTGATGTAGGCTAGTCTTTCCTGAAGGCCACAGAGTTCACGAGGTTCCTCGGTAGACTCATCTCTAGGATTGCTTTTATCTTATCGGGGTCTATGTGAATACCCTGGAAAGTGATGACAAAGCCCAAGAACTTCCCGCTGGACACGTCCATAAAGGACTTGGTAGGATTTATCTTCAGATGTTCGCTCACATAAGGTCGAACACTGTCCACAAATCGTGTAAGTGATCATCCTTGGAGCGGCTTTTGACGGTGATGTCGTCAACTAACACTCCACCATCTTGCATAAATAATCTCTGAAGATGACGCTTATAGCTCATTGATATATAGCACCGGCGTTCTTCAGGCCGAAGGGCATGACTGTGTAACAATACACGCTGATCGGTGTTCGGAATGACGTATGCTTCTTATCATTAGGACATATTTCGATTTGTTTGTATCCTGTAAAGCCATCCATAAAGGACATGTGTTCGAAGCTACACGTATTATCGATCATTATGTCGGTGATGGAAAGAGGGAATTCATCTTTAGGACATACCGCGTTCAGATTGCAGAAGTCGATACAGATTCGGATCTTTCCATTCTTCTTGACACTGGTACTATATTAGCTATCTAGTCTGGGTGCTGCTCTTCGTGGATGAAACCGCTAGTTATAAGCTTGTTTACTTCCACTTCGATGGAGTTCATGATGTCTGGACGGAACCGCCGTTGCTGTTGTTTGACTGGTTTTGTGTCCGGATGAATATTTAGCTTATGAAGTACGATCTCAGGGTTTATCCTTGGCATATCTTCATATCTCCAAGCGAAAACATCGATATACTCTCTGACGAGTTGCAACAACGACTCCCGCTCACCGTCCGTCAGGATTTTACTGACGAAGATTGGCTTTGGAGAGGATTCATCGTCGAGGTCAACTTGCATGACCTCATCTTCAGGGGGAGGGTCTCGTAGTTCAAAGCGGTTCTTCCATTGTGCATCCAGTTATTAGACCCATGGCTCCAATTCAAGAGGTTCGAGTAGATCTTCGTCTTCCTCTTTAATGTCAGTGGATGCCATGTTGACAGATAATGCCTGCCTGAATATATGTCCAATGCTGTCATCGGAATCGTATGTAGGTGATTCGGATGAGTGAGAATGCCACTCGTATTCCTCATCGGAGCTCTCGGGCGTTGTTGCTGGTGTAGCATAACTGAGGCCGCATTTGGACTTGTCGTAATAATTCCGAGGTTTCCCAGCCGGGGTTGACAGCTGCAGAGGCGATCGCCGACCGTTGCCGTAATTCAGACCTGGGGTAGCCTCCATGTCGTACCCCTGCTTTTGCATGAAGTACTTGGCTTGAGGACTATACAGGTAGAGCAGTAATCTTCCAGCATCGGGTTCGAGATCAAACTCTTGTGGTATGAAAGGTTGAGGACCTTCTTTTCGGCCAAAAATGATCCTGTGATCCCCTTCTCTTCTGCCTGGGACTAGAAAGTAGGCACCTCTAATGGGAGTAAGTCGGTTTACGGTATGGACGGTTATCACCTGTGTGTGTAGGTTAATGTCCAGACCGTGCTCCACAGTATATGTCAGATTAAGCTTATTATACTCAGGATAGTTCAACGGCAGCCTCTTATTGATGAAATAAGAAATTTTTTCCACAGGGATTACATCACAGGAGAGGGACTATCCACCTTTGCAACAAGATACTTTGCGAGTTCTGCCTACTCTTCAGCTACCCCCTGTGTGACCGGAGGTTGGGACGTTGTCTTGGGCAACTTGACCACCAAGGGTTCTGTTTGTGGCATTGGCTTGCCCGAGGGCCTCAAATCAATAATTGGTTGTGGTCGTCGGCTCGTCTTGGGAAAACGGATAACCATCGGCTCGGCAGAGGACTTCGTGTCTTCTGATTGCTTTTGACTGGATCTTGGCAATCGGATCACCATCGGCTCCCCAGACGGCCTCGTATCTTTCGGTCGCCTTTGATTGGATTTCGGCAATCGGATCACCATTGGCCCTATGACAGGTCTTGGCTTCTGGTTGGACCTTGGGAGTCGGATGACCATCGGTTCCAACTGCGCAGTTGGGGCGGAAGAACCGGGCACCTCTTTATGCAAAGTTGCGACATGGGGTACGGTTTTATCCGGTTTACGGGCTTGGAGATGAATTCTCAAAGGTTCCTCTGGCCCTGTTATGGCCTCCAGTTTGTCAGTTATATGCTTCTTGTATTCTTCATATAGACAAGCCTCCGAAGAGTAATAAGACTCAACCCCTTTGAAGGGATCGATGTCGGCAAATTTCGTCCTCACAAAGCCGTGCTTACTGACATACTTGAAGCACTAGTGAAGTATGGATGGCACGATCATATAGTTATGTATCCACGGACGCCCCAAGAGGATATTATAGGACGTATATACGTCTATGACGTAGTAGGTAACCTCCGTCCTCAGGTCGCTGATCTGACATTTCAATCGGATCTTTCCTAAGGGATAGCTCCTTCCCGAGTTGAAATCGCTAATGGCGGTGTTGGTCACCGCTAGCCGGTGCATAGGGATGTTGAGGAATTGAAGCAAGCTTTTCTGAATGATGCTTATCGATGAGCCAGGATCGATGTGCATCCGATCCACCTTGATATCGCCTATGTATCCAGTGTAGTACAAGGGGCGATCATGCAAGTTGCTTTTGATTAACATGTCTTGTGGGTTGAATACGATATTGGGCATCGCGTCTGCACAATTGTTGTCCTGGAGATCTGCTGACGAGTCTTCCCTTGTAGGTTTGACCTGGGCTAAGTAGGCGTCGGCATTCTGGAATGCTTCGCTCAATGCGATACGAAGATCCTTGGAGAGCCTTAGGAGCTCGTATAATGACAACTTTACTGACGTATTAGCCAGTTGTGTTAATATGTCAAAGTTTTAAGGTTTCTCCAATCCCTGAGGTGCATCCTTACGGAGCGGCCTGTCGAAGCGGGTTTCTTTCGGCTAGGACCTATCCGCCGGTGGAGTTGAGATGGCCCCGAAACATCAGTAGAAGGCAGCGTTGTCGGCTAAGGGTCTTCGACTGAACTACCCAGAGTGGGCTTGACTTGTGCCCCAGACCAGGTAACAACGGCCGCCGTCTCCTCAGCTTCGGCTGAAATTGTATGGCAGGATCTGGACTTCCTGCCCTTCTTCTTGTTGGCTGAAGATGACACCACCTGGGTAACTTCGGGCACTAAGTCTGGGTGCACCCACATGACCTCTCCTCGTGACGTGGTGAGAGGTACCAAGCCAGTCGTCTGGTCCCGGACGGGAGGAAGATTAGTAACCTCCATCGTCGCCCGGGGGACGGGTATTACCCCATCTTGAGTATTTGTTGGGAGAAAGTCACCGAACTGAATTGATACCATGTTTGCTGCCACGGTAACCTCTTCAAAATCTAGCGACAGAACTTTGGAGTCGATAAGACTTTGGATGTACCGCTTTAATTGAAAGCAGTCATGAGTGGAATGATGAACATAGCGGTGGAAGTGGCAATATTTTGGGTCCTCCATCTCTGCCGCTCGAGGCTCGCGCCTTGGTGGAGGGAGTTGGATCCTGTCCCCTTGCAAGAGCATGTCAAAGATAGGCTTGACATGACTATAATCGAATGTGTAATTTACCTTGGGCCACTAAGCTTCTGCCTGCTTTTATTTAGGCTTCTTGGTCGTACCAGTGACCATGGCCTATTTACCTTTATTGTCCCGGTTATTAGAGGTGCCGCCACTGTTGTTGTTATTGGAGGTTGTACCAGGACATTTGCCTTTGTCCTCTATATCCGGGATGTGTAATCCCAGCTGGCGAGCCTTCTTTAACTTCGCCACCGCATTGGTGGCACTTATGATGAAGGTCGTCCAATCCCTAAACTGATCTTCGCCCATCTAGAGGCTGTTTGCGGAAAGCAACTTCTTCTGGCATATTTCAATCAAGGAGCTTTCGGGATTGCCTTGGGTCAATCTCATTGCGGTTTGGCGGAACCGTTCGATATAGTACCTTGTTAGCTCCCGCTCCCCCTGAGCGACGTCCATGAGAGATGACATTGTCACATCATGCCCCCACTTCGTAGAATCTCTCTAGGAACATGTGCTTGAAGCCTTCAAAAGAATGGATGCAGTTGTCTGGAAGGTTACGGTACCAGTCGAACGCGATCCCTCCAATGCTCCGATGAATACTCGTGTGAGGATGGCATCGCTATGCGGCAAGTGGTTGGTTGTGACCTCAAAATAAGTCATGTATCGACTAGCAGAGGTCTTCCCGTCATACGAATCAATATGAAACGGTTTGTACCGTGGCAGAAAAGGAACATCTCTCCACGCAACGGGATATGGTTGTCGTATTATGAGGTCCCGAAAGGAGTCCCGGGTATTGAACATTGCTTGAAGCTCCTGGACTTTCCTCCTTGCGTCCCTGGCTTTGTCTGCAGCTGAAGGAACGAATGCTCCTAAAGGATTGTCACCCAAAGGAGGAGCGGTTGTGTTGGAGTCCACGTTGACTGCGGGTCCCATGCTTGCTTGTCCAGGCGTCCTTGCCGGTTGACTCGGTAAGGCAGCTTTGATTTCATCTACTGACTTGACCAGGGACAGGAGCATGGCTTCAAGTACTTCTAGACGTTGCCGATCAGTAGGTCCTTCATAATCATTGTCGGCCATAAAGACTGTCCGCACGTGGGTAGACATGGAAGGGACCATAGAAGAGCTGCTCTCCGTGTCGTACCCTCGTACAGAGAAATCGTCGGGGAACGTTGGAATGTCCTCTTCCTCGGACTCGGAAGGGGTGCTACCACCTGTGCAGGAAACCGCATCATCTTGGCGAAGGCGATCACCCTCAGGGACGTCCACGTCTGTTGCGTAATTCTAGTGGATTACTACCCCCAATGTATGCTCTTAGAACACCGGGTTGTCGCATATATTGAGGGGACTGCTACCCCCAGCTTCATCTACCCCCAGGGAGGCCGAGGGTGCACCCCAGGTGTTGAAAGCTTCTTTCTAGTTCGAGTGCCTAGGTAGACAGCCCCTGTGGCTGTCGACGGCAATCCTCCAGATGAGAGTTTTCTTGCAGTGCTGGCTGAGATTGTCGGGCTGGAAAAGCCTATCTTCTTTCCTCTCTTGCCGGGAAGAACCTTCTGAGTTGAATTACAGGAGGCGAAAGGAAATTCCTCATCTCCCAGAATTTGCACCTGTTCCTCAAGTGGTTGTCGGACAGGTGCTGGCTGGTGCAATCGTTGGAAAATGGACTGCCGATCTTCAGGTGCTGCTAACTTGTCGCAGCAGCAGTTGACGATGACTTGGGTACAACGACGCCCCGAAAAGGGCTCATCACAAGCCAGGGTTGCTTCTTTCTCCTTGCGTTTGTGATTAATCACCTCTCGCAAGTCGATAGCAGACTGATCTACCTTTGCATCCAATTTGTGGACTCGGGTATCCCGAGCACATGGGTGCGTAGGTATCATGTTTGCTCCCTGATCCGAGGCTAGTAAAAGCACTTGCTCTCGATCGTTGGAGGGAGACTTTTGAGACCCACCTTGTCCGTTAGCCCTGGGGGACTGGACACGGGTGGTTCTGTACAACTTTCCATCAGGAGCCCGTATAACAGTTAACGGTGCCCGCTGACGGTCAGCAGCTTGGACAGTTGACTGGGCTTGTTGGGCCCGTATTGCCCTAAATTTCTTCGACTTAGCACCCGAAGGCGCATAGTAAGAAGATTCCAGATTGGCATATTCTACATTCTCAATGGACCGTATGGGGTCGGGCTCGTATGAGAGACAATCGAATACAGAGCTTCTGATAGGGCCGCATGAGACACTCTGTCTGCGGCCAGGATTGGCTGCCGCATGGGCCATCTGCCTGCGGCCATAGTTGGCTGCCGCATGGGCCATCTGTCTACGGCCAGAGTTGGCTGACGCATGGGCCATCTGCCTGCGGCCAGAGTTGACTGCCGTATGGGCCATCTGCCTACGGCCAGAGTTGGCTACTGCATATGCAGACTGCTCATCTCTCTTATGCGGCCTCTTTCTCGTCCGCATGGATTTTCCTTGTGCCCCCAAAAGCTCAGCATTATAGTATTTTTCTTTGCTGGATTTGGGGACAGTGGGGTTCTTCGTGGTCAGAAGCAAGGCCGCAAAAGAGCTTTGATCACCGTCTTGGGCCGCAGAAGGAGCTTCTTCGAGAACCTGATCAGGGGCAACAGTTTTGCGCTTCGACGTCCTGCATGTTCTCTTTGGGTTGGCTCGCTTCTGCGACGGACTGGCGCTCCCTTCACAGAGTATTTCTTCGAATGCTCGTTGGTCAAAATAAACCACGAGCTTTTGCTGCATAGAGCTGAGCTTGGATGCGTCAGATTACGTCACCAACTTCTCATCAGAGGAGAAGGAAGTCCCCAGCTGAGTCATCATCGTGTTTGCCATTAAATATCAAGAACAAAAAACTACAGATGAATTGAACTTGATTGCAAACTCGCTTGTACAAGAGAAAGCCTAGAAAGAAATCCTAGGAAACAATCTAAGTACAATTATTTAGTTTTTGATTCTGGGGGGCGACGATGGAGGCTCGAGAAAGTGTAGCAACTCTGTCTTACTCCTTGGACTATCTGACACGGTCCTTGCTCTTAAAGAAATTGTCCTTCGTAGGTTGCCAGCCTTTTGCATGGGTGTGGTACCCTGCTATTTATAGTGATAGATATCTTGAGCCGCAGAGATGGCCGCGTGACCACGTGGCTACAACAGCACACAAAGACCCGCTCTTTGGCCGCCAGCTGGTGACTTGTTGAGGTTTTATTGTAGGAAATTTAGATGGTTGAGACTTGGTCAGCCTGCCACGTGTCCAATCGCAGGATAAGATTAATCTGCTTGAGTCATTTTGAGCCGCATAGGTCTTTTAGTGTTCGGCCATGCTGGGCCGCATAAGACTCATGCGGCTTAGGTCGCAGTCTCCCTTAGTCCGCATGTAGCTTGGGGACTTTTGAGCCGCATAGATTCTATATTCTGGGCCGTATAAAGCTCATGCGGCTCAGGTTGCAGTCACCCTTGGCCGCATAAAGCACATAGATTAAGTCGCATAAGGTTCATGCGGCTCGGGTCGCAGTTCTTCTTGCCGCATGACTATGTCCAGGTACATGGACCATGTGTCATATCTTATCTTCTTTTTGTCAGAGTGTTAGATCTGTCAGTTTTGTCAGTTTTGACAGAGTTTGTCAGCTTTATCAGAAGGGCTGATCAGCTTGGCCGCATAAGTAACTCTTCCTTCTGCGGCTCAAATCAGTCTGGTTGATTTTAATATATAATCCGAGATAGTGAAGATGGGCCGTAGGGGGCATGCCGAGTCTGTCATGCAGCTCTTCTTTATGCGGACCAATTTGGCCCAAAGTACTCATGCGGTCAGTTGTAATCTGCATGAACCCATATTTTTCATGCTTTTACATGTGTCTAGATTTGTGTCCACAATTGGATACAAGAAGGATGTATCTTGATATGGTAGGACACGGAATCATTTTGGAAATTTTTTTCTCCGACACTTGTGGTACACGTCCAATTGTACATGACACTAGCAATATTATGTTCTAATTACGTTCATATATGTATTTTAGACTTGCTCATGTGATTTGGTAGGATTCGGACAAGGTTTAGTATAGGTATCTTGGGCGTATCACAAGCGTATCGTAGATTAGTGCGATATGGGGGTGATACACACCAAGTGTTTGTATTTGTGCATGTGTGTATATATATGTATACTCATAGGGGTGTGTATACAAGCAGGCATGTATACATGTAATATATGTATGTGTATGAATGTTGTTATAGGAGGATGCATGTGTGGCATTGTGTGTATAGGAGAATTTATATTAGAGTGTGTGTAGAAAATGGTGACATGTGAGTGAAATGATGAGATGAATAGATAGTTAAATAGATAGAGGGACAGCTAGTTAGAGAAATGGCTAGATAGATAATCAAATAGATAAATAGATAAGTAGGAATTGAAAGCTTTAGGCAACAACAGTAAAAACAAGGAGGCTTAGCCAGTAGACTAAGTTCAGCATGTGCACTTGTGCATAACAACAGAACAAGATTTTGTTCTGTACAGGCCTGTAGAAGTTGGAAAAACTGCTAAGTGAAGCAGCAACATATTGTCACGCCCCAGAACCAGAATACTGGAGAGCGGGGGCAGACATAGCCAGCTACGTATATGAAATGGAATCCATCTCGCTATACGGTCACGGCTGTCTAGATACATGAGGGTTTATCTACAAGCCAACAGTCTCTTAAGGTCATGAACAAGCCTAGTGTCTCAATCACAAGCAAGTAAGTAAAAGTCACAAGATGTATGATCATTAAATATACAATAGTAAGGCGTCCCAAACATTACATATTCAGTTGATCATGAAGCTAGTCGTTACAAAATGTCAGGACTAGCAAGAGTTTAGTCATACATGATCAACCCTAGGATCTCTTAATCATGTTACAGCCCGTAGGCAGACAGTAAGTAAGTGCAATCGAGCTAAACAGGTGCTCGTCGGCTAAACGCCTCAAAAGAATATTTTTACAATAGAGTGGGAGAGCCAAAAATAACCCACTCGTTGCCAGGGTTCCGTCTAGTGGCCACCATCTGGCTGGAAGGTTGGTAGATCCTCTGGAGCTGCTCCGAAATCTGGCCACACAAAACCAGCTGGGTCAGACCCCAGAAAGAGCAAGTGCCACAAAGGAGGCTTCACTTAAGAACTAAAACCAGCAATCAGCACAAGATATAAATAAAAGTAAGAACTGGAAATAAAAAAAATACACCAGGATGATATACGACGAGATAACCATGGAATTATTCAGATAACCAGGTTACAACCCGTAAACCAAACAAGGACCGGGGTTGTAACCCCTCGTCTGAACAGAACTTGGAATTCTTACCATTTATCGGTAAAATAGATACAAGCATTCTGGTCATTCAATAATCTGGAACAAGATCAGGGCAAGACTAGATAGGTTAGACTCCATCCAATCATTTCACGGCCAAGCAAGAACTATGGCTTGATACTTTAACTAACTAGGGTTGTCACAAGCCTAATTACTAACAAGATACAGTAAGATTATTCCACAGCCACAAGCCCTGCAGACCATCCAGGTTACCCGGGTTAAAAGATTAGAGTTAAATTCAGGTGGGTACATCGTCCAGGAAACGAATGTACCATTAGGTAGCTTGAAGGGTGCAACACATGACAGTGTGCTGGAAATGTGCCTTACTCGACAGCAGGCTACAGATCCCAAGGCGTGCCCAGGTAACGGGATTGCCTGTAGCTGGGAAATCTTGTCATGACTAATATATTAATCTAGTTATTAGCCTTAGTCCATTTTAGTAGGTACTCCTGACCGTGGTACTCAGGAGTCCCTGTCCTAGACATGATGAAAGACAGGACTGGTTTATTTATACAAACACAATCGCCCACGGTGTCCAGATTAATTATACAGGTCACGTCATGTCAGGTAGCCGTCGCAACAGCTATTCGAGATAATCGTGTCAGGTTATCATGCCAAGTGTACTTGTCAGGAGTGCGCCACGACGGGCCACTATCAGGTCATGTTAGGTTATTATGTCAGGAGTGCACCACTACGGGTCACTATCACGTCATGCTCAATTATCAATTCCAAACATATCAAGTAAATTCGTGATTATCAAGTTCAGGACAAAAGGCGTAAGGATATAAAATGGACGTTAAATATCTAATAAAATATCAATATACAGGGCTATAGAAGATCCAGGGTAAGTAGGGTCAGGCCCAGTTGCGCCTAAACATCAGGTTGCGCCTGAGTCAGACTGCGCTCAAGTCAGGCTACGCTCAAGTCAGGCTACGCTCAAGTCAGGCTGCGCTCAAGTCAGGCTACGCTCAGGTTAGGCTACGCTTAAGACATACGTCTCCAAAAGGCAGCATATGTACTCCATACGACTCCTCATCAAGGCAGCGTATGAGGTCCATACGACTCCTCTTCAAGGCAGCGTATGAGGTCCATACGACTCCTTATCAAGGCAGCGTATGAGGTCTATACGACTCATTGTCAAGGCAGCGTATGAGGTCCATACGACTCCTCATCAAGGCAGCGTATGAGTCAGACTGCGCTGCGCTAAAGAGCACGCGCAACTCAGTGGCACAAGCTAAAAAGCTCACGTACTGCTCACTGTCTTCTCCAAATCAGCAAGAACTCCATGGTTGAACCCAAAGCTTCAAAAGTCCATAACTTGGTCAAAATAAGTCCAAATCTAACTTTTCAAATGTCAAAATTGGGTAGAATAAAATTCTCTACAACATGGAACCATCAAAACTTAAAAACAAAGAAGTTTGATAGATCAAAACCACCAAAATCTGAAAATAACTAATTTCTAGATCTACAAAAAGTAAAGCCTCAAAAAAGAAAATGACAAGTTCTAATGTGTCTTAGAAACATGAGGAGAAGCTAATGGAACAATAAAAATGAGCTCTCTTGTGGAAGCAAGTTGCACTTGCCTAGACCTCTCTCTCCCTCTCTTTGGTAGGTAAGGAAGTAATGGTGGAGAAGATGATAAATGAAGAGAGAGAAAGGAGAAGGGTTAATAAATGGTAGTGGTGGTGGTAGGTAGGGGATTCACCCCTTGGTTCATGATGAACCAAGAGCAATCCCAAACCGAACCAAGCCAACCCAAACCAAGAATAAACCAAGCCCAGGGAGGAAATTAAGCAAGAAAATCATGCAATACAAGAATAAATACGTACACGTATTCCAGAAATACGTAATACAAACCACAGGCATTACAACTCTACCCACCTTAAAAGAATTCCGTCCTCGGAATTTAATCAAGAGGCTAGAGGAGCAATGACAAGCTACATTAATCACATGTAAGCTATAACTATGCAGACAATCACTCATTCAAGCAAGGAATCGAAGGCATGAGGCATAAGAAAGACATTATACCTCATGAGTCAAACAAGTCGGGATATCGCGATCGGATATCATCCTCACGCTCCCACGTTGACTCCCCCAAAGAGTGATGACCCCAAGCAACTCGGACTAACTTGATAGTCTTGTTCTTGAGGATCTTCTCTCTCCGGTCCAATATAGACACGGGCCTCTCCTCATATGAAAGGTTGGTACCAACAACCAATTCCGAATGATCCAGGATGTGGCTCGGGTCCGGGATATACCGTCGTAATTGGGATACATGGAACACGTCATGCACCTCGGTTAGCGACGGTGGAAGAGCGAGGCGATAGGATACATCTCCTACTCGCTCCAGAATGTCAAACGGTCCTATATACCTAGGACTAAGCTTGCCCCGTACGCCGAAATAAATGACGTCACGGTTAGGCAAAATCCTCAGGAATACATGATCGTCGACCGAAAACTCGAGAGGGTGCCGATGAGAATCGGCCCAATAGCGCTGGCGATCTTGGGCAACTCGAAGATGATCTCTGACTCGCCTGACCACTTCAACTGTCTGGGCAATCATTTCTGGACCGAGCATCTGTCTCTCTCTAACATCATCCCAGGCTAGCGGGGATCTGCACTTCCTACCATACAGTGCCTCGAACGGTGCCATCCGGATACTGGCCTAGAAACTGTTATTGTACGAGAATTCCACCAGGTGCAAGTGATCTTCCCATGAACCACCGAAGTCAAGTGTGCAAGACCGCAACATGTCTTCAAGAGTCTGGATCGTGCGCTCCGACTGGCCATCTGTCTGCGGGTGATATGCTGAACTGAACTGGAGATGAGTTCCCAAACTCTCTTACAAGCTACGCTAAAAGTGTGACATAAATCTTGAATCTCAGTCCGAGGTGATACTGACTGGCATACCGTACAATCTGACAATCTGTCTGAGGTACATCTCTGCTAACTGAGCCGTCGACTGACCAACTCTGAATGGAAGAAAGTGAGCTACTTTCGTGAGCCTGTCAACTATAACCCATATAGCATCTCTACCAGCTGGGGATCTAGGTAGTCCGGTCACAAAATCCATGGTCACATGCTTCCACTTCCATTCTGGAATCGGTAAGAGCTGAAGAAGTCCAGCCGGTCTCTGATGTTCGGCTTTAACTTGTTGGCAAACCAAACACCGAGAGGCAAACCGAGCTATCTCCCGCTTCATACCATTCCACCAGAAATGCTGTCGGATATCACGGTACATCTTCGTACTGCCGGGATGGATAGAATACTGAGAACTGTGCGCTTCCGACATGATCTTCTGCCTGATATCTCCACTGGGTACACAAAGACGCTTACCATGCCTAAGTGTACCGTCCTCATGAATGCACAACTCTGGTCTTCGTCCTGCCTCACACTCTATCCTGAGCCGCTGAAGCTTGGAATCTGCCGACTGCGCCATCCGGATCCTCTCGACTATAGTGGACTGAACTTGCATACTGGCCATCAAGGCCACACTGGAAGGGAGAACAACTTCAATACCCATCTTCTGAAGATCTGCTAACAGCTCTGGTTGCGTTGTTAGAAAATAAACTTTCGCTCTCCTGCTTAATGCATCCGCAACAACATTGGCCTTCCCAGGATGGTACTGCAGGTTGACATCATAATCTACAAGAAGCTCCAGCCACCTTCTCTGACGCATGTTAAGATCCTTCTGGGTGAAAACATACTTCAGGCTCTTATGGTCAGTGAAAATCTCCACCCTGTCTCCATACAAGTAGTGTCTCTACAACTTAAGTACAAACACCACTGCTGCCAGCTCCAAGTCATGGGTTGGGTAATTCCTCTCATGATCACGAAGTTGTCGTGACGCATAAGCTATTACCTTCCCATGCTGCATCAGAACACATCCTAAACCTCTGCCTGAAGCATCACAGTACACGGTCATCACCATAGCCTGACCGTGCCCTCGGGGTGCTGGTCTCCTCTGCTGAAATTCTCGCTGCCTGCTCTGAGTCTGGACTTGGACTTGTGCATACTGCTGGGGGTTCTGCTGCTGGAACACTTGGGTCTGAGGCGGCAAGGGCCTCGGCAATGGATAATGCTGCTGCTGGACCGGAGCTGGTCCTCTCACCGAAGAGCTAGAAAGGTTGGACGATGATGAACCACCCCTATTCGAGCAGGATCCAACCCTATGGTCTGGTGCTCCACAAGCCAGACACAATCCCTGTGCCCTGCGACATTCTACCACCACATGGCCTGGCTTCCCACAATGAGAATAACCCACTGCGAAAGATTGCTTCTGCTTCTGCTGCTGAGGGTGCGTCGGAGTTGAATGCTGAACCGACGTTACTGAGGCCGCTCGCCTCGGAGCTCCAATAGTCAAAGCCCTGGCTGCCGGGGCCGGTACTGAAGACTGATTCATCTGGCCGTGAGATCTCTTCCGACCTCCGGCCCTATCCACAATCCTCTGGGAGGTATACTCATACCTCCGGGCTGCTCTCAAGACTGTATCAAAAGTTTGATGCTCAAACTGCTCAACTGCCAACAAGATCTCCAGGTGAAGTCCCTGCTGGAACCGCTGGGCTCTATCATACTCGGTGGCCACCAAAGTGGGAGCAAACCGACTGAGTCTCGAAAACTCGGCCGCATATCCATCGACCGTCCTGCCTCCTTGCTTCAGATTGGTAAACCTCATCTGCAGATCATACCGAGCCACGGCATCGAAATACTTGGTCTGGAATCTCTCTCTGAATACTGCCCAAGCAATGGGTGCTGCTAATCCAACGGCCTGCGCTGTCCACCAGCTGCGGGCAAGATCTAACAACTGCAGGCGCACAACGGCCACCTTCTCTTTCTCTGGGGTCCTGGCTGCTTCTAGAATCACCTCTGTGTCCTGAAGCCATGCATCTGCCGCGATAGCATCTTTACTACCGTCGAAGAATGGAGGGTTCAAGCGCTTGAAGTTGTTGGCCGCGCTGTTACCCTGATGACCACCCCGGGTCAAAGCATCCGTCACTACCTGGTACAAGGCATCTCCACGTCGGTCTTGGAAAGCTATCAAGGTCCTGACGAGTCCTACCAAAGTGCCGTCATCATGTTCTACAGGTTGAACAGGCTGGACTGGTGGCTCTCCACCAGAAGGCACGACTCTGGAGGCTACTCCGGAATGCTGGGCTTGATCTCCAGGTTGCTGCTGGTCCGCGGGAGGTGCTCCGCCTTGCTGGTCAGTAGGACCACGAATAATGCCGCTGAAGAAGATGACATAGGAAACAATAAGAAAGGGCCAGGACAGATCAACGATACGAGCATATGATCAGGACAAGAATCCAGGGATTCAGAAGATACGAGCAGAGATCAAGGACGAATACTGATTGAGACATCTATTCGGTAAACCCTCACATATCTTGATTTACAAGACCTGCATGGGCCACCACTTAAACCATGTCACGCCCCAGAACCAGAATACTGGAGAGCGGGGGCAGACATAGCCAGCTACGTATATGAAATGGAATCCATCTCGCTATACGGTCACGGCTGTCTAGATACATGAGGGTTTATCTACAAGCCAACAGTCTCTTAAGGTCATGAACAAGCCTAGTGTCTCAATCACAAGCAAGTAAGTAAAAGTCACAAGATGTATGATCATTAAATATACAATAGTAAGGCGTCCCAAACATTACATATTCAGTTGATCATGAAGCTAGTCGTTACAAAATGTCAGGACTAGCAAGAGTTTAGTCATACATGATCAACCCTAGGATCTCTTAATCATGTTACAGCCCGTAGGCAGACAGTAAGTAAGTGCAATCGAGCTAAACAGGTGCTCGTCGGCTAAACGCCTCAAAAGAATATTTTTACAATAGAGTGGGAGAGCCAAAAATAACCCACTCGTTGCCAGGGTTCCGTCTAGTGGCCACCATCTGGCTGGAAGGTTGGTAGATCCTCTGGAGCTGCTCCGAAATCTGGCCACACAAAACCAGCTGGGTCAGACCCCAGAAAGAGCAAGTGCCACAAAGGAGGCTTCACTTAAGAACTAAAACCAGCAATCAGCACAAGATATAAATAAAAGTAAGAACTGGAAATAAAGAAAATATACCAGGATGATATGCGACGAGATAACCATGGAACTATTCAGATAACCAGGTTACAACCCGTAAACCAAACAAGGACCGGGGTTGTAACCCTTCGTCTGAACAGAACTTGGAATTCTCACCATTTATCGGTAAAATAAATACAAGCATTCTGGTCATTCAATAATCTGGAACAAGATCAGGGCAAGACTAGACAGGTTAGACTCCATCCAATCATTTCACGGCCAAGCAAGAACTACGGCTTGATACTTTAACTAACTAGGGTTGTCACAAGCCTAATTACTAACAAGATGCAGTAAGATTATTCCACAGCCACAAGCCCTGCAGACCATCCAGGTTACCCGGGTTAAAAGATTAGAGTTGAATTCAGGTGGGTACATCGTCCAGGAAACGAATGTACCCTTAGGTAGCTTGAAGGGTGCAACACATGACAGTGTACTGGAAATGTACCCTACTCGAGGGCAGGCTACAGATCCCAAGGCGTGCCCAGGTAACGGGATTGCCTGTAGCTGGGAAATCTTGTCATGACTAATGTATTAATCTAGTTATTAGCCTTAGTCCATTTTAGTAGGTACTCCTGACCGTGGTACTCAGGAGTCCCTGTCCTAGACATGATGCAAGACAGGACTGGTTTATTTATACAAACACAATCGCCCACGGTGTCCAGATTAATTATACAGGTCACGTCATGTCAGGTAGCCGTCGCAACAGCTATTCGAGATAATCGTGTCAGGTTATCATGCCAAGTGTACTTGTCAGGAGTGCGCCACGACGGGCCACTATCAGTTCATGTCAGGTTATTATGTCAGGAGTGCACCACTACGGGTCACTATCACGTCATGCTCAATTATCAATTCCAAACATATCAAGTAAATTCGTGATTATCAAGTTCAGGACAAAAGGCGTAAGGATATAAAATGGACGTTAAATATCTAATAAAATATCAATATACAGGGCTATAGAAGATCCAGGGTAAGTAGGGTCAGGCCCAGTTGCGCCTAAACATCAGGTTGCGCCTGAGTCAGACTGCGCTCAAGTCAGGGTACGCTCAAGTCAGGCTACGCTCAAGTCAGGCTACGCTCAAGTCAGGCTACGCTCAAGTCAGGCTGCGCTCAAGTCAGGCTACGCTCAAGTCAGGCTACGCTCAAGACATACGTCTCCAAAAGGCAGCGTATGTACTCCATACGACTCCTTATCAAGGCAGCGTATGAGGTCCATACGACTCCTCTTCAAGGCAGCGTATGAGGTCCATACGATTCCTTGTCAAGGCAGTGTATGAGGTCCATACGACTCCTTGTCAAGGCAGCGTATGAGGTCCATACGACTCCTCATCAAGGCAGCGTATGAGTCAGACTGCGCTGCGCTAAAGAGTGCGTGCAACTCAGTGGCACAACTTAAAAAGCTCGCGTACTGCTCACTGTCTTCTCCAAATCAGTAAGAACTCCATGGTTGAACCCAAAGCTTCAAAAGTCCATAACTTGGTCAAAATAAGTCCAAATCCAACTTTTCAAAGGTCAAAATTGGGTAGAATAAAATTCTCTACAATATGGAACTATCAAAACTTGAAAACAAAGAAGTTTGATAGATCAAAACCACCAAAATCTGAAAATAACTAATTTCTAGATCTACAAAAATTAAAGCCTCAAAATGGAAAATGACAAGTTCTAATGTGTCTTAGAAATATGAGGAGAAGCTAATGGAACAATAAAAATAAGCTCTCTTATGGAAGCAAGTTGCACTTGCCTACACCTCTCTCTCCCTCTCTTTGGTAGGTAAGGAAGTAATGGTGGAGAAGATGATAAATAAAAAGAGAAAAAGGAGAAGGGTTAATAAATGGTAGTGGTGGTGGTAGGTAGGGGGTTCACCCCTTGGTTCATGATGAACCAAGAGCAATCCCAAACCGAACCAAGCCAACCCAAACCAAGAATAAACCAAGCCCAGGGAGGAAATTAAGCAAGGAAATCATGCAATACAAGAATAAATACGTACACGTATTCCAGAAATACGTAATACGAACCACAAGTATTACACATATTGCTGCTATTAAAGGCAGTAGCAATAGCTTTAGATACTGCTGTAGGGGCAGCAGTTAGTAGAAGTTGAACCTGTGCACATGTGTGCACTGGACAGTGGAAGAAGCAGTAGCAGTTGTAGCAGCAACATATAGAGGGAAGAGGAGTGTAGGACAGCAATAGCAGGGCTGCTGTACTAGGCAGGGCAGTGTGCACTCTAGGCAGCAAAGGTTTGAGTGTATATCCGTGATTTGAGTGAGTGGTTGTGTATATTTGTGGTAGGGTTACCGAGGAAATATATCTAGGTAATGAGAGTATGGGTATATGGTTGAGTGTAGGGGTGTTCCTATATATAGACATTGGTGATAGGTAATGTAGGTAAGAATTAAGGTATTGGTTTGAAAGTTTAGGTAATATGTTTAGATAAAAACAAAGGCATAGGTAATTGGGAACATGTGTAGGTAATGTGGCTAGTATCATTGGGCACAGGTAATGGGATTACCTATGTGATATGTGATAGGGTATTGGATATCGAATAGGGTTAAGGTATTTGGTTTTACCTTTGTGATAAGGTATAGGCAAATGCATAGGATATTGGGTAAATAGGTTAAGATATTGCATTGTAGAGCCTATGGGTATACCATATAGGTAGATAATAAGGTATGGCCTAGTGTAGACTAGAATACCTTCCTATGGCAAGGTATGGACATAAAAACCTAGAAGTAATCTAGTATGACCTAGTTTGGCAAGGTATTGACCTAGTTTACCTAGTTTGACCTAGAAATGACGTGGAGATCTAGTATTAAGCTAGTATAGCATGTTTATGATTCCAGAACACCAATTGACATTGATATTCCATACTTAGGTCTTCGAGGTACTATTTTGCACGGGATTTCAAGCGAGTACACTCTCTAATAATTTCTAATTTATGATATCTTATATGTTTTTTGTATTTAATGTAGATATCCTTGACCTCTTGACATGTAGGTTACACGGATTGGTATTTTTGGATCCCATCATGAGATGTTATACCTTGTATGTCTTGGTATACCCTCTGCAAGCCCTATTATTGTTCTTGTGCATTGTATAGACATCAATTCCTGACAAGACTTGCTATCTTCTCATAGAATCTTGTGTCATAACATATCATGGTTGGATCCATTGTACCAGTCAGGGGCGGGGAGTAGTAGTATAGATATGTGATCACACCCTCCTTGTGCATCTCCTATTCCCTGTGAGTGTTAATCATATACTGCACGTATGATTAACCAGGCCATAAATTCCTGTAGTAGTTCCTAAGCCGATCATATGTTAAAACTAGTGCTCACTCTCGTAGATAGTTATTTCCTGATTACTGTACATGATGTTCCTTGATCTTATGTATATTTACAGCTTTTATACTTGCTACATTCATGTACCTATTATATTATCTTGTGTATTGTCTCTATTTACTGTTACATAGTCTTTATCATTTACTTGAACTATTATTAGAGGTGTACTTTGCTCCAATCCTGACTGGATATATTTTTCTCAGATGATTTCGATGATGAGTGCCCTACCTACTACCGCCCATAAGATGTAGTAGGAGTAGACCGGGAGACACTGGTTTATGAGAGCTTAGCTCCAGCTGAGGAGGCTCTAGTAGTGACTCAGTTAGACTAGTGATTAGTACTAGATTTGTCTCCAGCTCTTTAACTCTTGGCATGTTATTTTTGAGACTTATGCTATTGAAATAGTTGACTTTTAGACACTAATTTCAACTTGTACTATGTTTATGCTAGACTTCCCTGGATAATTCATATCATGTCATTAAATCTTATCGTGCCATTTATCTTCCTTATAGTCGTCGTGATTGAGTATGAATATTATCATGATTTTTCCTCCTTTTGGAGTTGAGATAGCTTTGACAGGTTATGATACATATTGTTAGTTAGTAAAGTAAACCTAGACAACATTCTACCGCCAATGCTGCGGCGTAGGCTGGACATTGTCTTGCACTTGTGGCCTTACATTGGGTGCAGGTCGTGACAGTAGTTGTTAACGAGCAATCTATCTACCTGTCACTAAAGTATGAATCTCAATCTTTGACACACCTCCACTTATGCTACGACAAAACCTTTTTAATCACGCCCACATACCTAAGGGAAAAAATTTGTGCGAATTAAAAGTATTTCACTAGTAATCTAACAAAGAGGATTTAATTTACAAAATATATACTAAAATTCTAATCTCACAAACTATTGCAACGGGATCATTGTCCAAATCTTTTTGTCCTAAGTGTGGTCATCCTCTATAAGCCTTCTAATTTTGTCCTACAACAAAAAAAAATTCAAATATGGTCAAACAAAAAAAAATTAATTACCATCACCAATAGGACTTACAATGTTATGATTCGAGACAATTGAGGATTTAGGATCACTACTCTTGGTTATATGTGTAGCCAAGTATAACTCAGTTCTGTTTACCTCACCAGTAGGACTCTTTTTTTTCTACATCAAACCACAAAAAATTAGCATATTATTTTTCACTGCAAAAAAGAACTTAAAAAAAAACATACAAAGAAGATAGAGAAGTATATAAATTAATTACCATCCTATGTGCTATCCGAGCGCATCTGGTCCTACAATTGTGTGTTGTACCTTAATATTTGCCCTAGCTTTCTTACCGACTTCACGACACATCTCATCTTCATTAGTAGAACAGAAGTCAACAAAATCAACCCAATCTTTTTTTTTTCATAATTATCTTGTTTGGCATATTTCTTTTTGGTTCAGCAATCGTATTATGTTTATCACAAGCTTGTCGAAGGGAACACTTTCAATTTTTCCAAGAATTGTTAGCATACTTCAAAATCTTAGCCTTATAAATTTTAGCTATTGTATATTTATGTCACCCCCGTTTCCCGTATTTCATATTAATACTCGTAGTTGGATTTTGGCATGCATTTTTATTATTCTCGACTTGTGGAATTTTGGGTTTTTCTCGTATTTTGGGTTTCGGCTCGGCTCGGTTTTAGTTGGCTTGGTTTTATTTCGTGGAGAAGGATTGGTTTGGTTTGGTTCAACATGCATTTGGAACATCTTAGCCTATACTCCACCCTCAACACGACATATCCTCCACCATTAAATCCTACCTAACTTTTCTCTCTCCTCTTTATTTCCATTAATTTCTCCATCTTCTTCTTCCTCCTTCCTCCACCAACACCATAGGCAAGTGCACCTTGCCAACAAATAAGTACCATATTTTATTTATCCATTAGCTAGATTAGGCCATGGAGAGCAACATTAGAACTTGGCATTTTGTGATTTGGAGTCTCCATTGTTCTAGATCTAAGTTTTAAATATTTTCGGAAATTTTTGGTTTTGATCTATCAAACTTTGATTTTTGCTTGTTTTGATGCTTCCATGTGGAAGAGAATTCAATTTTACACAAGTTAGAACTTTGAAAATCCAGATTTGGTTTTAATTTGGCCAAGATATGAAGATTGGAAGTTTTGGTGTTCTTGAGAAGTTCATCTCAGCCTTGGAGAAGAAGACCCCTCGGCCTGCGCTCTTTAGCGTAAGGCCTGATTGTGCCAGCTCCCTCTCGGCCTGCGCTCTTTAGCGCAAGGCCGGATTACGCAAACACTTCCCCGGCCAGTGCTCCTTAGCGCTGGGTCGACTTGCGCTTGCTTCCAGTACACCTGGATCCTGCGCCATCCATCCCCTGTGCCATCTGACCCAGCACAACCTGTACCCTGCGCAATTGACCCCTGCGCCACCCGCACCCTGCGCAATTGACCCCTGTGCCATCCAACCTAGCGCACTTCACCCCTGCGCCATCCATCTCCTGCACCAACCTCCCCCTGCGCCAACCTCTTCCCTCAATGCAGTTCATCCCTGCGCAGCCCCTTTCTCTTGCGCCAACCATCTCTTGCGCAGTCTATTGACCATGGTGATTTGGTTTTATCTTCTTTAAGCTTGGCTTCTCTTTTGTGGATTAGGTTTTGAGATCTTGTTCCACACAGCATGACTACCCTGACCCAACATGACCTGACACGATTTTCAGTATTTGCTATGACTTGTACGGTTTTTGTGATTTCTGTGATTTATGATCCTAGTACTCTCTGATTTTCTGGAAAGTGACCCGATGGGGTGCATTCTTGACTTGTAACCTGATAACTTGATAGTGGTCCGTGGTGGTGCACTCTTGACTTGTAACTTATAACTTGACTTGACTTGATGCTGTTGCGACGGCTAACTTGACTTGTATAACCAACCCTAACTCCATGGGTGTTTCTGCTTGCTTGCTTGTGCAATCCACTTGTCTTGTCTTGTACCATGTCTAGGACGTGACTCCCTGGTTCCCACGGTCAGGGATTCGCACTGAATATGGATTAGGCTAATGATTAGATCTAACTATAGTTCATAGAGAATTTTCAGTCACAGACAATCTTGTTATTTGGGCGCTTTAATTGGACTTGTAGCTTGCCGACGAGTATAGCACATTTCCAGCACACTGTCATGTGTTGCACCCTCTAAGTCGCCTAAGGGTATATCGTCTCCTGGATGATGTACCCAACCATACTCTCAACCCGCGGAAGGATAACTAGATAGTCTGCAGGGCTTGGGACTGGGAAGTTCTCATTGCATCTTGTTAGTAAATAGGCTTGTGATAACCCTAGTTAGTTAATGTAGTAAGCCGTAGTAATTGCTTGGCCGCTTATGAATGTATGGTGTCCAGCCTGGTCTAAGTCTCGTCTAAGGCCCTATACCTGGTACTCCTGAACATGATTGTTTTACTTATCTTTAACAATAAATGGGTAGAGATAAGGTGCTATTCAGGTGAAGGGTTACAACTCCGATCCTTGTTTGGTTACGGGTTGTAATCTGGCTCCCGAAATGGTTCCATGTCTCTAGTCGCTTATTGTCCTGCTGTACTTTTATTACCTGTACTTTATTCTATTTTCTTATGTTCTGATATGCTGGCTTTTGTTCTTATTTTGTGGCTTCCTTGTGGCACTTGCTCTTTCTGGGGTTTGACCCAGCTGGTTTTGTGTTGCCAGATTTCGGAGCAGCACCCGAGGATCTACCGAACCTCCAGTCCGATGGTGGCGACTAGAAGGAACCCGGGCCACGAGTGGGTTTTCTATTTTGTTTCGCTCACTCTACTGTAAATTTATTTTTTTGAGGCGTTTAGCCGATGAGCACCTGTTAGCTCGATGCATATTTACTTACTATCTGCCTACGGGCTGTAAACATGATTAACAAATCCTATGGTTGATCATGTATGACTAAACTCTTGCTAGTCCTCGCATTTTGTATGACTAGCTTCATAATCAACTGAATATGTAATATTTGGGACACTTTTTATTGTATATTTGGTGGTCAAACATCTTGTAACTATATTACTTGCTTGAGATTGAGACAATAGGCTTGACCTTAAGAGACCATTGGCTTGTAGTAAACCCTCATATCTAGACAGCCGTGACCGTATAGCGAGATGGACTTCATTTCAATATACGTAGCTGGCTATGTTCGCCCCCGCTCTCCAGTATTCTGGTTCTGGGACATGACATGGTTTAAGTGGTGGCCCATACAGGTCTTGGCATTCAAGATATGTGAGGGTTTACTGGATAGATGTCTCAATCATTATTCGTCCTTGATCTCCGCTCATATCCTCTGCATCTCTGGCTTCTTGTCCTGAACACATGCTTGTATCGTTGATCTGTCCTGGTCCTTCCTTATTTTTTTTTCCCTGTGTCGTCTTCTTCAGCGGCACTGTACATGACCTCGCCGATCAGCAAGGTGGAGCACCTCCCAGAGGATCGTGGATAAGACCGAAGGTAGGAAGCGGTCCCACAGTTAGATGCATCAATCATCAGCTCCAACCCCGGCAGCTAGAAGTGTAACTATTGGAACTCCGAGGCGGGCGACCTCAGTAACGTCGGTTCAGCATTCGACCCCGACGTACCTGCAGCAGCAGAAGCAGAAGCAGACTTCCGCGATAGGATGTTCTCATTGTGGGAAGCCGGGCCATGTAGTGGCAGATTGTCGTAGAGCGCAGGGTTTGTGCCTAGCTTGTGGAGCGGTAGATCACAAGATAGGAGCCTGCCCGAATAGGGGTAGTTCGTCCTCCTCCAACCTAACCAGTCCTTCGGTTAGGGAACCAGCACCTGTGCAGCAGCAGCAGTACCCGAGGCCATTGTTGCCTCAGGCCCAGGCATTTTATCAGTAGAACCAGCAGCAATATACCCTAGCCCAAGTGCAGAGCAGGCAGAGAGGTTTCCAACAGAGGGAACCCGCAGCTAGAGGTCAGGCCATGATGATGGCTATGGAAGAAAAAGTTACACCAGGTGAGATAGTGGCAGGTACTATTCTCGTCAACTCCTCTCTAGCATTGGTATTATTTGATTCTGGTACATCGCATTCATTCATGTCTGCAAGATTCGCGACACGAATAGGATTGGAGCCCGAGTCATTAGCAGTGAGACTTAATATACTTACTGGTAATGGTCTTGTGGGGGTAGATCGAGTATTTTCCTCGTGTCGGATCGTAGTTAGCGGTAGAGAGTTCCCCGCTAGATTTATAGAATTCCCTATGGTGGACTATGATGTAGTCTTAGGCATGGATTGGTTGAGGAACCAGTATGCTCGGATAGACTGCCATGTTGGCAGGGTTGTTTTCTGTATTCCAAGCGAGTCAGAGTTTTCATTTTTCAGAGGCGCAATGGAGCCATCTTCCCAGTGTTGCGGATGGCAGTAGCAGCAGAGCAGTTGCCCAGGATAGTTGAAGAGTTTCCAGATGTCTTTCCAGATAAACTTCCAGGAATGCCGCCAGAGCGGAAGATCGAGTTCACTATAGACTTGATCCCCGGGACAGCACCAGTGTCAGAGCGAGTCTACAGATGGCGCCTTCAGAGTTAGAGATTTTGTACAAGATGATTGAAGAACTCAGGACCAAGGGATTCATTCGTACAAGTGGATCGCCTTGGGGAGCCCCGATGCTTCTTGTGAAAAAAAAGGATGGTACGTCCAGGTTATGTGTAGATTATCGTACCTTGAACTCAGTGACAATCAAGAACAGATACCCTCTCCCGAGGATAGATGACTTGTTTGATCAACTCAGAGGGGCTTCGGTATTCTCGAAGATAGACTTGCGGTCAGGATACCACCAGATCAGACTTAGAGAGCAGGACATCCCGAAGACAGCTTTTCGATCTAGGTATGGACATTGGGAGTTCCTTGTTATGCCCTTTGGAGCGACCAATGCGCCAGCCGTATTCATGGACCTCATAAATCGTATTTTTATGCCTTACTTGGATCAGTTCGTGATCGTGTTCCTAGATGATATCCTGGTCTACAGCAAGAGCGAAGCAGAGCACGCGTAGCATCTCAGAATCGTCCTTCAGACGCTTAGGGAGCATCAGTTGTACGCCAAGTTTACTAAATGCGAGTTCTGGCTCGATCGCATTTCGTACTTGGGTCACATCATTACTCGAGGTGGAGTGGAAGTGGATCCCCAGAAGATTGTGGCTATCGAGTCATGGCCAGTGCCTAGCTCAGTGGCAGAGGTTCGCAGCTTCCTTGGATTGGCCGGCTACTACCGACGATTCGTTTCAAATTTTGCAAGGATTTCAGCGCCGATGACCCAGTTGACCCGCAAAGATGTGCAGTTCGCTTGGGCAGCATAGTGTCAGGAATCGTTTGAGAAGTTGAAGCAAGGTTTGATAACGGCTCCCATTCTCACGCTTCCAGATGGGACCGGAGGATTCACAGTTTATTGCGACGCTTCAGGCAGAGGATTGGAGTGTGTCTTGATGCAGCATGGGAAGGTAATATCTTATGCATCACGTCAACTTCGTAACCATGAGAAGAATTACCCGACCCACGACTAGGAGGTGGCAGCAGTAGTGTTTGCACTTAAGTTGTGGAGGCACTACTTGTATGGAGATAGAGTGGAGATATTTACTGATCACAAGAGCCTGAAGTATGTTTTCACCCAGAAGGATCTTAATATGCGGCAGAGAAGATGGCTTGAGCTATTGGTAGACTACGATGTGGATTTGCAGTATCACCCAGGGAAGGCCAACGTTGTAGCAGATGCATTGAGCAGGAGAGCCGAAGTTTATTTTCTAACGGCACAACCAGAGTTATTGGCAGATCTTCAGAAGATTGGAATTGAAGTGGTTCTTCCTACCAACGTGGCATTGATGGCCAGTCTACAAGTTCAGTCCAGTATAGTTGAGAGGATCCGGATGGCACAATCTACAGATTCCAAGATTCAGCAGCTCAGAGCAGAGTGTGAGGCAGGAAGAAGGCCAGAGTTGTGCATTTATGAAGATGGTACACTTCGGCACGGCACTCGTCTTTGTGTACCCAATGGAGATATCAGACAAGAGGTCATGGCAGAAGCTCACAGTTCACAGTATTCAATTCATTCCGGTAGCATGAAGATGTACCGTGATATTCGTCAGGATTTCTGGTGGAATGGCATGAAGAGGGAGATAGCCCGGTTTGTCTTTCGGTGTTTGGTTTGCCAGCAGGTTAAGGCTGAACATCGGAGGCCCGCTGGACTTCTTCAGCCCTTGCCGATTCCAGAATAGAAGTGGAAGCATGTGACCATGGATTTTGTGACTGGATTGCCTAGATCCCCAGCTGGTCGAGATGCTATTTGGGTTATAGTTGACAGGCTCACGAAGGTGGCTCATTTTCTCCCATTCAGAGTAGGTCAGTCAACGGCTAAGTTGGCAGAGAAGCACCTCAGGCAGATTGTCAGGTTTCACGGTATGCCAGTCAGCATCACCTCGGACCGAGATTCAAGATTCACGTCACACTTTTGGCGTAGCCTGCAAGAGAGTTTGGGGACTCATCTCCAGTTCAGTTCAGCCTACCATCCACAGACAGATGGTCAGTCAGAACGTACGATCCAGACTCTTGAAGACATGTTGCGGTCATGTACACTTGACTTCGGTGGTTCATGGAAAGATCACCTGTACCTGGTAGAGTTCTCGTACAACAATAGTTACCAGGTCAGTATTCAGATGGCTCCGTTCGAAGCTCTATATGGTAGGAAGTGCAGATCCCCACTAGCATAGGATGATGTTGGAGAGAGGCAGATGCTCGATCCAGAAATGATTGCCCAGACAGTTGAAGTAGTCAGAAGAGTCAGGGATCATCTTCGAGTTGCCCAAGATCGCCAGCGGTATTAGACCGATGCCCATCGACGTCCCCTAGAGTTTGCTATCGGCGACCATGTATTCCTTAGGATCTCGCCTAACCGCGGCGTTATTCGTTTTGGTGTGCGGGGAAAGCTTAGTCCTAGGTATATAGGGCCGTTCGATATCCTGGAGCGAGTAGGAGATGTATCCTATCGTCTTGCTCTTCCGCCGTCGCTAAGTGAGGTACATGATGTATTCCATGTGTCTCAATTACGACGGTATATCCCGGACCCGAGCCATATCCTAGATCATTCGGAACTGGTTATTGGTACCAACCTTTCGTATGAGGAGAGGCCCGTGTCTATATTGGACCGGAGAGAGAAGATACTCAAGAAAAAGACTATTAGTTTAGTCCGTATTGCTTGGGGTCATCACTCTCTAGGTGAGTCAACGTGGGAGCGTGAGGACGACATCCGATCGCAATATCCCGACTTGTTTGACTCGTAAGGTATAATGTCTTCCTTATGCCTTATGCTTTCCATCCCTTGCTTGCATGTATGATTGCTTGATTGCTTGCTTAGTATAGCTTGTCGTAGCAATCTCTAGCTCCTTGATTAAATTTCGAGGACGCAATTCTTTTAAGATGGGTAGAGTTGTCACCCCCGTTTCTCGTATTTTGTATTAATACTCGTAGTTGGATTTTGGCATGCATTTTTATTTTTCTCGACTTATGGAATTTTGGGTTTTTCTCGTATTTTGGGTTTCGGCTTGGCTCGGTTTTAGTTGGCTTGGTTTTATTTCGTGGAGAAGGATTGGTTTGGTTTGGTTCAACATGCATTTGGAACACCTTAGCCTATACTCCACCCTCAACACGACATATCCTCCACCATTAAATCCCACCTAACTTTTCTCTTTCCTCTTTATTTCCATTAATTTCTCCATCTTCTTCTTCCTCCTTCCTCCACCAACACCATAGGCAAGTGCACCTTGCCAACAAATAAGCACCACATTTTATTTGTCCATTAGCTAGATTAGGCCATGGAGAGCAACATTAGAACTTGGTATTTTGTGATTTGGAGTCTCCATTGTTCTAGATCTAAGTTTTAAATATTTTCGGAAATTTTTGGTTTTGATCTATCAAACTTTGATTTTTGCTTGTTTTGATGCTTCCAAAGAGAATTCAATTTTACACAAGTTAGAACTTTGAAAATCCAGATTTGGTTTTAATTTGGCCAAGATATGAAGATTGGAAGTTTTGGTATTCTTGAGAAGTTCATCTCAGCCTTGGAGAAGAAGACCCCTCGGCCTGCGCTCTTTAGCGCAAGGCCAGATTGCGCAAACACTTCCCCGGCCAGTGCTCCTTAGCGCTGGGTCGACTTGCGCTTGCTTCCAGTACACCTGGATCCTGCGCCATCCATCCCCTGCGCCATCTGACCCAGCACAACCTGCACCCTGCGCAATTGACCCCTGCTCCACCCGCACCCTGCACAATTGACCCCTACGCCATCCAACCTAGCACACTTCACCCCTGCGCCATCCATCTCCTGCGCCAACCTCCCCCTGCGCCGCCCTCTTCCCTCAGCGCAGTTCATCCCTGCGCAGCCCCTTTCTCTTGCGCCAACCATCTCTTGCGCAGTCTATTGACCATGGTGATTTGGTTTTATCTTCTTTAAGCTTGGCTTCTCTTTTGTGGATTAGGTTTTGAGATCTTGTTCCACACAGCACGACTACCCTGACCCAATACGACCTGACACAATTTTCAGTATTTGCTATGACTAGTACGATTTTCGTGATTTCTGTGATTTATGATCCTAGTACTCTCTAATTTTCTGGAAAGTGACCCAATGGGGTGCATTCTTGACTTGTAACCTGATAACTTGATAGTTGCCCGTGGTGGTGCACTCTTGACTTGTAACTTGTAACTTGACTTGACTTGATGCTGTTGCGACGGCTAACTTGACTTGTATAACCAACCCTGACTCCGTGGGTGTTCCTGCTTGCTTGCTTGTGCAATCCACTTGTCTTGTCTTGCATCATGTCTAGGACGTGACTCCCTGGTTCCCACGGTCAGGGATTCGCACTGAATATGGATTAGGCTAATGATTAGATCTAACTATAGTTTATGGAGAATTTCCAGTCACAGGCAATCTCGTTATCTGGGCGCTTTAATTGGACTTGTAGCTTGCCGACGAGTAGAGCACATTTCCAGCACACTGTCATGTGTTGCACCCTCTAAGTCACCTAAGCGTATACCGTCTCCTGGGCGATGTACCCAACCATACTCTCAACCCGCGGAAGGATAACTAGATAGTCTGCAGGGCTTGGGACTGGGAAGTTCTCATTGCATCTTGTTAGTAAATAGGCATGTGATAACCCTAGTTAGTTAAAGTAGTAAGCCGTAGTAATTGCTTGGCCGCTTATGAATGTATGGTGTCCAGCCTGGTCTAAGTCTCGTCTAAGTCCCAATACCTGGTACTCCTGAACATGATTGTTTTACTTATCTTTAACAATAAATGGGTAGAGACAAGGTGCTATTCAGGCGAAGGGTTACAATCCCGGTCCTTGTTTGGTTACGGGTTGTAATCTGGCTCCCGGAATGGTTCCATGTCTCTAGTCGCTTATTGTCCAGTTGTACTTTTATTACCTGTACTTTATTCTATTTTCTTATGTTCTGATATACTGGCTTTTGTTCTTATTTCGTGGCTTCCTTGTGGCACTTGCTCTTTCTGGGGTTTGACCCAGCTGGTTTTGTGTGCGCAGATTTCGGAGCAGCACCCGAGGATCTACCGAACCTCCAGCCCGATAGTGGCGACTAGAAGGAACCCGGGCCACGAGTGGGTTTTCTATTTTGTTTCGCTCACTCTACTGTAAATTTAGTCTTTTAAGGCGTTTAGCCGACGAGCACCTGTTAGCTCGATGCATATTTACTTACTGTCTGCCTACGGGCTGTAAACATGATTAACAAATCCTATGGTTGATCATGTATGACTAAACTCTTGCTAGTCCTCGTATTTTGTATGACTAGCTTCATGATCAACTGAATATGTAATATTTGGGACGCCTTTTATTGTATATTTGGTGGTCAAACATCTTGTAACTATATTACTTGCTTGAGATTGAGACAATAGGCTTGATCTTAAGAGACCATTGGCTTGTAGTAAACCCTCATATCTAGACAGCCGTGACCGTATAGCGAGATGGACTTCATTTCAATATACGTAGCTGGCTATGTTCGCCCCCGCTCTCCAGTATTCTGGTTCTGGGGCGTGACAATTTACCCTGCAAAGACAATTTCTATGTCACACGTAGGGCTGCAAATAAGCCAAGCCGTTCGTAAACTGCTCAAAGCTTGGCTCGATAAAAGCTCGTTTGAGCTCGGTTTGTTTAGTTAACAAGCTGAGCTCAAGCTTCATTTTCGAGCTCGTTTAATAAACGAGCCAAGCTCAAGCTTAGAAGTACTCGGCTCGTTTGAGCTCGCAAGCTGGTTTGTTTATGAGCTTGCGAGCTAGCTCGTTTAGGAGCTCATTTAGGAGCTTGTTTAGAAGCTCGTTTGTTCTTTGTTGAATTCTAATTTTATATATATTTGTATAACAATATGGTTGTATGCATTATATATTTATATGTCCTTAATAATTGATATTAAGCAACTTCTTTAATTAATATTTTATATAAATAAATTGTTAATATAACATGAACTTGAATTCAAACCTAACTAGCTTGAAATAGAGTTCAAAATCAAGCTTAATGAGCTTGAAATAAAGTTGAGTGAGCTTGAAATCAAGCTTAACGAGCTTGATTTTGAGCTTATGGAGCTTGTTTATCAAGCCAAGCTCAAGCTCAAACCAAGCTAAGCTCAAGTTTAATACAAACAAGCTCGAGCCAAGCTCAAGCTCTAAAATAAAAAAACTTATCAAGATCGAGCTCGAGCTTGAGCTCGAATAATTCTAGTCAAGCCAAGCTCAAGCTTGGCTCGGCTTGGCTCGTTTGCAGCCCTAGTCAAACGTACATAAAGATTTTACATAAGAACTTGAATAAATCGAGTTTACTCACAACAACACTTATCCATATGTCATCTTTGATGCTTTGTGGAACTCTTTTCCAAGAACTAACTGCAGGTCGACAATGTGCCCTTGTTATCTTTCCAATAGTCAATGAAAATTGTTCTGATCCTATATCAACTGGCCACCCATATTCGTCGAAAATAATTTGATTAGTGGTACCTAATAAAGTTTTCAAATATAACAATAATTTTATTAATGATGAAGATAATGAAATTAATATGTGTATCAGGCGGGAGAAATGAAGTAAACATGAAGTTTGTAACCAAACACACGATAAACACAATGCCGAATGCATAGAAAAATACAAAAACATTCCTTAACAGGTAGGGAAGAAGCTTAAATGATCAAATACAATAAATTAAGTAAAATCTCAGCGAGGTATCTGAAATAACATTTGAATTTGTTTATGCTTAATTCCACTTTCACCTCTTATCTGAATGAAAAACACCTCCACCCACATCTAAAGAACTGGAAGTGCACTACTCGCTCTTGTCCTTTATACAAATCCTCTAAGAGGAAGTTGATACTAATTCTTTGAGTTGGGTTCCCTGTTAGAAACCAAATAAGAGTATAGGATACTCTTTGAGATGCTGGGTTCCCTATTGGGGAAAAAAATAAGAGTATAGGATACTCTTTAAGATGATGGGTTCCTATTGGAAACCAAATAAGAGTATATGATACTCTTTGAGATGTTGGATTCCTTTTGGAAACCAAATAATAGTATATGATACTCTTCGAGATGCTAGGTTCCCTGTTGAAACCTAGTTTACAAAACCCAATTTCAGTTTATACCATAGTACAAAACTAGTTTCAGTTTCCAGTTTCTCTATTGGGCTAGTTTCATGAGAGGGCTGGTGACAGTTGTGTCATAGTGATCCTGAATGATTATTTTGTGGGCTTGAAACTGCTATTTCAAATTACAAGTACAACATTTAACATAAGTTATGTGAAATATTTCATATGGGGGAATTAAAGTATATGTGCCAAGCATGAAAGCCATGTATAAATTCCCTCTACTATTCGGTTCAAAGATTTAGTCTTCTTACTATATTTCAAAGATTCTTTTTTTGGGTGGGGGGGGGGGAGGGGATTGAATGCTTGAAAATACAAGCATGAAATTTAATTCTGAGTTGTATAAAAAATATATCCATTTACTGAATACGCATTATATGATATAACGTCAAAATTTGGACCATTTGCAAGCCTCTTTAAAGGACTCATCTCCTCGTTCTCAAGTTGTTGCCTTAACTAAGGAATATAGTCCATGGTCTTCCTTGTTTGTTTCTTTCCTCGTTTCCCAATAGGCTTATTCTTATCCCGAACGTATGCATGATATTTCCTGTGAACACATAATAGTAATCATAAAATCATGTATCTCTTGAAAATATATATCTCTTAAAAATATATATATATATATATATATATATATATATATATATATATATATATATATATATATATATATATATACACAATTGTAATGGTGTTTTACTTACTCCTATTGAGTATTATCATCATAATGCGACAAAACCCATCTATGTACTTGTTCGTACTGCACACTATACAAACAATAGACTTTGCCAACTAAATTCATAGGACATGGACCTTCTTCATTATTATCATCAATAGATGTTCTCCCTTTTCGCTTATAGCTTTTATGTTTACCACAAGGGATGTACTCTATGCAATATCTCATTGCTTCTTCTAATGTGTATTGTTCAGCTATAGTGCACTATATGAAAGTCTTATTCCATCCATACCTTTTGTATGTTTTCATCATCCTAAAAATAGCATAACTCTAACTACTAAAAAGTTAAAGGAATAAAACATAAAGTAAAGAGTTTATACTTCTCTTTACCTCTCAAAAGGATACATCCACCTATATCTGACAGGTCCGCAAACTAGTGCCTCCTCCGCTAAGTGTACGACCACATGTGTCATCGAAATAAAAAGATGGCAGAAAATACATTTCAAACACACATAATGTCTCCAGAAGATGTTGATGTATGTTGGAAAGCTCTGTTCGAACAATAACCTTTGAGCAAAGGATCTTAAAAAATAAAGATAGCTGGCGAATTGCGGCACGCAGTTTCTCTTTTTTAAATGCATGCATTAAAAACACCGGTAGTAAACCTTGCATGAGAATGTGATAATCATGTGACTTTAAGCCTTTGAATTGAAAATCCTATAAATCCACCTTATGTTTCCAATTCCCACTGTACCCAATTGGAACCTTTAATTTACTCAAGGTTTTGCAAATTTCCTTCTCAGGTTAGGATAAAGAAAAAGGAGCCTTCGACATAATTTTTTTCCCATTATCATTCACAAGCCACAATTTCTTCTTTATCTTCAATTTCTCTAGATGCTTACGAGCTGCTACCCCGTCTTTGTATTTACCTTTAATGTTCATTATTGTTCTAAATAAATTTTCAGACACATTTTTTTCTACATGCATCACATCCAAATTATGGCAAAGATGCAGTTCCTGTTATGACAAATACATTAATATGATACTACATAAAATCATACAATAAAAACAAAAATTAACTTATTTAATAACATAAATCACCTTCCAATTCATCGAATAGAATTGATCTCTTTGACCATGGGATATTTAAATCAGTGGATCGCTTCCTCTTCTTACAAATTAACTTTCCAAAATCTGTACATATAGATACCATTTTACTCAATCTCTCTTCACCAGTCAAATGTTTGGGAGGCTTTCTGTGTTCTTCCATTCCGTTAAAATTTGACTTTTGCAATCTAAAAGAATGTGTAGCATCTCTTATGAATCTTCTATGACCCATGTATGTAAATTAATTTCTTTTCGTACTTTAGCCATTTCAAGTCTATTTCTTCACCACATACATGACAACCATATTGTCCCGATGTCCTACAACCTGAAACGTGTCCATAAGCTGGAAATCATGTATACACCACATCATCATTACTTTCAAGGTAAAGTTAGTCTGTATTTTAGCATCATATGTTATGCTTCCTACAGACCACAACTCTTTGAGTTCCTCGTCCAACGGTTGCAAATAAACATCAATATTATGTCCTGATCCAGTTGGACCTGGAATCAACATAGTTAACGTAGTAAATTCCTTCGTCATACATAGAGACGAAGGAAGATTATATGAAACAAGCATGACAGGCCAACAAGTATAAGAATTAGTCATTCCAAAAAGATTGAAACCATCAGTTTGCAAGACCAAGACGAACATTTCATTTTTCAGTAGGAAACTCCAGCCACATCCTATCTATCTTCTTCCAAGAAGGAGAATATACTGGGTGATGCATGTGCATACTACTATCTTCTACATGAGCATGCCACGTCATCTCCTCGGCTATCTATGGTACTCTATGCATGTGTTGCAACCTATGAATTATTGGAAAGTATCTAAGCTTCTTCTTAGACAACTTCTTACTTCTTCTTTTTGAATTTTCTTTCGGTTGCCAACTACTTTCACCACACATGGGACAATTATTCTTGTCAGCATTTTCTCTCTAAAAGAGTATGAAATCATTAGGACAAGCATGGATAAGCTCATACTTCATTTAAAAAGGCTTAACTATAGCCTTAGATTAAAAAAATTCGACAAAGTGTTCCCATTCGGCAGTATAAAGAGCTTCAGAACATTGGTGTTTAGCTATCATGCTCAACAAATCTAATATTGACGATGGTTCAGTATCAGTATGTTGACCATCACAATTAGGATATAAAGGTTCCATTGCATCTTCCAACTTATTCTTGTAATTAGTGTCTATTGGTGGTCATCTTAAACATGAGCATCATTTTGTTTATCAGATTCATTCAGGCATTCTTCGAGGACATTAGGATCAACGCGTCTAAATGTGTCGTTATCAGGTCTTCCATTCTTGGAAAGGCATTTTCAGTACTAGGAGCTTGAATATTGACACCAATCCTAGGAAGTGGTTCTCCATGATTGATCCAAGTTATATATGACTTGCCCATCCATTGCACATCAAATGCTTAGCAAAAATTTTTTTTGAATGAACTGTAGTTACAACATTTATCGCACGGACAACAATACCAATCATTTCCACCCAATTTGTCTTTTATGAACTGAATGAATGATGCAACAGCTTCAACGTATTCATCTGACAACTGAGGTGCATCCATCCATCCGTTACTTGGGGGTATTGAAGACATCTACCAATAAAATATAAAAATATCATCAATAAAACATAATAAAACATATTACATTTAAGATTTCACTTAAACAATAAATTCAAAGGATATGGAAACATAATAAACCACAACTACAAAGATAGCTTTTTAGATTTCAGATTTGATGTTCTTGATGTTCAAATTTAATATAAATAAATTAATGCAGAAAAAAGATAATAAAGTCACACGATATGGAAACAAAATAAAACACAATTGCAAAATATGGTATATAACCAATGTTGCCTCCTCCCCCGCACGAACTTGTGTTCGCGGTCGAGTCAGGTACACGGCTCCCTCCTCCGCACGACCGCTCCTCGACCGACAGCAAAGGAGGAGATGACCCGACGACGGCTAGACTAGAAGACATCCATCAATCAAACCTACTTTTTTTCTTTAAAAACAGAGGAAAAAAGTCAATAGAGAGGATCTGATTGAAAACAAAATCAAAGCTGTAAAATCTGATTGAAAAAAATAAATCAAAGCTTCAGGATCCGATTAGAAAAAAAATCAATAGCGTGAATGACTATCAAGAGGCTTTCTAAACGATTAGAAAAAAAAACTACAAGGATTACTTACAGTGGAGAGAGAGGAAGATGATAGGAATTATGTTTGTTATTTCATGACCCCTTTCTTTTGATGAGAAAATTTTCTGAGAGGAGAGAGAAGAAGACGAGAGGGAAAAGAAGGGTGCGAAATCAAAACGGTGCCAACTTTGGCGCTATAATTTTTAGGGATTAGTTTTGATGCGGTTTTTAAAAGAAATAACGGTTTCATTTCGTTGAGAAAACAACTACGGTCAAGGTCCGTCATTTTTTGTGAACCTAAACTGTCAAAAATGAGAAAATTTGTTGTAGTGTGGGAACTCCATACACCAGGAGTTCCTATGCGCACATATGGTTCCTTATGCTCCTGTTTTGCTTGATTTATGATTAAGTAATTTTTGCTATTTTCTCTCGATGACTTGATTTTCGCAACAGACTTAGTATACTATGAGTAACTTAGACCATGTGTCCTGCTTGCCTCTATGCCTAAGTGACCTTTGTGCCAAGAGATTTCCAGATGATTTACTTGACTAGACTATGTTCCTGACTTGACCATGTTCCTGACTTGATTGCCTATAAACTTGTTGGTAATATCAAAGTGTGTACTGAGGTACAATTTAAGTGTGCACCGAAATGCTATTATATGAGTGCATTGAGGTGCGACTCTCCGTGCTACATGATCTTGCCTGTTATATGTAAGTACATTTTTGATTCCAACACAAACATGGTAAATGGTCAGTAACATTGGTGTAGTATGATGATTGCTTGCTTGATGCATTACACTAAGGATGGATCCAGTATGGGACTCTACGAGCCGATATGGATTCATACTTAAGGTACATGTCACGACCCGCACCCTAGAGTAAGGGCACGAGACGTGGGTACGTCCAGCCTACGCCGCAGTGTCAACGGTAGAACGCTGTCCTAGGTCAACATCTAACAATATAAAGGTACCTGTACAGTATATACTCTCCGAATGGAGGTGACATAGCAAATATAGTCTCAATCACAACTAAGGTAGAACAGGATAAAGATATATAGATAATATCCAGAAAAGAAGAAACACAGAGATACAATCCAGAAGTCTAAGTGTCTAAATAAGTACATATCCCAAAATATCTCAGAATCCATATACAGTAATCCATGAAAAGTAAAGACATCCTAATCTAAGGGAGTGTCATCCACTGCTAGTCGGTCCTGCTGCTGGTCCAAGTCCAAGCACTCATCTAGGGTCGCACCGTAATATGTAGGGCAGAATGCCTCAGCCTCGTCCTCTGTAATATTTCAACAGGTCCAGTCAGGACAGGAGCGAGCACAGTACATCTCAACAAATCATAGCAGGTCAGGATATATAATCATGCTAGAGAGTAAGATACAAGAAACTGAAAGAAATAACATGATAAAAAGGAAGATTGTAAATAAATAGATACAGTATATAGAGAACTATCAGTGACTAGTGATTCAGAGCACAAGACGGTTATGTAAACGGCACGATGTTGTACACGAGTAATCTACAGAGGTTGTACACGAGTAATCTACTGGATTGATTACATAACCACTTCTACTCCCCCGCCCCAATCAATACACAAGGATCTAGCCAAGTTATGTTATTGTACACGAAGTATAGTCGCACACGAAGATCATGTGAATACATGAATATACACGATTTCACACGATTTGTACACGAATGTCACGAATACAAGGAGTACACGATGCTCACGATAAAGTACACGAACACGAATACCCGATGTATCCGCTAAGGGAATAACATCGCACGACAAGATCCATATAGTACTAATCCGTGTTTCCAACGTGTCAGCATCATGTAAAGTAATCTAAAGCAGGAAATATACTCCTAATGTAGGATATAAAATGATCAGAGAATGTACTCGCCTGTATCCTGAGAATCTGAAAAATATCTACTGTCTGAGGAGTGGTGTTTGTCTCCTATAGAACAGTACAAGTCACTATGAGTATAAAATGATAATAAGATGCAAGTCAATGCATCTACATGAATCTAGGTCAATCTAGACCAAAGTCAACTCTTGGTCAACTCTGGTCAACCCTAGAAGTCAAACTAGGTCAAACAAGTCTACACTAGACTAACTAGTCTATTCTAGGTCTAACAAGGCTATATAAGTCCAATCTAGACTCTATACTGGCATTCAAGCCACACCCATAGGCTAAGAGCCCTAGTCTAGGCTATTAGGCAATATCATGCCTAAAACCAACCATAACACACATATACATAAAAATATTTATAGCTAAAATATAATACACTCATTAACATATAGGCCACCTATATGTATACCACACATACATTTATATATACACATATTAATATAATATAGTAACACACATCCTAATAATATAGCTAATATAGTATAGTACACTCACATATGTATATAGGATACATATAAGTACATCCCACATATATATATACATGTATATATATGTATATACACATATGTATAGGGATAGAAAGGGTAATGCATTCTCATGTGTGTGTGTGTGTTAGCAGGAATAATAGAAAACAGGGCATAGAAAATCAGTAGCTAACATCATATCCTGGAAATCAGTGGCTAATACATTGTGTGTGTGAGCAAAATAGGGAAGTAGCAAACAGTGAGCTAACTATAGTAAAAATTGGAAAATATTACAGTTGAAGGTTATGAAATCAGTTAGCTAACCATGGAAGGGAGTAACATTCAAACTCAGTTCTACAAGAAGGAAAGGAAACCAATTTCTCTGTTTTACAGTTTACATGGAACTCAAATCAGTTAACCAATGAAACAAAATCAGTTCTATTTCAGTTCATTAAGGAAGCATAAATCTCAGGTTTTAGGAAATCAGTTCAATTACAGTTCATTAGGAATGAATAACAGTTGACAGTTAACAAGAAACAGTGAGTGAGTGAAGGCTTGAACCTGTGCGTAGGAAAACAGGAATCATTCTCAGGTTATAGGCAATATGCATTTGCTCATTTGATTATAGTTTTAAAAAGGAGGAAAAGGAAGACTAATTCTCATATTTGAGAATTGAACAACCCATCAATCTAGAATCAGCCATCCTATTCGAAAAAAACAACACAATGTCTAATTAACCCATTCTAAATCAAAAGTCTAATTTGAATATAAATTGAATCAATCATTGAAATCAGTTAACCAATGAATAAAACATTCATTCAAACTCAGTTTATAGTAGGAAGGAAACCAATTCTCAGTTTCCTATATTCGAACCCAACACAAAGTCTAATATCCCATTCTCAAACCAATAAGCCTATTGAATTGTAATGTTTAGCTAAACATGAACTACCAATCATGTGGGAGTAATTAACAGTTGAAACATTACTTTAAAATAGGATTAAAAATAGGAAGTAACAGTTTAGAGAACTGAAAATAAGGTATCAGTCTAAGTATCAGCCGATACACCAACTTCACATTCAAATCCCCATTCCACAGCAAACAACCTAAACTAACATGTAAATCCAATATAACATATATCATAAATCATGTTTAGGATCTATTTAGCAATTAAAACATGAATTAAAACATTTAAAATGGAAATTAAACAGTGAATCAAACAATAGGATACACCAACTTCACATTCAAATCCCCATTCCACAGCAAACAACCTAAACTAACATGTAAATCCAATATAACATATATCATAAATCATGTTTAGGATCTATTTAGCAATTAAAACATGAATTAAAACATTTAAAATGGAAATTAAACAGTGAATCAAACAATAGGACTGTGCACGCACAGTGCACGCCCCGTGCACAGCCAACTGCGTGTTCGACACGACACGATAGGTCGTGTCACTCTGGAAACCTCGTGTCAGTGGTTGCCCCAACCCGTGTGTCCAATATCACGTATCCACGTGGTGTGTGCTGTGCACAGAAGACCCCGAATAGCAGGGGAAAGGCACTGCTCGCGCACGCGTGCTGCACCCGCGTGTTCCCGTGTCCACCACGACCCGACACGACACCAAAACGACCTCAGAACACCAGAAACCCATAAGCAACAATAAACCCTAATTTCCTATTCAAAAACAATCAAAAAATCAAATCGAAATGCCCTTTGGGGCTTTTCATCAAACACATTCATGCAAGGACTGATACGTGTCCGATACGGACACGTATTGGACACGAAACCTAGGGATAGCTATACCTACAGTTAGGGTAGACCTAGGGCTTCCTAAAAATGTAATAATAACATAAATTTATGGTGTGGATTAGAGATCTACCTAGGGTTTGCAATGGCTCAAAAAGTCCCAATGTGAGTGGATCCTCAAGCTACCAAAACTCCTTCAAATTGTCCACACTATGAAATTTCTCAACACAAACAGCAAGTAGAAGAAATTTAGAACCTATTACAATTGGTTTGGATGGAAAAGGAATTAAATTGGATTTTCTAGGAATTTTTAAATATGGAGCATACCTCTCTTTCCAACTTGAGAACTTTCTAAAGGAAGCTAGCCCTAACTTTGAGGAGGCATTAAATAGAGTGGGGAGGATTAGGGTTGGCCGGCCATGGGGGGTGTTGGGCTAGGTTAGGGTTTACATGGTGTTGGATTTTGGGCCTCTATGGGCTTAAGTCATTAATCATGACTTGTGAAACCACAAGCCATTCTCTAGCCAAATAAATTCCTATTCTCTCCAAATAAATTCTAATTGGTTGGATATCACTAACTTAGGTCAAGCTAGGGTTACACACTCTAACCAAGTAGTCATGACCTAGGTTAGCTTCTAGGACAGTCTCCTAAGTCACCATGAGTCAAGGTCAATAATAGCACCAAATCAATTATACTAAAAATCACTGAAAATTCTAATAATTATAATTAATACTAATAATTCCAAATAATTTAAAAAATTTAAAAATGACCAAAATACTCTCAAGCTAGAAATGTGGTAGTGACAGTACACATACTTCGTTATGATATATAAGGGAATGACCATGTGACCACAACATGTAATTCTAAGACCAAGATAGGGCTAATCTAAGCAACAATAAATAGTAGAAGCATTAGAAGGAAACAAAATCTCGAGATCGTGCATGACAAGCCACCTCCCAGACGTTTGTTATGGCATGCCGGCTGGCCACTACGGATACCGTATATTCATCTGCACTAGTAGAGTGTAGTATCTAATTATTATATGTCGAATAAGTTCTCTCTATAAGAGAGCTAGAACTGTTATTACTTATCTTAGTACGGTGGCCTTTCGAGGGACCGGTACAGTTAGTGTGTGCCTGTATTATTGGTTCATCTAACCTTGCTTGGATACCAGCACGATCCGAGGATTCTTATAAGCATTACTGAGATAACTCAGACAAACTATAGAAAGTCATATGATTGATTAACCGCTTGTAAACTAATATGCTTATGATCTCTTTCTTCTATTATTAGCCGATGGCATGGACTGTCATGGTGCGTGGTCCAACCCATATCCTTATTTGCTTGTTAGGTTGGGCTATTGTACTACGACATGCTATGGATCGAAGTTGCAACACAGAAGCCTATAACCTGACCACGATTATAGGTTGTACTCTATCTCGGCACGATTTTGACACCCCTTGTCCTTGTTCGGTTGTAAGGATGTCATATTGTCTCGATGATACGTATGAGCCTATAATCCGTGGTCTAGGCCTTATTTAATTTCTTAGGTTTTGTGTTATTCATTATGTGCTCCCTTATGGTATTTGCTACTCGGGGCCTGACCCCGCTGATTTTATTTGGCAGATTTCGTAACAGAGCTTGAGGATCCAGCCTCGACCAATGGTGCACACCATGAGCATATGCGCTGGGGACCATGAGTGGATTTCTTCTTCACCACTCGTCTAGCATTTTGCTTTATTTGAACGTTTAGCCACAGGCACGTGTTAGCCGCAAAATTGTATACATAATTATAATTAATCAGACTCCAGCTGACTATAGTTATGTAATATTAACTCAAGGTACTAGCTTATCATTTTATTTAGCTAGTCTCATGAATAATTTTGATGAAGCGCCAGGGATGCCTTACTGCTTTGTGTTATATGTTCATTAAATTTTGCTTCTTGCTTTGATTGATTGAGACATAGATACTCTGTGAGACCATTTGAGACTTGATTGTAGCATACACCCCTTGTCTCTTGACGACCATAATCGTCGTATGATGTATTCGTACCTTATACGGGGTAGCTGGCCATGTCCGTCTCAATATTTTGGTACTGGGACGTCATTAAAAGGAAATTTGATTAAGAATGAATCTTCTAATATAGTATGTATATAAAATATTTGTAGCTAACTAGTTGGTCAATATGACTTTTAGAAACTATTTAGAAATTTCTAAAGTTCAATTATGATATTAGGCAAGGGCTAAATATTATTATATTACAAGCCCAGAAACCCAAATATTAATCAAATTATTATTCAGGGCCCAAAGCCCATGGCTATGATAAAAAGATTTCTAATAGTCTTAAAGCCAATATTTAGGCTAAATAGACTATTCATTTTAGGGTCAAAACCCAATTTAAGCCATATAGGGCATAAGCCCAATCAAAATAATTCAAATAATATTTATATTGAGTTTAAACTCAATTATTTGTTATTGTAGGGCCAAGGCCCAATTTGGATTATTATACAGAATAATGTGGGGGCTAAAAGCCAAATAAATATAACTATTAATTAATTAGGGCCAAAGCCCCAATTATTATCCAAATAATGTTGGGCTTAAAGCCCATTTTAAAATATTACAAATGGTGTAGGGCTCAAAGCCTTTTTTCAAACCATTTATGGTTTAGGGCCCAAGGCCCAAGAAAAACTAAATAAATAAATAATATGTAGGGTTGAAGGCACAATTTATTAAAAAATCCCTTAAATATCTAAATCTATTTTAAATTTATTGGGCTTAAAGCCCAAATCTACAATATATCTGTAGGGCCAAGGGCCATAGATTAAGCAATTTATAAAAATTAGAGTTTAATTTCTCAGGTCCAAGGTCCAGTCCATAATGGCCAACTATATACAAAAACTCTACTGGGCTTAAAGCCCAGTCCAATATTTAGGGCCCAACTTAAAACCCAAATACATAAAAGCCAAGAATTAAATCCATTTAACACTATACTGGTCTCATCCCAACCCATAAATATTTTACTGTTGTTCCCCAACAAGTAAATAAAAATGTAAAAATAAAATAAAAACAAAAGTGAGGGATTCGAGAAAGAGAGAGTGGACTGAAGAGATCGGAGAGAGAGAGAGAGAGAGAGAGAGTGGACTGAAGAGATCGGGAGAGAGAGAGAGAGAGAGAGAGTGTGCCACAGAGGGAGAGGCGAGAGAAAGGGGATCATCCTGGATCGGTTCTCACCTGAGGGATGGAGGCGACGCAAGTCTGGAGGTGGCCGGCGACACAGATCTGTGGTGAGGTGGTGCGACTGGAGGAGATTGTGCGGCCGGCCCACGGTGATGTTGAGAGGGTTTGAGGAGGGGCACAGAGAGGGTTCTCCGGTCGCTGGCCACGACATGGAGGCACGGCGACCCCGGCGGTGGAGGCGACCGGTCCCAGAGAACCGGTGGGCAACACGAAGGCTGGATAATGGTCGTAGAGAGGCGCCACGAGGAGGACTCGAGGGATTCGAGTCGAGGCAGCGGGGCTCGGCAGCTGGAGGAGCTCGGGGGGAGAGCCATCGGGCGCGGGCTCGACGGGGCAACGTCGCCGGTGGAGCGCGATGCGGAGAGCGTTGGGCTCGGTGTAGTTCTCGGGGAATCACCGGTTGGAGGCACTCGACGAGACTGGCACGGTGGTCCTTCGGGAGACAGGCCGGCGGTCAGGTGGATGTGGGGTCGGAGCTGTGGTGAAGACACATGACCGTGGTGATGGTGATGGTGGTGTTGATGCCAGTAGCAGGGATATGGGTGGTGGATCGACAGGGCTGGTCGTAACGGTGGTGGTTGGCCGGAATGGTGATGCTGGCAGTTGTGTTGGCCAGGCACGACAGGGTGGTCAATTGTTGGTGGTTGTGGTATGTATGCAGACAGAGGCTCTGACGAGTGGTGTAGGAATGGTGGTTGTCGGCGATAGTGGTAAGTCGGGGAGAGGTGGCCGGTGGTTGTGGCGGAGATGGTGATGATGAGGGTGGCGGTGATGCTGGACAAAGAGGATGGTTAGGATTCGCCAAGAAGCACGGCAGATACTGGTGGGGGTTAATCGGGACAGAGATGGCTGAGGGAGAAGAGAGAGAGTGTGAAATTTGTTTATATGGTTTAGAATTTTGGGTGTGAAAAAAATGTATGGAGCATGCTCCAATAAGTAGGCTAAGAATGCTTGGGAGGCAAGCATGTGCCATAGGGCACAATTGTAATTATTGGGAAAACTAGTAACATGGAGAGGAGTGTGCGAGTGTGGAGAAGGTTTAGGAAGTTCTTACTAACCACATGGTTTGATTAGTCATGACTAACTAACTAACCACTAATTATGATTAGTTAATTTGGCACAACTAATTATAACAAATCACATGGCCGCCATGGCTAGTCATTACTTAGAATTAATTAAACCATGATCATTCTTTAAAAAAAAAAAGTAAAACTATTAAGAATTTGGAAAGAAAAATCAATAGCTAATTAATTCATATTCCGAGAAATTCGAGAAAAATTCTATAAATCCCTAAAAATATTGGAAATCGGTTACAAGGGTTACAAGTCTACCATTCTTAAAGAAAATTTATCCTCGAAAATTCGATTGACATGATCGATAGACATATTAGATCGAACTAAGAACAAAATATGAGTGGCCGAACTTTCGTACTAGATATTTGATGCGAGTGAGGAAAGTAACAAGAAGAGGGAAGATAACTATAGAAATTTGGAATCATGCTATTTCTAAAGATCTATCCTAGATTTCCTACGGTATAAATCCACTACAGGAGTCCTAAGTGTCAAAATACCTATGTTATTGTAAACCCCCTAAAAAATTTTACTATATATTTTTTGGTATTTATACGTTGAGTACAAATACGTATATACGTAGTATTTGTTTACTTATATACCAAAGTTTTATTATAGATTTTTCATAAACATAGAAAATAAATATTTTGTTTCAATATAATATAAGGTAAATATTTTTTATTTTGTTTGAATATATAATGGGTCACACCAGATTTAAGTCGAACTTTATTTTATTAATATATAAATTCTATTTTATTTCTTATACAAGTATAGATACTAATTTAGAAAATAATGTTTTATGTAAGTAATATATACTATTTTGCTTGCAATGTACATGAAAATAAATTCATGTACATTTATAAAATTTTATTTTAGAAAATTTTATTTAGATTATTTTTAAATTATAAAAAGGTATTTTAAATGAATTAGATATTAATGTTTAAATATTTATGGTGATTTAAATTGTGATTTATGTATTATTAAATTAGTTTTAAATAGATTTAAATTAAATGTGAGATTTATCTAAAGGTTTTTTTCTTATATATTTTCAATCCTTATCTAATTAGGAGTCCACTTCTATTTAAGGAGAATCTCCCGTTGCTGTTTTTCGAAACCCCAAAATAATTTCATAAGCCATCTCCATCACCATTGCGTCGTACATCGTGTCCGTATCTACTTTCTACCGTGTCAGTCGCGACGACCTCGGGTCTGACTCCGGGTGTCTTTTCAATATTATGATGTTCCACATAAGTACAAATTTTGTTTCTCCATCTACGTGTCCGACAACCCCGGACACCGATATGCCCATGTGTCACGCAGGACACGAACCCTAAAACCAAGTCCCTAACCCTAGTTGTCCTGCCTCCGGCCATCCGCCGTCAGCCACATGAGCGCCACCCGACTTTGTTCTCTACGAGCAACACCACCGCCGTACCTTCTGAGGCTAGCCGTCTTCGGCTGTTCGCCATCTTTAGCGCCGTCGATCGCTCCCTCCAACACCGTCGTGCCTTCGCACTGTGGCCAGCGATCGGAGTCCCTCGATGAGGAAACCCCCTCTCTCTGACTTTCTCTCTCACACTCTAGTCTCTTCCCCATCTCTCTCACAAGGCTCTCATCTCTCCCACATTATCCTCTCTCTAATCCTTCTCTCACTCCCTTCCTCTTTCTAAAGATGAACACAACAGTCGATGACTGCTGGTTGTTTTCTTTTTCTTTATTTTTTTATAATTATTATTATATATTTTTTAGTATATAGTAAATAGAGTGTTAATTAGTATATGTATAAATAGTTGTATATTTATATATATTTATTAGTTTTAATTATTTACATTATTAATATTGTTATTTTTATTATGGTTATTCTGGGAATTATATTAAAAAATAATAGTTATAATAATAATTTCCTATAAATTTATGTTTGTAACAAAATATAGCATTGAGTTTAGCCTAAAATAACTTTCTGTATTTCCAAAATATATATCTAATAATACTTTGACCAATAAAATATAGTTTCCAAAAATTATAAATAATTTCCTAGATATTCGAATATTATTTTAAAAGGATTTTTGATTAATAACAATATAGTTTTATATCATAAATATTTTGTAAAATAATTATTTATGCAAATTCCCTTTGACTATTTAATTAACCACGAGTAATCATATATTCCTATTCCCTCGTGAATTTGGACCCCCACATTGACCATGGCTATTGGACAAATAATGACTTATTAGATCATCGTACACCACCAGGCAAGATACATTGCCATATTTACTGCACATATACCATGCATATTTATCGTTTATTTACATCAAGTTTCACTACCAGAATCTGTCAGATTAGCGACGTTTGTAAACGTCGCTAATGCCGACCAAAACGTCGCTAATTTAAGTTAGCGACGTTTCTAGTGTCGTTTTGGAAATGACGAAAAAAGTGTATCGCTAATATACGTCGTTGTCACGTCGCTATTTTCGTCGCTAGTAGCGACTATTAGCGACGTTTCACTTAAACGTCGCTAATGTGCAAAATTTAGCGACGTTATACGAACGTCGCTAAATTTACGTCGCCAATGGAGTAGATTTTAGTAGTGTTTATCAAGTTGCATCCATGACTATCTGTTTATAGTTTATTTTCTAAGTCACCTATGGTGCAAGGGTGTTAGTCATGTTATCATATATTATCTTTAAAGTGTGCATATGGACCTAGAGGGACTACCACTTGTTTAGGAATCTTGTTCATAAACCTTGACATAGGTGTGCCACGAGATATGAGTTGTGAGTAGCATATAGACTCCGGACTTGCATATTGGCTTCTCACCAGTACATATAGGACGTGCGTTAGGTATTACTGCTAATATAGATGTAGCATAGAAGACTTAGCAGTTATTAGAGGCACCTGTAGAAGCATAAAAATGCGTAGACATATCAAAAGAGCAGGTAGTATTCTCGCTACACAAAGCTTCATAAACGCACAGATACCCGAAAAGTGCAGACAGAAGATCAGAAACCACAGTTCATAAAAAGCTCTTTATTAAATCATGCCTACAAAGATATATTACAGATTCATCATGATTACAAGAAAAGAGCTTTGCCTACAAGGATCTATTACAGATTCATCAAGAAAAGAACTAAGGCATCTAAAGATCTACAAGAGGGTTAATCTTCACAGGTGCCATACAAGGGATTAATTTTTACAGACGTACAGCCTCCCAGACGCGCAGCGTTGTCAGAACGAGCCACTTTCTGAAGCATCTATTAGCCCGAGCACAAATTTACTCCACAGCACAGGCCGTGCCACCGCCATTGAGCAGGGCAGAGCACAACCTGTGGCTCTTCGGATTGACAACCAATCCAAATCTGAAAGCTTGGATCTCGAAGACCTCCAAGATGTTGTTCAGGTTCGAACTCCTTATGCCAAATTCTCAAGTGCATCTCGAAACTCAGCAACAGTTCTTCTACAAAGGCATAGCTTCTTTGAACGAAGGGATCCACAACCATCAGTCGACTTGTGCAAGGCCAATGGCTATTCGAAGCTAAGTCAGGATCGAACATAACATTTGGAATGCTGTCACTACCATATTTTTAACTTGAGGGTATTTTGGTTATTTTTTACTTTTTGTAAAATTGAATTTTTATTAATTAAATATGTGCTAATTATTTAATTGAGCCTTAACCTAGAAGTTAACCTAATCTAGATATGATCATGAGGATTAGATATTTGATTAGAACATTCCTACTAAGTGCCAAGATTAGAAATATATAGATATTATGTAAGTAGGATATTTTGTGTAGATATTAGTAAAGGAAAAACCCTAGTTTTAATTTGAGCCCTTGATTGAACTTGATTTGTGTAGATATGATCAGTATCCTTTACTTTGTGTTCGATAAAATATCACTGTGGATCTTTTCTTCTTAATTTCTGTAATAAATTACATGTTTGGATAGCCCTTGGCATGCTGATCACAGATCCCAAACTCTGAGCACGATTTGGATTCGTGTCCATGTCCAAAACGGACACGAACGTGCTGTACGAGACCTTGTGCGCGTGTCCTGCTGCTGCACGTCGATTGCTCACAGCACAGGCCACGTGGATATGTGCCACTTGGCACAGAGAGTGGGGGCCATCACTGTTAGACCCCCCTCGAGTTTTATGACACCTTATTTCGTGTCGGACACGAAAACGAGCTCGCACTATTTTTATACACTCCCTGCACAGTCATAGTTTTGACACTGGCACGCATCTCGTGTGGCGTATTGGCACGACGTGGACACTTGATTGAGTGTCAACCACGTAGGCCTATGTGTCAGCTACACGTGGACACGAACACGTGGCCAATGGCACACTGTGTCGCGTCCACGAGAGCTCGGACACGTCCGTACGTGCTATATTCTGTCCTTTTCTGATACTCTCTGTTATATTGTATTTGGACACTTCGTATCCAGTTATGTGGACACGAGACACAGCCCCTGACTCGTATGTTATGTACCTAACACCTTGCACCTTAATTTGATGTTTAAATAGGTTTTTCAAATTCAATTTTAGGTTTTTAACTGTCGGGTTTATATTTACTGATACTGAAATTTGAATGGGGTTTTTAACATGTTAATGAGATTTTGATCGTTTTAATATGAATTTTAAATGTCAAATTTAACTGTAATGATGTGATATAGCTGGGATTACATGTGGGATTGGGTTTTGCACATGTTTCATTCATGTCGAGATGCATTCATGTTATGTTTCTTTAAAAACTAAAAACAGTGTATTAACATGTATATAACTGAGTTAACATATAGCTTTAACTAGAAAATTGTTATGTTATTACTGAGATTGAATGTTAATTATGACTGTAATGATATGCTTTATAACTGGGATTGTTTGTATAACCTATTTTCGAATGAGAACTTCATATATTTAAACCTAAGTTTTTGAAATAGGATGTAACCTGAGTTGGCTTTATACCCTGGCTTATCTATTTTTAAAACTAAGAGTAATGTAGAAACCTAAGCATGTTTGAATGTTAACTTGATAAATGTTTGAATGTTAACCTGAGATTAAGTAACTGTGAAAACTGAGAATAGTAGTCTGGGTTTGAAACATGAAAATCTGAGAACTGATTGATGTATAACTGAGTTTATGTGAGAAAATGGGATTTGGAATCAAAACTGAGTTGCTTTGATACTGTAAATCTGAGACACTTCACTCACTCTCATCACTCATTACATTATATCTTCCTATTTCTCTCTCTCTCTCTCTCTCTATATATATATGTGTGTGTGTGTGTGTGGCTTGATTGGTTTTGTTGATGTTGTAACTGAGCTTTCTCTTCACTGTCTGAAACAGAACCTATTCACTACCTCACTCTATACACTTCACTTCACTCACTATACACTCCACTCACTCTATGTACACACACTTTCTCTATCATGTTCCTTTTTCTCTCTATAGCATATATTGTATATATATATATATATATATATATATATATATATATATATATATATATATATATATATATATATATATATGACATTTGATACTTGGTTTTGGTTTAGGCTATAGGCTTGGGTCCTATAGTGTAGTACTAGTTTAGGTATATGTGATTTTTGGTATGTTTAGGCTTGGGCTAGACCTAGACTTGCTTGTTAGACTTGATGTCACTCCCCGTTCCCGAAATGCGTATTTTTATATATGTACAACTCATGAGTATTTATTTAGTATTTATCATGTAGTATTCTGTATTTAAATTCCTTTGAAATTTTCATGTTAATTAATTATCTGCTCTTTAAATTCCATGTTAATTAATTTTCTGCAAATTTTATTTCTGCAATTATATTTCTGCAATTTTATTACCTGTATTTTATTTGCTGCTTTAGTGTTATTGGGTTTCGGTTTGCTGGATCCCCTTAAACCCGGCCCAACACCCCACCTACTACCACTCCCCCTATTTAAAGCTTCCATCTCTTTCTCTCTCCTCATTATTTCATTCTCACCATTACTTCTTCTTCTTCCTCTCATTACTCCACACCACCTACCAGCAGCAGGAGAAGGCAAGTGCAAACTTGCTTCTCAATCACCCATTTTTATTGTTCATTTGCCTTCTTCTCGTGATTCCAAGAGAGATTAGTTCTTAGCATTTTTGATTTCTACGGCTGGTTTTCTCTAGATCTAAGTTATAGTATTTCGGCTGTTCTTGGGTTCTTGGTCCACCAACTTAGCGTGTATTTTGGCACTGGAGCAAAGGCTCCATGGGACTTGGAGTTTGGGAGATGTTTCACGCACACGTTCTTACGTGCTCGCGTAAACATCAGCCCAGTCACGCACACGTCTATACGTGTTTACGTGTATTTTCAGTCACGCTAACGTTCTCATGAGCGTGCATGTATTTTCAGTCACGCTCGCATTTGCGTGCGTGTATTTTCAGTCACGCTCGCATTTGCGTGCGTGTATTTTCAGTCACGCTAACGTTCTCATGAGCGTGCGTGTATTTTCAGTCACGCTCGCATTTGCGTGCGTGTATTTTCAGTCACGCCCGCATTTGCATGCGTGTATTTTGAGTCACGCTCATGTCCATGAGCTTGCGTGCGTGACTTTTCACGATCACGTTGTGCGTAACTTTTGGCGTGCGTGACTTTTTCACCCTCACGTTGAGAGTGCGTGCGTGAATCACTTGTCACGCTTCACTTTTCACACCCACATTTGCCAGCGTGTATTATGTTATACGCTCACTCCTCCATGCTAGACTTAGCGTGACTTGTTGGTCTTAGCAGAGACTTCTTGCGTGACTTTTGGACTTAGCTTAGACTTGTTGACGTAACTTCCTGGCTTGGGTGTTTTTATTCTGTTCCATACTTTATTCATTTAATAGTAGCATGATAATTCCCTATTATATCCTTACGCCTTTTTTTGCATGAACCCGAAAATCTTAGCATGTTAATATTTTAATACCTATGGTTGTGTATTAGTGCCAAATGTCTGGATTGGTATATGGATATCCAGTGAGACTGGAACTTGACCCTTGAGAGTTATAGACTCGACCCTATTTAATGCTAAATGACTTTCATGCCTTGTCACCATTAATGACGATGGTTATTTGACTAATTGATCATGCGTTCCTAGTTGGAACTAAGAGACTGGCTAGTCGTCTTATTAAAATAAATGAATGAGACACGTTCATGTTATGAACTATTGCAATCGACTGGCTGATCCCGAATATTGACATACATGTACATGCAGGCTTCAATCTCTTTATTTAATTATTTATTTATTTATTTTCTACAAAAGAAGCAAGTGTACTTTATGGTCAAGGCATGATTACCGTGGTTAGATTTGATTGTTGTATTACGCTATGTAAGACCTGCAACCTAACCGCACTGGTATTGTTGTAGAGTTGAGCATATCGTACCCCGTACGAAAGTACTCATTTGAATGACCATGATCCACGGCATGAGATTTCACTCAACGTAGGGACTATTAAGTTAAATAAAATAATGATTGCATGGAGAGAATGGATTCCCGAGTTCTTACATGGCAGCCCCCTTGGGACGAATAGTACCCGACGGGCCGGCTAGTTCCCACTGATACTGTAAATCTGCCACACGGGCAGGGAACAGTATCTGCTTTTATTATTATTGTATATTGTATATTGACGGGCGTCCTGCTAGGACTCGTCTAATTCATGCATGGCGCACATGATTGACTGGATAGACTAGCCTTGCTCGCACATAGTAAGAACTGAGGAATCTTTATTGCATTATTCCAGGATAACTTGGGACTCATAATAGCAAGCCGTAGAATTTGATTGGCCGTTCAAGATGATTTGTTTGTGTACTGTACTACTCTGTTACCTAACTGGGATGATCAGAATGTCAGGACATGACGGGCCAACTTCTGTCCTTGTTTGGTTGGGAGGTTGGTTCGAAGTGTCGTGATGTGATGTGAATCCTAGTAGCAAGCAGAGATCTATTATTATATTCTTTTACTTACTGGTTTATGTCCTTCATATCGTCCTTCCTTGTGGTACTTGCTATTAGAGGTCTAACCTCTCTGGTTTTGCATGGCCAGATTTAGAGCCGGTACCCGAGGATCCAGCGTACTTCTACCTCCAAGATGGTCAATACTAGAGGCATGATTGCAGGAGGACTCGAGTGGGTTCCTTACTTTACCGCTCGTTTTGTTATTTACCTTTATACTTAGCCGTTTGGCACCGACATATTAGTCGGATTATCTTGTACTTACTTTTACATGATTGTAATTAAGTCAGACTGCATCTGATAACAATTGTGTATACTTGCTATATCATCTGGCTATATTTTGTAAAGCCAGATCTCAAGAACATTTTGACTGAGCGTTTGGGACGCCTTACTGCTTTATTTTATATGTTCTCTATTTCTGTTTCCTTGCTTGAATGATTGAGACAATAGATGTGAAATGACCATAGTAAGACCTTTATGTAGTATGCACCCCCTCGTCTGGTTAGACAGCATTGATCGTATTATACGGTATTAATCTATCCGTAATACGTAGCTGGCTGAGTCATTCCCCCGCTCTTCAGTATTCTGGTTCTGGGGCGTGACAAGGTTTTAGTGGTGGCCCATGCAGGTCTGATTTCAGACTTGTGGGGTGTTTTGATTTATAGGATGTCTCAATCACACATGTTCCCCCTTGATCTCCTGATTCGTTATTCTCAACTCTTGCTTGACATTCCGGTATCCTTTGACTTCATTGATCCTTCATGTCCGATCGTTTGATTGTTCTCTTGTCCATTTTCTTAGGGGCACTTCGTCCGCATCGGTCAGAGCTGGGCAGCAACAACAAGGGCAACATGACCAGGTTGGTCAGCAACAAGGGCCAGTCTCACCTCAGGAGACTATCCAGGAAGAAGTGATAGTAGAACCATCGGTTGGACCGCAGTATCCAGATATTCCAGACCCACCCATAGTTCCACCTACCCCTGTGGAAGTGGACACACCAGCCCTTCTGGAGATCATGAAAGGAATGATGGCCACTCAGCAACATCAGATGTTGGTCCAGCAGCGCATGCACACTCAGCTACAAGAGCAGAATGTGTTGCTCAACCAAGGATTGCAGACGGCTTTGGAAAGAGGAGTGAGGGCTGATTCAGGAGCATCAGCCAGGTTTTACAAGTACAACCCCCGTCGTTTCGAGGGCATGGAGGATGCCATCTCAGCAAATGCATGGCTTAAGGATATAGAGGCTATTCTGACAGCGGCTAAGGTACCGGCAGAAGAGCGTGTGGATCTAGTGAAGTTGTTACTTCAGGATCTCGCACGTGATTGGTGGGAATCAGAGGAAGTGGGCATCAGACGTCCTGTGGCTTGGGATGATTTCACAGCAAGATTCAAGACCAAGTACTATGGAGTTGTGGCGCAGTTTGAGCTACAACAGAAGTTTATCAACCTCAGGCAGGCCGGCAAGATTGTAGATGCTTATGCAGCGGAGTTCTGCAGATTAAGTAGATTCGCCCCAGAGATGGTAGCGACGGAGCGCCAGAGGGCCATGAGGTTTCAGCAAGGGTTTCATCTTGAGCTCTTACAATTAATAGAGGGGCACAATTACCAAACTTTTGATGAAGTATTGACGGCGACTCGAAGGCATGAGATCACTATTCAGAGGCTTGCAGTAAGGACTGGGGGTCAGAAGAGATCCCACAGTCAGATTGAAGGATGAGGGGGAGCAGCGCCCCGAACAACAGCACCATCCACTGGCATTCGTATCCATGATGTAGCAATATGAGGACCAACACCACCCAGGCAGCAGCAGCAGCAGCAGCAGCAGCAACAACAGAGGAAGAACCAACAACCCCCGGCGGGCTGCACTTATTGTAGGAAGATGGGACACACTCGAGATGTGTGTCGGACATTAAATGGACTGTGTCTGATATGTGGAAATCCAGACCATCAGGTTACCACATGTCCCATGAATTCGAGCTCAGAAGGACCAGGGGAGCAGTTTCCTGCTCTGCCAGCACCAGGGGCAGGCCAGTATCGGGGACCAGCGGTGGCAGTTAGGCCATTGGCGCAGCGTCCGTTAGTACCGCAGGCTCAGATGTTTCGGCAGCAGGGACCGCCGATACAGCAACACCAGCATAGACCACCCCAGCATCATCAAGGCAGGGGCCAGCAGCAGCACCAGGCTAGGCCGCAGTATGGAAATCAGCAAGAAGGTCGAGGGCAAGCATTCACTCTGTCCTTGGAAGAGGCATTGGCATCGGGAGATGTTGTGGCAGGTAACATTCTCGTCGCCTCATATCCCGCAGTAGCATTGTTTGATTCGGGAGCATCCCATTCATTTATATCTGTACGATTTACGACACGACTAGGAATAGAGTTCGAGGCATTGCCAGGAAGGTTGAATATACTCACTGGTAATGGGCTCGTAGGAGTTAGTAGAGTTATTTTAGCATGTAACGTTGTGGTTTGCGGGCATTCCTTACCTGCCCGGTTGATAGAATTTCCTGTTGGAAATTTCGACGTTATCTTAGGCATGGACTGGCTGAAAGACAGTCATGCGACAATAAATTGTCATAGAGGGAGTGTATCTTTTGATATTCCAGGCATGAAAAGATTCACCTTAGTCAGATCAGAGGCAACTCAGCAAGAGCAGGGAGTAGTGACGGCGATGGAGGAAGTTCAGATCCCGAAGGTAGTTGAAGAATTTCTAGACGTATTTCCTGAAGAACTTCCAGGTCTACCACCAGTTAGAGATATTGAATTCAGTATAGAATTGGCACCAGGAACTAAACCGATATCAGATCGAGTTTACAGAATGGCGGATTCAGAGCAGGCCAAGGTATATGAGCACATAGAAGAATTGAAGGAGAAGAAGTTCATTCAAGCTAGCGTGTCACCATGGGTAGCACCAGTGGTACTTGTGGGAAAGAAGGATGGGTCGTCCAGATTGTGCATTGACTACAGGAAGCTTAACGCGGCAACAGTGAAGAACAAGTACCCATTACCCAGGATCGACGACTTATTTGATCAGTTGAGCAAAGCCAGAGTTTTCTCCAAGATAGATCTTCGTTCAGGGTACCATCAGGTGAGGGTTCGGAAGGAAGATATCCCCAAGACAGCTTTCAGGTCGAAGTATGGGCATTACAAGTTCTTAGTAATGCCGTTTGGTTTGACCAATGCTCCAGCAATATTCATGGATTTGATGAACCGCATCTTTATGCCATATTTAGACTAGTTTGTCGTTGTGTTTCTTGACGATATTCTCGTATACTCTGCTAGTGAAGAGGAGCATGAAGACCACCTCAGGAAAGTGTTACAGGTTCTGAGAGAGAACCAGTTGTATGCCAAGCTCAGCAAGTGTGAGTTTTGGTCGGATCACATTTCATTTTTGGGTCATATCATATCAGGAGCTGGAGTAGCAGTAGATCCCAAGAAGGTAGAAGCAGTAGAGAGTTGGCCAGTACCCAAGACCGTAGCAGATGTGCGAAGTTTCTTAGGATTGGCAGGATATTACAGAAGGTTTGTGTCAGACTTTGTAAGGCTTTCAGCGCCCATGACCCGTTTGACCCGGAAGGATGTGCCATTCGTTTGGTCGGCAGAATGTCAGGCATCATTCGAGACTTTGAAGCAGAAGTTGATATCAGCACCTATTCTTGCATTGCCAGTTGGACCCGGAGGTTTTACAGTATATTATGATGCGTCAGGTAAAGGACTTGGATGTGTCCTTATGCAACATGGAAAGGTGATAGCATATGCATCTAGGCAGCTTCGGGACCACAAGAAGAATTACCCAACTCATGATTTGGAGTTAGCAGCAGTAGTGTTTGCTCTGAAGCTATGAAGACATTACTTATATGGTGACCGGGTGGAGATGTACACAGACCATAAAAGTCTGAAGTACATCTTTACTCAGAAGGAACTGAACATGAGGCAGAGAAGATGGCTGGAGTTGATTAAGGATTATGACGTGGAGCTTCAGTACCACCCAGGCAAGGCGAATGTAGTGGCAGACGCTCTCAGCAGGAGAGACGGCGCATTTATGTTGACAACACAGAAACATATCTTAGAAGACCTTCAGGAGATGGGCATCGAAGTTATACTTCCTAGTGATGTAGGAGTTCTAACTAGTCTACAAGTCCAATCTGACTTGGTAGACAGGATCAAGACAGCTCAGGCACAGGACCCGAGGATTCAGAAGCTTAGGACAGAATGTGAGTCAAGACTCAGGAAGGAGATGAGGATCCACAAAGATGGTACACTTAGGTTCGGATCGCGTCTATGTGTGCCTAGTGGAGATATCAGACATGAGGTTATGGCAGAAGCTCACAGTTCTCAATATTCTATTCACCCTGGAGGGACCAAGATGTACCAAGATATCAAGCAACATTTCTGGTAGAACGGGATGAAGAGAGAGATAGCTAGATTTGTTTCCCGTTGCTTGGTATGTCAGCAAGTGAAGGCAGAACAGCAGAGGCCAGCTGGGTTATTGCAACCGCTTCCTATCCCGGAATGGAAATGGAAGCATATTACAATGGACTTTGTGACCGATTTACCGAGATCACCAAGTGGTAAGAATGCTATTTGGGTGATAGTAGATCGGCTTACAAAGGTAGCACACTTTCTTTCTTTCAGAGTAGGGCAATCTACAGAAAAGTTGGCGGAGTTATATATGCAACAGATAGTCAGGCAGCATAGAGTCCCTGTCAGTATTGTGTCGGATCGAGATACCCGCTTTACATCGCATTTCTGGAAGAGCTTACATCATAGTCTGGGTACCAAATTAAGGTTTAGCACGGCTTACCATCCGCAGACGGATGGGCAATAAGAAAGAATGATTCAGACTTTAGAAGATATGTTACGAGCTTGCACTCTAGATTTTGGAGGGTCTTGGGAGAGTCACCTGCACTTGGTCGAGTTCTCATACAACAATAGTTATCAAGCCAGTATCCAGATGGTGCCATTCGAAGCATTATATGGTAAGAAGTGCAGGTCACCGCTTGCATGGGATGATATCGGGGAGAGGAAGATGCTAGGCCCAGAAATAATTGTTCAGACGGTTGAAGTAGTTAAAGGGATTAGAGAGCGACTTCGAGTTGCGCAGGATCGGCATCGTCATTGGGCGGACCAGCATCGTAGGCCGTTAGAATTCTCTGTTGGGGACCACGTATTCTTGCGGATCTCACCTACTCGTGGGGTCATTAGATTTGGCGTTCGCAGGAAATTGAGTCCGCGGTACGTGGGCCCATTTGTTATCCTTGATCGGATAGGCGATGTTGCTTATCGTTTATTACTCCCAACTTCGTTATGAGAGGTACATGACGTGTTTCATGTATCTCAATTACGTAGGTATGTATTAGACCCAAGCCATGTCCTCGATCATTCTGAGCTGGTTGTTGGTACCAACCTGTCTTACGAGGAACAGCTTGTGTCCATTTTGGACCGAAGAGAGAAGATACTCAAGAACCGAACACTTAGTCTTGTCCGTGTTGCTTGGGGTCATCACTCCTTGGGAGAGTCAACGTGGGAACGTGAGGATGATATCCGATCACGGTATCCACACCTGTTTGACTCACAAGGTATATCTTTTTCTGTATACCTTGATTGTCTTGATTTCTCATGCTTATCGCCTTATGGATAGAACTACCTGATATCGTAGATTGATAGATTTACATATATAGTACTTGCTTTTGATATGGTAACAATGATTGCTTGCTCACTAGAATTGCTTGATCACTAGAATTGCTTGTATTAGTTAGCTCCGAATATTTCTACCTGCATGGATTTGAAATTCCGAGGACGGAATTTTTCTAAGGTAGGAAGAGATGTCACTCCCCGTTCCCGAAATGCGTATTTTTATATATGTACAACTCATGAGTATTTATTTAGTATTTATCATGTAGTATTCTGTATTTAAATTCCTTTGAAATTTTCATGTTAATTAATTATCTGCTCTTTAAATTCCATGTTAATTAATTTCCTGCAAATTTTATTTCTGCAATTATATTTCTGCAATTTTATTACCTGTATTTTATTTGCGGCTTTAGTGTTATTGGGTTTCGGTTTGCTGGATCCCGTTAAACCCGGCCCAACACCCCACCTACCACCACTCCCCCTATTTAAAGCTTCCATCTCTTTCTCTCTCCTCATTATTTCATTCTCACCATTACTTCTTCTTCTTCCTCTCATTACTCCCCACCACCTACCAGCAGCAGGAGAAGGCAAGTGCAAACTTGCTTCTCAATCACCCATTTTTATGGTTTATTTGCCTTCTTCTCGTGATTCCAAGAGAGATTAGTTCTTAGCATTTTTGATTTCTACGGCTGGTTTTCTCTAGATCTAAGTTATAGTATTTCGGCTGTTCTTGGGTTCTTGGTCCACCAACTTAGCGTGTATTTTGGCACTGGAGCAAAGGCTCCATGGGACTTGGAGTTTGGAAGATGTTTCACGCACACGTTCTTACGTGCTCGCGTAAACATCAGCCCAGTCACGCACACGTCTATACGTGTTTGCGTGTATTTTCAGTCACGCTAACGTTCTCATGAGCGTGCGTGTATTTTCAGTCACGCTCGCATTTGCGTGCGTGTATTTTCAGTCACGCTCGCATTTGCGTGCGTGTATTTTCAGTCACGCTAACGTTCTCATGAGCGTGCGTGTATTTTCAGTCACGCTCGCATTTGCGTGCGTGTATTTTCAGTCACGCCCGCATTTGCATACGTGTATTTTGAGTCACGCTCATGTCCATGAGCTTGCGTGCGTGACTTTTCACGATCACATTGTGCGTAACTTTTGGCGTGCGTGACTTTTTCACCCTCACGTTGAGAGTGCGTACGTGAATCACTTGTCACGCTTCACTTTTCACACCCACATTGGCCAGCGTGTATTATGTTATAGGCTCACTCCTCCATGCTAGACTTAGCATGACTTGTTGGTCTTAGCAGAGACTTCTTGCGTGACTTTTGGGCTTAGCTTAGACTTGTTGGCGTGACTTCCTGGCTTGGGTGTTTTTATTCTGTTCCATACTTTATTCATTTAATAGTAGCATGATAATTCCCTATTATATCCTTACGCCTTTTTTTTGCATGAACCCGGAAATCTTAGCATGTTAATATTTTAATACCTATGGTTGTGTATTAGTGCCAAATGTCTGGATTGGTATATGGATATCCAGTGAGACTGGAACTTGACCCTTGAGAGTTATAGACTCGACCCTATTTAATGCTAAATGACTTTCATGCCTTGTCACCATTAATGACGATGGTTATTTGACTAATTGATCATGCGTTCCTAGTTGGAACTAAGAGACTGGCTAGTTGTCTTATTAAAATGAATGAATGAGACACGTTTATGTTATGAACTATTGTAATCGACTGGCTGATCCCGAATATTGACATACATGCACATACAGGCTTCAATCTATTTATTTAATTATTTATTTATTTATTTTCTACAAAAAAAGCATGTGTACTTTATGGTCAAGGCTTGATTACCGTGGTTAGATTTCATTGTTGCATTACGCTATATAAGACCTGCAACATAACCGCACTGGTATCGTTGTAGAGTTGAGCATATCGTACCCCGTACGAAAGTACTCATTTGAATGACCATGATCCACGGCATGGGATTTCACTCAACGTAGGGACTATTAAGTTAAATAAAATAATAATTGCATGGAGAGAATGGATTCCCGAGTTCTTACATGGCAGCCCCCTTGGGACGAATAGTACCCGACGGGCCGGCTAGTTCCCACAGATACTGTAAATCTGCCACACGGGCAGGAAATAGTATCTGCTTTTATTATTATTGTATATTGTATATTGACGGGCGTCCTGCTAGGACTCGTCTAATTCATGCATGGCGCACATGATTGACTGGATAGACTAGCCTTGCTCGCATATAGTAAGAACTGAGGAATCTTTATTACATTATTCCAGGATAACTTGGGACTCACAATAGCAAGCCGTAGAATTTGATTGGCCGTTCAAGATGATTTGTTTGTGTACTGTACTACTCTGTTACCTAACTGGGATGATCAGAATGTCAGGACATGACGGGCCAACTTCTGTCCTGGGAGGTTGTTTCGAAGTGTCGTGATGTGATGTGAATCCTAGTAGCAAGCAGAGATCTATTATTATATTCTTTTACTTACTGGTTTATGTCCTTCATATCGTCCTTCTTTGTGGTACTTGCTATTAGAGGTCTAACCTCTCTGGTTTTGCATGGCCAGATTTAGAGCCGGTACCCGAGGATCCAGCGTACTTCTACCTCCAAGATGGTCAATACTAGAGGCATGATTGCAGGAGGACTCGAGTGGGTTCCTTACTTCACCGCTCGTTTTGTTATTTACCTTTATACTTAGCCGTTTGGCACCGACATGTTAGTCGGATTGTCTTGTACTTACTTTTACATGATTGTAATTAAGTCAGACTGCAGCTGATAACAATTGTGTATACTTGCTATATCATCTGGCTATATTTTGTAAAGCCAGATCTCAAGAACATTTTGACTGAGCATTTGGGACGCCTTACTGCTTTATTTTATATGTTCTCTATTTCTGTTTCCTTTCTTGAATGATTGAGGCAATAGATGTGAAATGACCATAGTAAGACCTTTATGTAGTATGCACCCCCTCGTCTGGTTAGACAGCATTGATCTTATTATACGGTATTCATCTATCCGTAATACGTAGCTGGCTGAGTCATTCCCCCGCTCTCCAGTATTCTGGTTCTGGGGCGTGACACTTGAGTTGACTTAGATTGGCTTGAGTTGACCTAGTTTGACTTTAGAGTTGACCAGAGTTGACCAAGAGTTGACTTTGGCCCAAATTGACCTAGAATCATGTAGATGCATTGTATACTTCATTTATAACCCCTTTGTATACATCTTGACTTGTGTTGCTCTAAAATAGGACTCGGATACCTCATTTCGGACAGAATATTCTTACGGGCATTCAGATTTCAGGCGAGTACATTCTTTATTCGTTTCATACATGCTAGGACTTATATTTATGCTCTAGATTACTTTACTTGATGTTGTCATGATGTTATCACGGATTAGTACTATATGGAGCTTTCATGAGATGTTATCCCTTTCGGGAGCATCGGATACATCATGTCATGTGCTTTTTACGTATATCATATATTCCTATGCTTTTACTATTCATGCATGTGCACTCATGTGATTCATGTACTCCTATGGTCACTGAGCCCCTCATGTGCACTCATTTATTGAGCCCACGTAAAATTATGTACGTAACATAACTTGAATGGATCCTTGTGTATTGATTGGGGCATGGGTGAGTAGAATTGGTTATGTGGATCATATCTCCAATAGATTATTCATGTGAACTCCATAGCTTATTCATGTGCAACCTAACCTGTTTTCATAACCATAGTGTGCTCTAAATCACTAGTCACTTACAGTTCTTACCTATCATGTATATATTTCCAGTTATCAAATATCTTCCTGTTTTATGTACATCTTTCTTTATAGTTCATGTATCTTACTCTTTTGCATGCTTTATACTTTTCTGCCATGTTATGAACTGCGTGAGATGTATTGTGCTCGTTTTTGTCCTGACTGGACCTGTTGAAAATATTATAGAGGACGAAGAGAACTTCTGTACCACTTACTATGGAGCCCACATAGATGATACCTGTGAGCTGATTCCACAGGAGGACCCTACAACAATTGATGACACCATCCCTTTAGCTTAGGCTAGTTAGCTAGCAGTTATCTTACTTTATGTTGTCTGTTTCATTTGGACTTGGTGATGTATTATGTTTTTGGATGTTGTTGTTGTGTCGTATAGACACTTAATCTTATTTCTCTTCTGTTTGTACTTCTTATTGGAGACTTCATATCTATCATATCGTGCTGTTTCTACCTTAGATTGTGATTGAAATGTACCTTCTATATTGTCCTCCGTTCGGAGAGTATATCTAGTGTAGTTATATTTATACTGTGTTAGATGTTGTGACCTAGGACAGCGTTCTACCGTCGACACTGCGGCAAAGGCTGAACATACCCACTTCTCGTGCCCCTACACTGGGTGTGGGTCGTGACACGTTTTTAGTGGTAGCCCATGCAGGTCTAGTTTTTGTAGTGGTATTCGAACTAGAGTATCACTACAGCCTGCAGTAGGATATGGGATATAGTTTTGAGGTACTCAATCACATTTAGGAAAAACTCTTATCTAAATTCCTGCCATTTAAACTCTTGTTGATAATTGCTTTCCTTTGAAATAACTGTCCTCCTTTGATTGTGACGCTTCTTTCTCAGTATTGATTCCTTGTTTGATCTGTCTCCAGGATGGTAATTGAGACACGATCGCAGCGCCCCATCACGGGAGGTACGTCAGAGTGGTCTGCCACTTCTCGCCCAGTTCAGCCGGGACCTGAGACAACCGCTCCCCTAGTACCTACTCATGTTGGAGCCTCTACAACTTTTGGGGGAGCACCTCCACCAGTTCAGAGGCGGACCTCGGTTATTCCTGAGGTATTTCAGCAGCAGCAGCAGCAGCCACCTGCGGGATTGGTTGACGCTGCACACCTTTTTTCCTTCGTGGAGTAGATCTTGGAGTCACATCAGCAGCAGCAACAGCGCCAGACTGCTAACTTCCGTTATGGCATAGATGAGGCCCACCAGCTGGTCAGGATGACCGTGGAGCGGGTGACTGCACAGCCGCAGGGAGGCCAGATCCAGTAGTATCAGCAGCGGATGCCAGGCATCTAGGAGTTCCAGAAGATGCATCCCAGGGACTTTCGAGGCACAGAGGGGATATTATATGCCGATGATTGGATCGAGCAAATCGAAAAGATATTCCGGCTGGCAAAGATACCAGCCCGACTTCAGATCGAGGCGGTAGGCAGCCAGATGCAAGACCTGGCCCACACTTGGTATCAGACGGACCCTAGAGTGGGTACCGAGGGACATACTTGGGCAACCTTCAAGAAGTTATTCAAGGAGAAGTTTTTCCCAGACGTAGCACTGGGAGCTATAGAGCAGCAGTTCGAGAGTATGGTTCAGGGGAACCAGACAGTCGAGCAGTATGCTGGAGAGTTCTGTCGGCTGAGCAGATTTTTTGAGGATCTGAGAGAGACGACGAAGACGAAGAAGTTCGGTAGAGGTTTGATCATGGAGGTCCGGTCCTTGTCCAAGAGTGACCGAGATGCTACTTTTGTGAAGATCCTAGCAGGAGCCATGGCAGCAGAGGACGACCTAGGGCTGAAAGTGAAGAGAGGTCAGAACTTTCACAGAGCCAATAGCAGCGGAGGTCTGGCCAAGAGGCCCACTTCCAGTAGCAGCACCAACAAAGGCAGTTCTAGCAGCAACCTCAGAGACAGGGCCGGACACCTTTTCAGCAGGTGCAGCAGCAGCAGACCACCAGTTGTCCTTTTTGTAAGAAGCCGGGACACGGGTAGAATGATTGTAGGAAGAGGTTAGGCAGGTGCCTACTCTATGGTTCATCAGAGCACCAGCTGAGGAAGTATTTCCAGGCTTTTGGGCACACAGTTCAGGGAGGAGGAGCCAAGGCTCCAGTTGGCCAGCAGAAGGGACCAGCCCTGCAGACGCAGCAGCAGAGGTTCGTTCAGCACCAGCAGCAGGCCAGGGGAGGCTAACAGGGACGAGCATTCGCCATGGCAGCGGAGGATGCAGAGGCTATTGGAGAGTTGATTGCAGGTTCTGTTCTTCTCGACTCCTTTTCCGCTTTTATATTGTTTGATTCTAGGGCTTCCCATAGATTTGTGTCAGTATCTTTTGCTATTAGACACCATATTACTTCTGAATCATTATCTAGGACTTGCAAGATCACGATCGGGGGTGGCATCATCCTCGTCAGTGTTATTTGTAAGGATCGAAGAGTAGTTTTGGGAGGCCGAGAACTGGATGTGAGTCTGCTCGTAATGCCACTACCGAACTATAATATAGTACTCGAGACGGATTGGTTGAGCAGGCACCATGCCAGTATAGATTTTCACGGTGGCAGAGTTCTTTTCCGTCCCCGAGGAGAGCCAGAGTTCGAGTTCGCCTGACGGGAGGCGGAGCAGAGCAGCGGAGTTTTCTACGAGTTTCAGTTGAGGAGCAGATAGTGCCACATCCATTAATAGCAGAGTTCATGGATGTCTTTCTGGAGGACTTGCCAGGACTACCACCGGACAGAGACGTTGAGTTCTTTATAGACTTAGTATCCGGCGCAGAGCCGATATCTCAGCACGTCTATAGGGTGAAAAACAGCAAGTTGGTGGTGTTAAAAAAACAGGTAGATGAGTTACAGGACAAGGACTTCATCCGATCTAGTTTTTTACCATAGGGTGCACCGGTGCTTTTTGTATCGAAGAAGGACGGGATGGTACAGATGTGTATCGACTACAGGATACCCAACAACCTTACGATCAATAATAAGTACCTATTGCCACGGATCGAGGATCTCTTTGATCAGTTGAGCGAAGCTAGGGTATTCTCGAAGATTGATCTGAGGTCAGGCTTAGGTGAAGAGGGAGGATATCCCGAAGATATCATTCAGGACGTGGTATGGCCAGTTCGAGTTTATGATGATGCCGTTTGGGTTGACTAACGCCCCAGCAGTATTAATGAACCTGATGAACAAGGTGTTCCACCAGTACTTGGATAAGTTCGTGGTGGTGTTCATCGATGATATCTTGGTGTACTCGAAGACCGCAGAGGAGCATGAGGAGCATTTGAGAGTGGTTCTGGAGACTCTTAGGAAGGAGGAGCTTTATAGCAAGCTCTCAAAGTGTGAGTTCTTCCTGGACCTAGTTGACTTCCTGGGTCATATTGTGACTGGAGATGGGATCTCAGTTGACCCGAGGAAGATCACGACAGTTGAGGCATGGACAACACCGAGTTCAGTTGCAGAGATCAGCAGCTTCTTGGGATTGGCAGGCTACTATAGGAGGTTCGTCTAGGATTTATCCTGGGTTGCAGAGCCATTGACCAGGCTGACCCGGAAGGATGCAGAGTTTATCTGGTTGGAGGAGTGTCAGGTCACTTTTCATGAGTTGAAGAAGCGCTTGACGACAGCTCCGATTCTGACATTGCCACTAGGATCAGACGGGTTCACTATCTACAGTGACGCATTGGGGAAGGGTTTAGGTTGTGTCTTGTAGGAGAATGGGAAGGTAATTGCCTATGCTTCCAGGCAGTTACGTCCGTATGAGAAGAACTACACTACCTACGACTTGTAGTTGGCGGCAGTTATTTTTGTCTTAAAGTTGTGGAAATACTATTTATACGGAGAGCGAGTGGAGATTTTTACAGACCACAAGAGCTTGAAGTACGTGTTTACACATAAGGAGCTCAATATGAGGTAGCATAGATGATTGGAGTTGATGAAGGACTTCGACATTGCACTGTAGTATCATCCAGGGAAGGCCAATGTGGTTGCCGATGCTTTGAGCAGATATCTGGTAGCCATGTGTTTGACGGCGGATCGTCACTTGCTAGCAGATCTGGAGAGCCTAGGAATCGAAGTGGTAGTGCCAGGAGTGGAGATGCAGATATGGGGTCTGCAGATTCAGTCGGACTTGATAGAGAGGATCAAGTCGACTCAGTTCGACGATGTTGCTCTGCGGTGCATCCGAGAGCAGGCTCGAGCAGGATTGGTGGATGACGAGTTTACCATTGCAGAGGATGTCGCATTGAGGCACGGTTCCAGACTGTGTATGCCCAACGAAGAGCTTTGGGAGCAGTTTATGCAGGAGGCCCACCGATCTCAGTACTCTATGCATCCAGGTGCCAACAAGATGTATAGGGATCTGAGGGAGCATGTATGGTGGTATAGGATAAAGTAGGAGGTAGCATGCTTCGTCGTTAGATGTTTGGTCTATCAGCAGGTGAAGACAGAGAGACAGAGGCCGGGAGGTTTGTTACAGCCATTGCCCATTCCAGATTGGAAGTGGAAAAACATTACGATGGACTTTGTTTCGGGATTGCTGCGTATGCCAGGAGAGAAAGACACGATTTGGGTCATTGTAGACAGGTTGACCAAATCAGCTCACTTTTTGCCATTTAAAGTGGGTTTGTCTACCGAAAAGCTAGCAGAGATGTATTGTGCTCGTTCCTGTCCTGACTGGATCTGTTGAAAATATTACAGAGGATGAGGAGGACTTCTGTACCACTACAGAGCCCACATAGATGATACCTGTGACCTGATTCCACAGGAGGACCCTGCAGCAGTTGATGACACCATCCCTTTAGCTTAGGCTAGTTAGCTAGCAGTTATCTTACTTTCTGTTATTTGTTTCATTTAGACTTGGTGATGTATTATGTTTTTGGATGTTGTTGTTGTGTCGTATAGACACTTAGACTTATTTCTCTTCTGTTTGTACTTCTTATTGGAGACTTCATATCTATCATATCGTGTTGTTTCTACCTTAGATTGTGATTGAGATGTACCTTCTATATTATCCTCCGTCCGAAGAGTATATCTTGTGCAGTTATATTTATACTGTGTTAGATGTTGTGACCTAGGACTATGTTCTACCGCCGACACTGCGGCGTAGGCTGGACGTACCCACTTCTCGTGCCCCTACACTGGGTGCGGGTCGTGACAAATGCTAAGAGAGGAATATGACTCTTCAGGAAAACTTCCCTTTATATAGGATAAGTGCGGTCCAACCAACATGCCACGTGGCCGTCGGTCAAAGATGTCCAAATTAATGGGATGAACCTAGAACTCAGCACAACGAACCTCATTTAATAGGTTCATTCCACTGAGTCCTAGGCCACCAACTTCTCGAAATCCCCCAAATAACAACGGCAATTAAAGAGGAGGACAACCGACTCGGCCATCAAGAAGTACAGTCATTAAATGCTCTTAAAAGACTTCGACCGGAACTAGCTCCTTCAACTCAGAAGCGCAGCCAGGTACCTGTGCCCCCTCTTCGACCCAGAAGCGCAGATAGCTCATTTCTTCACATAGAGCCCTCACTTCAGTCTAAAAGCTTGGCCCATAGAACCCTCACTTCAGGAACTTGCTTGCTTCAACTTAGAGGCACAGAGCCCTCGCTGTAGCCAAAAGCTCGACCCATTCAACGACCCCCATCATCTAATACTTTAGTGACACCGTTGCCCAAAGCATAAGTCTACTCGCACAGTGACTCCATTGCTTAAAATCACAAGTCTATTCGTCGCCCTAAAGCATAGTGACTCCGTTGTTTGAAAAACAAGTTCACTCGTCGCCCTAAAGCATAGTGACTCCGTCGCCCTAAAGTACAGTGACTCCGTCGCCCTAAAGTACAGTGACTCCGTCGCCGTAAAGCACAAGTCTACTCGTCGCCCTAAAGCACACTTGTTTGAAACACAAAGTCCACTCGTCGCCCTAAAGCACAGAGACACCGTCGCCTAAAGCACAAGCCCACTCGTCGCCCAGAAGCACAATGACATCAAAAGCTTTGCCAGAAGCACAGCTTGCATAACGGTGCAGCCTTACGAAGCGATATGGCTCCACGTAGCCAGATGGGTGCTCATATCTTCCAGAATACCACCCTATCAGTTTGTTTAAACTACAAATAAGGACGAAGTTTGTTCTTATGGACGAGATCCATATCCAACTAGTTTGTTTAAACCAAAGGCCCTCTAAGATATGATAAAATCTACTTCGGGAATAGGAACATAATCTGCTCTGGTCCATCCGATCAACAAATAAGCACATGCCACGTGTTGTTTATTCAATTATGTTGATAACTTCCTTCCAAGATCTTGATAGAAGAAAATCCCAGTGCCTACCACATGTCAGCTCAGCAGTAGGCCTCACCGTGCCGCCTCAAAGATTCTCCGATATCTCCATGTGCAGCGTATCTGCACAATTCTTATATACATCGTATATGTGCTTCCTCCTATAAATAGAATGAGTTTTCCTTCGATAAAGAGACTTTAAAATCTTCAACTTTGGCATCCTCTTGATTGGTAACCCTTGAGTTTCAATCACCAGTACCAAAAAGCCAAAGCAAGTTCAACTCGTCATCAGATTGTCAACGGAGTGAAGGAGCCGCTGTAGTGCTCGATCTTTACCGCCATACTTTTCCAGAAATTTTGTACTTAGATCTCCTATTTAGGAATCGATTGCACTCTTTTTACATTTAAAATATAAAAAGTTCGTATAACCTTTTGTCATGGCAAACAGTACCATGTCGTGGAAACGACATAGGTATGTGCATAGGGTGGGGAGGAGAGTTCCTTAATGTATGTCATAGTATGCACTTCCCTTGTGTACCCAGAAGCTCCGTAGGAGATATGGGCATGACTACCCCATTTAATATTCCTGTTGGCCTCTAACGTTCGAGGAATGCCATGCTTTGAGGCCCCTGGTGCCCAGAGAGGGGACTATGCCAATCCCTTATAGACATAGTACCCATACGTTGAAGGTTTGCTCCTAACTGCTGTAGAAGCATGGAAATGAACAAAGAGAAGCCCATGCGGCTCAAAACAGAAGAAGCCCATGCGGCTAAAAACAGAAGGAGCCTCATGCGGCTCAGGAATCTATCGGAGCCTCATGCGGCTCAGAAACTCTCCAATAGCCTTATACGGCTCAGAAAAGAATCACGTGGCCCTATGCAGCTTGCTTTTTACAGCTGGCCATAAAGTGACTGCTCCCATTAAATGCTCTAACGTAAAGTGAAGACTTTGACATTAAAGACTGAAATGATGATGAACTCTGACGTGACGGTACGTTCTTCGAGAAACGAAGAAAATCTCCTATACAGCTGGTACGATCCACCAACTCCAAAGTTCCCTATGCGGCTGCCACTTCCCCATGCGGTTGATGCTCTCATGCGGCTCGAATCGTGGAGACCATCATCATGCGGCTCAAATCCTAAGAAGCCACCCCATGCGGCCGCCCTTCTCATGCAGCTCGGATCGTGGGGATCATCTCCATGCGGCTCAAATACTGAGAGGCCATGCAGCCTTGACACGTGGCTAGTCTTATGCGGCTCAATTGGAAACCACTCCCATGTGGCTCAGATTTCAGAAGCTACCCTCATGTGGCTGTGGCTCACGGTTATGACACATGGCAGAAGATCAGTCTCTCCGTAATGATGGTTGGACACGTGGCATTAAATCAATCAAGATTTATCAACAAATTCCAACAACCAGATTTAGTGCAATCATCATAATTATCCGAATCAAAGCAGATTTATTACAATCACGCGGATTAAACACGTGGCAGGAGATCCGAGCTTCCCAAAGATTCATGACAATCAGCATTAATTGCCCGTACGGATTTTACACAATCAGCATTAATTGTCCAGATTCGTTGCAATCAAGATTAGTGGTCCAGATTAATTACCAACAAGATAGGATCAAGGATAATAGCAATTAAATCTCCAAGCCGCCGACTTTTTTTAGGGCAATCATTGTAAGCCCTAATGATCACACCCCATTCCTATAAATAGTAAGGTGCCATTTCCTTGCAAAAGAGAGGACCCCCGGCTGGATACACAGAGAGACAAAAGGCACGCACAGAAGAGTCTTCCCACACGCTCCGTGAGCATTTCTTCATCAGAGCCGAGGCTACGTCCGATCGTCCAAGGAGTAAGGCAGAGCTACCGTCACTTTTCCGAGCCTCTATCATCACCCCCCCCAGAATCAAAACTAAACAATTGTACTTAGATTGTTGTACCTAGTTTTCATTCCTAGGCTTTCTTTGTATAAGTGAGTTTGTATTGTGAAGTAAAAGTCCAGTCCTCCCATAAAACTGTTATGTTCCTTTATAATCAATGGCAAACACGATGGCGACTCTACTGGGGACAAACTTCTCTACGGCTGAGAAGTTGGTGACACAATCGGATGCAGCCAAACTCGGCTCCACACAACAGAAGATGGTCGTCCGCTTCGACCAACAGGCATTTAAAGAAATGCTCTTCGAAGGGAGCACTGACCCGATCCAGAAGCAAGCCCGCACGAAGAAGGCTCGCAGGGAGTGGAGGCCCAAGTCATTTGCTCCTCTCCAAGCTTTGGACGAAGTACTCTCTACTGCCCAAGACGGCATGGGTGACTCTCATACGGCTCCACTTCAGGCCATAGAGGACTCTGCTGTCCCCAAGTCCGGTAGAGGAAAATACTGCGATGCTGGACTTGCAGGGGCAAAAAGGGACTCTATGTGGTCCAGAAAGAAGTCGAATAAAGGCACCAGCGGCATGCATGATGCTCATGCGGCCAAGAATGCCAGCGGCATGCATGATGTTCATACGGCCAAAACTGCCAGCGGCATGCATGATGCTCATGCGGCCAAGATTGCCAGCCACATGCATGATGCTCATACGGGCAAAATAGCCAGCCGCATACAGAAGGCCCATGTAGCCAAGACTTCCAACCCCATGGAGGAGACTCATGCGGCCGAGACTTCCAGCCGCATGAAGAAGGCCTATGCGGCCACGACTGCCCGCCGCATGAAGACTACTGATTCCAGCCGCATATTATCCACTCCACACAGCTCGGGCTCTGTCTTCGACCGCCTCTCCTATGGCCCTGATCTCTCATGCTTCCAAGAAAATGTGTCTGACTCTCTGCAGCACCACTTAGACTCTTTCTACTATGTGCCCTCAGGCGCTAGAGTGAAGAAGTCTAGGGCAGCGCGAGCTCGGCAAGCTCAGTCGGCTGTCCCAACCTCTGACCATCCGAGTGCTCCGCTTACTGTTATGCGGGCCTCTGATGGAAAGTTATACAGAACCACTCGAGTCCAGCCCCCGACGACAAACAGACAGAGTGGTTCCCAAAAGTCTCCCCAAAACCAGGGAGCAAACATGGTTGCTCGAGACCCATCTGACTTGCGTGACGTGATCCTTCACAAACGCAAAGAAAGAGAAGGGGACTCGATGTGCAAAGAGTCCTCCCACGGACATCACTGCACCCAAGTCATTGTAACTGCTGCTGCAACAACGCGGCAGTACGAGAAGACCGACGGTCCATCTTTCAAAGACTGCAATAACCAAGTTCAGAAGATAAGGCGCTTCCCGTCGTCTCCTGCAACTCTGTTCAGAGAATCCCCGCCAGCGTAAGAGAGAAGAAAACAAATATCTCCAGCCCGAAGATTTCAACTACTGCGACCAAGAAACTATCATCTAAGCGGTTGCCTACCATCGGAGTTTTCCAAGGTACCCGTTCGAAGACAAAATCTACTGTATTGGGAGATTCATCATCCACATCACTAGGGGTCGTTGGAACCAGGGGTAGCATTCCTCCGAACATCTACGACAATCCGGTATTCTAAGAAGATGAGTGCGGGGAAACAACTCTCCCAATAGATACAGCCGGTGCCGACGTCCCCGAGGATGTTCGTGACTCTCAAGGCGAGACAAGCTCTGAAGCTGGGGGTGCTATTCCTTCTGAGTCCGAACCAGAGAAAAATATTTCCACATACCCCGACGACTTCTCCGTACAGGGATATGATTCAGAGGGTACGTCGTCCACCGTCCATTCCACTTCGGTTCGTGTAAGGACGACATTCATGACAAACGACGATCAAGACGGTCCCAGTGATCACCAACGCATCGACACTCTGGAGGCCATACTGCGTACCTTGGTCAAATCTATGGACGAAATCAAAGCGGCTCTTCTAACTTCGTAAGGAAGGATGCCTGGCCAAACAAGCTTGGGTTCCGCGGTCAATGCAGACTCGAACTCAGAGGCACCAAATCCGGGCGTCAATCCTCCTGAAATATCGGCTCCCACCGCTGCTGATGAGGCCAGGGAGGCAAGAAGAGAGGTCCAGGAGCTCCGGGCTATGTTTGTAACACCCAGTTTTCCAGATGAGGGTAATTTTAAAATTTTGTAATTATAATTATTATTTATTGATATTTATTTCATATTATAATTTTTGGTGATTTTTTACTAATTTTTAAACTATTTAAAAACTACTTTAAGTCATGACTTGTAATTTTGATGTGCTGCCAGTGCAACCCTAGTGACTGCATGACCTAGAACCTAACCATGTCATTAGGATATTTAATTATCATTTTTAGCCTAAGGGTAATTTGGTCATTTTGGCTTATTTTATTTTTTAATTAATTTAATGAATTGGTGAATTCTAGTTTGACCTTGACTTGTTGAGACCTAGTGGACTAGCCTAGAACCTAACCCTAGCCATGGTGACCCTAGTCTAACTTGAGTTAACCTATTTTAGTCATTAGAGAATAGTTTTAGAATGAGGGGATTTGGTTTAGTGAATTTAAGTCATGGCTTGTGGTTTCATGAAATGACTTATGGCTTAATGATTTTATTGATCATGACTTGGCCCATGACCCATAACTAGAAGCCCTAACCCTAACCAAACCCTAAGTGACCAGCCACATAGGGATCCCCACCCTATATAAACACTTATTCATTAGGGCTTGCCTCTTTTTTATTATTTTAACACATTGGAAAAGAGAGGTATTATTCCCCTTCCAAAAATCTCTATAAATCTATTTTAATCCTAGTTTCTTGCATTAGAACCTAATACTCTCCTATTTTCTAGTTGTGGGGTTTAATCCCAGCTTTGGGACAATTTGGGGAGCATTTGGCTAGCAAGGAAGAATCCCCTATTTGGAGCTTTTTCTAGCAAATTGCACCTATAGGTAAAACCCTTTAAATTGTATTATTATTTTGATTTCTTTCCATATTAGGCTAGGTTTAGGTGTCCCCTAGCTGTACCTCGAATTTGGGTGGATTTTGTGTCCGTTTGGTGTCCGTATCGGACACGTGTCATAGGGTATGTTAGGTGTTCGACGAAATGCCTCTAAGGATTTTGTTTTCAATTTTTGCTAAACTACTTACATGATTTTGAAGCCCTTGATATGTAGATTAATATTATTGAACACTGAGCACATTTTAGAGCCGTGTCCGTGTCCAAAATGGATATGAACACGCTGTACGACACTGCGCACTGGCCTCGTACGGCTGTCCTGCTGCTCGGGTGTCCTAGCGGACACGACAGAGTACCTCGACACACAAAAATTTGTGTATGGGTGCGTGCAATCACTGTCATTAATCATACAAAATTTCAGGCAATATTATCGAGTATTTTGGAAGATATCTCGACTGCACGGATCGTGCACACACACACACACACGCACGTGTAAAAGCCCACTGACATGGGTTTGATTCTCGGACACGACGACACTTTGGCCCATTTTAGGGTGTTATACACGAACCCCTAGACTTTACCTAGCTTTAGACTCGACCACGAGACCTAGGGTAGGACACGTCGTGTCCTATTGAGTTTTGCACACGTGCACGAGACAGTGCACTGCACTGTCTCTGACACTGTGTTCAACTAGGTTGTGGACACTTTGTGACATGATGTTCGACACTGTGTCGACACACACATGACCCCAGGGTCGACACGAAATACCCTCCCTGACACAAATGGTTATTTGGGTTTTTCGATTAAGTGTTGGTTTCAAAAAGGAATTTACTGATACACACTGGTATGTTGTTTACTGATTTCGAAATTGGTTTCAAAAATATGTTCAATTTGAATCCTAAGGTTTTAAATGGGTCTTTATATGATTCACCTGAGTTCAGTTTGTTTTCAAAATTGGTTTTCATGAATTGTATTGGTTTTTCAAATATGGGATTCGAATTTGCAGGTTCCTGTTGTCTGATACTTAAATGTTAGTTTTTGATTTGTTTTAGTTCCTAAGTTTAGATATATAGGTAGGGTTATGTATAAATCTGATGTAATGTCTAGGTAAGCTGTGAGAGAGTTGTGAGATTAGAGGAAAAGTTATATGTATGTAGGCCTCAAAAATAAAGTCACGCTGAGTTGATCAGAACAAGTCACACAGAGTGATCCAAGAAGCAGCACAAAAGATACGCTAAGTTCTGCCTGACCATCTCCTTTTAGAAGTCATGCAGAGACAGCTCAGCCATACGTCAGAATCATAATGACTGACAACATAACAGTCGAGAAACGTCTCCTCGTATGCCACGTATGCACAGAATTCGAGAGATCATCGCCGTCTTTTGCGTGATTTTCGAAATCTTCCTTAGCAAGACTCACTCTTCACCAAGTTGGCGTGACTTTGGGTCTTATCTTCATTTAATGCGGCTGACAATATAATCAATGTCAGAGATTTTGTGTCAGACGAAGCGTGCCAAATCAAGACAACTGGCGGTTTGCGTGGATTCTGAACCTTCTCCTTCCTCAAGTTTGTGTGGATTTTTGAGTTATTCTTCTCAAAGCCTGCGTGAATTCTGAAGTATTCTTCTTCAAAGCTTGCGTGGATTTTGCCTTCAACGAGTCTGCGTCAACGAAACTGCGTGGATTTTTTGCCTTCAGCAAGACAGCGTGGATTTCATTTCAACTGGAGTACGTGGCAGCCATGCCACCGATCTCTCTCTCGCGTGTCCAGTAACTTGCATACGACTCATGCACTAATGCCATGTGTCCAACAGTTACGGGCCACGTCCAGTAACTACTCACTAACCCTGCGTGTATTTAGAGTCTGCGTGACTTTTCAAATGCACTAGTGGTGAGGTAGTTATCTTTTCAGTTACTCTTTTGACTCTATAAATAGAGTTCTTTTTTTATTCATTGTACAGATACATTGATATCTACTGTCAAAATTTTGAGAGCTTTTCTTCTTCGCATAGTCCAAGGGATAAAGCGATCGTCTTCTAGATCGAATTCCTACAGTTGTAATTTTCCCAGATACACAACAAATAAAGAGAATTTCTTTATGGAAAACAAATTGGCGACTCTGCTGGGGAAAACCATCTCCTCTTCTGAGATGGTAACAACTCAATGCGACACTTCGTCTATCGGCTCGACGAAGAAGGTGATGACGATCAAATTCGATCAACTCGCCTATGAAGAAATGCAGCGGGCTAAGGGTGGCAAGCCCATTCCAGCCTCCATTATCACTGCCAAGTCAAAGGGACACTCTGTCTATGTCCCTAAGAATCAGTTGGCAGTCAATGGTGAAGTCTCTGCCACAGTGTCTACTCCTAACACTGGCAAGAACTCCACTGCAAGCACGCACACTCTTGTGCGCTCGAAGATGACAGTAACTAAAAGTCACATTGACGGTACTGGCTCCTTAGCCGAATCTGTTCCAGCGTGCAAATTCAATTCTAAAAGTCACGCTGACAGTACTGGCTCTTTAGCCGAATCTGTTCCAGTGTGCAAATTCAATTCTAAAAGTCACGCTGACAGTACTGGCTCTTTAGCCAAATCTGTTCCAGTGTGCAAATTCAACTCTAAAAGTCACGCTGATAGTACTGGCTCCTTAGCCAAATCTATTCCAGTGTGCAATCCCACATTCAAAAGTCACGCTGACAGTATTGGCTCCTTAGCCGAATCTGTTCCAGCGTGTAATTCTAAAATCAAAAGTCACGCTAACAGCTCTGGCTCTTTAACCAAGTCTGTTTCAGCGTGTATTTCATCAGAGAAGAATAACTCCTTAGTTATCTCTTCTTCTTCACCGAGTTCTACTAGAACTGGGGGTGGTTTTCCACACAAAGTCCCTTCGAAAAGGAACAACTCTTTAGTTGTTTCTTCTGCTCCTGTAGTTTTTACTCTAGGAACAGCTTTGACTGATACTTTTGTTAGTCAAAGGAAAGAAGATGGTCTTTTGACTACTCTTCCTTCTGGACATTCTATGTCTCAACATCTGAATGAGTCTAAGAAGAAACATTCCTTAATGTCTTCTTCTTTGATTTCTTCAAATTGGGCACAGAATCTGTCCATTAAAGAGGGTCTGTTACAAACTCCTAATCAAGGGAGTGGTTTAACTCTTCCTTCTCTGCAAATATCCAGATCAATGGAAGGAAAACTCCATGTTTCCAAAATTAATATGTTACCTTCCACTGATTTAAGAACAAAACTCAGCACTTCTGGTGTTAAGAAACCATACCAATTGGATATGAAGATAAAAGATCCAGATGCAGAGTATGCAAGAAATTATGTGGCTCACATTAATCACTCTTTGTATAATCAAGAGCCATCAAGACCCAAGAACAGGAAGTATATTCCTCAATCTTCACAAACAGATTTACGGGAATATCTTCAACAGAAGAGAAGGAGTAATTCTATATCAAAGGAACATGCTGAATGTGACTTCTATCCAAGAGTCATAATTCAGTGCAGATGTGAATCAACAGTTTAAGACCATGGTGATCATGCTGAATGTGACTTCCAGCCAAGAGTCACAATGCAATACAGATGTCAAAATAAATGACAGTCTGTCTTTAATAGGATTCAGTATGAACCTATGCCTGATGAAGAGGAGCCTTTGTTTGCCTCTGTCAACATGACTTCTCGGGACACCGGGGGTAGAGTTGATAGTCCAGATGGAGTATATAAAAACACCAGAGCAAGAGTCCTGGCTTCTAGTCAAAGAAATTTGATCCCTGAAATTGACTCTGAATTTCTTGGAGAATCTAACTTCCCACCTCTTCCTACTGGGGGTAATTCTCCTATAGTTGACTTTGATACACGAAGCAATGATTCAGAGCATACAACATCTACTAGTTCATCAATAATCCCTCATACAGTCACGACTTACATGGTTGATGGGAATACTGATGAACCCTCTTCTTTCCTGACTCCTCAAGATCAAAGAATTGCTTCTTTGGAACAGCAAATGAAGTCTATGACTGACACAATGAAGTCAATGTATGAACTCATGACAGCTCAGTTGCAAAATCGACAGACTGTATCAGATGCCATACCAGTTGATACTGATATAAGTCCAATACAAGTTCCTCCAGCAGTACAATCCAATACTCCTGGACCTGCTCAATCAAATCCTAGTCTCTCTGGAGCTGGGGGTAGTGCTTACAATGCTGTTCCTCCTCCTAACTATTCTCTACAAGCCACAACTCCACAATCTTCGGGAGTTGTCTCTGAAGAATTGAAAAATCTCAAAACTCAATTCGAGGCATTCAAACAGAAGGATGGTTTACAAAGGTTAGGCATCAAGCAGCCTTATCCGATAGAATGGAAGCAAGTATCATATCCTCCTAAATACAAGCCTCCTACTATCTCATTCTATGATGGAACCACTTCTCCAAGTCAGTTTATCAATCACTTTGAAGTGATGACTGATCAACTACAACCAAGTGATGCCCTCCTTACTCGGGTATTTATTGGATGTCTCAAGGGAACGGCTTATGAATGGTATAGAAGTCTCCCAGATGGGAGTATTACCTCATTTGCTGGTTTCAAACAGATATTTCTTGAAAGGTTCTATGAAGGGCTTAATGACATGACTATGTCTGCTCTTATTAGAATCAAGCAAAAAAATAATGAATCTACAGAGGAATACATTGAACGGTTTCGAAGAGAAGCTCTGAAGATGCCTCTTGGAACTCCTGATGCTGTCACCATTGACACATGCAAATCAAACTTGTTGCCAATCATCAGTATGTGGACAGGGTCCACTCAATTTCAAGATTGGCCTTCCTTCATAGTCAGTGCTAAAGCTGCAGAAATCAGTGCTGAAACCTTCAAAGGTTTAGGAGTGCAGATGACTCCTAAAGAAACAGGACAAGGGGCTAACAATAAAAATAATGCTCGCAAAGGAAAAGAAACTCTAGAAGTTAATCTTCAGAGCAAAGATGCATCGAATGTTCAAACTCCTGCCTCTACAACTCAACAATCAAGAACACCTCGCCCCAGAGAAGAATATTCTTTTGATGACGACGATGTCCTTGGTATCTTTGAATGTCTGCTGAAAGGTAATAAAATACAATTACCAGAGATCAAGAAACCTGATGAAGCTGGTAAGATAGATCATCCTAAATACTGTCCATATCACAGAATGCTGGGTCATACAATTCGTACATGTTATGTATTGAAAGGAAAGATCCAAGAAATGATTAAATCTGGAGCTATCTCTCTTACTCCAAAAGAGAAGACCGTCACCTCCAACGTCGTCTCTATGCAATTTGGAAATTTCCCTCCTCAACTCCTTGAAAGTGGGATTATTCCTATTCCCAAGGCAACTCTTGACATAGTGAATCTTCCTCCTCCACAGTCTGAAGGATTAGTGCCAATCATTTTGGAAACAGGAGAAATTATGTGGATCCATCCTGATCTAGTGGCAGATTTTGAATCGCCTTCTCCTCAAAAGATTTCTTCTCAAAAATCTAAGAAGGCTGGAAAGATCAAGTCATGTCATATGACTTCTCTTGGGTCTACCTCTGACACAGAGCCAAAAGACAAAGAAGAAGCACTTGTTAGTGCTATTCGAACGGGAAAACCTTACCTAAAGGATTATTCTAAAAATCCTGAAGATCCTACTGATATCCTTTCAGATGCTAAAGATGCTCCTAATGTTCCTCCCGAGGAAGAACCATCTACTGAACCTGTTCCTTCCAAGCCTACGGCTCTGGAGAAAGGCAAACAACAGGCTCGGTTTGATAAGCCAATCAAGAAGTCTTCTCCTCTTGGACTTCAGAAGCCTTACAACTTCGACATTTTGGCTCAGCTTGCTAATACTCCCGCTAGAATATCCCTTTTTGAACTTCTACGTCTTTCCAAAGAGACTCGGGAGACGTTAAGTGAAGCACTTCTATAAGCTGACTCTTGTCTTGCACAATTGAAGAAGCCGGATACGGAACCTGCCACTTGCTTATATTGCAACAGTGTACTGGAGATTATCCTAAATATCACCTTTACACAAGACGACATGTTACTGGAGGATAATCGACATGATCGACCTCTCTACTACACTGGTTATATTGATACGATGAAGATAGATCGTATTCTCATTGACCCAGGGTCTGCTATAAGCATAATGCCAAAGAGTTTGTTGGATGAACTAAAAATCCCTCTTCACAAACTCTCCAAGACGGTTACTACTATCTTGGGATTCAATCAAAGCCGAAGTGAGCCTTTGGGAAAGATTCATCTGAAGCTTCAGATAGGTGATTTCAGATCTAAAGTCACTTTCTATGTGATCGAGATCGCGGGATCCTATAATCTTCTTCTGGGGAGGCCCTTTCTTCATGAAAATAATATGGTGCCCTCTACTCTTCATCAATGTTTTAAGTACATTGATAGCAATGGAAGAGTACAAAAAGAAGTTGCTGATATAAATCCCTTCCATGGGATTGAAGCTTATTTCAATGATTCCTGAATGTATAAAGAAGAATATACAAGGATCATACAAGCTATGGAGAAAGAAGATGCACAAAGTGAGACTTTAATAATCCCTGTTAAATGTCGAACTACTCAGCAACAATCTCCTAAACCCTCTGGAGAAGATTCTTTTATCATTCCAGTGAGTGGACGGATCTCTCCGTTACCTCAGTCATCTACTCAGAATACACTGATCATTCCTGTCAGTGGGCGTACTACAGTTCTTGTACCTTCACAAGATACTCTGCTAATTCCAGTTGGAGGGCGGACTACTCTTCCTACTCAAACTTTAAGGGAGCTCACCTCTTCTGAGCCATTTGTTATCGATCTTAATCGAAACAAAGCTTCTTCTTCTTCTTCTCCTTTAGTCATTGACTTGGCTAAAATCTCTAAGGCTCAGCCTTCTCCCAATGTAAATATTGCTTCTTTTACATTTAATGAAAAGTCTCCACCTTTGCAGTACGTTGATGTGTGTAATTATGTTCATAGTTATTTACATCTGTTAGATGACTTGAACACAATAACCATAGGAGTTGTACAGACTGTTCATACAGATGTATCTCTAGAACCTGTACAATTTTCATACTTTCTAGTTCCTAGCAGAAAGCCAGGAGATTCCAATATTCTTCTACAAAGGGCCTCAAAATCCTTCTGATCTTGAAGATGATGACAAAAATGATGATACTGAAAGATTATAACTACGTCGTTATAGTCAGCAATCTAGAGACATCATCAAAAATATGGGCTATGACTTCAGGACTGGCCTTAATAATAGAAAAGGAAGAAAAATGCCTGTCCGGATTCCTCCTTTGAAATATGGAAGGACGAAATGCGGATTGGGTTATACTGCTCCTACTCCTTTCATCAACATTATCCATGAAGATCTTGAGTCTGACGAAGATAAGAGATCTGATTCTTCTAGTACCACTTCTTGGGATTCCGATACGAGTATCGGTGACTTCTATTGCAACCTTCTGTCTTCTAACATGATTTCCATTGACCATTCTGAAGAAAGTGATGAAGACGAAGAAGAGTTTGAAATCTCACCTGAATCAGAACAGTGGGCCCAAAGATTAGATAATCAATGGGAGTTCCGTTTTGAGCAAAAAGAACCTCCGACTGAAGATAAACTTGTTCAAATAGATGTTGGTGAAGAGGGGTCTCCCAAACCAATATTCATCAGTGAAAGTCTTTCAGAAACTGATAAGAAAGACATGATCAAACTCATTCGTGATTACATCGATGTCTTTACTTGGAGTTATGAAGATATGCCAGGGCTTGATCCTCAAATTGCAACTCACAAGCTCAACATCTTGCCGAATGCTAAACCGGTCCAACAACAACAGCGACGATTTCGTCCGGACATCATGGATGCAATTGAAGCTGAAGTCAATAAACTCATTACATCTGGGTTTATTAGAGAGGAACAACATCCCGATTGGGTGGCTAATATTGTTCTTGTTCTTAAAAAGACTGGCAAGATCAGAGTATGCATAGACTTTCGCGATCTCAATGCGGCATGTCCTAAAGATGAATTCCCTCTACTAATCACTGATGTCATGGTTGATAATACCTGTGGATTTGAACAAATGTCATTCATGGACGGGTATTCTGGGTATAATCAGATCAAAATGTTCCCAGAAGACGAGAAGCACACTTCTTTCAGAACGCCGATTGGTACATACTGCTATACAGTTATGCTATTCGGTCTCAAGAATGCAGGAGCAACTTATCAACGAGCTATGAGTACTATATTCCGTGAACATTTGCGGAAAACAGTCGAATGCTATGTTGATGATATTGCAGTCAAAAGTCGACAAAAGGAGGATCATATCCAAGATTTGAAGACTATATTTGATCTAATGCGTAAGCATCAATTAAAGATGAACCCTACTAAGTCCTTCTTAGGCGTCTCTAGTGGTAAATTTCTCGGCTTCGTCATTACCTCTAAAGGTATACATGTGGATCCCGAGAAGATTAAAGCCATCCAAGAGATGCGTCCTCCACGCACCTTAAAAGAGCTACGAGGATTTCAAGGAAGAATTACTTATATCAGGAGATTTATCTCTAATTTATCAGGACGCTGCAGACCATTCAACAAACTTATGAAGAAAGGTGTCTCTTTTGTCTGGAATGATAAATGTCAGAAAGCATTCGATGATATAAAACAATATCTGATGAGCCCTCCAGTATTGGTACCTCCCGTCTCAGGAATACCGTTCCTCCTCTATACTCGAGCAATGAGTCATTCATTGGGTGCATTACTCGCTCAAAAGAATCAAAATGGCCATGAACAGGCCATTTATTATCTCAGCCGTACTATGACCGGAGCTGAACCTCGATATTCACCAGTTGAAAAAGAATGTCTAGCCTTGATGTTTGCTGTCCAAAAGACACGTCATTATATCATTGGCCAGACTATTCATGTCATCTCCAGGATCAATCCTATACGGATCATGATGAAGAAACCCAGTGTTTTGAATTCTCGATTGGCTAACTGGGGAATCCTACTTGCTCAGTATGATATGCACTATATTCCTCAGAAATCTGTCAAGGGACAAGCTTTAGCTGATTTTCTGGCTGCTCACTCAATTCCAGAAAATTCAAAACTCTATGATGAAATCCCAGATGAAGTCCTAGATTCAAATCAAATTGCTGAAGAAGATCCTACTTGGCGTCTATTCTTTGATGGAGCGTCAAGAATTGGTCCTAATGGCGATATTGTTGCTGGAGTTGGAATTGTTCTTGTATCGCCAGAAGGTCTTGCCATCCAAAGAGCTTATTCTCTCGATCAGCCGTGTTCAAACAATGTAGCTGAGTACAACGTATTGCTTATTGGTCTTCAACTCGCTAAACATCTGAATATTCAACATTTGGAGGCGTATGGAGACTCTAAACTTATTGTCAATCAGATCAGGGGTACTTATGAAGTTTGCCATCAAGATCTGGTTCCTTATCATAGAGTGGCCATATCTATGGCCTCATCATTTAAGGAATTCTTCATTGAACATGTTAGGCGAGCATGTAACACAGAAGCTGATGCCCTTGCTAATCTTGCAGCGGTGCTGGCTATCCCAATCAAACGGCAACAAATGATCGTTGTTCGTAATCGAGAATTATTTCATCTTGAAAATAACCTGACTCTAGGACTTCCAATTGACATTGAAGAATCAACATCTCATGACGTCAACACAACAAGAGGATTTGGATTTAGTCGTAAATCGATATCATCTTCATCCGATTCCAGTATGGAATTCATCTTCAGTAACTCGACTGAGAATCAGAATACGGATAAAGATTGGAGACTTCCTTTCTTAGATCTTGTATTGTATAATATTCTTTCGGATGATCCGAGTGAGGCAGCATCTATCAGACGACGATCACTCAGATTCTATTACAATCATACAACAAAGACCTTATATCGTCGAGCTTATGATGGTTTACTCCTTCGGTGCATTGCCGGTGATGAAGCCCAACAAGTTATTCGTGAAGCACATGATGGAATTTATGGAGCGCATCAACCTGGGCTAAAACTTCAAGACCGTATTCGACGGATGGGATATTATTGGCCAACTATGGTATCAGATACCATTGAATATGCAAGCAAATGCAAAGCTTGCCAAATCTATGCGGATTTTATACATCAACCTTCGGAATTTCTACATCCGACGGCAGCATCATGGCCCTTCGAAGCTTGGGGCATGGACATTGTCGGCCCGATCAATCCTCTATCATTTAAAGGTCATCGGTTCATTCTCGCAATAATCGATTACTTCTCCAAATGGGCCGAAGCTATTCCTTTATCTGAAGTTAAGACGTCTAATGTCATCAGCTTTATTAAGCACCACATCATCTACAGATTTGGTGTTCCTTGACGCATTGTTCATGATAACGGACCACAGTTCGTTAGCCAGAAATTTACTCGATTCTGTGACGATCACCGGATCAATAATGTTGCTTCTACCGCATATAATCCAGCAGCTAACGGATTGGCAGAAGCTTTCAACAAGACTATCATCAAACTCCTAAAGAAGTTTGTCTCCACTAACAAACGTAATTGGAGTGACAAGCTCGGGGAATGCTTGTGGGCTTATCGTACTACAGTCCGTAATGCTACTAAGTGTACACCTTTCTCTCTGGTGTACGGATCTGAGGCTGTTCTCCCATTAGAGATTCAAATTCCTTCTTTAAGGATAGCAATCGCTAATGAACTCACTGCCGAAAATAATAATCGTCTTCGACTTCAAGAATTGGAGGCTCTGGATAAAAAACGGTTATCTGCTCAACAGAATATTGAATTCTATCAAGCTAGAATTTCAAGGGCTTTTAACAAGAAAGTCAGAATTCGAACATTTCAGAAAGGAGAACTTGTGCTTACTGTCAGACGCCCGATGACTATGACATACATAAATAAGGGCAAGTTTGATGCAAAATGGGAAGGTCCATTCATTGTCAATAAGATCTTTTCTAATGGGGCTTATCAACTCACTACTCTAGATGGTAAAGCCACTATGATGCCCATCAACGGCAAATTCTTAAAGAAGTACTACGTTTGATATTTCTATCAAGATTGTCCTTCCATCACTCTCCAGCTGTTTTATTGTTCTTTTCGAAGAATCATTCTGATATCTATTATCCCCAGTGGAGATAGGTATTCTACTTTGTATCGTTTTCTCAACAAATTTGATATCCAGAAAATCATGTCCATATTACCTCTGAATTTTCTATCTCAATATCATATTTATGAAAATGATATTTAGTCTTTCTGATTTCTGAGTCAAAAGATCAATGAATAAAGGCAAATATAAAGTGGGAAGGATATATCGTAAACAAAGTTTCCTTAAACGAAGTTTATTTGAGACAAATCCCTCAAAAAAAAAAAAGTACATCATCATGGAAGATCATTATGATCCCTTTCATATTTGGGACGAGGACCACATACATAATCTGCAAAAGAATTGAATACATCTTTTCCTGACCGCACCAAGAATTGACAGGCAGCCAGCCTCATTGCTTCTTCTTCTTCGGTTTCTCCTGGTTCGACCAGAAAGTCCAGGATATCTTTTGGCGGCTTGGGAGTAGACGAGCTTTCGCCCATTTCCTTCTTTTGCGGAGGTGGATGTTCTTTAAACACCTTCAGTAGCTTCAAGGGCGACTTCAGCCTTCTTTATGTTCTCTTCAAAAGACATTGTGGATAAAATACGATCCTTCTATTCAAATATATGCTCTATTTATAGGCATATGGTTACAAGGTTCGAAGGGACGTATTCTTTCCCAATACTCAGTTCATCCATTCATTTCTCATATTCATCCGACGTTTCACATGTTCATTAATACTTGACGGTTCGTCCGTTCATTTATTACATTCACTCGACAGTTTATCTGTTCATCATTTCTTAACGGTTCATCCGTTCATAATCTTCTATCAGTTCATTAAGTGGGGATTCGTTATTTATCATGTTTTCATAACCTCTGAATCAATTCCGAATCTGCTTACTCATTTGTCATGTTTTGACCTCTGTATAGAAATCAATCTATTTTCTTTCGAGTTCCTATATATTATCATGTCCATAATACCTCTGATAATATCATATACTCTAAAAACAGAAAAGATGATTTTATTATCTATCATGTCCACAATTCATCCACAAATACAAATTATTGAGCATAGAAGAATTGTCATTTCCATTCCCATTTCACCACAAAAAGTCTATTACATTTTCTTAGACTTTCTTACAAATCATAATGGAAATCTATTACAAATCTTGGATTTTCATTCTATGTACAACTGAGATCTATTTCTTCTTGGATCTTCTCTGGCAATCTCGTTGTTTGTGGCAATTCCTGGGTGTCCAGCAGGAATCAAACTCTGGTCTTATCTCTCAGACGAGAGGAGAACCACAGAGTAGGGGCAACACGAAAATGTGTTGCTGCCAATACAACTGGTGGATGGGGGTAACCTCTCAAGAAAGACAGGAATGTATCCAAACCTTGGGATACAATTCCTGGTTCTGCCTTGAAAGGAACTCTACTACCCAATCTCTCGGTAGTAGAGTTAACTCCACCATCCAACTCTCGTGTATAAAGGCTCTTCCTACCATCTAAGGAAGACCCTTCTATCTCACGAAGAGTTCTGAGTTGCCTGATTTACGCGTCAAAAGCGTATGAGCTCCCTGATGTAGATGTCAGAAGAACATTGTCCACAGCATCCATATCACCAATGCCAGTTCTGAAGAAGGTTTTCAGCCAAAATTCTGCAAGAAACAGTAAAGAAAAATCAGTCAACAGAAACTGGCCAAGCAAAGACAGATGCATTCTGTTCATTTCAGGAAGATGAATTTGTCCTTAGCAAACAAAAAAATTCGATGCGTGTATATTGAACTTACCGCTGAGTTTGCTGCTAAGGATTAACAGATCCATGTCTGGTAGCGTGCACAGAGATTTGACATCAGACAACATGGCTTTCCTATTTCCTTCTCATAGAAAATTCATTCTCAGAAGAGAGGAAGAAGAATGGGAAGATGAGTTTGCGTGGAGTTCATCCATCTATTTAAAGGGTCATGTGCAGGTCTATTCTTGGAAAAGATCCGCATAAATAGCGCTCGTAAATTGTGGAATGAGTGTCACGTGTACTTCGGGAGACCGTGCAACATTGGAAACAGTCAAAGAGTGCTAATTAATCTTCTTCATTAAAAGGCACGCAGATCAAACACAAAAGTTGTACTTCATTCTTTAAACAGGCACTGATGGCCTTACAAAAAGACAAAAAAAAAAGTGCAACAAAAGCGTAGAAAGTTACGCCCTATTTTCCAGAGCGGCTAAGTTTGATGCCTAACTCATCTACGCTCTTAACTCCCAGGCGATGCAATAGAGTCTCGAGCATTTCACGCTTCTCCATAAGGCTCCGTCCATCAGAAGAAGACGAGCCATCCAATCCAAAGTAGCTCAAGAGGTTCTTGGCTAACTGCGTGGCGTCGTCCTTGAGCTCAATGACGACAGGTTCGGGTTCTTTACCCCCAAAAGTGGGGTCACCATGGGAAAAAAAGCCCAACTTGCGTGCTTCCTCTTCAGCTGCTTCCTTTGGGGTCATATTTTCGAGAGATGAAGTCAAAACTGAGAATCACTCCCTGTTTATATAACAGATCTCGTCGATAGTTCATATTCCACCATAAATTGGATGCAATCAGTCTCGGAGAACGAAGAGTCATTATGACATTTAATAAGTTCATTTGGATGTTTTCAAAGAACTTCGAAGTCTTTTCGACTTCCGAAAAATTTTGGAGTCATCTCAGCGTGACTTTAACTCATTTCATCATCTCTATTTCAAAGTATTTCGAAAATATTTTATCATTTTTTGAAAACTTGAAGGGGGTTTTGTAGGCCTAAAAAATGAAGTCACGCTGAGTTGATCAGAACAAGTCACACAGAGTGATCCAAGAAGCAGCACAAAAGATACGCTAAGTTCTGCCTGGCCATCTCCTTTTAGAAGTCACGCAGAGACAGCTCAGCCATACGTCAGAATCATAATGACTGACAACACAACAGTCGAGAAACGTCTCCTCGTATGCCACGTATGCACAGAATTCGAGAGATCATCGCCGTCTTTTGCGTGATTTTCAAAATCTTCCTTAGCAAGACTCACTCTTCACCAAGTTGGCGTGACTTTGGGTCTTATCTTCATTTAATGCGGTTGACAATATAATCAATGTCAGAGATTTTGTGTCATACGAAGCGTGCCAAATCAAGATAGCTGGCGGTTTGCGTGGATTCTGAACCTTCTCCTTCCTCAAGTTTGCGTTGATTTTTGAGTTATTCTTCTCAAAGCCTGCGTGAATTCTGAAGTATTCTTCTTCAAAGCTTGCGTGGATTTTGCCTTCAACGAGTCTGCGTCAACGAAACTGCGTGGATTTTTTGTCTTCAGCAAGACAGCGTGGATTTCATTTCAACTGGAGTACGTGGCAGCCATGCCACCGATCTCTCTCTCGCGTGCCCAGTAACTTACACACGACTCATGCACTAATGCCATGTGTCCAACAGTTACGGGCCACGTCCAGTAACTACTCACTAACCCTGCGTGTATTTAGAGTCTGCGTGACTTTTCAAATGCACTAGTGGTGAGGTAGTTATCTTTTCAGTTACTGTTTTGACTCTATAAATAGAGTTCTTTTTTATTCATTGTACAGATACATTGATATCTACTGTCAAAATTTTGAGAGCTTTTCTTCTTCGCATAGTCCAAGGGATAAAGCGATCGTCTTCTAGATCGGATTCCTACAGTTGTAATTTTTCCAGATACACAACAAGTAAAGAGAATTTCTTTATGGAAAACAATGTACAGATATTAGGGGAATTCCCATATTCCTGATACTTAGAAACTGTTAGTTGGTTTCTGAATTCCCAATATATATTACACTATTATAGGCACCTTCTGAAATTCCTGAGATTCATTTCCCTTTGACATATTATGTACACATAAATTCCTGAGATTTGCAGTCCTATTGCATCTCTATTCTTTATACTGTTCAGTCAAATTTGGCTTCATAGATCAAATATTGATTGAGGACTTGATGTATGTGGTGGTTTAACTGTCTTGTATTTGTGTTTCAACATCAATTAGGATAGCAAGTTATCCTCATATCTTATTGTTATGCTCCTGGTTCACTTTTGCTCACTACCTGGTAATGAGATTGTCCTGCATCCTTTGAGGAATACACAGTCATACATCTTGTCCAGTTTTTGGTTCTGGCACTACATCCTGCATTCACCCTACCTTTCTATTGTTTGTGCCCTACATGTTGATGCTCAGTCCATGACCTTGTTCAGACATCTGCCTCCTTTTATTTGGATTGTCCTACATCCCTCATACAGGGTACATCCTGCATTCACCATTGCATCTTCCACTTATTTTGATTTGTCCTGCCCTTTCAACTAAACTTTAACATAACTATAACATATATTTGCATATGTTATATGAATGTATGAGTGCCAGGAATATATGGGTTAGCCTTGTGTGGATTTCAGTCTGCATTATAAGGTAATTTCTCCCTTGTATTAGTTCCCATCTATCCAAGTTCAGTCCATACTGAACTTTAGTGTCTTTCCCCTCATCCAGTCCAGTTTCTTCCCTTTTCTTGATATCTTAGGTATATTCATAGTATATGTAGGAAATGCCAAGTAGTAGAGGGTTTGTTATATACTCTATAGGGTTATGAGTTATAAAGTTAGATGTAGAGTTTGGATAGATACATATATTTATATTCATGTATTTAACTTGTAGACATACAAATAGGATGTATGTGTTTATATTATATGTATATAAGAAGGGGTCTGGATATGCCTGTATGTGTAAGTTCAGTCCCTGTTTCATAGTTACAGTCCATACATTCATGTGTCCTCATGTTGTATTATGTAGGTATTGTGGTTTGTGAGCTATACCTATATGTGAGTGTATATATATATATAGCTTGTATACTTTGAGATGTGTTTTGGTTGGGGCTGTAGATATATTGATAGTGAGATAGGGTATTGGGATTATGGTTAATGTTGGTTATGAGGAGTTCATATACTTGAGTATATATATAGGTTAATTGATGTAGGGTTAGATTATATATGTATACATATAGATAAGGATATATAAGAGGTATGGTATGTATATGTTTTATAGGAGGATATGTATATGTGATATAGTACTAAGGTATCCTAGGGTATTAGCCTATGGAATGACATAGAAATTGACCCACTAGGCCTAAGTGACCTTGTTGACTAAAGTTAACCCAAAACCCTAGAATTAACCCAGGCTTGACACAATAGTTCAAGATTGACTGGAGTTTACCAAAAGTCAACATTTAGTCGGGATGTGGCCAATTGACCTAGTTTGACTAGAGTATAGACCCAGAGTTGACCAAGTTTGACTTGGACCTAGTTTGGCCTAGACAGTTGACAGGGTTGACTTAGAGTTGACTTTGACCTAGATTGGCCTAGAAATCATGTAGATGCATCATAAACTGCATTTGTCTTATTTTAAACACATTATAACCTGTACTGCTCTATTTAGGACATTGTGACTCCGGTGCAGACATCTGACATTACACTACTCTTTTCAGAGTATCAAACGAGTACATTCTCTGATCGTTCTTCCATTTACTTGTCGTTTACTATATTTCAGTTATAGCTAGTTCTATCTGATTCTCTGTTTCAAATACGATTTGATATTGCTGGATCCATTTCATGCGACACTCACTTATTTATGTCTGGCCTCTATTACTTGAACCACCTACTGGAACCACCTACTGGAACCACCTTGGAATCATTTACTGGAACCACCCTGGAATCATTTACTGGAACCATTCGTGTACTAACTGGACTTACACCTATTTTTGTGTCGGATTATGGATTCACTTGTACTTGCTGGGCGGGGAAATATTGGAATAGGCATGTGAACATACCCAAATACTGGAACCACTCTCTTGAAATTATACTGGAATGATAGCCATCCCACACTTGGCCGAGTGTGCGGTGTGCCGTATTACCTACAGCCGTTCACATGTCGATCCCGATATTTTAAAATACACTGTTAGAGTATAGGCTGGACTCTCCCTGGAACCTTTGATCACCGACTGGACTCACCTCATACAGGACTCATCTTGTACTGGAATCACCTGGTATCAGATTCATGTTGTCTGGATTTACTTGGATTTTGCACTTGTTTATATTTACATTCTGGACTTATATCATGTTGCTCTAGTTCAGCTAGTTTCTATTTACAGTCTTTATTGCTATGATTCTTTTCTTGTTTTACTTACCTTACTTTCCTTGTATCTTAACTGTTTCTCTATACCATCACCTGTATACCAACTACCATATTCATCAATAAAACTGTCTATAACTGTTTTATAGTTCTCTGTCATTTACTTGGGATTTTTTGATGAATTGTACTCGTTCCTGTCCTGACTTGACCTGTTAAAATTTTTACAGATGATTGCCCTGAGGACACATGCCCTACATATTATGGACCATGAGACGGCTTAGCTACCTATGGCCCCGACACTCAGGAGTGATCGGGAGTTTAGCTAGTTGTCTTGTTTTAGCTTTCATGTTTTAGAACTTGAGTTGTATTTAAATTGAGATATGATGTTTTGAGATTGTTGGAGATTATATTATTTTAGTAGTTAGTTTTATTGTTGTATTTAGTCTTAGTTTTTATCTTCTGTGTTATCATATCGTGCTTAGACTGTGATTGAGATTACATTATATCTATACTTGTCCTCCGTTCGGAGTTAAGATTTTGACAAGTACATTATATAATTGCGTGAGTTGTTGGTTAGATAGCGACCTAGAACAGCGTTCTACCGCCGACACTGCGGTGTAGACTGGGCGTTGTTACATACTCGTACCCTCACAAGTGGGTGCGGGTCGTGACACATTTTTAGTGGTGGCCTATGCAGGTCGAGAGTCACATTAGTGCGATATCGCGGTAGTACGGCGACTTAGTTGTACTGTTGCGAGCCTGCGATAGGATTGAGAGATAGGCTTTAACGGAGAGGTACTCAATCACAGTTAGGACTACTTGAGAAGATTCCTGGGATGACCCTTGAGAATCTCATTATAAACTATCTCGAAATTCGATTCCGACATTTCATGTCTACTTCCTTGTTCATCGTCGAATTTGATTCTTGGTATTCATTATTGACTTAATTTTCTATCAAGATAACATTATGGGCTAGGTTGCCTCAGTCATGGAATCTAGAGTCTTCTACAGCCATATTAGCTGGTTTGGCGATAAGATAGAGTCTGATTTTGGATGTATTTCTCGGGTGTGGGAATTTAAAGTTTTCGCAGCCAAGCTAGCGGCAATGCAAAAATTTTAAATACCATAATTCTAGAGGTATGTACATTAGTTGTGGACTCTATGGATTATCGCAGCCATACTTACTGGTGTGACGAGGATTCTGCTAACATGGTTTTGGATAGACGGGTATGATTATCAGATTGCAGAATAGATACCATATATATGGTGCCCTAGTATAATTGAGTGGAATATCAGGGTAGATATTACTTGAGTGTCATGGATTAGATAGAGGGAGCTAGGCCACCTGTAGCGCAGCCCCGTGCCCCGCACCATCAGAGGGATACACCCCAGAGGGGCAGGGCTTCTGCGCTGACAGTCGAGTAGATCGACGCTACGGGTGACGGGTTAGCAGGTCTGTTTTCCTGTTCTTCTTTCCATCTTGTTGTGTGATTCCATTAGTACCTGTCAGGATGTTTTTTGCTGCGATAGATAGTATAGTAACCCTGATCAAGACCGTGATATCACGACCAGTAGGATTATGTTTGTATGTTATCTATCGACTTTGATTTGTTGGAGGTTTGACCTAGAAGGGGTACGATCATCTTAATTTCGAGGACAAAATTTTTCTAAGGAGGGTAGGATTGTAACACCCAGTTTTCCAGATGAGGGTAATTTTAAAATTTTGTAATTATAATTATTATTTATTGATATTTATTTTATATTATAATTTTTGGTAATTTTTACTAATTTTTAAACTATTTAAAAACTGCTTTAAGTCATGACTTGTGAGTTGTTGGTTAGATAGCGACCTAGAACAGCGTTCTACCGCCGACACTGCGGCATAGGCTGGGCATTGTTACGTACTCGTACCCTCACAAGTGGGTACGGGTCGTGACAATGTTTCACGCCCGGGAAACCTCCCAAGACTTCAGAATACGGAAACCATACCCTGCTGCAAGGAGGGATATTCCTTTCCCACCAAGATATAAGCCGTTCAACATCAATCCCTATGATGGCAAGACTTCCGCAAGTCGGTACATTACTTACTTCGAGGTCACAACCGACCATCTGCCCCACGACGACGCCATACTTATACGATTATTCATCGGGGCATTAGAAGGGGTCGCCTTCGACTGGTACCGCAACCTGCCAGACAACTGCATCCATTCCTTTGCCGGCTTCAAGCATATGTTCTTGGAGAGGTTCTACGAAGTAGGACAAGACGTGACGATGTCCACCCTCATGGATGTTGTTCAATGGGAGAAGGAGCTGACAAGGAACTATATTGAGCGGTTTCGCCAAACCGTAATGAAGTTGCCGTCTGGAAATTCGGATTCCTCCTTAATTGAAATTTGCCAAAAGAGACTGCTCCCAACAATCAGCCTCTGGATGGGTGAAAATCAATTTAAGGACTGGAAGACGTTCATCATCAGTGCCACTAGCGCCAAAGATAAGTTGAAGAAAGCTCGCCAACTGGGATTACACATCTCGGAGGGAGAGGACAAGGGCAAACGCCCTAATGCCAACATCAACAACGGGGGTAACTCCTCCAATAACTGAGACAACAAGGGCAAACAGGCTATGGTGGCCGACGTGACCCAGAAGCCTGAATCAAAGCCAGCTGAAAAGCAGTGGCCACAGATGACTTACTCCTTCGAGGATGGTCATGTCAAGCCCATCTTGGACATGCTCATACAAGGAGATAGAATCCAGCTCCCTCCACCTAGACGGAAACCTCGGCCGGCCGAGATGGAAAGCCCCAAGTACTGCCATTACCATCGTTACGTCGACCATGCCATGCAGGACTGCTTCCAATTGAAGAGATATATTCAGCATCTCATCGATTCGAAGGCTCTGGCTATTGATTTTGAGAAGGTAACCGTGGCAGCCAACATGGTGTCAGTACAGTTCGGCAGCTTCCCTCCGACAGAGACTCAAGACGGCGTAGTACCCGTCCCTCGGGCAACAATGGAGATTGCTAATCTTCCACCTCCTCGAGATCGGGCTGCTGGTCTAGTGCCCCTCATCACATCACGAGGGGAGGTCATGTGGGTCCATCCGGACCTGGTACTTGAAGTGACTCAACCCACACCACCCTCCACTGGCAGAAAGAAGGGTAGAAAGGTCATATCCTGCCGTACAATCTCGGCAGATGTCGAAGAAGCCACAGCTGTTGTCACCCGGTCAGGTACGCAATCCCAACCCACACCGGATAACTCGGCTGAAGATCATCAGCCGGCTACTGCTGATGCTCCAGGACCTTCTCAAATTCTGACGACCGATAAGCCTAGGCCGAAGGAGACTCGCTTTGACAAATCCCTCCGAAAAGAGGTACCTCATGGGCTGGAGAGGCCCTACAACTTTGACATCTTGGCACAATTGGCCAACATATCGGCCAAATTGTCATTATACGAGCTCCTGAGACTCTCCAAAGATGTTCGCGTGGCACTGAGCGATGCACTCCAGAATGCCGACGCATATCTGGCTCAGGTCAACCTCACGGGAGAGAGCCCGCCTGCAAATCTCCAGAATAGCGCTGGCACAGGTGCAATGCCCAACATCGTCTTCACTCCGTAGGATATGCTTATTAAAACCAACCTGCACGATCGTCCGTTGTATTACACTGGATACATCGGTGACGTAAAGGTGGATCGGATGCACATTAATCCCGGTTCTTCTATAAGCATCATCCCGAAGAGTTTGTTGCACCATCTTCGCATCCCCATGTATCGCCTGACGCCGACAAGCACCGCCATTAGCGGTTTCAATTCGGGCAGGAGCTACCCGATCGGGAAGATTCGCTTGAAGTGAAAAATCGGCAATCTGCAGTCGGAAGTGACTTGTTATGTCATAGATGCGGACACTTCCTATAATATTCTCCTGGGGCATCCCTGGATATACGATTACATGATTGTGCCTTCCATGCTGTACCAGTACTTCAAGTATGTCGACAAGCACGGCTTCGTGAGGACAAAATTTGCCGACATCGATCCCTTCAAAGGGGTCGAGTCTTATTACTCGGACTCTTGCTTATACGAGAAGTCGAAGAGGCACCTTGTCGTAGGAGATATGCTAGCTCAAACTGAGACAGCAACTGGATCAGAAGAACCTCTGACGATCCACCATCTAGCTCGCAAATCCGGCAAATCCGTACCCCTTACGGCCGCTCTGCGTAAGGATGCAATCAGTCTCTCGGCACAAAAGGGGCAAATGATAATCCGACTTCCAAGGTCTGGCTAAGCACCAAAACCCATAACGGAGCCACTGACAATCAGGCTGCCAAGAGCCGACCAGCCACAAACAGAGAAGCTCAAACCCTCTGACAAGCCAATAACGATACGTCTTCCCAAGATGAATCGTCAGCCCAATGCGAAGTCGGGGACTCCTAGCGAGCCAACAACTCCCCGCCTAGCATCAAGCACCAAACAGGAGGTCACTAGTTCGCCAACAGTTCCACGTTCTGCCCCACCAGTGGAACCCCTGATGATTAAGCTGCCCAAGTCATCCTCTCAGTCTTCATCTATACAGGGGGTGGCCGAACAAAAACCAGAATTGGCCAAGTATGTGGCTGCTCATACTGATGTTCCATCCGCAGATGATGTAATCCCACTAGAAAAGATACCTTACTTCATCAATAAAGGGCTATCTTTGAACTACCTCGAGCTTGATAAGCTTTGTACAATATATGCTATGGAACACGGTATAGGCACTCACCTACACACACAAGTGACGAATGTTTACACCGCAAATCAACTTACTCCTGTGGAAGGTGCCTACTTCATAGTCGAGGGAGAAGACCATCCAATCATCTTCGGCCGAAAGAATGATCCACAACCCTTCGCAATAGAGGAAGTCGATATCGAATCGGACGCCAGAAGACTGCCCCTTTATCTGTATAGCTCCCAATCCAAGTACCTCATACAAAGACAGGGGTATGATCTGGAGACTACACCAGGCTTGAACTACGGCACTGGTCGACGGTTACCTTTACAGTTGCCAGTCCCGACCGGGAAACTACGAGATTACTACAACAAGACACGATGTGGACTGGGGTATCTTACGCCTGCAACGACCCCTGAAAGCTCAGATGAGGAATGCGACTGGCATTCACACTCAAACGGATCACCAACTTCTGATTCAGATATCAGCATCGGGAATGTATTCAGGCAAGTCTTGTCTGTCAATATGGCATTCGCCGACGCTTACGAAGAAGAAGACATTTCCGAACTCCTTGAATTAGAGCCGTGGGCCCAACAACTAGATGCATAATGGGAGAAGCAATTCGAACAAAGAGAGCCACCTACCGAAGATGAGGTTGTACAAGTCGATCTCGGTAATGAGTCCTCTCCAAAACCCATCTTCGTCAGCAAGAATCTGACGGACGAAGAGCGAGAATCACTACTACAACTCGTCAGAGAATACATCGACGTATTTGCCTGGAGCTACGAAGATATGCCAGGACTGAACCCCGAGGTTGCACTTCACAAGCTCAACATCCGGCCGGACGCAAAACCGGTCAAGCAACAACAGCGACGCTTCCGTCCGGACATTATGAATGCGATCGAAGCCGAAGTCAACAAACTGATAGCCAGTGGCTTCATTCGTAAGGAACAACATCCGGACTGGGTCGCCAACATAGTACCGGTCCTCAAGAAAAATAGGAAGATTCGAATCTGCATCGACTTCCGCAATCTGAACGAGGCGTGTCCTAAAGATGAGTTCCTCCTCCCTATCACGACCTCATGATCGATAACACCTGTGGCTTCGAGCGCATGTCATTCGTGGATGGTTTCTCGGGATACAACCAAATCAAGATGTCTTCCGACGACGAGAAGCACACATCATTCCGAATACCGATTGGCACATACTGCTACACAGTCATGCCTTTTGGTTTAAAGAACGCTGGCACCACCTATCAAAGAGCTATGAGCATCATCTTTAGAGACCATCTGTACAAGACAGTAGAATGCTACGTCAACGATATCGCCGTCAAAAGTCGCTCTAAGGAAGATCATCTGCATAATCTGAGGACAATGTTCGACCTGATACGAGCGCACAACTTGAAGATGAATCCTACCAAATCCTTCTTGGGCATATCCAGTGGAAAATTCCTGGGTTTTATCATTACTGCCCAGAGGATTCATATAGATCCGGAGAAGAAAAGGCAATCATGGAGATGGGTCCTCCGAGAAATCTTCGTGAACTCCGAGGCCTTCAAGGGAGGCTAGCTTACATCAGGAGGTTCATTTCCAACCTCTCCGGACGATGTCAGCCATTCACTCTGATGGCACTGGAGATTCCCAGGACCCTTCCTTTGGTGTGCGTATTGATCGATAGAAAGTTAAACAGATCTAATACGTATTCTAACCCTTCATAGGCGAAAACTAGGGTTCACGAATTATACCTGCGGTGGAAAGGAGACAAGTAATTCCTGGCAATCTCGAGCGGACGACCCTAAGATCTTCTGCACGTAATCCTTCCTCGAGTTGGACTTCGTGTGGGCAACGATCTCCCAACCTTTTCTTCTCCTTGGCAGCCCTCTCTTTCTTTCCTTACGTGAATCACGAATTTAGAGAAAATTTCAGATTTCTGATCAGTAATCTGGCGGCCAGAGAATAGAGGATATATATAGGCTACGGCAGGGACCATGAGGAGAAATTAGGGTTAGGCCTCCTAACGGATCTGGATATCCCGTGTTCAACCCGAACACACAATCCAGGCCCATTAACAATAGCTCGGTTCACTAATGAGCTATTGTTGCACTACCTCCCTAATCCCAAATTATGTTTATGGGCTCCTTTTATTATATGCTCGTTTGGCTCCCCATGTTAAGATATCGTATGTCCGTCGATCAAATTAAGTTACTAACAACTATATTGATTCGACATCTTTTATCCTTAAGTAGTAACGCTCAACTTTATTTGTCATGTCGGATATAATCCACCTGCAGGGTTTACATGACAATCCTTATGAGCTCCTTAAGAGGACATCATCAACCCGATGTATCGGGACATGGATTCCATTTATAATCAACAGTCCATCATACATACAATGTTATTACCCAATTCATAGAGGTTGTTGATGCATAATGAATCTCACTCTTTTATGAGTCAAAGTAATGTACACTGCATATACATGTCCGTTATTATATCCGGATTAAGAGCACAAGCATCTATAATAACAGAGGTGTTTGTTCTCTTATGTAGTCAGTACAAAGAGAACAACCTCAAGTGGTCCTGTTCAATACACACAAAGTGTACTAGTGTAAACCTATAGTCAAGATAGACTAATACCAGATTATACTACAACCTTTCCAATAGATTGTCCAAGTCCATCAAGGTTGTGAACTATTTATATACTCCATAGGAAAATGATAATATGATCTTCTGTGTGACACCACACACCATATTATCTACAATATAGAATATCAGACATTTGCATTAACACTTACAATAAATACAATATGCAAACATTTGCCCATATGATTCTCATTCAAAATTTAAGGAAATAAGGTTACTACAAAAGTGATGCTTTTAGTATATAACCCTAACACACTCACCTCATGAAGAAGGGCATCTCATTCGTATGGGATGAAGAATACCAACGTGCCTTCGACAGCATCAAAGAATATCTGTCAAACCCTCCAGTCCTGGTGGCCCCGGTTGCTGGAAAACCATTCATGCTCTATGTACGAGCGATGGAGCATTCTCTCGACGCTCTGCTAGCATAAAACAATGATGCAGGCCATGAGCAGGCTATATATTACCTCAGTCGAATGATGATGGGGCCAGAATACCGATATACTGCCGTGGAGAAGGAATGCCTCGCCCTGGTGTTCGCCATTCAGAAGACGTGATACTATGTCACGGGACAAACCATACATATGATCTCACGAGTCAACCTCCTCAGGGTCCTCATGACCAAGCCAAGGGCACTCAGCTCTTGCCTCGCTACATGGGCAATATTGTTGTCTCCCTACCACATGATCTTTGTCCCACAAAAGGCTATTAAAGGTCAAGCTCTGGTAGACTTTTTAGCAGCTCATCCAGGTTCGGAGTCAACCCGGATATACGAAGAGATTCCAGATGAGGTTGCCGACTCACATGTGGCCTCTCATGATACCATATGGCAAATATTCTTCGACGGCGCTTCCAGAACTGGGCCCAAGGGCAACATCGTCGTTGGAGTCGGAGTGGTACTGATTTCTTCCTCCGGGTTGGTGATCAATCGGGCCTATTCCCTCACGGAGCCCTGTTCAAACAATGTGGCCGAGTACAACGCTTTGGTCATTGGCCTCCGACTTGCGAAGGAATTGGGGGTAGAATACCTTGAAGCATACGACGACTCGCAGTTAATCGTCAATCAGATCCGGGGTTCATATGAAGTCTGCCATGAAGACATGATCCCCTATCCCCAAATGGCGATCAGCATCATTTCGTCGTTCGAAGGGTTCTTCATAGAACACGTTCCCAGACTCCAAAATATCGAAGTCGATGCCTTAGCTGGCCTTGCCGCTTCCCTAGCAGTTCCGAACTATAGTCATCACTCGGTGGATGTGATAGGCCATGAACTGGTCTGTCCCAAGAATAACGTTCAGTTTATGGCGAGTCATTCTGCTCAGACGGTTGACGAAACCCCAGACTGGAGACAGCCATTCATAGACTTTGTAGTCTATGGCATCTTGCCCAAAAACCCAAAGGAGGCCACCTCTATCAGAAGGCGTTCCCTCAGATTCTTCTACAATACAGAGATGAAAATGCTGTATCAACGATCCTACGATGGATTACTGCTTTGGTGTCTATCAAATACAGAAGCCAAAGAAGCCGTACGCGAAGCTCATGACGGTGTCTGCGGGGCCCATCAGCCTGGTCCGAAATTACAAGACCATCTTCGCCGGATGGGCTACTACTGGCCCATGATGGTTGCAGATGCAATAGACTATGTACGAAAATGCAAAGCCTGTCAAGTCCACGCAGATTTTATTCACCAACCATCCAAGTTTCTACATCCGACAGTGGTGTCCTGGCCATTCGAAGCATGGAGAATGGACATCATCGGTTCAATCACTCCACCTTCGTTCCGAGGACATCGTTTCATACTCGCAATCACAGATTACTTCTCAAAATGGGCGAAAGCTATTCCGCTTACAGAAGTGAAGACATCAAACATGATCAGCTTCCTCAAGCATCACGTAATCTACCGCTATGAACTGTCCCGAAGGTTCATCTACGACAATGGTCCGCAGTTCGCGAGCTACGCCTTCTATCGGTTCTGCAATAAATACCGAATCCAGAATGTTTCTTCAACGCCATACAATCCAGCAGCAAATGGGTTGGCAGAAGCATTCAACAAAACAATTATCAAGCTTCTCAAGAAGTTCGTGTCATCAAACAAGCACGACTGGAATGAGAAGCTCGGCGAATGCTTTTGGGCGTACCGTACTACAGTACGAACGGCCACTGGGAACATGCCATTCTCCTTGGTATACGGGAGTGAAGCAGTTCTCCCATTGGAGACTCAAATCCCCTCGCTCCGAGTCGTCCTTACCTATCGATTGATGACAGATGATAATCACCATCGTCGACTACAAGAGTTGGAGGCCCTAGATGAAAAGTGCCTACTAGCTCAACAACGAATCGAGCTATACCAAGTACGCATCTCGGGAGCCTTCAACAAGAAGGTTAAGATCAGAACATTCCAAGTGGACGATCTTGTTCTGGCAGTTCGGAGGTCGATGCTTATGACTCACAAAACCGTCGGCAAATTCCAGCCAAAGTGGGAAGGTCCATTTGTCATTGAGGCTGTCTTCTCCAACGGTGCTTACCGCCTCGCGAAACAAAATGGAGACTTGCTCATGTTGCCCACCAACGGCAATTTCCTGAAGAAGTATTATGTCTGAAACAACATCCTCCAAATCCTAGATTATTGAGTTATGTACCCGCTGGTACCGTTGAACTTACATTCTGACTCCATATTCCCCAAATTGTCGAGTTATGTACCTGCAGGTACCGCTGAACTTACACTCCGGTCACTCCAGATAAATCTATATCACATCTTTTAGGTAGTAAGTCATGTATGATCATACCTCTAAACTTTTTTCTTAAAAGAGCTCCGTTCTCATGATCCACTACCTGCACTTTCAGTACACAAAAAAAGGGTAACGGATCCACAAATTTCCCAAAACAACCACGTCGATGTTACCTCTGAGTTGTTTCACTTCCACCAAAAACAAATCACCCCCTTACATAGAACTTCCACGTCCTCATTACCTCTGAGTCGTTCTATGTACCCCTTCATGGAGCCCACTCCTGCCACATCCTCATTACCTCTGAGTAGGAAGGCTCCATCGAAGAAACCTTCATGCTTGCCACGTCCTCATTACCTCTGAGTAAGTATGTTGGTTCCCTTTCGACTTATTATCCGTACCCAAAACCGGAGTACGCCAAGGATAATAGGCCCACAAATGTCTACTGTTGACCACAAATATCCTCCGCTAAGTCCACTCCTGCCACGTCCTCATTACCTCCGAGTAGGAAGACCCCGCGGTAAAACCCCCATACTTGCCACGTCCTCATTACCTCTGAGTAAGTATGTTGGTTTTCTCTCGTCTTATTATCCGTATTCTGAATCGGAGTATGCCAAGGATAATAGGTCCACAGAAAGTCTCCCATTGGGGCAACTACTACAAGCAAAGAATAGAGCGAATGTATCCTGTTCATTCAAAATCAGTTACATTCACACGACTACATCTCATGAACAAGCCAGAAAAGTCCTCTATCATTTCATTCAGACAAGAAGGAAGAAGATTACATTGATGACCAAATGAAGGAAAATACAAACTACAGCTAAAGACAGACAGAAGTATCAAGGTAAAAGACGGACATTTATGAGGGCCTACAAAATCCTAGTTGCGGGGGCGCATATACCAATCCCTCAACCATTTTTTTACATGAAGGATCTACTTGAGCGAAATCCTCATCCGGAGCAAGAGGGTCAGAACTTCCAATACTACCGCCGTCAGACTGAGGCTCCTCCTTTACAGCAACTTCAATAGGCGCCAGCTCTCCTTTCTGTTCCTCCGTTTTTGGTATTACCTCCTTCTTAACTAGTGATGACTCTTGTTTGAAAGGAGGCAGCAGCTCTTCCTTCACAATGATCTCAACCTTCGGCAGGGATGCTACAAGAATCAAAGATAAAAAGAAACAAAGTTAGAAGATGGCCAGAGCCTCATGCGGCTCAGTCCTTTAGGAACTCATGCGATTCTGTTCAGAGGGGCTTCATGCGGTTCAGTTCTAAAGGCGTTTATGTGGCTCAGACGTTCTCATGCGGCTCAAACATAAGGCATACCCCATACGTCCCGGATATGAGAAGTTCATGCGGCCCATACAACATATGCGGCTTCATCGTACTGAACTTTAGGCAGTTCATTAAAGACGAAGAACGCATTGAATGCTGAGGGGAAGAAGGCTTGTGCATAAAAACATGCAATAGAGCCATTGTGTTAGGGTTTGAAGTGTTCGATCTTCCACATAGTCCTTACCCTTGATGACAGGATGGACGTCAGGATGGACTAGGGGCGCTACAATCGGCAATGAGGCCGCCGCCTTCTTGCCTTTTGCCGCAGCAGAGGCCTTGGGAGCTTTGGAAGCTTTGGGGGCTATCGTTGATTGATGATCGGAGAAGGAAAACAAAGACAGTGGCTTAGGGCAAGAAAAGAGGAAGACAAAAGAAAGCAAAGAAGCTTCTCTATCCTAAAAGCACCCATATTTATAGGCAGACATAGGGGGGCACGTGGACCGATAATCGCTTCGGGTCGTATGCTGTAGGCAAAACCGACTCCTCGGATTTTACCCCCTCTCATAAAGAAGATTCATCCAGGGCATAAAATTCAAATATTTAATAAACCAACTCTTGGGATTCCCCTAAAAGATGGCTCTAAAATGAATTAAGGGCAATTAATGAGACGCACGCATGGTAGGGAGCCCATGCGGCTATGGAGTCCATGCCGCCAGATAGGCCATGCGGCCAAGAAGTCCATGCGGCCAGAACATACTATGCGGCCAGCGAAGCTCAAATAGCCATGCTTCTTATTCAAAGTATTTTAATTTTTAAATTGAAAACTTTGAAGGGGGTCTTGTAGAAGCATAGAAAAGAACAAAGAGAAGCCCTTGCGGCTCAAAACAGAAGAAGTCTATGCGGCTCAAAATAGAAGGAGCCTCATGCGCCTCAGGAATCTATCGGAGCCTCATGCGGCTCAGAAACTCTACAATAGCCTCATGCGGCTCAGAAAAGAATCATGTGGCCCTATGCAGCTTGCTTTTTACAGCTGGCCATAAAGTGACTGCTCCCATAAAATGCTCTGACGTAAAAGTGAAGACTCTGGCATTAAAGAATAAAATAATGATGAACTCTGACATGACGGCACGTTCTTCAGAAAATAAAGAAAATCTCCTATACAGCTGGCACGAACCACCAACTCCAAAGCTCCCTATGCGGCTGCCACTTCCCCATACGATTGATGCTCTCATGCGGCTCGAATCATAGAGACCATCATCATGCGGCTCAAATCCTAAGAAGCTACCCCATGCGGCCGCTGTTCTCATGCGGCTCGGATCGTGGGGATCATCTCCATGCGGCTCAAATACTGAGAGGCCATGCAGCATTGACACGTGGCTAGTCTTATGCGGCTCAATTAGAAACCACTCCCATGCGGCTCAGATTTCAGAAGCTACCCTCATGCGGCTGTGGCTCGCGGTTATGACACATGGCAGAATATCAGTCTTCCCATAATGATGGTTGGACACGTGGCATTAAATCAATTAAGATTTATCAACAAATCCTAATAACCAGATTTAGTGCAATCATCATAATTACCCGAATCAAAGCAGATTTATAGCAATCACGCAGATTAAACACGTGGCAGGAGATTCGAGCTTCCCAAGGATTCATGACAATCAGCATTAATTGCCCGTACGGATTTTACACAATCAGCATTAATTGTCCAGATTCGTTGCAATCAAGATTAGTGGTCCAGATTAATTGCCAACAAGATAGGATCAAGGAAAATGGCAATTAAATCCCCAAGCCACCGACTTTTTTAGGGCAATCATTGTAAATCCTAATGATCACACCCCATTCCTATAAATAGCAAGGTGCCATTCCCTTACAAAAGAGAGGACCCCCGGCTGGATACACAGAGAGACAAAGGCACGCACAGAAGAGTCTTTCCACACGCTCCGAGAGCATTTCTTCATCAGAGCCGAGGCTACGTCCGATCGTCCAAGGAGTAAGGTAGAGCTACCGTCGCTTTCCCGAGCCTCTATCGTCACCCCCAGAATCAAAACTAAACAATTGTACTTAGATTGCTGTACGTAGGTTTTCATTCCTATGCTTTCTTTGTATGAGCAAGTTTGTATTATGAAGTAAAAGTCCAGTCCTCCCATAAAACTGTTCTGTTCCTTTATAATCAATGGCAAACAACTGCATGTTCACAGTAGAATAGTTAGGTAACCTTAGTTTGATGTCTTGTCACACTCCATTCCAATCATGGCATGTGACAGTGTCTCATCACGGAATAGTGTGCCATACTTTGTCCTTGTTTGGTTGTAGGTATGGTCGACTATTTTATTGATAGAACATTGGTCCATGTGGTGATTAAAAATATTTACTTTTACCTATGACTATGTGACATATTTTATATTCAGTTTATATGGCATATTTTTCTATATCTTATAACATTTCTCTAAGGACCTGGTGATCTCTCCAGGTGTAGATGTTCATGACTTTTCACAGGCGTACCAGCCAAGATCATGATTTTATCTCTTTATCGAAGATGTCTTGCCTTTGGATCATGCTCTGTTGCGATTGACAAATTCTTTTATTGTTATTTATTTTTTCTCGTTTAATCAATTGGTAGTAGATTTGTCTCTACCCAATAACTTGGTCAATGACTTCCATAATTATTTAATGAAATCCTTATTTCTTTATTTTTGTGGATGAAATTTAGTGAGCCATGACTATCTATATACTATATTTACAACTTACTATATTTATAATACAGCTGACATGTACATTACCTAGTCCTACGTATTTTAGGACTAGGACGTTACAATTATCATCTAAATTTCAAATGTTCACTTTAACCCTAATCAATTACCTCTGCTCTTGTGTTAGTTGGCATAACCTCGATTCTTTCCTCGGGGACAGTCCTGGATTCTATGCTCATTTGGTCCATAGAGGAAGCATTGCTTCATTCTCCTCCTATAATCATCCCACTTATGTCTGATCTTTTTGCAGTAGGCACAAGTAATCTGATTCGGCTGCTGGACCGGAGCTTGATCTTGACAAGTCTTTTGGCACTTTGCCAGTCCAGAGTTATTATCTTTGTTCATAACGTGATCTCTTTTAGGTTTAAGATCTAGGTCCACCTCTATGCCTTAAGCTACAGATAAGATATCAACATGTCTCGGCACCATTATCTACAATATAGATCTTGATTTCCTTGGCTAGACCTTGACAAAATTTACGGGCTCGGGATACTAGGTCTCTAACCATATATTCAGCAAAATGGCCGAGTCTGCTGAATTCAGCAGCATACTCGTCAACAGTACGGTTGACTTGCTCACGACTATATATTGTTTCTCTAATAACAATCTTGCAACGTCTAGGTAAAATTTCTATTTAAATTGCTCATTGAAATCATCCAAAGTCAGATTGGGTTCAGCTAGCCTCGGTCATTTCTGAACCAAGCCTGAGCTATGTCTTGGAGCTGGAGTTCAGCAGCTTCAATCTTTAAGTCCCTTTGAAAGTTGGGAAACCCTTATAATTCTGTTTGTCTTCTAGATATTCATCAGCAATAGTATGCCTTCAATGCCCTTAAAATTTTGAGGATCCATCTTCTTGAAATCTATGATATTCCCTTTCCTAGGTAAAGGAGGTCCCTGATTAGTCGTCTTTGTTTGCCATAACAAAAGGTTATACGAACTTTTTGTATTTTAAATGTAAACAGAGTATAATCGATTCCTAAACAGGAGATCTAAGTACAAAATTTTTAGGAAAGTATGGCGGTGGAGATCGAGCACTACAGCGGCTCATTTACTCCGTTGACGATTTGACGACGAGTTGACTTGCTTTGGCTTTCTAGTGCTGGTAATTGAAACTCTAGGGTTACCAATCAAGAGGATGCTGATGTTGAAGATTTCGAAGCCTCTTTATCGAAATAAAACTCCTTTTATTTATAGGAGGAAGCATATATACGATGTGCATAAGGATTGTGCAGATACACTGCACATGGAGATATCGAAGAATCTTTGAGGCGGTACGGTGAGGGTTACTACTGAGCTGACACGTGGCAGGTACTAGGATTTTTTTTTATCGAGATCTTGGGGGGAGTTATCAACATAACTGAATAAATGACACATGGCGTGTGCTTATTTTTTGATCGGATGGACCTAAACAGATTCTGTTCCTATCCCTGAAGTTGATTTTGTCTTATCTTAGAGGGCCATTAGTTTAAACAAACCAGTTGGATATGGCTCTTGTCCATAAAAACAAACTCCGTCCTTATCTGTAGTGTAAACAAACCGATAAGTTATTGCTCTTATCAACAGAATCAAACTCTGTCTTATCTTAAGAGCAGCAGTTTAAACAAACTGATAGGGTGGTATCCTGGAAGATATGAGCACCCATCTGGCCACGTGGAGCCACGTCGCTTCGTAAGGCTGTGCCGCTATACGAGCTACGCTTCTAGCAAAGCTTTTGATGCCATTGTGCTTCTAGGCGACGAGCAGGCTTGTGCTTTAGGCGACAGAGTCACTGCATTTTAGGGCGACGAGTGGACTTTGTGTTTCAAACAACGGAGTCACTATGCTTTAGGGCGACGGAGTCACTGGGCTTTAGGGCGACGAGTGGACTTGTGTTTCAAACAACGGAGTCACTATGCTTTAGGACGACGAGTAGACTTGTGCTTTTGAGCCATGGAGTCACTTTTAGAGTAGACTTTTGCTTTGGGCAATGGTGTCACCAAAGTATCAGATGATGGGGGCCGTTAAGTGGGTCGAGCTTTCGGTTACAGCGAGGGCTCTGCGCTTCTGAGTTGAAGCGAGGGCGCAAAGATTTTGGTTTTGAAGGTTATGCGCTTTTTAGATGGATGAGGGCTCTATGTGCAGAAATGAGCTATCTGCGCTTCTGGGTCTAAGTGGGGGCACAGGTACCTGGCTGCGCTTCTGAGTCGAAAGAGCTAGTTCCTGTCGAAGTCTTTTAAGAACATTTAATGACTGCTGTTCTTGATGGTCGAGTCGGTCGTCCTTCTTTTTAATTGCCGCCATTATTTGGAGGAATTCGAGAAGTTAGTGGCCTAGGACTCAGTGGAATAAACTTATTAAATGAGGTTCGTTGTGCTGAGTTCTAGGTTCATCCTATTAATTTGGGCATCTTTGACCGACGGCCACGTGGTATATTGGTTGGACCTCACTTACCCTATATAAATGAGAGTTTTTCTGAAGAGTCGTCTTCCTCTTCAAACTTTATACTTGATCCTGACTTAGCTTTGAACGACCATTGGCCTTGCCTAAGTCGGCTGATGTTTGCGGATTCCTTCGTTCAAATAAGCTGTACCTTTTTAGAAGAACTACTGCTGAGTTTCAAGATGCACTTGAGCGTTGGCATAAGGAGTTCAAACCTGAACAACGACTTGGAGGTCTTCGAGATCCATGCTTTCGGATTTGGATAGGTTGCCAATCCGAAGAGCCATAGGTTGTGCTCTGCCCTGCTCAATGGCAGTGGCACGGTCTGTGCTTTGGACTGAGTTCTCGCTCGGGCTAATAGCGGCTTCAGGAAGTGGCTCGCTCTGATAGCGCTGTGCATCTGGGTGGATGCGCGTCTGTGAAGATTAACCCCCTTGTATGGTGCCTGTGAAAATTACCCCCTTGTAGATCTTTAGATGCCTCATTTCTTTTCATGCTAAATCTATAATAGATCATTGTAGACAAAGCTCTTTTCTTATAATCATGATAAATCTGTAATAGATCCTTGTAGGCATGATTTAATAAAGAGATTTTTATGAACTGTGGTTTCTGATATTCTGTCTGTGCTCTCCTGGTACCTGCACTTTTATGAAGCTTTGTGTAGCGAGAACACTACCTATGCTTTTGATATGACTGCGTATTTTCATGCTTCTACAAGACCTCTTCAAAGTGTTTTGGACTTGAATCAAGCTCAGAATACTTTGAACAGAAGCATGACACGTGTCCTTTTCGAGTGAATGCTTGGCGTACCTACTGACAGGTTGTCATCACGCTTAGGTTTCAGCATTAAATGCCTTGAGTCCTCACTTTATTAAAGTTGATCTTAATTTCTCGTTTCTATGGGACGGTCATCATGATCCCAACTTTTCGTTCTCACATTGTTCGAAGAGTTCCCTTGATCATGAAGCGTTTTGTCTTCTTTCGCTGGCATGGCTGCACCCTTTAAGTAGGGATCGTTAGGGAGAGAGAAAAACTTTCTTGCTTTCTCCTACCTTTCCACAGAAGCTTTTTGTCAGAGTCTTCTTCTTCTTTCAAACCCTAACTTTTCCCGCCATGGCTCCCAAGAAATCAAGAATCCCAAAAGCGCTTGCGGCGAGCTCCAAGAAGACTAGTGGGGCAGCGGCTAGCCCCCGACTGGCTGCAGGGACTGTGAGGCAGACTAGAATGTCATCGGAGAGACAAGCCAGGGAGGCTACTTGTCAGGCCAAAAAGAAGCAGTTGGCCTCTGAAGCCGTCGTCGTTGAGCAAGCTCCTATTGTAGGAGATGTACGGCCACCCGTTGCGGGTAGATGTCGGATTGTTATTGACTTCTTGGTTTGCTGATGCATATGAGCGTCGACTCTTAGTAGCATCGTCTGGAAGATATGTTGATGATTTTTCTTACTGATGCGCATGGACACCGTCCTTCGGGGTGGTGTTCCGAAGATGTGCTAAAGTTCTGTCGACTGACGTGCATAGTTGTTACTTTTTATAAAGTATCGACTAGACGCTGAAGCTTCGCGCAGTCAATATCGACACGCAGCATCTTCTATGAAGTACCCGCACGGATGTATGTCAGCCGATGTGTGGTGCAATTTGATAGTGCCTTCGCGGATGCTCCCTGCAAGGTGCAGTACTTTCATTTTATTTTCCTGGCACATTTTTTGTTTATGTGTAGTTCATTAGTCCTTGTCTCTCTTCGAGGACATTCTTTTCACATCAACGGGTTGTGCAATGGGAAAAGACGTCGACGAGGTGCTCATCCACTCTATTGAACAGTTTATTGCCTATGGTCAACTGAGAGGCCGACTAGCAATGATTTAGGATCAACAGCCCGCATACTTTCGTCGTATGATGAATCGAGGCAAGCTTTCTCTTTCGTCTGATGCTGTCAAGATGCTGAAACCTCTGTTTCTTTTTAGTGATCAGTTGGTCCTAGAAAATACCAAGCTCTTGGAGATAACCAAAAATTGGTATTTTAAGAACTATGATATTCCTCTGTACGTTCCTTCCGTCAATCTCTACCTTCTGCTCTCGACTTTCTTTTGTTTGGCTGAGAAGCGTTTCATGAAGTAGAAACTGACCTCGAAGCGAGGGAGTTTGATGACTGGTCATATCAAATTGGAAGGGTGTTCCAAGCAGAGGGACTTCTTCAAGAGTGTGCCCGACGATCCATCAGCTACGCTGCAGTTATTACTCTTTGGTCGCCTGCTTGTTGATTTCAACAATGAAGTACATCCGTTCCGAGCCCCTCTTTTTGCCAATAGGCTATTGGCCACAGGCCATACCTATCTGAAAGCTGCCTTTCGTGTTGCAGGTTGGATTTATCCCAAGTCTGAGTGGAGTGAGCTAACTCAATGGGCGGTGGGTAAGTTTAAGAAGGATTTGATAGGTTCGAGCCTTCGTCGTGCCATCATGGCCACCGAGCATGGGATAGAGATCAATTGGCCTCTGTTCATATCTTTGTTGGAGTTATTCAACCACCATACCAGGACGTTCTTTACCCCTTGTGGAGAGATGGGTTTAGCCCTTCATGAGATGCATGCCATCTCGAAACTGCCATGGGGGGGCGTGCCGTACAAGAAATATACCCCTTGTATGGAGGAATTCTTGGTGTTGGAGAACCAGCATCCCGAGATGATGGCTGTGTATAAGGAGTTGTTTTGTCACCACCAAGTATGTACGTGCATGGGTGGGGTGCAGGCTTAATCATACGTCAAGGCCTGGGTGGATTATATTTTTACAAAGCACCCATCGATGCCAGGGAAGGTTAACTTTAATGCACGTCGGGCATATACTGCTGATGAAGTAGCTGATATGATAGCCGAAGCGGGGGTATCTGCTCCCTCATTGGATGTCGAGGGGAGGCCTACCTCCAGAGTTTATAATTACTTCTATAAGAATCTTATTGCTTTGAGTCCAAAAGTGATATTAGCCGCCTTTCTGATGATATGGCTACGGAGGGCCGTGGTCCCCGGAGGTTTTGGGCCTGTGGGACGGCTCAGTCAGGACTTGATTCTGCCAGCTGTGAGGCTAGCCTTCTAACATTCCTTGGCTCTGCTGTTGGCCATGGTATGCGACATCCTGGGTGGTTTACGGGAATCTTCCAGAAGGATAATAGAGTATCGCGGGGGAATAAGGAATTCCTGTGGGTTGGACTCCCTTACCACTATTTGATGGCTTGGTTGGCTTTGCACCGCCCTGGTCTAATATTCCCCAGTACTCTCGCTGGTTACGAGGCAGGGGATGCAACACTGCATAACTATCAACATACAAAATGGCTTCATCAGGATGTTCCCGTCTGTAGATGGATTTTGGGCCATTTGGACGGCTATATTCTCTACAGGGTTTTGCCTACATACAATGGTTTCCTTGTAGATGATGAGTTAGTGGACAGTGATCTGACTTTCGGGGACTTCCACTAGTTGTAGTCCATCGTCCTTCCCATCTGGTGTACCAGAACCAAAATTGGGTGTACTTGGAGCCTTATTTGTCCAGCCGCTTCGTACGTCAATTTGGCTATTGCCAGTCTATGATGGTCAATCTAAGCTCCTATCTTGGTTATGAGGGAAGCCTTCTGGATGGTACCAGGGTATGGCATTATTATAATATTGGTGGTACTGGGCAGAATTTACGATCCCTTCACTGCAGGAGAGAGAGCGAAGTTTGCTTGAGGGGACGAACTTTGAGGTCCCTTCATTGGCTTCTAAACGTCTCCGTGGGCTTGCACCCTCGGAGAGTAGATTAACAGAAGGCTCCAGTTCATCACGAGAGGGGAGAGAGAGGAGGAAATGCTTCTAAGTAACCCACAGAAATGTCAGGTTTCTTCCGGGGTGAGCCCTCTTCCTGAAAAAGGACAAGAATAGCTGTTGTACCCCAGCGGGGTGGACCCTCCCATCAGCCTTCATTGGAATCGAGTGCCAACCCGTTGGATCTTCTTCACGGCTAAGTCTTAGTATTTTCTTTATGAGGTTTTATTCCATATATTTTGTTCATCACTGCTTTGTTTGTGTAGGTAGGGCCCACATGGTCTGAAAGAGTCAGGGAACTTCTCGAGGAGCTTGCCCCAGAAGTATCTCAAGTCGAGAGGAAAACTATAGCTGATGAAACTGCTGACCCAAAAGATGTCCATCCTCCTGCTCCTTTTGAGTATGAGACTCGAGGCTTTTTGGAGCCATTGGCTTCGCTTCGGCAGAAAGTTTTCACGGGGCCCATTAAGGATGGACCCGTGAAAGTACCCGAGGCTGGCGTAGTGGCAGCCGAGGGAGGGACTGCGGAGTCCGTACCTATGACGGGCCAATGGAATGTGGATGCTGAAGGGATTACCCAAGATCCTTCCTTCATAGGTCCTCCCCATGTTGAGGATAGTCCTGCTGTACCGAGGGAGAAGGATAATTATTCAGCCGAGGAGCCGCCTTTGGAAAATCTAGAGAATTTGTCTCGACGATCGATCGAAGGTCCCTTGGAAGGGTCGACAGCGAAGGCTGTCGAAGAATTAGCCTGTCTGGATATTAAAGTGCCAAAAAAAATAACTGTTGAACAGTGGGTTGATGAGATTATTCAAATGGCCATTGAGGAGGCGATCGAAGAGTTGGTTGATCTGGTCCTCGAGGAGGTGACTGATGATGCCAACATGGCACAAGTTGATATGGCCATTAACGTACCGGTGATGATGGTTGATGACAGCACCGCTGATGAGCCTGCTGACATCATCATCAGGAACCTGGCCACAGAGGCCGTAGAGGAACTGGCGGGCAAGCTGCTGATGTAACACCAAGTTTTCTAAATGAAGGTAATTTTGAAATTTTGTGTTTTAATTTATTTAATTATGATATTTAGATAATAACATAATTTTTGGTGATTTTTAATCATTTAAAACTATTTAAAATTATGACTTGTGATTTTGGTATTTTGCTAGTATAACCCTAGAGACAGTTTGACTGAGAGCCTAGCCATGTGATTAGGGTATTTCATTTATTATTTTTAGCTTGAGAGTATTTTGGTCATTTTGAATTATTTGAATTTAATATATATTTTATTGGAATTTAATATAATTAACGGGATGGTGTGATTTAATCATTAATTAATCAATTGCCTTGTATTGTGTTTAGCCCTAACCTAGATTGACCTAACCTAGATTAGTCATACCTAGACTTAGCTAGCCATGGTTAGTGATGGTTAGTATTGATTTGTTTTGATTTAGTCATGTTAGTTAGAGTTAACTAGGTTGCATTTAAGTCATGTGTGAAACCTAGGTTGTAGGCCCTTGATTTGACTAGGAAGAATGATAGCCCTAGATCAAATCCCAAAAAACCCTAACCCTAGAGTTTTGGTCAGCCAACATAGGGAATTCCACCCCAATATAATGCATCTTCCATTAGTTGTAGCCTCCTTAAGAAAGTTTCCAAGTTTAGAAGAAGGAGAGGTATAGAAATCTTCCTCAAGCCCTAGTTTCTTCATTTTAATTCCTTTTCTACTCTAGTCTTTTGCATTTGTTCCTAATCCAGCTCTATTTCATGTCCATGGAAAGAAACCTCAGCTTTGGAGCAATTTGGGGCATTGGGCTAGCAAGGAGGAATCCTTATTTTAGGAGTTTTCTTGAGGAAGAACAACCAATAGGTAACCCTATCTAAACTTATTAGATTTTCAATTTCTTTGCACATTTGCATAGCCCTAGGTGTCCCCTAGCCGTAGGTATTGGATTTGTGTCGAGTCGTGCCCATTTCGTGTCCGTTTCGGACACATATCATTGTGTTTATACATGTGTTTGATGAAATGTCACAAAGGGAATTTATTTGCTATTTTTGTAAAGTATTTGAATGGAAATATTGATTTATATGTGATTACTAAATTCCCCATGGACTGAGTTGATTTTTGAGCCGTGTCCGTGTCCAAACAGGACACGAACACGCTCGCAGCATACACGGGCAGTGCCCTGCTGCTTAGGGGCTTTCTTCCTTGCACGTGCCACGTGGTAGGCTGCCACTTGGCATGGAGGAGGGGGCACACACTGACGTGCCACCCTTCGAGTTTGACACGGCCTCGTGTCGTGTCGAGGGAGCACGGATACGTGCACTGGATTACACTGCACTGCTACCCGCAGAAAATCGCGTCTGATACGCTCATATTACTTGGACACGCACAGGTTCGACCCAGTTCAGGGTGTGGGAATCCTAGCCCTACTATGGGCGAACCTATGTGCACAAGCACGTGTCCTAATTTGTGTCGTGTCATGTCTACGAATGATGTACACGCGTGGACGATACTGTCTGAATGCAGTTTAGTGTCTGTGTTCGTGTGACTGTTTAGACACTTCCGTGTCCTATTTTTGGATACGATATTAATTGTATGACACGAGCACATGTTAGTCTCTATTTACCAACCCTTAAACCAACTAATTAATTGATTAATTCAATTCGAATAGGAAAATCCCATTTTCTGATACTGTTAAGTATCAGTGTAATATACTCACTGTTTCCATTTTTTTTGATTCATAATTAGATGTTAACCGTGCTGTACATGTTAGCTATATGTAGGGTTCTTGCTGAGGAGTTTCAATTTGGTTGTTCGAATCCATTTTCTTTCAGTGACTGTAATGTATTGAGCAGTACATTATGCACTACTTATTATTCCTGCCATTCGAATCCTGGGAATTTTGAAGTAGGTTAACTGTTGAAGGATTTAAATTATGTTGCAATCACATCTGAATTTAGTTAACATGTTAGAGTTGTGTTTATCCTAGATATGTGTGTTTCGAATTTACATTTGGGTTTGGAGTCATTAACTGATATACCTAAACTGTTCCTCGTTCCTGAATTTATAAATATTAACTGTTGATTGGGGTTCATTAACAGATGCACTGTCCTTTCGAATTTCCTGAGATTTTAACCCTTATTCATTCACTCACACACTGAATTGTTCATATCACACACATTATATACACTATTACACACTGTTTTCAAAACCTGGGAAAATATGGATTGATGTTTCCAATTTGAAACATGAAATAAAACATGGGTTGGCTTTGTGAAAACTAAGTTTTTCTTTATGTTAAAACTTGGGACTAATCCATTTATTCATGTCATTGTGGACTATTTAATACACTGAACATTGATTTCCTGGAGACACTAAGTTTTACTGTCCATTTCTATTTCTGAGAAACCCATTTCATGTTCACTCAAAATCTGAATATATACACTGTTAGGAAAACCAGGGACCTACTTTGCTTCATTGCCATTGTATGAACCTGGGTTGCTAGTCCCAAGACCTGGAAACAATCACATTTCCTGGACACTGGTAACCAGAGACTCTATACACCCTGGACCATTTTCACATTCCTGTCATATGTGGAATGTTTGACACACATGTGTTTTCCTGTCACTTGATACCTTGATACATCACACACACACCTACACATTTATGTTTCCTGCCACACTCTCATATGTTCACACACACTTACACACATAAGATTGACCCTCACTTTCCTGGACATAGGGACACATTCCAGTACACAGAAAACACCCACACACAAATCCTGAAATCTTGGTTTATCTACACCTATACATTCATGACACGGTCACTTGTTTTTAAAATCTAGGAATCCTATGTATACACATTAGTTGTATCTAGCTATACACACACACACAGGAAAAACACTCACATACTGTCACACAAAATCTGACACCATGCCACATTGTCACTTGACACTGACTTTTCTCTCATGTGTTGACACATACACTCATCCTTCCATACACTTTAGCCTACACACCACTCACTCATATTCACAGGAACCTACCTATATACATTCATGTTGTCCCCTTTTGAATGGTAGAGTAATGCTTTTACATATTAATTCCCTATATGTACATTGCATGTTAAGTAAAATTCAGGACTTTAATTGTTCATTGGCTGATTTAATGTGATGCTGGGTTAAGCCATGGCTAGTTGAGTTGCATATCATGCCATTTCAGTAGTGCATGCTTATTCACAAGCCTACACACATTTGTATCACACACTTTTCCCCTCTCTAATTTTCTTTATACAAGTTGTATATATGGGTATGCCTATAATACATATATATATGAATTTTATGAATATATAGCTGAATTTGAATGTGCTTATGATGTGTGACTTGTGTTTGGCTTGGATAGCCTTGTATTGATGTGTGTTAACTAGTATAGGCTTGGTTAGGCCTAGTGAGACTTGTTAGACTTGTTTGGGCTAGGACTTGACCTAGTTTGACTAGTGTGGTTGACTAGAGTTGACCAAGTGTCAACTTTAGCCTAGGTTGACCTAGACAGCATGCAGATGCACTGTAGCTTACATTTATCATCCCCTGTATATGTCTTGACTTGTGTTGCTCTAACTAGAAGTCAGGTACCTCATCTCGGACAGTACATTTACTTCAGATACTCAGGATACAGGCGAGTACATTCTCTGACCGTTCCATACTTTTCTGGATTTACATTCTTGCTCTAGATTACTGTACTTGATGCTGACACGATTGTTATCACAGATTGGTACTATATGGATCCTCTTTTGAGATGTTACCATTGTACAACTATTGTATAACATTATACATCCATTGTATAACATTGTACATCTATTGTATAACATTGTACACTATTGTATAAGATAACGTAACTGGAGTGGATCCTTTTGTATTGATTGGAAAGGGGGAGTAGAATTGGTTATGTAATCAAATCCTATTGTACAATATTGTATAACTATTGTATATGACTATTGTGCACTCACGTACAATGGAGTTACCATTGTATTATCCTAAACCGTTTACATAACCATATTGTACTCTAAATCATATATTGCTTACAGTTCTTACTTATCATATATAAATATTTCTTATTATCAAATCTCTGCTGTTTTTCATATACATTCTTCTTTCAACATTTTCTGTATCTTACTCTATTGCATGCTTTATATTTCCTAACTTGATATGAACTGCGTGAGATGTATTGTGCTCGCTCCCGTCCTGACTGGACCTGTTGAAAATTTTACAAAGGATGATGAGGAACCCTGCACCCCTTACTATGGAGCTTGCCTAGATGACACTCGCGACCTGGACCCCTGGGGAGGTTCAGGCAGCTGCTGAGGATGATACCCCCTGTATAGTGTGGATAGCTTAGACTGTTTCTTTTCATGTTTAGCGGTTGTCCTTGTTTTCAGAGTTGTATATTTTAGAGATGTTGAGACTTGTTATTTCATTTCTGTTGTACCTCAGAAGAGGATTTTCTTATCTATTTTATCGTGCCTTATTCTATCTCTAGTTGTGATTGAGTTGTACCTCTGTGATTGGCCTCTCTTTTGGAGAGTATTCATATTATGTTAGTTATAGTTCATGACCTAGAACAGTGTTCTACCGCCGATACTGCGACGTAGGCTGGGTGTTGTTACGTACTCGTACCCTCACAGTGGGTGCGGGTCGTGACACATTTTTAGTGGTAGCCCATGCAGGTCGAGTTTATGTAGTGGTATTCGAACTAGAGTATCACTACAGCCTGCAGTAGGATTAGGATATATTTTTGAAGGTACTCAATCACAGTTAGGATTCCTTGAGAGGTTCCTGGGATGACCCTTGAGAATCTTATTTGAACTTCAATTTGAAATTCTTTCCCTTATTTTGTTCGCTATCACTCCTTGATTATTGAATTTGATTTTGATGGATCGTTGTTGATTTTGATTTTCCTATCGAGATGAATTTTATGGCCTGAGTTACAATATTTTCTGATAACATATGTTGACGAGAATAACAGGGATGGTAAAGCGTCTACTTGATTATGGAACCTATAGTTTATCGCAGCCATATTAGCTGGTATGGCAGAAACATAGAGACCTGACTTCGGATGTACGTATCTTGGTTATGAGATTTGGAATTTCTCGCAGCTATACTAGTCGGCATAACGAGAATTCCAGACGACATGATTATAGAGGTACATGCCCCAGTTATGGAATCTATAGTTTATCGCACCCTTGCTTACTGGCATGGCGAGGACTCTGAGTAACATGATTTTGGACAGACGTATATGATTATCAGACTGTATCTTGAGAAGGTTTTTAAACATATCATCTCTATCGTACCCTTCTGTTGTTATAATTGTTTTCCATCATCAAATAATTTAGGAGTAGGGATATTTTAGTTTTGTATAGTTTATTCATATGTAGTTCCTTCATAGTGTAATGACATGATAACTTGTAGAGTGTTTGTACCATAGAGATGATAGTTAGCATTGGTATTAGAATAATAACCTATTATAGGTGATTCTCCTGACCTACCAGTTTTCATATAGGATGTTAGTATGCCTCACAGCCTTGATAATTTATTATTATTTTTTTCTTACCTTTTCAGTAAGACACCTATGACCAGAGCCCGTCCTTGAGTATAGTTGTAGTTCACCTAAGACTGAGAGGTCTATATATATATAGATATATTGCAGATGATAGTGGCATATGGGATATGGGTTGGTTGGTATCTATAGGCCATTGTTGTATAGGATTATAGACATGTTATTTAGCCCATATTGGTTCAGTTTCCTATTTTAGTTAAGTTCTCCTTGTGATAAGTTCAGGCATGATAGATCAACCTTTATAGGCAGTGTGCAGACCCTTCACTAGATGTCATATCCCTTTTCTTATAAATTTAGTCTTCTTAGCAGCATTCCTTTTGCCTACATTGATGTTTCAGACCATTCATCCTTAGCCTAAATTCTGAGCATTTGTTCAGTTCCTTATAAGTTTAGTCTACTTTAACCCTTGATGATCAGTTATATATGTATGGATATATAGATGATATACTTAGGATATATATAATGGGTTATTGTTCTTGAACTTATGTATATATGGTATTGAGATTTGTGTGCTTAGATTATGGGTATTAGTTATGGGTGACTTGATAAGATTGGGAAGTTAGGAGACTAACCTAGATAGCTAGCATAGGTAAAACCCTAAGAAGTTGACCAGTTGATGACCAAGTACTTGGATGTTGACAAATTGACTAGTGGTTGACCCTTGACTATGTTTGACCTAGAAGTAGTACCACCATCTTAAATTTCGAGGACGAAATTTTTCTATGATGGGTAGACTTGTAACACCCAGTTTTCTAAATAAGGGTAATTTTGAAATTTTGTATTTTAATTTATTTAATTATGATATTTAGATAATAATATATTTTTTGGTGATTTTTAATCATTTAAAACTATTTAAAATCATGACTTGTGATTTTGGTGTTTTGCTAGTATAACCCTAGAGACAGTTTGACCGAGTGCCTCGCCATGTGATTAGGGTATTTTATTTATCATTTTTAGCTTGAGGGTATTTTGGTCATTTTGAATTATTTGAATTTAATATATATTTTATTGGAATTTAATATGATTAATGGGATGGTGTGATTTAATCATTAATTAATCAATTGCCTTGTGTTGTGTTTAGCCCTAACCTAGATTGACCTAACCTAGATTAGTCATACCTAGACTTAGCTAGCCATGGTTAGTGATGGTTAGTATTGATTTGTTTTGATTTAGTCATGTTAGTTAGAGTTAACTAGGTTGCATTTAAGTCATGTGTGAAACCTAGGTTGTAGGCCCTTGATTTGACTAGGAGGAATGATAGCCCTAGATCAAATCCCAAAAAACCCTAACCCTAGAGTTTTGGTCAGCCAACATAGGGAATGCCACCCCTATATAATGCCTCTTCCATTAGTTGTAGCCTCCTTAAGAAAGTTTCCAAGTTTAGAAGAAGGAGAGGTATAGAAATCTTCCTCAAGCCCTAGTTTCTTCATTTTAATTCCTTTTCCACTCTAGTCTTTTGCATTTGTTCCTAATCCAGCTCTATTTCATGTCCATGGAAAGAAACCTCAGCTTTGGAGCAATTTGGGGCATTGGGCTAGCAAGGAGGAATCCACATTTTAGGAGTTTTCTTGAGGAAGAACAACCAATAGGTAACCCTATCTAAACTTATTAGATTTTTGATTTCTTTGCACATTTGCATAGCCCTAGGTGTCCCCTAGCCGTAGGTATTGGATTTGTGTCGAGTCGTGTCCATTTTGTGTCCGTTTCAGACACGTATCATTGTGTTTATACATGTGTTTGATGAAATGTCACAAAGGGAATTTATTTGCTATTTTTGTAAAGTATTTGAATGGAAATATTGATTTATATGTGATTACTAAATTCCCCATGGACTGAGTTGATTTTCGAGCCGTGTCCGTGTCCAAACAGGACACGAACACGCTCGCAGCACACACGGGCAGTGCCCTGCTGCTCGAGGGGCTTTCCTCCTTGCACGCACCACGTGGTGGGCTGCCACTTGTCATGGAGGAGGGGGCACACACTGACGTGCCACCCCTCGAGTTTGACACGGCCTCGTGTCGTGTCGAGGGAGCACGGACACGTGTACTGGATTACACTGCACTGCTACGCGCAGAAAATCGCGTCTGATATGCTCATATTACTTGGACACGACACAGGTTCGACCCAGGTCAGGGTATGGGAATCCTAGCCGTACTATGGGCGAACCTACGTGCACAAGCACGTGTACTAATTCATGTCGTGTCGTGTCCACGAACGATGTGCTCGCGTACACGACACTGTCTGAATGTAGTTTAGTGTCTGTGTTCGTGTGACTGTTTGGACATTTCGTGTCCTATTTTTGGACACGATATTAATTGTATGACACGAGCTCATGTTAGTCTCTATTTACCAACCCTTAAACCAACTAATTAATTGATTAATTCAATTCGAATGGGAAAATCCCATTATCTGATACTGCTAAGTATCAGTGTAATATACTCACTTTTTCCATTTTTTGATTCATAATTAGATGTTAACCGTGCTGTACATGTTAGCTATATGTAGGGTTCTTGTTGAGGAGTTTCAATTTGGTTGTTCGAATCCATTTTCTTTCAGTGACTGCAATGTCTTGAGCAGTACATTATGCCCTGCTTATTATTCCTGCCATTCGAATCCTGGGAATTTTGAAGTAGGTTAACTGTTGAAGGATTTAAATTATGTTGCAATCACATCTGAATTTAGTTAACATGTTAGAGTTGTGTTTATCCTAGATATGTGTGTTTCGAATTTACATTTGGGTTTGGAGTCATTAACTGATACACCTAAACAGTTCTTCGTTCCTGAATTTATAAATATTAACTGTTGATTGGGGTTCATTAACAGATATACTGTCCTTTCAAATTTCCTGAGATTTTAACCCTTATTCATTCACTCACACACTGAATTGTTCCTATCACACACATTATATACACTGTTACACACTGTTTTCAAAACCTGGGAAAACATGGATTGATGTTTCCAATTCGAAACAGGAAATAAAACATGTGTTGGATTTGTGAAAACTAAGTTTTCCTTTATGTTAAAACCTGGGACTAATCCATTTATTCCTGTCATTGTGGACTGTTTAATACACTGAACATTGATTTCCTGGAGACACTAAGTTTCACTGTCCATTTCTATTTCTGAGAAACCTATTTCATGTTCACTCAAAATCTGAATATATACACTGTTAGGAAAACCAGGGACCTACTTTTCTTCACTGCCATTGTATGAACCTGGGTTGCTAGTCCCAAGACCTGGAAACAATCACATTTCCTGGACACTGGTAACCAGAGACTCTATACACCCTAGATCATTTTCACAATCCTGTCATATGTAGAATATTTGACACACATGTGTTTTCCTGTCACTTGATACCTTGATACATCACACACACACATACACATTTATGTTTCCTGCCACACTCTCATATGCTCACACACACTTACACACATAAGATTGACCCTCACTTTCCTGTACACAGGGACACATTCCAGTACACAGGAAACACCCACACACAAATCCTAAAATCTGGGTTTATCTACACCTATACATTCATGACACAGTCACTTGTTTTTAAAATATGGGAATCCTATGTATACACATTAGTTGTATCTAGCTATACACACACACACACAGGAAAAACGCTCACACACTGTCACACAAAATCTGACACCATGCCACATTGTCACTTGATACTGACTTTTCTCTCATGTGTTGACACATACACTCATCCTTCCACACACTTTAGCCTACACACCACTCACTCATATTCACAGGAACCTACCTATATACATTCATGTTGTCCCCTTTTGAATGGTAGAGTAATACTTTCACATATTAATTCCCTATATGTACATTGCATGTTAAGTAAAATTCAGGACTTTAATTGTTGATTGGTTGATTTAATGTGATGCTGGGTTAAGCCATGGCTAGTTGAGTTGCATATCATGCCATTTCAGTAGTGCATGCTTATTCACAAGCCTACACACATTTGTATCACACACTTTTCCCCTCTCTAATTTTCTCTATACAAGTTGTATATATGGGTATGCCTATAATACATATATATATATGAATTTCATGAATATATAGCTGAATTTGAATGTGCTTATGATGTGTGACTTGTGTTTGGCTTGGACTTGACCTAGTTCGACTAGTGTGGTTGACTAGAGTTGACCAAGAGTCGACTTTAGCCTAGTTTGACCTAGACAACATGCAGATGCACTGTAGCTTACATTTATCATCCCCTGTATATGTCTTGACTTGTGTTGCTCTAACTAGGAGTCAGGTACCTCATCTCGGACAGTACATTTACTTCAGATACTCAGGATACAGGCGAGTACATTCTCTGACCGTTTTATACTTATCTGGATTTACATTCTTGCTCTAGATTACTGTATTTGATGCTGACACGATTGTTATCACGGATTGGTACTATATGGATCCTCTTTTGAGATGTTACCATTGTACAACTATTGTATAACATTGTACATCTATTATATAACATTGTACATCTATTGTATAACATTGTACACTATTGTATAAGATAACGTAACTGGAGTGGATCCTTGTGTATTAATTGGGAAGGGGGAGTAGAATTTGTTATGTAATCAAATCCTATTGTACAACATTGTATAACTATTGTATATGGCTATTGTGTACCCACGTACAATGGAGTTACCATTGCATTGTCCTAAACCGTTTACATAGCCATATTGTACTCTAAATCACATATTGCGTACAGTTCTTACTTATCATATATAGATATTTTCTATTATCAAATCTCTGCTGTTTTTCATATACATTCTTCTTTCAGCGTTTCCTGTATCTTACTCTATTGCATGCTTTATATTTCCTAACTTGATATGAACTGCGTGAGATGTATTGTGCTCGCTCCCGTCCTGACTGGACCTGTTGAAAATTTTACAGAGGATGATGAGGAACCCTGCACCCCTTACTATGGAGCTTGCCTAGATGACACTCGCGACCTGGACCCCTGGAGAGGTTCAGGCAGCTGCTGAGGATGATACCCCTTGCATAGTGTAGATAGCTTGGACTGTTTCTTTTCATGTTTAGCTGTTGTCCTTATTTTCAGAGTTGTATATTTTAGAGATGTCGAGACTTGTTATTTCATTTCTGTTGTACCTCAGATGAGGATTTTCTTATCTATTTTATCGTGCCTTTTTCTATCTCTAGTTGTGATTGAGTTGTACCTCTGTGATTGGCCTCTCTTTTGGAGAGTATTCATATTATGTTAGTTATAGTTCATGACCTAGAACAGCGTTCTACCGTCGATACTGCAGCGTAGGCTGGGTGCTGTTACGTACTCGTACCCTCACAGTGGGTGTGGGTCATGACAGCTGACGAGCCGGCTGCTGGAGCGCAAGTTCAGAAGATTACTGAGGAATCGGCCACCGCGATCGTCGAGAAGTCGACTGTTGAGATGGCTCAAAATCTAGCCAATACGATTCCGATTGCAGATGCGTTTGAGGAACCAGCGAAGGAGCCTGGTGAGGAGCTAGTTGTGTGTCAGACAATGTCGGCTTTTACTGTCTCTATGCCGTCCACGACCTCTGTAACGGTCACGATGCCATCTGTTTCCGCAGTGGTACCTAGGCGTGTGCTGGCTGCTGCTACAGCTACGGGGCCTTATGTCATTGCATCTCCGATAACCCCCATGAGTTTGGCTGATAACGCATACTATACCAATCTCATGCTGAGCATAATTCGCCATGCATTGATGCGTGGCATAGAGGGTGTTTTACGAAGCAACCAATCTCTCAGACAGGTCTAGAATATAGTGGAGACCTAGTTGGTGGCCTTGTGCGACTATCCGGAGTGTGAGGCTAAGGCCGATGCTATAGAAGATCTGTTGGCTGAATTGGAAGCCGCTGCCTTAGAGCTCCAGAATCTGGAGCATGGTCTTCTGACACTAGCCGCTGCAGAGTTAGAGAAGATGGTCTCCGATGCATCTCAGTACGAGCAGAAATATCGGGCACTAACTGATCGGCTTGTTGAGGTTGAGTCAGAGATTGAAGCAGTGACTGATGTCGAAGAGGTTCGAGTTTTTTTACCAAGCAGCTGTGGAGGATCAGTGGAAGGCCCTCCGGGAGCAAATCCAGAAGTTAGAAGAGACCCTAGCCCTTGCTGAAAGTGACCTGGTCAAGTCTGAGGACCAGAAGGAGATCCTTCGCCAATGCTCCGAGACTCTGGCTCGGGAGAAGGAAAGTATTGGTATTCGTCGGACCGAGCTGGCCCTTGCATGCCAAAGCCTCTCTTCTGTTGAAGATGAAGCCGCTCGTCGTCAGGAAGCCAAGCATCGAGCCCGAGCATTGGTTGGCCCCCAGGTTGTTCTTTTGAAGAGTCGGCTGAAAGAATTTCAGCGCCGATCTTCTCAACTTTGTTCTTCTTTCTGTCTTCTTGTCTCTCGATTTATGAGAGACAAATTTTTGTAATCAAAGAAAGCAAACCTTTTCACTTTATAAATAAAAACATTTGCTTTGTTTCTCTGCTTGTCTTTTTACTTGTGAACTTTTTCACTCACAAGAACAAGGATTCCCTCAGAGGTAGCATGTTGCGAGGGGATGGAGATAACTCCATTGGGAATAGGGTGTTTACTCAGAGCATCATTAGTAAGGCCCATCCTATTTTCTAGATTCTAGATTTAGAATGTAGGAGCTCATTTTGTAGAATAATAAGTCTCATCTCTAGTCCCAAATTCTACAATTTTAGACCCAACCCATCCATGGGTGCTAAGGGTTGGGCCTCCCAATTTCTAGATTCTAGATTGTAGAAACTCATTTTGTAGAATAGTAAGTTCCAATTTGGAGCCCAATTTTCTAGATTCTAAACTTTATATTATTTATTTCCTACATTAATTTTTGACCACACAATTTTTGGGACCGGAGCTCACTTTATCATTTCCTAATATTCTCATACAAATCCAACCCATTCTACATTTATATTTTTTTTGAAATTTTGGACTCCAAATTGCATTAGAGAGTCCCAACTACTAATGACGCTCTCAGAGGTTATATGGACATGGTAAACATAGAATCCTTTGGGGGTAGACTTTTCCTTACTCAGAGGTAATATGGACATGGCAATGATAGACTCTACGTGTGTATAGAACGACTCAGAGGTAGTATGAACGTGAAAGGTTCTATAGATGAATATGACAATTATGGTGGATTGTCATGGAAGAGATGTCTACTCAGAGGTAATATGGACATGGTAGGCACATCTTCGCTAGGGTATAGAATGACAATTCAGAGGTAGTATGGACGTGAAATATTTTCTAGGGACTTATGACAACAAGAGGTTATCATAGAAGAGATGACTACTCAGAGGTGATATAGACGTGGTAGATGTGAACTTCACTAGGGTGTAGGAGGACAACTCAGAGGTGATATGGATGTGAATTATATTTTTTTTCTACTGGGGTGAAGTATAGAAGGGGTGAATTCCTTTAACAGAATCCATGAATACCCACAGGGGATGTGGGAGCCTATGCTGGCTTGAAACTCAGACATAGTCTTTCTTCAGGAACTTGCCGTTGATTGGCATCATTAGCAAGTCGCCGTTGGGTTTGGCCAGTCGGTAGGCACCATTGGAGTAGATTGTCTCTATAATGAATGGTCCCTCCCACTTGGGCTTGAACTTCCCAGCCGTCTTGTGAGTCATTACCATCGGTCTTCGAACTGATAAGACAAGGTCACCCACTTGGAATGTTCTTTCCCGGACTTTCTTGTTGAAGGCCCCAGAAATCTGAGCTTGGTAAAGCTCGATTAATTGTTGAGCTAGCAGGCATTTTTCATCCAAGGCCTCTAACTCTTGTAGCCGCCGGCGTTGATTGTCTTCGTCAGTCAGCTGGTTGGTGATAGCTTCCCGTAAGGGGGATCTGGATCTCCAGGGGAAGCACTGCCACGCTTTCATAAATAAGAGAGAATGGTGTGTTGTCCATGGGTGTTCGAACGGTCGTACGGTAAGCCCACAGATATTGGTCGAGCTTCTCATTCCAGTCGCGCTTATTAGAAGAAAAGACTTTCTTAAGTAGTTTGATGATAGTCTTGTTGAACGCTTCGGCTAGTCAGTTTGCAGCAAGATTGTAAGCCGTTGATGCCATATTCTGTATTCAATTTTTATCGCAGAACCGATGGAAAGCATATATCACGAACTGAGGACCATTGTCGTGGATGATCCTTCAAGGAATGCCGAAGCGGTATATGACATAATGTTTGACAAAGCTGATTACGTTTGTAATTTTTACCTCTGCCAGAGGTACTGCTTTCGCCTACTTAGAAAAGTAGTCGGTGATGGCAAGTATGAACCGATGTCCTCTGGAGGATGGTGGACTGATTGGCCTAATGATATCCATTTTCCATGCTTCAAATGGCCAGGCGGCCGTCGTGGGGTGCAGGAACTCTAAAGGTTGATGGATGAAGTCAGCATGCAACTGACACACCCGGCACTTCTTTGCGTAATCAACGGCATTTGTCATCATAGTGGGCCAGTAGTAGCCCATGTGACACAATCGGTCTTGCAACTTAGGACCCGGCTGATGGGCTGTGCAGGTGCCATTATGTGCTTTCCTGAGTGTTTCTTGTGCCTCTGTCTTGGATAAATATCGCAGGAGACCCCATCGTATGAACGATGATACAACATCTTGGTTGCTGTGTCGTAGAAGAACATGAGAGAGCGTCTCTAAGTAGCTTCCTTCGGGTCTTCGGGTAGGATCTCGTAGACTGCATAGTCTATGAACGAAAATTGCCAATCCCGAACTTCCACATTAGTGTCTATTTGTACTGAGTAACTCAGTCATGTATGAAGATTGTTCTTCGAGAAAACCAACTCTCGACCCATTACCGTGATGGTATATTAGGTTCCGACAGGAGCTATTAGAGAAGCGGCGAGGCAAGCGAGTGCGTCAGCCTTCAAGTTTTGTAATCAAGGTACATGTTCTATAAAGGACCCTATGTAGGTAGAGATGATATCGATTACTTCCTGGTGGTATGGAACCAGATCTTTATACCAGACTTCGTATTGTCTCCGAACCTGGTTGATAATCAGTTTCGAGTCGCCATAGGCCTCGATGCAGTCAACCCTCAACTGTTTAGTGAGCTGGAGTCCGATGATAAGAGCATTATACTTAGCGACATTATTAGTGCATGACTTCATGAGAAAATATACACGGTAGATAACCAAGCCGTCGGGAGTGATGAGGACCGCTCCGACCCCTACAATAATCTCGTCTTTGGGCCCTGTTCTTGAAGCACCGTCAAAGAACATGCGCCAAACTGAGTTATCTGAGGTGGTATTGGACTCTAGGACCGTATCAGGGATATCATCATAGAGTTTTAATGTCTCTAGCACAGGGTGCGCTGGTAAGAAGTCGGCCAATGCTTGGCCTTTGACTGCCTTTTGTGGGATGAACACCATGTCATAAGGAGTCAAAAGTATTGCCCATGTGGGTAACCGTGAGTTTAAGGCCCGTGGCTCGGTTATGAGGACCCTGAGGTGATTGACCCGGGAGATGACATAGATCGTTTGTCTGGCCACATAATGACGCGTCTTCTGGACGGCGAAGAGCAGGACAAGATACTCCTTCTCCACAGGATTATATCGATGTTCGGCCCCAATCATGGTCCTGCTGAGGTAGTAGATTGCCTGTTCATGGCCTCCTCTGGGATAGAAAAGCACCGAGAGAATGGTCCATGGCTCGGACGTACAGCAGAAAAGGTTTCCCCACAACTGGTGCCACCAGGAGGACTAGTGAGGTACTGTTGATGTCGTCGAACGTTGTGAGCACCCTGAATTTTGGGTTGATTTTTTTTTATTTTTATTTTTTGATTGATTTGGTTTTGATAAATAATTTATTCTGTATTTTTTTCCTTAAGTGTACTTTCCCATGCCTTTGATATTTGGAGTGTCAGGGATGTTCAACTCTGGAAATCTTTTTCACGAGTTTGGGAGTGGACAGGATTACCTTCATGACTGTATATAGTGTCCCATCCAAACTTGTTCCTTTGTACTCTTTCTGCTTCGCTGAACTTCGGGTCGGTTTAGACCATTTGATTGTTATTTATTTTCCCACTCTTTTCCTTGATCATTTTCAGCGCGTTACCATGACTTTTAAATTGGGAGCGCAAGACCAGTCAGTTTCTTGAAACCAACTCCTCATTGATGATCTACTCGAGACGCTCGTCACCCACGACCTTCGTGTCCCACTCAGACACGTCATTTTGTGCTCCATTTGATTCGCACAACTTTCCCGACGTGTGACCCGATTTTATTTCACTCCACGGCGTCACATTCATCTTCCAATTTGATTTGTGGGTCCCCTGTCGACCAAAACCTGTCCGCCCCAATTATGGACAGGGCCCACATTGAGCCTACTGTCCGTCCGCCATTTGTGTCCCATTTATTGGAATCCCCATGTGCTACTTATTTGCCCATGATTATTAACTCCTATTTTAATTCGAATATTTTGCTATGTTCGATTTTCATCCAACCCGGTTTGACCAAACCTAGTCCAAGCCCTATATTATTCTCCATCACCACCCTCAGCCTCTTTTCCTTTGAAAAAAATATCAGGTACTCTCCTACATATTTTTCTATATTTATTGGGAATTTTCGTTGAATTAAATTCCATGGAATGACCATTTTTTCCAACATATTTAATCCTAGCCTTTGATTTCCCTCTTAAAATCATCACCATTCAATTTCTCCCCAACACCCTACAGCCAACTAGTGGCCGGCCCTAATTTCAATGTAGGAACACTTTTTCCTCTCTCTCTCTTTCTCACATTTACTATCTTTCTCTCTCTCTCTCTCCCTACCTATTTTTTCCCACACATAAAGCAAAAACTACAACAACAAAAACACCAATAGCAGCCATGGCAAGCCTAGCCCGACTCCTCGGCCACCTCCCTCTCCTCTTGGCCTGGCCGCCGGCCGCCCACCTGGCCGTCAGCCTCCACCCTGGCCTACTTCCCTCCTCCTCCATCAACATCTCCACACCACCACCTTCAATACAACCGCCACCACCACTCCTCAAAATCGATCGAGCCACCACGACCACCACCTCCTTTGCCTACACCGTCGCCGCGCGTCGGCCCCCAACCGCCGCATGCCGCCGCCCCGCGTACTGCCCCGCACGTCGCAGCGCTGCTGCGCATGCAACAACAGCTGCGGCAGCAGCAAGACTTCGCGCGTGCGCGAGTTCAGGCGGCCACCGCCGGTGCCTCCGCCGCCGTGGTTGGCCAAGCCGACCCCCAGGTGTCCGGGCGCACCCCTGGGGTTGGCCCCATGGCCGTCGTCCGTCTTCCCGACGTGTATCGGAGGCGATTCGTGCGTTTTGAACGACGTCCCGTCGTGACGCGCGCGAAATGAAGTTCGTTTTGGCGCCCCGTCGCAGCAACTTTACGCACGTTTTTTCGAAAATTCGACCGTTGGATCGGCGATTTTTTTGCTCCGTCGCAATCTCGGTATATCCAACTTCACTCACGTCAATTTTCGTCCGTTAATTTAGTCGTTTTACACATGAAAATCGGCCACCAAGTAGACCGTTTAAATTGTATTAAATTTGGACAGTTTCGCGGGGCCAACTTCGTCAGCTTGTATCTCCTCCACCACAGCTCCGTTTGGCGTACTACTAGTTTCGGTGAGAATCTGGTATAACCCTCTTATTACCCCTCCAGTTTCGTTTCATTGTGAGCTTGTTTGATTGGTTGAATTCGACGCCAAAGTTGGCCGTCCGAATTCGTAATTTCTAACTTGTAAAATTCCATTTTTAAACACGGGACTCCAGATTTCATTTCTGACACCACCATTAGATTCGTGGCGTCGTTCTGGCATGTTTTCATATAAAATTTGTTAGATTTGGAGAATGTGGGCCCTGGCACGTTTTTCGGTGCAAAGTGGGTCCCACTTTCTGGGTCAACGGGACTTTTTGACGCCGGCTCATCGGAATCCAATTCTGGATATACCGTTGAGTTCGTATCGTCATTCTGAACTCGTTGACATATAATTTGCTAGGTTTTGGTGGACATTGGGTCTGGCACGCATTTCGGTGCAAGTCGGATACCAATATCCGGGTCAACGGATCATTTTGAGATCGGCTCATCGGAATCCAATTTCGAAGATACCGTTGAGTTCATATCATCATTCTGGACTCGTTGACAGGTAGTTTGCTGAGTTTTGAGAACTTTGGCTCCGGTACGCATTTCTGTGCAAACCGGAATTCCAAGTTCTGGTCAACGGGCCAAATGGAGATCGGGTCAACGGAATCCAATTCTGGAGATACCGTTGGGTTCGTATCGACATTCTAGTTTCGTGGACATATAATTTGTTATATTTTATAAACTTATTTTCTTGCACGTTTTTCGGTGCAAAATGGCTCCGACACGGACACCGTTTTGACCCAAAATTACCTTTTTGCCCTTGTGTCCAAATTGGACCGTTGGGTAGGCTATCCTAGCTAATTTGACCATTCTGGACACGTTGGCGATGTTCATTTCATCGTCCGACAATGTTTGTTGATAATTTCTCTGAGCTTAATCTTTTTATAATTAATTAATAAGTAATTCATATAATGTTCGTATTTCGGGATTAGTACAACGAAACTGAGATCAGCCAATTCCAGTGATCTCACATCGCTGAAATTGACAAGTTGGACACGTGGATCACTATAATAAGATTATCAACCTTACCGATAATCTTCTTATCTCGATTTGCGTGTCGTAAGTTTCGACGTACAAATAACGAAGTACACTTTATATTAGACTAGAATTGACCCTGTTTGACCAGAGTTGACCAGTTGACCCAAAGTCAACTGTAAGTCAACACTTGACCTAGTTTGACTAGATTATTGACCGGAGTCGACCTAGAGTTGTTTTGACTTTGAAGAACCTAGAATAATGTAGATTGATTATAGAGATTCATTTATTTTCAACTTGAACACCTTGTAACCTGTGTTGCTTTAAATAGGACTCTGTGGCTTCAGTGGGACCCCCCTATACTTATCAGCTGTTCAGGTTATCGAGGCGAGTACATTCTCTGATCATTTCATATCATGTTTAGGATTATATTTCCTGCTTTAGACTATCTTACTTGATGCTGACACGTTGGTAACACAGATTGGTACTATATGGATCCTTTCATGAGATGTTATCCCTCTCAGGAGCATCAGATACTTTTGCTCGGTGTGTTTCACTTACATCACGTATCTTATGATTCTATTATCATGAATCTTCGTTATCAGCTAGTGACTCATGTACTCACATGATCACCGAGCCTTCACGAATCCATTCATGAATCACCCTATACGGGTAGTAGTTTAGTCATGAATCTTAACGTAACTTGAATGGATCCTTGTGTATTGATTGGGGTACGGGGGAGTATGAATGGTCATGTGAATAATATCCAAAGTAGTGTAGTCATGAATCACTCTTAGTGTAGTCATGAATCAGTCCTAAGCCATTCACATGATTCGTCTGTACTCTAAATCACTAGCACTGTCTCTTTTTATATATATCGTAGATATTTACTTACAGTCTCTCTTTTACATCATGCTATTCTTCAGATCCTGTATTTTATTCTCTAGCATGATTATATTTCCTTTCCTGCTATGACTTGTTGAGATGTATTGTGCTCGCTCCAGTCCTGACTGGACCTGTTGATAAATTTTACAGATAGCCTGGAGGTGCCTGCTAGCCTAGAGGAGACACATTAGAGGTTGTTTAGGCAGTATTTCATTTTGTCTGGAGTTGTATTTACTTTGTGGATTACTGTATCTATACATGAGCTTTGAGATGTATTTCTGGGTTTATGTATCTTAGACACTTAGACTTCTATCTCCTGTATCTCTTTTGGATTTCATGTTTTATCTATCCTTATCATGCTCTACCTTAGATGTGATTGAGATTGTATCTGCTATGTCACCCCCATTCGGAGAGTATAAACTGTTTAGTCTTATACTGTTAGATGCATTGAGACCTAGGACAGCGTTCTACCGCCGACACTGCGGCGTAGGCTAGGCGTTGTCACGTTCTCGTACCCTAACTCTAGGGCGCGGGTCGTGACAAACGTGCGCTGGTGAAAGGTTGACATCTACCAAAGAGATTTGCTATGAATCTTCTGATATATGCCAAGCGCCCTAGCAGGCCTCGGAGTTCGTAGAGATTTTCTTTTGAGGAGCCATGTCCAAGATCACCTTAGTCTTCTCTAGTCAATATGAATACCCTTGGTTGTGACGATAAAGCCCAAGAATTTGCCACTAGAGACTCCCAGAAATGACTTGGTTGGGTTCATTTTCAGTTGATGTGTTCGCATTAAGTCGAACACTGTTTTTAAGTCATTCAAGTGACTGGATTACTTTTTTGCTTTTGACGACAATGTCATCAACGTAACATTCTACAGTCTTTCGGAGGTGCTTGCGAAATATGGTGCTCATTGCCTACTGGTATGTTTCTCCCGCATTCTTTAACCCAAAGGGCATCACTATGTAAGAGTATATCCCTTTTGGATTCCAAAATGAAGTATGCTTTTCGTCTTCGAGAAACATCTTGATTTGGTTATTGCCTGAGAAACCATCCATAAAGGACATACACTCGAAGCCACAACTGTTGTCGATCATCACGTCGGTAATCGAAAGGGGAAACTCGTCTTTTAGGCAGGCCGAGTTGAGATCCCTGAAGTCTATGTAGACCCAAATTTTCCTGTTCTTCTTAGTGACTGGGACAACGTTGGACATCCAATATGGGTGTTGTTCTTCGTTAATGAAGCCACTCTTTAAGAGTTTGTCGACTTCTTCCTCGACAGCATCCATGATGTTGGGGCAAAAATGCTGTTGTTGCTGTTTGACAGGCTTAGCATCGGGTAGGATGTTGAGACGGTGCTTGGAGACTTGCGGGTCCAAACCCGACATGTCCTTATAGCTCCATGCAAAGACATCGATGTATTCTCGGATAAGCTGTATCAGAGATTCTTTGTCTTCCCCTGTGAAGCGTTTGCTAATGAATATGGGTTTAGGAGAAACCTCGTCTCCTAGTTCGACTTGGACGACCTCGTCTTCAGTGGGAGGTTCGTACTGTTCGAAGTGCCATTCCCATTAGGATCCCAGGCGTTGAGCCCAGGGTTCATCCTCGAATTATTCGAGTATTTGGTCTTCATCCTCGATTGGAGGATCTGCAAAGACCATATTAACGGACAATATCTTCTTGAGGGCTTGGCCGATACTGGTATCTGAGTCCCAGGTTAAGGAATCGAAGGAGTATAAATGCATCATGGCCACCGGTTCCGAGCTCTTCGAAGTTGTTGTGGTGTAACATAACCCAACCCCCGGCGAGTGTACTGATAATAGTTTTAGGACTTTCCCTTTGGAGCACGAAGTCGCAAGGGAAGGCGTTAGCCTTTGCCATAGTTCAGTCCTCTATCACTGTTCAAATCATAACCCATTTTCTGGATGAGGCTTTTGGCTTGAGAAGTGCAACGGTATAGTTGCATCATGCCGTTATCGGGTTCTGGTTTTGTCGAAGTCAGTCGCTGAGGGTGCTCCAATCGGCCGAAGATGATGGGTTCCCCCTCATTCCTCCTTGCTGGAACCAAGAAGTAGGTGCCTTGAGAAGGGACAACTCGACTTACAAGGTTGGCAATTTTTACTTGTGTTTACAGCATATATAGAGCGTTGTCTAAGAAATACCTAGTATTCCAATGCGCACAAGAGTAATTCAAAGACAACTTCCTATTAATAAAATACAAAATTTGATCCCGAGGGATTACATCATCTAAACAATGTGCTTCGACATTGGTGCATATGTAGTCTCCCAACTCTTCATCCGTGAGCACTAGTGCTATTGCAGGAGAAGGTGGAGGATATTTTCCCTTCAGCTTGACTACCAAGGGGGCTGCAGTCGGAGATTCGTGTGACCTCAGAGTTGGCTTTGGAGCTTTCCGAAGAAGCCTTATTTTCATAGGCTCCTGACCATCCTCTGACATGGTTGAGGATGATCTAACCGGAGCTTTGCCTCGGAGCTTGATGACGAGAGGAGCTGATGTCTTGGAAGGTTTTCCCCTCAATCAAACCCTCAATGGTTATTCAGCAATAGCTGCACTTTCTGCCTTGTCGTCGGCATCATTGGCGTCGTCGTCCCATGGGACTGATTTGTACAGATCAGCATCTGTATAGTATGCTTCGAGTCCCGAAAGGGATTGATGTCAGCAAACTCGATCTTGATAGTCCCGATGCTGGCCTAATACTTCATGCACTGATGGAGAATGGAGGGCACGATCACGTATTCATGAATCTATGGTCGTCCCAATAGCATGTTGTAGTTTATATCGGCGTCGATGACGTAGCAAGTAACGTCAGTCTGGAGATCGCCTATTTGGTATTTCAGGCAGATCTTGCCCAGGGGTTCACTTTTTCTAGCGTTAAAACTGCTGATTCTAGTGTTCGACGCAGTTAGCCGATGCATCGGGATCCCCAAAGCTTGGAGTGAACTCCGAGGGATGATGCTGAGAGAAGAGCCAGGGTCGATGTGGATGCGATCAACCTTAATGGCACCAACGTACCCTATATAGTACAGGGGTCGGTTGTGCCAATTGTTCTTCAGTAGCATGTCCTGATGAGTGAAGATGATATTAGGGATCACCTCGACCACACTATGACAATGTGGACATTCAGCAGGGTTCTCCTTGGGCGGTTATACCTGAGTGAGGAAGGAGTCAGCATTCTGTAAAGCTTTGCTGAGGAGGTCTTAAGTCTCTTTGGAGAGACGGAGAAGCTCGAAGAGTGATAGCCGAGCCGGAGTATTGGCCAGCTGTGCCAATATATCAAAATTGTAGGGCTTGACTGGCCCTAAAGACGAGTCTTTTCTCAGAGGCTTGTCAAAGCGAATCTTCTTCTGTTTCTGTTTATCTACAATAGGTGCTTGGGACGGGCCTGCTTCTGATGTGTCGGTGATGTTGGCCGCAATGGGCGGAGGTATCTTTTCCTCTGGAGCTTGGTTCTCTTCTCGCTGGTGGGCCGAGCGAGTGTTAACCAAGGTGTCATCAGTTGTCGTAGAGAACATACGACACGACCTGACCATCTTTTCCTTGACAGAGTGTGCTGCAGGCGTCATCATGTCTGGAGCAAGATCATGATAGATCCACATAACTTTGCCTTGCAGCGTTGTAAATAGGATGAGCCCCTAAGCATTGTCATGAGCTGTGGAAGATTGACTACTTCTATTATCGCCTTTTGAATGGGGACTACGCCGTCTTGCGCATCCGTGGTTGGAAAACTTCTGAATTGGAGAGTGACCATGTTGGCATTAACAGTTTTCTCTTCATAGTCAAGTGAGATAACTTTAGCGTCGATGAGACGCTGGTTCTGTCTTTTCAACACGTAGCAATCACGTGTAGAATGGTGGACGTACTGATGATAGTGGCATTTATTTGGGTTGTCCACTTTTCCCACTTCATCGGGGCACTTTGGCGGTGGGAGTGAAAGCTTGCCGCTCTTCGTTGACATATCAAAGAGTTCTAGTGTATCTTCATCATTGAAGGAGTAGGTCTCCTTCGGCCTCTGCGCTTCCATAGGCTTCGAGTTCATTGTTACTGAACCATTGGAGATGTTGACAATTATGGCTTGCTTACCTTTACAGTCTTTGGGGTTGCTGCTGGACGAGCACCTCGCCTTGTCTTCGAGAGAAGGAAAGTTTAGTCCCAAGAGATGTGCATCCTGGGCCTTTTTTTGTGCCACATCCGCTTCTGTAATGAAAGGCACCCATTCAGTGCAAGGAGTACTGTGCCACAACTTGATTGTAGGAAGCATATTCTTGCGGCATGAGTCCATAAGCATAGGCTCGGGTATACCAGAAAGTAACCTCAGAGCTGCCTGGCAGAAATGCTCATTGTATGCGCGTACAAGCTCTTTCTCCTTCTAGACGATATCCATGAGAGTCGATATCGTCATGTCCATTCCTCCTTCGAAAGATGTAATACAATTGTCCAGAAGACTGTAGAACCACTTGTAGGCCACTCCCGGCAGGGCTCCTATGAATAGGTTGGTGAGAAGAGCATCGTCCTTCGACAGATGCCCTGTTACTGAGGCGAAGTACCTTGTAATGCCCCAGTCCCAAAATACGTAGGACTAGGAACATAGACATGCCAGCTGTATACATACGAAGTACACTCCAATATATGGAAACTTTGTATGAATACATAAGCTGTAAAATGTAGTAGAACCATAACTAATCTCATCCACACAAAATAAATGAATAAAAGATATCATAATATCAACTATGAATTGTCATTGGTACATGTAGTTGGGCGAAGACAAATCCACTACCAACAAGTAAGGGAAAATACATAATATACAAAAAAATGATTTTGGCGAGCGAAGCGAAGACGATCCAAGTGCAATCATCCTCGAAGAAATAGCGATGATCACGACTAGAGCTAGAACTCCTGCGGACAAGAGCATACACCTGGCGAGATAACCAGGTCCTCAGAGGGACTTAACAAGACACATAATATCATGCCAATAACTGAATAAATAAAGCTCAACAGAAAAGTATATGTGACTACATAAATAAAGGTCCTTAACCATTCTATGTGAAAATGCATTCTGAATACAACGTTCCACACAAGGGCTCCCGAGACTAGAAACACGGCACGTTAGCGTTTCAACCAAGGCACTAGTGGCATCTAGAAAAAAGTAAATACACGGCCCATTAGCACTCGAGTGGGAGCTGAGGGGCATCTAGAGGAAAATAAATGCACGGCTACTAGCTCTTTGGTGAGTCACTAACGGCAGCTAGAGGAAAGTAAATGCACGACACATTTATGTTTCAACCGAGGCACTAGTGGCATCTAGAGAAAAATAAATAAATGCACGACTCACTAGCTCTCGGCTGAGTCACAAATGGCAGCTAGAGAAAAGTAAATGTGTGAAAGCCCCTGCGCCTAATAACTGTCTTCCCCCTCCCCATGTACTACACGTGCTGAATCTACACCACGATGTTTCTAATAACCGCTAAGTCTTCTAGACAATCTATTAGCAGTTATCCCCTAACGCTCGTCCTATACGCACCGATGTACGATCGGTACGCAAGTCCGAATCTATATGAGACACGTGACATCGTGGCACATAGGTGTCGGGCCAATGAATGCGGCACAAACAAAGGTGGTCCCTTAACTCTAGGCCAAATGCATAAATAAAACTAAAGTATAATAATTTGCAACTACATATGGTTTTGAAAGAACAACATATAAAAAATAAAAACATGCATGATATTGAGCAGGAAATTAAACAGTAAAGGCAAGGTGTCTTGCCTGATAGTGACTCATGGCGTGGTGCGATGCTCATGGTGGCACAACATATGGCTTCGGTGATACAACTACGTAAGACGGGCTCCAATGATGGCATGGACTGTTCCATCGAGCCCAAAACAGTCAGTTTAGTTAGGGTCGACGTAAAGTAATTTCGAATTGGCAAGAGAATATAAAAAATAAGATTAAGTCGCGGACAGGAGGATAGTGGGAGGAATTGGATAAACAAACAATATATAAAATTTTACAAAACCCTTATTATTTATATTCTTGAAAAATAGAGTTTTAGTTTGTTAAAATAATTTAATTAAATACTTAAAAATCCCGAAATCTTTTTACGGCAGAACTCTAATTTTTGTCAAAATAATATTTTAAGTTGGAAATCTATATTATATTAATCAAAAATACTTTTAGGTAATTCATACTCGAAAGTGCCAAAAATAATTTAATTAGAAAAATAATACTATAATATTTTAATCAAAAAGCTTTACTTAAAATATGACACCAATAAATATATATTAGGCTTTTGAAATTTAGTTTGAAATTACATATATGGTCAAGCCCATTAATTTATTTTAGTTACAAAATAGGCTTTTAGAAGAAAATAAAATAAAATAAAATAATACTAATGGTGTACTAACAATAATACTAGTATTAATCTCAACAATAAATAATAACAAAATGATATTAATGGTAATAATATACTAAAAATATTTTAGGTGTATCTGAAAGGTAGTAGAAAGCCTTAAATAAAAATATGTATTTTATGGGTCAAAATATATGTATAACTATGTTTTAATATATATTAAATATACAGGTAGTTATATAAATACTTTTTGTAATAGTAATATTAAGGAAATCAACAATAATTAAATTAGTAATAAGAATAAGAAGAAATAAAAGAATAAAAAGAAAATGACAAAAACTAAAGTAAAGAAAACAAAAGACTTTATCAGCACATCTGTGCTGTTCAACAAAACAAAAACCACAAAAAGTAATAGTGGGTTTCTATTTTTTTTGGAAGGGAGAGAGTAGGAACGAAGGAGGAAGAGGGAGAGAGCGGGAAGAACGGGGAAAGAAGGAAGAGAGGAGATCGAGCGAGGGCGCGCCGCGGAAGTTCGAGGCGGTGTGAGCTCGAGCATGCAGCGGAGCACCGGAGCGCCGCGACGGGTGCTGCCACGTGAGGGAGACATGGTCGGCGGAAAGGAGTTCGGGCGTTCCGGGCTCGACGTGCGTAGGTGGAAGGGCGAGCGAAGCGAGTGAGAGGCGAAGAGGAAAGGAGAAGCGACGAAGAAGAAGGGGTCGAGGGCGGAGACAGATCGGAGAAGAAGGGGGCAGAGTTACTGGGGTGGCCGTGGCCGCTCGGCGCTGAGGGAGGCCGGAGGGCAAGAGAGTGGGTCGGTGTGGAGAGGAACGGGGAGGGTCGGCGCACGGAGGAAAGCGTCTCGCGGAGCTGCGCGCGGGCGACGGCTCCAGAAGATCCGTGCCGGCAGGAGGCGCAGCACACGGCGGCTGGTTTGCAGCCGCGGCGGACATGGCACCGGCGGCCGGAGGTGAGGTGTGTGTGTGTTTTTATTTTTTATTTTTTTTGAGGATTTCTTTGATGGTGATGCTGGGATTTTGGGTGGCGGCGGCGGACAAAGAGGTGGTGGCTGGGTCGGGAAGGTGTCGACCAAGGTGGTCGGGAAGGCGAGGCTGCGATGATGATGGTTTTGTGATGGTGGTGATTTGTTCTGGCTTTCGGTGGAAGGAGGAGCGAGGTTGGCTTGCCGTAGCCAGGAGTCAGCGGCTTCGGGCGGGGTCGGATGCGGAGGCGATGGTCATGAGATGGAGTGGTGGTTTGGTCGGTTGAGGGAGAGTCCGACAGTGAGTCGAGGTGACAAAGTGATCGGGTCGACGGATGACGGGGCAATGGTGGCGTTGGGGATACGATAATGGTGAAGGTGGTCTGGCTGCGGCGGCGGGGCAGCGGGCGTGTGGCAGTGAGGGAACGGGGAATCGAGCATGGTGGAGGATCGGTTAGTCAGGATTTGATGGGCTATGGTGAGGCTATCCCTGGCTGGAGAGGCAGCCATAGTGGTGGCCGTCATCGAATAGAAATTAGGATTTCTGTAGTGATGGCCGGGAAGCAGTCAAGGTTAGAGTAGGGATTGATGTCGGTGTGTCGGGGTCGGACACAATGGGGGGGGATGAATGTAATTGTAAACAAAGAATAGTGGAAGAACTTTGGGTGGACACGGACACGATGCACGCACGATAAAATATTTATGGTGTTGATAGAATTGGTTTAGTAAAATTTTTATGTGGAGGAGTACCTCTCCTTATATAGGAGGTGGGAATTCCCACTTGGATAAGGATTATGATTTAAACCCAATTAGATAATTCAATTTAAGTCAAATCTAAATTCAATTTAAATTCTAATTTTAAATCTAGATAATCTAGACTCAAATTAAATACAAATTCTACCTTTAAACTATTTAAATTAATCAAATTAAAATTTAAAATGGCCACAATAACTCCAAATATATTTTTCAAAATACCAATAGTAATAATTTCGAAAATAATAAATATTTTTAAATATCTTTTTGAATACTAAAATATTAATATTAATAAATCTCAAAAATTACATTTTTATTTAAAAATAAACTAATAAAATATTTAGGAAATATATACATATGCACAAGAATATTATTTATTATTAATAACTATTATAAACGAAAGGCTTTTTAAAAATAATGGACTTGGAAATGTTGGTATGATAGCTAAAATAATTATTACATATATTATTTTGAAACTATAAAATAATAAATAAAAATGTTTTTCTAAAAATATGTACGCTCGCATATATTCGCACTCGTCAAGCAAATTCGATAATAACAAAATTTTGTGCGCGACGTATACTACAACTACGCAACGAACAAATACAAAAAAAAATAATCAGTACCAAATTTATAAAAAAAATATAGTAAAAATATAGGGGTTTTACATACCTCAAGTATCGTCGGGAGGACTCTTTCCATCGAAGGATGTGAGCGTCTGTGGATTGTATTTGGGAGGATAGATCATATTATCCCATTCGGCAGGATATGGTTGTCGAATCTCCATCTTTTGGAGTGCTGCTCGCTTTTTTTGGCATCATAGCGAGCATATAACTCTTGGAGCGCCTGCTGCATCTTAGTTGACATCGCAGGTCCTGTTGTCGACGTAGTAGACGACGACGGTGCTGCTTGGTTCATGAGGGGAAGCGCATTGGATCCACCGTTAGCTGCTGGGTCGGGAGCAGGAGCGGAGGCAGCGGAAGTCAACCTCTTCTTGATCTCTAGGACGACAGAAGCTAAAGACTGTATAGTAGTATTCAACGTATTTGGGCTTGTCTCGAGAGCTTCTATACGTTTCAGCTGACTAGAACCTTCGTTGCTTTCTACGTTGTCGTCGTCGGCAATGAATACGGACATCATGTGTGGATTGGTTGAAGGAACAGTGGATCTCTCGCTCTCCGGCTCGGATGCCTGAGTGCCGTCATCTTTAGGATAGAATAGAAGGTTACAATCATCCTCAGACTCATTATAGTTGCTATCCCCAGTTTGTTTGCTAGCTGTGCCTGCGGAGGCATCTGTGTCATACAATCCTTCGTTGGATTGGAATGCGAGATTCTCATGAATGGTGGAGGACTGGCCACCCCCGGCATCTGACGTGGCATCTCCTTGCGGTAAGGAGCCAGACTTGGTGCGTGTGTGCGGGAATACACCTGTGTTGGACACTTTCGTCTTGCTACTCCTAGGATGCTTCTTGGGCTTGTTGGCCGAGGTGGAAGGATTTTTGGCCAACTGTTTGAGAGAGAAACCCGCGCCGCATTGCATGGAGCAACACGGAGTTCTTCTAATGCCTCGTTTGACGACCCATAGTCGAGTCCCTGATATACAGCCGCCATTGGTCGCAGTCTTTGGAAGACGGACTATCTTTTCAGTGGCGACGTGGCTGCTTGGTGGCAGCAACAGTTGATGGTGATCTGGGTGCAAGTATGCCTTGGTTTAGGCATACCTTGCACCGCAGGCTTCTCTTCTGCTTTACGCTTTTGGAAAAGCATTGGGGTCTTCATTCCTGCACTCCCGTTGCATGCACAGGGAAGCTGTGCGCAGGGGTGAGGATACGGAGATAGCTTCTTTCATCTTAGTTCCTACGTGCGGGACACGCTTAGGTCCTGATCAGAAAGTTGCTGATGAGGTAAACTCCTTCCATGTTTACAGGAATACTGTTCGCATGAGTGTTTTTCAGTGGAGTGTACCCCTGGCTCGAGTTGTGAACATGAGTGCTCAAATGACAGCGGGGTTCTACCGGTTGAGGCGTTGAGGCACTCGGGCCAGTTTTGTATAGCTTTCCATTGGCTGCGCGCATGACTGTCAACGCGGGCCTTTGGTTGACTATTGGCATAGCACGTTGGTTACACAAGGCACATGCTGCCTTAGATTTCTTCCTACTACCCCCATTGGGTGCGTAGTATTCAGAATCTAATGTAGTGGTTGGCATAGCACTTTGGCCGTGTAGGGCACGTGCTGCCTTGGATCTTTTTAAGTTACCTCCAAGAGGTACGTAACGTTCAGAGTCCAATGTAGCCTTACCCGATGGGTAGGCAATTATGTCAAAGACAGATCTTCTCTTCGGCATCGCTCCCTCCATAATCGGTTGAGCTACGGCGCTTCCTTCGGCGTTATACCTTTGTTAGGCCCGCCACAGGAGAGCCGTACTCTTTGTTGTGCTTTCCCGGAGTGGGAATCAAGCGAGGCGGCATGGCGACAGTAGCCAAAATCTTTTTTGGGGCTTCGTCGTTCAGGGGGTTCTGGAGCGCAGTCCCCTCCGTCGTGCTGCTCGTCGCAGCCATCTTCGGCACCCAAATACGTCGATTCTTCTTCGGTTTTATGAACCGCTTCGAAGGACTTGACTTCTTCTAAAAAAGGAGATCTATAACACCCCAGTCCTAAAATACGTAGGACTAGGAACATAGACATGCCAGCTGTATTCATACGAAGTACACTCCAATATATGAAAACCTCGTATGCATACATAAGCTGTAAAATGCAGTAGAACCATAACTAATCTCATCCACATAAAAATAAATGAATAAAAGATATCTTATAAAGATAATGAATTGTCTTTGGTACATGTAGTTGGGCGGAGACAAATCTACTACCAACTATGAAAAAAAATACATAACAAAAGAAAGATTTTGGCGAGCGAAGCGAAGAGGATCCAAGTGCAATCATCCTCGAAGAAATGGAGATGGTCACGGCTAGAGCTAAAGCACTTGCGAAAGACAAGAGCACACACCTGGCGAGATAACCAGTTTCTCAGAGGGACGTAACAAGACACATAATATTATGCCATATAAACTGAATAAATATTGCTCAAATACTTAATTCAATTTAATTATAACATGGTCCAATACACACCCATTGAACTAGCTTACCATCTCCCCAACCAACCAAGGATAGGAGATGGTAAACTAATTCACGGTGACTTATCTTTCCATGCTAAGAATCCAATATGGTATCCGGACCCCAACAAGGTTCAATACCTTCTCATCAAAGTAGTAAGCCACACCTACAACAAAACAAGGATAAGATGTGATGAACTAATCCTCGACAAGTTATTGTTCCAAGCTACGGTCAGATACAAGTACCCAAACCAAAAGTACTCGTACCTAACGGATAAAGGTGCCTAACCGTTCTAAGTGAAATGTAGTTAAGAACAATCCTTCCTAAGCATGGGCCCTGGCTAAATAGGATCGACATAGTCCCCCCTGGGGCACGAGAGGCCCAATCAATAAGAGCATAACGTTCCGCAGAACGCCAGTGGTTGTCAGTAATCATGGGTCATCAACCCCGTATCTCCAACGGAGCTTCCGGGTCATAAGGGAAAGTGCATCGAAGTCCATACGCTAAGGAATTATCCTCCCCACCCAATGCCTACTATGTTGTATCTACAACAGAAAACCTCTATAACCGCTAAGTCAAACTAAGCATGCAAGCTATATTAGCGGTTATTCCTATCGCACGTCTTGTACGTACTGGTGGCCAGCCAATCACGCATGTCCGTGTTCTATATGCGACACACAACTTCGTGGTACAACGTGTCAAGGCCATGAATGCAACACACAAAGGTGGTCCCTTAAATCTAGGTTTAATGTGTAAGAAAAATAATACATAGCAGGAAATATAACTTAACAGTAAGTTCTAACAGGTTATGCCATATATCATAGTTTATTTTACATAAAGAAAATAATAAATAATGCATGAAATATGAGCTAAAATAAATAAACAACAAATGGCAAGGTGTCTTGCCTGGTAGGACGCCTGGTGTACTGCAATGGTCAAGGTGGCACGAACTGCGACTTCGGTGTAACAACTAAGCAATGTGACTTCTGATGGTGGCACGGACAGTTCCAGTGGGTCCAGAAGGGTCAAACTAGTTAGGGTGGACATAAGGTAGTACAAAATTGGGAGGGAATAAGAAAAATAAAATTTAGTCATGGACAAGGATTTATAACCGAAGGAATTTGATAGAAGGTGTAATAATACATATACTATTTAAGAAAATACTTATGATACTTAAAACTATATATATTTTTACCCGAAAATATGTTAGGCAAATACATACTTGAAAATTACTAGTAATTATTTTATAACTCGAAAGCTACTTATTAGTAAAATATGATTTTAGATAAATACTTGGAAAATAAAAAAAAATAATTTATAAATCGTATATATATAAATACTGTTAATATATCATACAAGCCTTAATGATGTACAAAGTCCAGTACTTGTAATTACAAATATGATTTCAGAAAAATATTACATAAATGTTCTTATGTAATAATAAATATAATAAAAATAGAAAAACTATTGTTTGTAATATTAACAAAACAAAAATAGTAATAATAATCAAGAATAATAATAATAATAATAATAATAATAATAATAATAAAAATATAAATATATCAATTGACATTAAAAATAAAGAAAAAAACAAAATAAAACACACACGGCAGTTCCACTCTTCGAGACATCAATAAAAATAAAATAAAAATAAAAGAGAACTCAGTGTCACCTAATAGAGGAGCAGAGAGAGAGAGAGAGAGAGACGAAAGTGAGAGAGGAACGGAGATGAGCGGAGAGGGAGAGGGTGACGGAGAGGGCCGGAGGGAGTGAGCGGCGGTAGGAGGAGGAGAAGTGAGGGGCTGGCGGTATTGGTTTGGCCGGAGGGGCTCAGCCGGTCGGAGAAGGAGGAAGGGCGCGGGGCTTCAGCGGAGGAGACGGCGGCTAGGGATGGGGTTTCCGACGGTGGAGGGTGCGCCGTGGGCGGTCTCACACGGCGGCGGGTGTCGGTGGTCCGGCGGAGGGAGAGGAAGCGGGGGCTTCGGCTCTGTGGAGCTGCGCTTCGGCGGCGGCTCCAGGAGATCTATGTCGGCAGGAGGCGCAGCACACGGCGGCGTGTCTGCAGCTGCGACGTGGGCACAGTGGCGCGAGTGGAGGTTCGTCAAAATCTCGCGGTGGTGCGATGATGTGCGGTAAGTTCGGTGGCGTGATGGTTTCTACTTTTTTTTTTCTTTTTTTCTCTGGTTGTAGGTTATAGTCGGGTTGGTTTAGCCGGAGACGGCGTTAGCTGCGGTGGTGATGGTGGGTGGCTGTTGTGGTGGCTGGTGGTTGTGATGGTGACGGGGAATGGTGGAGGTAGTGGTCGTGGAGTCGACGGGCTGGCTAGTCGGGATGTGGGATCGGGCGATAGCAGTGGCGGAGACGGCGATGGGGGTGGTAGGTAGCTGTAGTCGCAGGGGACGGAGCTGAATGGTGGCTGTGTGGAGTCAGGGGTCGGTCGAGATGGTTGGGTGGTTCTGGCGGTGATGTCTCGGCGTGGGTTGGAGATGGTCAACGTGATGGAGGTTTGTCTGTGGAGTCGGCGAGGGTGGTCGTTGGGAGCGGATGGGGGCGCTGGTGGTGGCGTGGTTGTGTTTCTATGGTGGTGGTGAGGGTAGAACGGGGCCAGGTGGCTATGGTTTTAGGGGGTCACCGGCATTGGGCGCCGATGGTGGTGATGGTGTACTGTGGTTGGCCGGTGTGGTGATGACATGGTGGTGGTGGCGGTTGGTCGTGGAGGAGCGGGGGAGCAATGGCGGTGATGAGGACGATGGGAGTGGTCTAAGGAGATTGTGGGCTGGGAAAGGTTAAAGGGGATGTGTCCGGTGTGTCGGACACGATTGGCCGATGTATTTGTAAAGAATTAATTAATGGAAAGACACTGCCGACACGAGCTGACACGAAAAAAAGGTTGGACATCGACACGATGCACAGGTTTGTGGATGAAATATTATGGAGAAATAATGAATGATAGAAATTTGGAGGAGTACCTGCCTATTTATAGGATGTGGGAATTCCCAGTTGGATAAGGATTAGGAATATTTAAGCCCAATTAGATAATTCAATCTATTAATTTAAATCAATTCAATAAATTCAAATCCAAATCTAAATTAATTTTAAATCTAGATAATCAAACTCAAATTAAATATAAATTCTATCCTTAATTTTTAAACTATTTAAAATCAAATCCATAAAATCTAATAAAAGATTTAAATTGCCACAATAATTTCAAAATTATATTTTCCAAAAATACTAATAATAATAATTTCTAAAATATATTATTTATTTATAAATAACTATTAAATAATTACGAAATATGCACAAATATATTTTTTACATAATTATGCTTTTTTAGTATACAAAATATTATTTATTATTAATAACTTTTAGAAATAAAGTAAAAATAACAAACTTAGAAATGATAGCAAATTAATTATTATATATATTATTTTGAAATAGAAAACATTTTTCTAAATATATGTACGCTCGCACATATTCGCACTCGTCGAGCAATTACGAAAATAAAATTTTGCGCACGATGTACAATGCAACTACGCGACGTACGATAAAAAAATTTAAATCAGTACCAAATTTAATATAAAAAAAATAGTAGAAATTTAGGGATTTTACATCCTACCCAACTTAAAAGAATTTCGTCCTCGAAATTAAAAAGTAGTAGGGGGTTGGTGACAAGGGTATATCGGTAAGGAAGCACAGTCAAATCATTGGGCAAGACAAGGAAACGACGTTTAATAAAAACATGCATTAGAGTCATGATTTCAATAAAGGCGAAGATAATCATAGATTAACGCAAGAAGAAAAATGTTTAAGATAACACACAATAAAGAATAGTATGGGTTCAAGAAAAATAAAACAAATTAGAGACCTTTATGGTCTCTTGAGAGTAGGTTGAGGGCATGTTTTTGAAAATGAATTAGATTTCACTCTTATATTTAAGCGATAAGAAGGTCATGATAGGGCCAAGAAAAGGACGACTAGTTTAGGATAAAGATATAGCAATATCGAATGATAATGATCATAATCGGTAGGTAGGCTAGAGGAAGTTCTAGTACAACGCCTTCGTCCTTCTAAAATAGGTGAAGGCGAAAGCAATAAGGAGTTCAAAGGCGATATTATCGAATACGAACACGTGGTTCAAAGACAACCGAATCATTTCAAAGGAATTATCAAGGCAGCCGTGGAAGGGATTCTAAAGGCCAAGTTTAATTATGTTCCATCCACGTAGAATAATAGATAAAAGCGAACCAAAATGCACTTGGTTGATCAGACCATTATGCACCGATTCTGATTAGACAATATGTTAGTGGGTGCTCTTCCAATAACATATGTCGTGAACAAGCTCGATAAATCAATGAACTTGCAAATCTCGATTGTAGTAGCAATATTAGTCAATATGGTGAAGTTATAGGCACGAGAGTCTAAGATTGGAAGAAAGTAGAAATTGGTTCGAACTTCTAAAGGATGTAAGTCATGTCATGTGATGGTCTTTATACAGTCGTCCTATAGTCTTCTTGTCCAAGTCCTTGGTTGACTAGATGAGTTAGGGTTTTCTAAATTCTAAAATCTAAGTAAACTTGCTAATATGGTCACAAGGACAAAGGGATTGCTAGGTCATAAGGCATTCTACCCAACTTAAAAGAATTAACTAATGGTGTTTTGGGACAAAAAAAGAACATGTCCAACTAGTAGGGATCACCTGTCTAACCTCTAGCAAGTACGAAGGGAAGATAAGAATTATGATAGAAGGAATCAAGCAAGATACAATTGATGAGTCGAACGGTAGTTCGAATATGGAATCGAGGAAAGAGGTCAAGTATGTGGATGAGATCCTAGACTTCTAATCCTATTCGCAGGCTTGCTTGGCACGGTAAAGTAACCAAACAATTTATCTTGACCTGCATGGGCCACCACAAAAATATGTAACGCTCCAGTACCAAAATACGTAGGACTAGGAACATAGACATGCCAGCTGTATTCATACGAAGTACACTCCAATATATGAAAACCTCGCATGAATACATAAGCTGTAAAATACAGTAGAACCGTAATTAATCTCATCCACACAAAAATAAATGAATAAAAGATATCATATAAAGATAATGAATTATCTTTGGTACATGTAGTTGGGCGGAGACAAATCCACTACTAACTATGAAAAGAAATACATAACAAAAGAAAGATTTTGGCGAGCGAAGCGAAGAGGATCCAAGTGCAATCATCCTCGAAGAAATGGAGATGGTCACGGCTAGAGCTAAAGCACTTGCGAAAGACAAGAGCACACACCTGGCGAGATAACCAGGTCCTCAGAGGGATGTAACAAGACACATAATATCATGCCATATAAACTGAATAAATATTGCTCAAATAATTAAGTCAATTAAATTATAACATGGTCCAATACACACCCATTGAACTAGCTTACCATCCCACCAACCAAATAAGGACAGGAGATGGTAAACTAATTCACGGTGACGTATCTTTCCATGCTAAGAATCTAATATGGTATCCGAACCCCAACAAGGTTCAATACCTTCTCATCGAAGTAGTAAGCCACACCTGCAACCAAACAAGGACAAGATGTGACGAACTAATTCCGCAACAAGTTATTGTTCCAAGCCACGGTCAGATACAAGTATCCAAACCAAAAGTACTCGTACCTAACAGATAAAGGTTCCTAACCGTTCTAAGTGAAATATAGTTAAGAACAATCCTTCCTACGCATGGGCCCTGCCTAAATAGGATCGACATAGTCTACCCTTGGGGCACTAGAGGCCCAATCAGAAAGAGCATAACGTTCCGCAGAACACCAGTGGCCGTCAGTAATCATGGGTCATCAACCCCGTACCTCCAGCGGAGCTTCTGGGTCACAAGAAAAAGTGCATCGAAGCCCATATGCTAAGGAATTGTCCTTCCCACCCAATGCCTACTATGTTGTATTCACAACAGAAAACCTCTATAACCGCTAAGTCAAACTAAGCATGCAACCTCTATTAGCGATTATTCCTATCGCACGACTTGTACGTACTGGTGGCCAGCCAATCACGCACGTCCGTGTTCTACATGCGACACACAACTTCGTGGTACAACGTGTCAAGGCCATGAATGCAACACACAAAGGTGGTCCCTTAAATCTATGTTTAATGTGTAAGAAAAATAATACATAGCAGAAAATATAACTGAACAGTAATTTCTAACAGGTTATGCCATGTATCACAGTTTATTTTGCATAAAGAAAATAATAAATAATGCATGAAATATGAGCTAAAATAAATAAACAGCAAATGGCAAGGTGTCTTGCCTGGTAGGACGCCTGGTGTACTGCAATGGTCAAGGTGGCACGAACTGCGACTTCGGTGTAACAACTAAGCAAGGTGACTTCTGATGGTAGCACGAACAGTTTCAGTGGGTCCAGAAGGGTCAAACTAGTTAGGGTGGACATAAGGTAGTACGAAATTAGGAGGGAATAGGAAAAAGAAAATTTAGTCATGGACAAGGATTTATAACCGAAGGAATTTGATAGAAGGTGTAATAATACATATACTATTTTAGAAAATACTTATGATACTTAAAACTATATATATTTTTACCGGAAAATATGTTAGGCAAATACATACTTGAAAATTACTAGTAATTATTTTATAACTCGAAAGCTACTTATTAGTAAAATATGATTTTAGATAAATACTTGGAAAATAAAAAAATAATTTATAAATCTTATATATATAAATACTGTTAATATATCATACAAGCCATATTGATGTTCAAAGTCAAATAATTGTAATTACAAATATGGTTTCGGAAAAATATTACATAAATGTTCTTATGTAATAATAAATATAATAAAAATGGAAAAACTATTGTTTGTAATATTAACAAAACAAAATAGTAATAATAATCAATAATAATATTAATAATCCTAATAGTAATAGTAATAATAATAATAATAATAATAATAATATATATAAATATATCAATTGACATTAAAAATAAAGAAACAAAAACAAAATAAAATACACACATCAGTTCCTCACTTCGAGACATCAGTAAAAATAAAATAAAAAATAAAAATAAAATAAAAATAAAAAGAGAACTCAGTGTCACCTAATAGAGGAGCAGAGAGAGAGAGAGGGAGACGATAGTGAGAGAGGAACGGAGTCGAGCGGAGAGGGAGAGGGTGACGGAGAGGGCCGGCGGGAGTGAGCGGCGGTAGGCGGAGGAGAACTGAGGGGCTGGCGGTGTTGGTTTGGCCGGAGGGGCTCGGCCGGTCGGAGAAGGAGGAAGGGCACGGGGCTTTAGCGGAGGAGACAGCGGCTAGTGATGGGGTTTCCAGCGGCGGAGGGTGCGCCGAGGGCGGTCTCACACGGCGGCGGGTGTCGGTGGTCCGGCGGAGGGAGAGGAAGCGGGGGCTTCGGCTCTGCGGAGCTGTGCTTGGGCGGCGGCTCCAGGAGATCTGTGCCGGCAGGAGGCGCAGCACACGGCGCCGGGTCTGCAGCCGCGGCGTGGGCACGGTGGCACGAGTGGAGGTTCGTCGGAGTCTCGCGGTGGTGCGGTAATGTATGGTAAGTACGGTGGCGTGATGGTTTCTACTTTTTTTTTCTTTTTTTTCTCTAGTTGTGGGTTATGGTCAGGTTGGTTTAGCCGGAGACGGCATTAGCCGCGGTGGTGATGTTGGATGGCTGTTGTGGTGGCTGGTGGATGTGATGGTGACGGGGAATGATGGAGGTGGTGGTCGTGGAGTCGACCGGGTGGCTGGTCGGGATGTGGGATCGGGCGGTGGCAGTGGCGGAGACGACAATGGGGGTGTTAGATGGCTGTGGTCGCAGGGGACGGAGCTGAGCGGTGATTGTGTGGAGTCAGGGGCCGGTCGAGATGGTTGGGTGGTTCTGGCGGTGATGTCTCGGCGTAGGTTGGGGATGGTCACCATGATGGAAGTTTGTCTGTGGAGTCGGCAGCGAGGGTGGTCGTTGGGAGCGGATGGGGGTGCTGGTGGTGGCGTGGTTGTGTTGCTATGGTGGTGGTGAGGATGGAACGGGGCCAGGTGGCTGTGGTTTTGGGGGGTCACCGGCATTGGGCGCCGGTGGTGGTGATAGTGTACTGTGGTTGGCCGGTGTGGTGATGACATGGTGGTGGTGGCGGTTGGTCATGGAGGAGCGGGGGAGCAATGGCGGTGATGAGGACGATGTGAGTGGTCGAAGGAGATGGTGGGCTGGAAAAGGTTGAAGAGGATGTGTCTGGTGTGTCAGACACGATTGGCCGATGTATTTGTAAAGAATTAATTAATGGAAAGACACCTGCCGATACGGGCTGACAGGAAAAAAAGCTTGGACATCGACACGATGCACATGTTTTGTGGATAAAATATTGTGGAGGAATAATAAATGTTAGAAATTTGGAGGAGTACCTGCCTATTTATAGGATGTGGGAATTCCCAGTTGCATAAGGATTTGGAATATTTAAGCCCAATTAGATAATTCAATCTATTAATTTAAATCAATTCAATAAATTTAAATCCAAATCTAAATTAATTTTAAATCTAGATAATCAAACTCAAATTAAATATAAATTCTATCCTTAATTTTTAAACTATTTAAAATCAAATCCATAAAATCTAATAAAAGATTTAAATTGCCACAATAATTTCATAATTATATTTTCCAAAAATACTAATAATAATAATTTCTAAAATATATTATTTATTTATAAATAACTATTAAATAATTACGAAATATGCACAAATATTTTTTTACATAATTATGCTTTTCTAGTATACAAAAATATTATTTATTATTAATAACTTTTAGAAATGAAGTAAAAATAACAAAGTTAGAAATGATAGCAAAATAATTATTATATCTATTATTTTGAAAGAGAAAATGTTTTTTCTAAAAATATGTACGCTCGCACATATTCGTACTCGTCGAGTAATTACGAAAATAAAATTTCGCGCACGACGTACAATGCAACTACGCGACGTACGATAAAAAATTTAAATCAGTACCAAATTTAATATAAAAAAATATAGTAAAAATTTAGGGATTTTACAAGATCTTCAAAAGCTTGTTGGTCGAAACGTAAGGCCAACGTCTTCTAGGAAGATCCTAGCAAGTTGTTGTCAGATTGTACCGCCACCTTCTCGTTAGAGGAGAAGAAAGTCCCCAGCAGAGTCGTCATCTTGTTTGCCATGACAATAGGTTATACGAACTTTTTGTATTTTAAACGTAAAAAGAGTACAATCGATTCCTAAACAGGAGATCTAAGTACAAAATTTTTGGAAAAGTGTGGCAGTGAAGATCAAGCACTGCAGCGGCTCCTCTACTCCATTGATGATCTGACGATGAGTTGAACTTGCTTTGGCTTTCTGGTGCTGATGATTGAAACTCTAGGGTTACCAATCAAGAGGATGCCAAAGTTGAAGATTTTGAAGCATTTTTATCGAAGGAAAACTCCTTTTATTTATAGGGGGAAGCACATATGCGATGTGCATAAGGATTGTGCAGATACGCTGCACGGAAAGATATGGGAGGATCTTGAGGCGGTCACGGTGAGGTCTGCTGTTGAGCTAACATGTGACAGGCACTGAGATTCTCTTTTATCAAAATTTTGGGGGGAGTTATCAAAATAACTGAATAAAAGACACGTGGCGTGTGCTTATTTGTTGATTGGATGAACCTGAGCAGATTCGGTTCCTATCCCCGAAGTTAGATTTTTTTTCTTTATCTTAGAGGGCCATTGGTTTAAACAAACCAGTAGGATATGGCTCTCATCCATAAGAACAAACTCCATCCTTATCTGCAGCTTAAACAAACCGATAAGATATTTCTTTTATCAACAGAATTAAATTATGTCTTATCTTAAGAGCTGTGATTTAAACAAACCGATAGGGTGGTATCCTGAAAAGATATACACACCCATCTGGCCACGTGGAACCATGTCACTTCGTAGGACTGCGTCGCTATGCGAGCTGCGCTTCTGACGGAGCTTTGATGCTACTGCGCTTCTGGGCGACGAGCGGGCTTATGCTTTCGGTGATGGAGTCACTGCACTTTTAGGGCTATAAGTGGACTGTGCTTCAGGAAACAGAGTCATTGTGCCTTAGGGCGACGAGTGGACTGTGCTTCAAGCAACGGAGTCACTGTGCTTTAGGGCGACGAGTAGACTTGTGCTTTGGGCAATGGTGTCACCAAAGTATCAGATATTGGGGCTGTTGAATGGGCCAAGCTTTCGGTTACAGCGAGGGCTCTACGCTTCTGAGTTGAAACGAGGGCGCAGAGCTTTTGGGTTTAAAGGTTCTGCACTTTTTAGACTGAAGTGAGGTCTCTATGTGAAGAAATGAGCTATCTACACTTCTGGGTCGAAGAGGGGCGCGGGTACCTGGCTGCGCTTCTGAGTCAAAGTAGCTTGTGCATGTCGAAGTCTTTTTAAGAGCATTTTAAGACTTCTCTTCTTGATGGCCGAGTCAGTCGTCCTCCTCTTTAATTGCCATCGTTATTTAGGGGAATTCGAGAAGTTAGAGGCCTAAGACTCAGTAGAATGAACCTATTAAATGAGGTTCATTGTGCTGAGTTCTAGGTTCGCCCCATTAATTTGGGCGTCTTTGAATGATAGCCATGTTGCATGTTGGTTGGACCACAATTACCCTATATAAAGGGGTGTTTTTCTGAAGAGTCGTCTTCCTCTTCAAACGTTATGCTTGATCCTGACTTAGCTTCGAACGGCCATTGGCCTTGCACAAGTCGGCTGATGGTTGTGGATCCATTTGTTCAAAGAAGTTGTGCCTTTGTAGAAGAACTGCTGCTGAGTTTCGAGATGCACTTGAGCGTTGGCATAAGGAGTTCGAACCTGAACAACGTCTTGGAGGTCTTCGAGATCCAAGCTTTTGGATTTGAATAGGTTGCCAATCCGAAGAGCCAAAGGTTGTGCTCTGCCCTGCTCAATTGCGGTGGTACGACCTGTGCTGTGGACTGAGTTCTCGTTCGGGCCAATAGCGGCTTCAGGAAGTGGCTCGCTTTGACAGTGCTGTGCATCTGGGGGTTGCACGTCTGTGAATATTAACCCCCTTATATGGCGCCTGTAAAAATTAACCCTCTTGTATATCTTTAGATGCCTCAGTTCTTTTCATGCTAAATCTGTAATAGATCCTTGTAGGCAAAGCTCTTTTCTTGTAATCATGATGAATCTGTAATAGATCCTTGTAGACATGATTTAATAAAAGCTTTTTATGAACTGTGGTTTCTGATCTTCTGTCTGCGCTTTTCTGGTACCTGCACTTTTATGAAGCTTTGTGTAGCGAGAACACTAGCTGTGCTTTTGATATGTCTGCCCATTTTTATGCTTCTACAATCTTGTCCCCTGTAGCTAACACAATCTGCTGAGTATTCTGCAGGCCCTCTTTCATAATAGCATTCTACTCATACTAGGCCTCAACTTGGACACTCTGGGCTTCAATCATCCCTCGAAGCAGTTTGAAGAGTTGAGCTCCTCCCATGGACATATCCTGAATATTAAGATTGATTCCCTGTGCTGGGTGAGAAGGATTTGCGTCCGTCCTCTCAAGATTGTCGGGGTGAGAGGAAGGCGATCCATCGGAAACGATAACTTTCTTTCTCTTGGCCATTATGGAGAAATAAGAAAGATATGAGATTCAAGGACATAATTTCAAAAATGATAGGAAGATGATAAGTTCCAAGGAGGATAAAGAAATCATAGATATTCAAGAATCAAATTTAGGAAAATTTTAATCGATGGTTGAGTTTTCTAGTCACAGAATCTTCAATAATATTACAGGCTCGTAGTAGCACAGGTAACCTATGTACCACTATGACTTCGCACTAGTTGCAAAGACGAGATCTGCATGAGCTACAATAAAAATATGTCATGACCCGCTCCCGGATATTTCAGATACTAGTACGTGAAGCACGCCCAACCTATGCTGCAGTATCGACGGTAGCGCTCTATTATATAGGTTAAGCATAACTACTCAATTAAGAACTAAAAAGAATTATCATAATGAAAATAACCAAATTTATAAGCAAAAAACTAAAGTAGCATATGTGAATCCAAGAGTTTGATCACAAAATTATTACAACACTGGAGAAAGTTTCTCGAAGACAAATCTGCTAGTAGCTAACGGAAATCACACTAGGAAATGAGACTAAGCAATAGAAATCCTAACAAATCCATCTAGGGATTGCCTTCGTTTCGTCTCATCGTAAGTATAAATTACAAGTCCATATGAAACCAAAAATATCAGAGGATCCAGTCAGGATAGGAGCAAGTACTACTATAACAATGTCGCATGACACAAAATAAAGCTTCATAAAAATAATGCAACAAGTAACTAGATGAAGAGATATTGACATAGAAACAAAACTATTGAACTAAATGATGATAAATAAATTAAAGTACTAGACAAGCTACTAAATCATGTAATGATCAAGTACAATGAGGCTATAGACTACGTGTGTTTTAAATACCATTTTTGTTGTGTGACCTGCTTGGGTTGGTGATTCAAAAGGTATGGTTCAAACATACGTGAGATGTTTTTCGAACGATCGTTCATAAAGTGGCTCAGGCGGTCTGGTAATTAGTCACATATCTACTTGGCATTTTTATTCCCATGATTCATGAAATACGATGATAACACGAAACATGTGATTTAAAGATTCAATATGAGTCTAGATCAATGTCCATGAATCATATCAAAACAATATCATCACGTATCAAAATCGTGTCTCAATATGATAACTAACTAGGAAAGAATAAATTGCAACATTTATAATGTATTATGAAACATACACTACGGTGTACTTGACTCAATTAGTTGTAGTCGACGTTTGCGACACGAACGTGTCCACACAGAATGGTTTAGAAGCAAAATACAATAGACGATCCCAAACGATGAAACAGACCATTCCGTTAAGTCCAGAATAGTCCAAATAGCACAATTTAATATATAGAAGTCCAAGTTTGGAGATCGGCACGATTATCGAAATCGAGATAGATGTCTAAGTTCGCAAAAAGAAAAATGATTTAAATAATCATGATTAGAATAATCATTCTAGCCGAAAAGGAAATTTGATTAAGAATGGATCTTCTAATATAGTATGTATATAAAATATTTGTAGCTAAGTAGTTAGTCAAGATGACTCTTAGAAACTATTTAGAAATTTCAAAAGTCCAATTATGATATTAGGTATGGGCTAAATATTAATTGTATTACAAGTCGAAAAACCCAAATATTAATCAAATTATTATTCAGGGCCCAAAACCCATGGCTACGATAAAAAGATTTCTTATAGTCTTAAAGCCAATATTTAGGCTAAATAGTCTATTCATTTTAGGGTCAAAACCCAATTTAAGTCTTATAGGGCATAAGCCCAATCAAAATAATTCAAACAAAAATTTATATTGAGTTTAAACTCAATTATTTGTTATTGTAGGGCTAAGGTCCAATTTCAATTATTATACAAAATAATATGGGGCTAAAAGCCCAATATCTTTGACTATTAATTATTTTGTGCCAAAGGCCCAATTAATATCCAAATAATATTGGGCTTAAAGGCCATCTTAAACTATTACAAATGATGTAGGGCTCAATGCCCTTTGTTTAACCATTTATGATTTATGCCCAAGTTTTAAGCCCTCTGATTTTTTGGGATTTTTTATTTAATATAATTTTTAATTTGTTTGTTTCTATACAAAATCCAAAAGATCAATAATTTGTTCGTATTAGAGCTAATATCTACCGAACAAGCTTGATATGATGTATTAGTAATTTATTTGTATCATTAACAAAATTGCTCACATTAGGATTTTTCTCTTCTTATTAAAGTAGTATCAAAATATCAGAGCTAGTATATGAAGTATCCAAGTAGTATTTAAAGTTCTGCATACCTCTTTGGATTCTCTCTTTTTATCATTAACATAATTACTCATATTAGGCACTGGGAATGTGTCACGACCCACACCCTGTGTAAGGGCACAGTGCGTAACAGTGCCCAGCCTACACCGCAGAATCGACGGTAGAACGCTGTACAAGGTTACTATCAAAACAACAAATCACGCAATTATATAATATACTTGTCAAAACTCAACTCCGAACGGAGGACAAGTATAAGATATGATAATACTCAATCACAGTCTAAGCACGATAAGATAACACAGAATCACAAAGCTATACTAACTCCAAACTCCAACAACTGATATAAATTACTAAAATAATAATATCTTAAACAATCTCAAAACAAAGTCGAGATCTCAACTTATTACAATACAAGTTCAAATGAAATTCGAATGCAAGTCTACTAAACTAATCTCCCGATCACTCCTGAGTGTCGGGGCCAAAGGTAGCTATACCATCTCCGGATCCCAAGCAAGTAGGACAAGTGTGCTCAAGACAACCATCTGTAATATTTTTAACAGGTCCAGTCAGGACAGGAACGAGCACAATACATCTCACGCAGTTCATATCATCATAGGAAATGTAAGCATGCTATAGAGTAAGATACATGAAACGCTGAAGAATATACATAAAGTAAAAGAGATGACTCTAAGGAAATATCTAGTATAAGTAAAGAACTATGAGAGGCTAGTGATGTAGAGTACAAGATAAACATGTGAACGGCTTGAATTTGCATATGATTATACTACTTTAAAATTGTTCACATGACCATTTATACTCCCCCCGTACCCCAATCAATACACAAAGATCCAGACAAGTTATGTTATTACACATGATTTCACATGGGAGCCTATAAATGGGTGCACATGAAGTATACATGGGGGCTCTGTGAATATGAGAGTACATGAATCACAAGAGTGCACATGAATGATGAAAGCACATGAATACATGATGTACGTAAAAAGCACATGACATGACGTATCTCGATGCTTCCGAGGGGGATAACATCTCATGAAAAGATCCATATAGTACCAATCCGTGTTAACAACGTGACAGCATCAAGTAAAGTAATCTAGAGCAAGAATATAAATCCTAACAAGTATAAAACGGTTAGAGAATGTACTCGTTTGATATCCTGAACAGCTGATATGAAAAGATGGCCAACTGGAGTCACAGAGTCCTAGTTAGAACAACACAGGTTATAAAGTGTTCAATTTATATGGTAATTGAAATTATAATATAGTCTACATGAGTCTAAGTCAATTTCGGTCAAAGTCAACTCTTGGTCAACTCTGGTCAACAATCTAGACAAACTAGGGAAACTAGTCTAATGTGGTCAAACTAGCTAGGATTTGGTCAACAAAAGTCAAACTAGTCTAGGTTAGTCAATTCTAGTCTAAACAAGTCTGTGGCCTAAACAATCAAGTATACTAGTACCATTGCTATCTAACACATAGCCTAAATCAAGGCACATAGCTAACAAGGCACAAAAACTTAGTTATATAATATACAATACGTATATATCATATATATCTTTACCCATATAGTACCACACTAACATATACATATAGATATCATATATCAAGTATATACATATCCTCACTATGAACCATAACCTATATCTATATACTCTTATGATATATATAGATACTATATAATCCGAAAATATATATACCTATCTATATAACCCTTCCACAGTCTAACATCACCTACTCAAACTTAAACACTAATCCACTACCACAAGGATACATATCAACTTTGGTCATATTGGCATCACAAAATCAATACTTTGGTCATAAGGTAAACTAATCATTTACCTTGAATGTAAGGTTAATTCATGTTTACCTTAAGATACAAAATTGGTATCATGAGATACGAAGATACCCCTCAAATATCTAATTAACTAACTATCTAATGTACTAACATAACATCTTAACTAATATCTAATATATAACCTATAGAGACTAACTTGCTAACATACCAATATCTAGAACTAACATAACCTACTAACATATCAATATCTAACATACTAGATATCTAACATCAAACCATTTAACAATATATCAAATATGTAACGAAATACTAATCTCTACTATCTAACTAACACTCATACTAACAAATATAACTTACAATAACATATAACAAACTCTAATATATCTAACCTTCTACTAACCAACATCTAACAAACATACTAACATATATATATATATATATATATATATATATATATATATATATATATATATATATATATATATATATATATATACTATATTATACATATACTCGACAACCTATGATACCTACATTCACTTAATATCCATACTACATAGGCTCATAGGTTACACAAAATATCTATATCGTATAGTTACTCTTCTACTTAAAATCAATATTGTACCAATTAGGCCTTTACTAAATTTTAGGATTTAATTATGTTGTAGCCCTTCGTATTAGATTTCTGAAATTTCAAACGGATCGTATTTTCGTGTCCGGAAGCTCCCGAAATCGCAAAAATACCGAAACGCGTTTGTCTTTTGTACAGCTGACACTCAAACAGTTCTACAGAAAGTTCTAGAATGTATTTGACCTATTAATATATATATATATATATATATATATATATATATATATATATATATATATATATATTTGGAAAGCTAACTTCGATACGGTTCTTTTAAAAAATGGTAGATTAATCGGAGTTCTAAGCTAAAAGTTATGATATTTCTAAGTTGCTATGGCTACAAAAAACGTGAATGAATATTATGACGAATTTGGGTTGTTTGGACAAAAGAAATACATCTCACTCTCCACACCACTCAAGACACACATCAAACCACACTCCCCTCTCCTCTAACACAAGCACACCACTAATAACATATCCACACACATCTAAATATATAAAATATATCTAACATACCTATTATATATATACAAAACAGTCCATTATATAAAGAGACAATAAAATGACAAGTTGAGGCTAAAAATAAGACATGTAGACTAAACCACTTAGATCTAACCATGAGTATCCAAATGAAACTCATTCTAACTATCCTAACTAACATCAATCCATCCTCTAACATGTCTAAAACTGAAATGAAAACATAATTAAACCTATTAGATATTAAACCAAACACATGAGGTGTCCTAATTTGAGATCTAATAAGTAGGACACAAAACACAATTCTAACTTGCTCTAGAGAGCTCCAAATGATCTCAAACTTGAATCTAAAGGGGGTACATGGATGGGGGTGGATCCTATGGATTCAAAACTAACTAATATGCATAGAAAATCAATTTAGAGGGTTGGTTTTACCTATTGGGAGTGGGATCCCAATGATACTCTCAAGGACACGGCTCCGATACGAAGATCCTTCCAAAATGGACACTCCTCCTTGCACTTTGATCCAAATCTTTGCTAGCACCCTCCCTTGATAGTATGAGAAGGTTGGATGAAAGTTTTGGTAGAGGAATGAAGAGATTTGGAGATCAAATCAAAGAGGGAAGCTCTCTAATTTGGGGAAGAACTCTTTGAGAAGGAAAAGAGACAAGATGGAATGAAATGAAAGGAAGGGAGGCTAACCTACCTATAGTGGCTGCTATTAAATCCTATTTGGGCCTTGGAAGAAGCCCAATAAGGCCTCAACTAGTCCTCTTGGTTAATTTTAAGTTAGGTTCAAGTTTGGGATCAAAAAGGTTAAATTTAAGCCTCTAACTTAACCAATCTAACAAGTGGGATTAGTCTAAACTTACTAACTTAATTAGTGGGATTTGTGGGCCATGACTAACTAATCTTGGGGTCCATCTAGAGTCTAAGCTACTAGGGTCACTAACACAAGTCGGAACGAAACTCAAACTCGACTAAACAAATCCCGTAAAATCAATATTAAAATAAAAATTCCCAAAATATTAAAATATAAAAAATGGCCAAATCATAATGCATCAATTTAAATTTTATTAAAATAATCTAAAATTCACCAATTAATCAAAATCCTAAATAATTTGAAAGTCACAAAATGACCAAAATACCATTAGCCTAAAAAGTGGTAATTAGCTAATATAATCACATGGGTTAGGCCTCCATGGTCATGGTTAGTCTCTAGGCTAAGCAGCTCTAAGGTTACACTAGACAAAGAACAAAATCACAAAACACTAATTTGATAATATTAAAATAATTAAAATTTACCAATAAATCAATTACATGATTTAAACCTATTATTAAATAATTAATTTTACAAAAGTTCATAATTACCCTCGTTCTAGAAAAGTGGTGGTTACAAATCTACCCTTCTTAGAAAAAATTTGTCCTCGAAATTAAGATGGTCGTACTCCTTCTAGAGTCTCGTCCCAATAATCATGGTCTTAGAAGCTCATCTAAATCATGCAATTTAAAAGAATAACATACAGGATCATGGCAGGCAATATCAGTCTGAGGTCTCATCTAGCTATACTAGCAATACTACAGCACAAGGCAATCACAAGGTATCAAAACATACAAGCAAGGGGTGTAACAAAATATCACAAAAGACATGCTAAAGCCTAGGTCGAAAACTCACCTCAAATTAGGTCTGGTGACTAAAACTCCCTCCTAGAAGCAGGGCCTAAATTCCCAAGACATTTTTCATAAATCATGCTCTTGTTAAAACTCTTATTCGTTCTTTCTGATCTTACTCTCCCTTATCCACTTAATCATCCCAAAAATTTAAATTCCTACACCTTGTCCAAAATTGGATCCAAAATCTCTATATCAAAGTCTATGAAATCCTCGAACTTGTTCAAATTACTGTCCTCGAATTTATTCGAAGCTAATACTACTATGTCATGCAGGAACTTATTCTTTATTATAAGATCGACCTTCGTATTTCCTTCACGTACTCCTTCAAATATTATTCTTCTTAAATTTTAAAACCTTCACAAAATCTTTAAAATTTTCCATAACCCAAAATCCTTGTGTTCACTCTGTCCTCTTACCAACATCTTATTCAATTTTGGTATCATCATCGCTTCATAGTTACATTCTCTTCTCCATTTCTAAATTCCTAAATTTAGCATCACAATCTTAAGTGAAATATCTCGAGAATCAATAACCTAAAATTATTCAAGTCCACAAAACAAACTGACCTCGAATATCCTTGTTGTTTCTAAAGTACACCTACGAAATATCACTGTTCTAACCATCAATATATCCTACTATCCTTCTGGTGAGCCGGAGGGGTCACTACCTCCTGAGCAGACTAACATCCTATATGAAACTGATAGTCAAAATCAACAGAGATTTAACTATAAAGGGTTACTAGTCTAATGTTAACTAGACTACCATACCTAAGAATAAATCCTAATACAAGCTATCAAACCATTATACTATGGAAGAGTTATAACTAATGAAGTTCTACAAAGAATTAGACTAGTTATCTGAAGTTATCCCTACTCCTAAGTTAATTTGTGATGGAAAACATTATTTTTTTGGAAAAAGATTGAAACAAAAGCAAAGATGATATGTTCAAAACCTTCCCAAGATACAGTCTGATAATTATATGGTCTGTCCAAATCATCGTACTCCTTCTAGGTCAAATCCCCAGCAATCAAGGTCGAGAAAATTATATCTAAAGCATGCAAAACATGATTCCTACTGGTCGTGATATCATAGTCTCGAACAGGTCACTATACTATCTATCACAGCACAAAATATCCTGAGAGGTACTAATAGAATACACAACAAGATAGAAAATAAGGATAGGAAGGATAGAACTGCTAACTCATCACTCATAGCGTCGGTCTCCACAACCGTCAGTGCAAAAGCCTTGCCCCTCTGGGTATATCCCTTTGATGGTACGGGGCATGGTGCTACGCTACAGGTGGCCTAACTCCCTCTATCTAAACCATGATACTCAAGTGACATCCACACTAATATTCTACTCCATCATACTAGGGCACCATCTATATGGTATTTATTCTGCAATCTGATAATCATACCTGTCTATCCAGAACCATGTTACCAGAATCCTCGTTATGCAAGTAAGTACAACAACGATAATCCATAGAGTCCGCAACTAAGGTACGTATCTCTCAAATCATGGTATTTAAAATTTTTGTATTGTCGCTAGCTTGGCTGCAAAAACTTTAAATTTTTTCACCCGAGAAATACATCCAAAATCAGACTCTATCTCATCGCCAAACCAGCCAATATGGCTGTAGAAGACTCTAAATTCCATGAATGAGGCAACCTAGCCCATAATATTATCTTGGTAGAAAATCAAGTCAGTAATGAATACCAAGAATCAAATTCAACGATGAACAATGAAGTAGGCAGAAACTGTCGGAATCGAATTTCGAGATAGTTTATAATGAGATTCTCAAGGGTCATCCCAGAAATCTTCTCAAGTAGTCCTAACTGTGATTGAGTAACCTCTCTGCTAAAGCATATTCCTTAGTTCCTATCGCAGGCGCGTAGCAGTACAACTAATCGTTGCACTACCATGACATCACAATAATGCGACTCTCGACCTGCATGGGCTACCACTAAAAACGTATCACGACCCGCACCCTGTGTAAGGGCACAGTACGTAACAGCGTCCAGCCTACGCCGCAGAATCTGCGATAGAACGATGTACAAGATTACTATCTAAACAACGACTCGCGCAATTATATAATATACTTGTCAAAACTCAACTCCGAACGGAAGACAAGTATAAGATATGATAATACTCAATCACAGTCTAAGCATGATAAGATAACACAGAATCAAAAATCTATACTAACTCCAAACTCCAACAACTGATATAAACTACTAAAATAATAATATCTCAAATAATCTTAAAACAAAGTCAAGATCTTAACTCATTACAATACAAGTTCAAATGAAAGTCTAATGCAAGTCTACTAAACTAATCTTCCGATCACTCCTGAGTGTCGGGGCCAAAGGTAGCTATACTGTCTCGGGATCCCAAACAAGTAGGGCAAGTGTGCTCAAGGCAACCATCGGTAATAATTTTAGCATGTCCAGTCAGGACAGGAACGAGCACAATACATCTCACGCAGTTCATATCATGACAGGAAATGTAAGCATGCTATAGAGTAATATACATGAAACGCTGAAGAATATACATGAAGTAAAAGAGATGACTGTAAGGAAATATCTGCTATAAGTAAAGAACTATCAGTGGCTAGTGATGTAGAGTATAAGATAGACATGTAAACGGCTTGAATTTGTACTTGATTATACTAAAGAGTTTGCACATGATTATACTACTTTAGAATTGTTCACATGACCATTTATACTCTCCCGTACCCCAATCAATACACAAAGATCCAGACAAGTTATGTTATTGCACATGATTTCACATGTGGTCCCATAAATGGGTGCACATGAAGTATACATGGGGGCTCTGTGAATATGAGAGTACATGAATTATAAGAGTGCACATGAATGATGAAAGCACATGAATACATGATGTATGTAAAAAGCACATGATATGACATATTTCAATCTCCCAAGGAAGATAATATCTCAAAAAAATCTATATAGTACCAATCCGCGTTAACAACATGACAGCATCAAGTAAAGTAATCTAGAACAAGAATATAAATCCTAACAAGTATGAAATAGTCAGAGAATGTACTCGCCTGATACCCTGAACAGATGATATGAAAAGATGGCCATCTGGAGTCACAGAGTCCTAGTTAGAGCAACACAGGTTATAAAGAGTTTAATTTATATGGTAATTAAAATTATAATACAATCTACATGAGTCTAAGTCAATCTAGGTCAAAGTCAACTCTTGGTCAACTCTAGTCAACAATCTAGTCAAACTAGGGCAACTAGTCTAATGTGGTCAAACTAGCTAGGGTTTGGTCAACAATGGTCAAACTAGTCTAGGTTAGTCAATTCTAGGTCTAAACAATTATATGACCTAAACAATCAAGTATATTAGTACCATTGCTATCTAACACATAGCCTAAATCAAGGCACATAGCTAAACCACATAGCTAACATGGCACACAAACTTAGTTATATAATGTACATTACATATATATCACATATATCCTTACCCATATAGTACCACCCGAACACATATATATAGATATCATATATCAAGTATATATATCCTCTCTATGAACCATAACCTATATCTATATACTCTCATAATATATAGATACTATATAACCCAAAAATATATATACCTATCTATATAACCCGTCCATAATCTAACATCACCTACTCAAACTCATACACTTAGACACTAACCCACTAACACTAGGATACCATATCAACCTTGGTCATATTGGTATCCCAAAACAAATACCTTGGTCATAAGGTAAACTAATCATTTACCTTGAAGGTAAAGGTAATTCATATTTACCTTAAGATACTAACTTGGTATCATGAGATACCAAGATACCCCTCAAATATCTAATTAACTAACTATCTAATGTACTAACATGACATCTTAACTAATATCTAACATATAACCTATAGAGACTAACTTGCTAACATACCAATATATAGAACTATCATAACCTACTAACATATCAATATCTAACATACTAGATATCTAACATCAAACTATCTAACAACATATCAAATATCTAACAAAATACTAATCTCTACTATCTAACTAACACTCATACTAGCAAATATAATATCTAACATATAACCTATAGAGACTAACTTGCTAACATACCAATATATAGAACTATCATAACCTACTAACATATCAATATCTAACATACTAGATATCTAACATCAAACTATCTAACAACATATCAAATATCTAACAAAATACTAATCTCTACTATCTAACTAACACTCATACTAGCAAATATAACTTACACTAACATATAACAAACTCTAATATATCTAACCCTCTACTAACTAACATCTAATAAACATACTAACATATATTACCTAACAATAATATATATATATATATATATATATGTGTGTGTGTGTGTGTGTGTGTGTGTGTGTGTGTGTTTGTGTGTGTGTGTGTGTGTGTGTGTGTACTATATCATACATATAATGCCTATATCGTATAGTCACTCTTCTACTTAAAATCAATACTGTACCAATTGGGCCTTCAATAAATTCTAGAATTAAAGTATGTTGTAGCCCTTCGTATTAGCTTTCCAAAACTTTAAACGGATCGTATTTTCGTGTCTGGAAGCTTCCGAAATCGCGAAAACACCAAAATACGTTCATCTTTCGTACAACTGACACTCAAACAGTTCTACAAGAAGTTCTAGAATGCATTTGACCTATTAATATATATATTTGGAAGCTAACTTCGATACGGTTCTTTAAAAAAAATATGAGATTAATCAGAGTTCTAAGCTAAATTTTATGACATTTCTAAGTTGCTATGTCTACTAAAAACGTGGATGAATATAATGACGAATTTGGGTTGTTTGGACAAAAGAAACACATCTCACTCTCCACACCACTCAAGACACACATCAAACCACACTCCTCTCTCCTCTAACACAAGCACACCACTAACAACATATCCGCACACATCTAAATATATAAAATATATCTAACATACCTATTATATATATACAAAACTGTCCTTTATATAAAGAGACAATAAAATGACAAGTTGAGGCTAAAAATATGACATGTAGACTAAACCACTTAGATCTAACCACGAATATCCAAATGAAACTCATTCTAACCATCCTAACTAACAGCAATCCATCCTCTAACATGTCTAAAACTGAAATTAAAATACAATTAAACCTATTAGACATTAAACCAAACACATGAGGTGTCCTAATTTGAGATCTAATAAGTAGGACACAAAACACAATTCTAACTTGCTCTAGAGAGCTCCAAATGACCTCAAACTTAAATCTAAAGGGGGTACATGGATGGGGGTGGATCCTATGGATTCAAAAATAACTAATATGCATAGAAAATCAATTTAGAGGGTTGGTTTTACCTATTGGGAGTGTGATCCCAATGATACTCTCAAGGACACGGCTCCGATACGAAGATCCTTCCAAAATGGACACTCCTCCTTGTATTTTGATCCAAATCTTTGCTAGCACCCTCCCATGATAGTATAAGAAGGTTGGATGGAAGTTTTGGTGGAGGAATGAAGAGATTTGGAGATCAAATCAAAGAGGAAAGTTCTCTAATTTGGAGAAGAACACTTTGTAAAAGAAAAGAGGCAAGATGGAATGGAATGAAATAAAAGGAAAGCTAACCTACCTATAGTAGCTTCCATTAAAACCTATTTGGGCCTTGGAGGAAAGCCCAATAAGGCCTCAACTAGTCTTTTTGGTTAATTTTAAGTTAGGTTCAAGTTTGGGATCAAAAAGGTTAAATTTAAGTCTCTAACTTAACCAATCTAACAAGTAGGATTAGTCTAAACTTACTAACTTAATTAGTTGAGTTTGTGGACCATGACTAACTAATCTTGGGATCCCATCTAGAGTCTAAGCTACCCGGGTCACTAACACAAGTCAGAACGAAATGAAACTCAAACCCGACTAAACAAATCCCATAAAATCAATATTAAAATAAAAATTCCCAAAATATCAAAATATAAAAAATGACCAAAATCAAAATACATCAATTTAAATATTATTAAAATAATCTAAAATTTACCAATTAATCAAAATCCTAAATAATTTAAAAGTCACAAAATGACCAAATATCCTTAGCCTAAAAAGTGGTAATTAGCTAATCTAATCACATGGGTTAGGCCTCTAAGGTCATGGTTAGTCTCTAGGCTAAGCAGCTCTAAGGTACACTAGCCAAAGAACAAAATCACAAAACACTAATTTAATGATATTAAAATAGTCAAAATTTACCAATAAATCAATAACATGATTTAAACCAATTATTAAATAATCAATTTTACAAAAGTTTAAAATTACCCTCATTTTAGAAAAGTGGTGGTTACAGGATGTATGCACACAAGTAAAAATAGATTGCATTTCTACTGAGTTAGTCATGTATAGAAAAGGAAAGAAATTAGATATACTGCAAATGAACGCTAATTTGAACACAAAATAGATTGCATAAGTAAAAAGTACAAAGCATCAAACAAATTGCATAAGTAAAAATGAAGATAAAAAACAGACTTCATTAATGTCGAAAAGTTCTCAGATACAGAATCACAGATACAAATTTACTAATCAACCCAATCCCCTTCACAACCCACTCTTTTATAAAAACATATTATCATCATCCCCAACATCTAACAACCCATCATTCAATGATGCACTAGTAAAGGAATGACGTTCCATCAAATTATCTACGTCTTTAGAATCTTCTTTATGTAGATAACCTTTTGGACTAGTAGACAAAACAACAGACCATTAAGGATCTAGTTGGTCTTTTATATAAAATACTTGCTTGGCCTGCGAAGCTAAAAAAAAAAATCTGATTTCTACCCAACTCGATTAAGGTTAACCAATGTGAAACCAAATTCATTAACCTTAATACCCTTACTCTCGACCCAATCGCACTTAAATACTGGAATGTTAAAGCTATGATAATCGAGCTCCCATATTTCTTTGATAACTCCATAGAAATACATGTCCCCTACTATACGATTCTTATCTTTCGAACTTGCAATTTATATTGTTGTAGCTATAAGATTAACTCCATTATTTTGGCTAACTTGAACATTGACACAATCCTTCGTGTGGCAGCTACAACCATTAATAACATATCAAGAACTTTTAAGTACATGGTGGCTAGGCCCTTGTGCTAGCCACTTGATAGTTTGTGAGATGCCTTCTTTCACATTTAATGCACCATCAACCTGTACAAATTCAATATTGTTAATATTATTTAACTTCTGAATAAGAAAGAGTATAAATATATTAATTTTGTTTCAACAACTACTTTCTGTTGTAACCAATAGATAAATGTTTGATTGTGTTTGTCCTGCAACCACTTTCTATTTTTTGACTTAAGGAGATGTTGTAAGTGTAACCACTCCATATGCTCGTTGTCAAGTCATTATGAGAACTTTTTATACAATATAACAATTTTTATACAATGAATTAGAAAATCAGAAAATTTATGATAAAGAAGCTTACTCAATATAAGGTTCAATTTCATCTGTGTTCTCCAAAACATATAAATGGGCTTGTTGCCATTCTTCACGATCAATTGCTACGAGACGACCTCCAGGAAAAGGTAGGTTTTTCATCTTGGATGTTGCCCTTCCTTGCAAAGGGATTTCTTATTGCCTCAAAATGTGATAGATAGTCGCTACAAAATTCTATTGCTTCTTCCGTGATATAACATTCTGCAATGTATCCTTCGGGACGGTTATAATTGCGCACATAATCCTTCAAATGTTTCATGCACCTTTCAAAATGATACATCTACGTCAAAAAAACGGGTCCATAAATCCTAACTTGTGCAACAAGATATAGAGGTAAATGGACCATAATGTCAAAGAAAGACGGTAGAAAGTACTTTTCTAGCATACATAATATGACCACAAGATCATTTTCAATATCGTTTAGCATATTCACATCCACCACTTTCTTACATATTGCATTGAAGAAGAAGAAAAACCGAGTAGTAGCTACTCTAACCGGCTTAGGCAGAACTAAACGGATTGCCACGAGTAGTAGTTGTTGTATTAGTGACAATAAGATTTGAGACCATAAAGCATCAAATCTTGCAGTGAGACAAGATTTTTGATATTATAAGAGTAACCTTTAGGAACCTTTATGTCTAACAATGTTTGACAAAATATCTTCTCCTCATCCTTTGTTAATGTATAACAAGCTCGCGGCAAATTATAAGTACATTATTTTTTTCAAAATCAGGTTATAGTTCGGTCCTTAGCCCCTTCTCCATAAGATCAAGATGAGCATTGAATCCATCATTTGTCTTTCTGGGGATGTTAAGCAATGTTCCATAGATTCTCTTAGAAATATTTTTTTCGATGTACATAACGTCAAGTGTGTGGCGAACATGCAAGTGTTCTCAATAGTCAAGTGTGAAGAATATTTACATCTTCTTCAGCCATCTTCTTTCACTAGACTTTGATGCTTTGCACTTTTCATGTTTCCTACCCCAGGAGTTCAAAATTTAACTAGCCTTTTCTAATATCTCTTTTTCGCTCAGTGGTGTTGGAGGACGACAATATTCCTGCTTACCATTGAAAACTTTCTTTTGACCATGATACAGATGGTGGCGTGGAAGAAACCTCCTTGTACTAGTATACACATTTTTACCACTATGTTTCAGCCTAGGCACATAGTATCTTCTCCGCATATGGGGCAAGCATAATACCCCTTAGTAGTGCAACCAGATAGATTTCCATATGCAGAAAAAATTTGATGGTCTACAACAATATAACCTTTAAATGAAAGAACTCTTTATTTTGTGCATCATAAGCTTCAACGTCCTCTTCCCATAAAAGTTTCAAGTCTTCAACTAATGGTGCTAAATAAACATCAATATCGTTGCCCGGTTGGTGCGGACCTGATATCAATAGCGACAACATCATGAATTTCCTTTTCATGCAGTACCGCGATGGTAGATTATAGGTCACCAATATAACTGGCTAACAACTGTACTTACTACTAAGGGACCTATATAAATTTATTCCATCTGTAACGCCCCAGTCCCAAAATACGTAGGACTAGAACGTAATCATGCCAGCTGTATATATACGAAGTATATGGACCCTCGTATATATACATAAGCTGTAAAATACAGTAACCAAGGTACTAAATCTCATCCACAAAGATAAATAATGATATAAAGGCAACTTTGAATTTGTCATGTATACAATCGTTGGGCGGAGACAAATCTACTACCAACTACGAAAAGAAATACATAATAAAAGAAGGAGTTTGGCGAGCGAAGCAAAGACGATCAAAGCGCAATCATCCTCGAAGAAATAGTGACAATCATGGACACGGCTAGAACACCTGCGAAAGACAAGAACACACACCTGGCGAGATAACCAGGTCCTCAGAGGGATGTAACAAGATACAATAAACATGCCATATAAATACTGAATATATAAAATATGCCACAAATAAAAGTAAGTGACAAGACTACAATAAGGTAATCTAACCATACTAAAGTGATCATGCAGTTGAGAAACAATCCTTTGACGCATAAGCCCTGGCTGTAAATGGGATCGGCATAGTCCCCATATAGGGCACCAGGGGCCTACGTGTAATACCTGTGGTTCGTATTACGTATTCTTGGAATACGTGTACATATTTTATTCTTGTATTGTATGATTTCCTGGCTTGACATTTCCTTCTTGGCTTGGTTTATTCCTGGTTCGGGTTGGTTGGTTCGGCTTGGCTTGGTTTTGATTGGGTTCATGATGAACCTAAGGTGAACCCCTACCTACCACCACCATTTGTATTTATTAGCCCTCTTCATTCTCTCTCTTCATTATTCATCTTCTTCTTCCTCATTTACTCCCTTCACCTACCAAAGAGAGAAGAGAGAGGTCTAGGCAAGTGCAACTTGCTTCCACAAGAGAGCCTATTTTTATTGTTACATTAGCTTCTCTTCATGTTTCTAAGACACATTAGAACTTGACATTTTCCATTTTAAAGCTTTAATTTTTGTAGATCTAGAAATTTGTTATTTTTGAATTTTGGTGGTTTTGATCTATCAAACTTCTTTGTTTTCAAGTTTTGATGGTTCCATGTTGTAGAGAATTTCATTCTACCCAATTTTGACCTTTGAAAAGTTGGATTTGGACTTATTTTGACCAAGTTATGGACTTTTAAAGCTTTGGGTTCAACCATGGAGTTCTTGCTGTTTGGAGAAGACAGTGAGCAGTGCACGAGCTTTTTAGCTTGTGCCATTGAGCTGCGCGTGCTCTTTAGCGTAGCGTAGTCGACCCCATACGTTGCCTTTTGGGAGCGTATGACTCGCATACGCTCGCTTGCTTGACAAGGAGTCGTATCGACCCCATACGCTGCCTTTTGGGAGCGTATGACTCGCATACGCTCGCTTGCTTGACAAGGAGTCGTATCGATCCTATACGCTGCCTTTTGGGAGCGTATGACTCGCATACGCTCGCTTGCTTGACAAGGAGTCGTATGGACCCCATACGCTGCCTTTTGGGAGCGTATGACTCGCATACGCTCGCTTGCTTGACGAGGATTCGTATTGAGTACATACGCTGCCCTTTGAAAGCGTATGTCTTGCATACGCTGGCCTGAGTGTAGCTTGGTCTGAGCGTAGCTTGACCTGAGCGTAGCCTGACCTGAGCGTATGACTTTTGTACTGAGCGTATGGCCTTGGCTGACTTGGTCTTATGTCAGCGTGTCAGTTTGGTTTTACCTTCCTTAAGCTTGGCTCTTCTATAGCCCAATATATTGATATTTTATTAGATATTTTACGTCCATTTTATATCCTTATGCCTTTTGTCATGAACTTGATAATCATGAATTTACTTGATATGTTTGGAAAGGATAACTGAGCCTGACACGATAGTGACCCGTAGTGGTGCACTCCTGACATGAGTAACATGACATGACCTGATAGTGGCCCGTCGTGGCGCACTCCTGACTAGTACACTTGACCTGATAACCTGACATGTTATATCTTGATAAGCTGTTGCAACGGCTACCTGACATGACATGACCTGTATAATTAATCTGGACACCGTGGGCGATTGTGCTTGTATAAATAAACCAGTCCTGTCTTGCATCATGTCTAGGACATGGACTCCTGAGTACCACGGTCAGGAGTACCTACTAAAATGGACTAAGGCTAATAACTAGATTAATACATTAGTCATGACGAGATTTTCCAGCTACAGGAAATCCCGTTACCTGGGCACGCCTTGGGATCTGTAGCCTGCCGTCGAGTAGGGCACATTTCCAACATACTGTCATGTGTTGCACCCTTCAAGCTACCTAAGGGTACATTTGTTTCCTGGACGATGTACCCACCTGAATTCAACTCTAATCTTTTAACCCGGATAACCTGGATGGTCTGCAGGGCTTGTGGCTGTGGAACAATCTCACTGCATCTTGTTAGTAATTAGGCTTGTGACAACCCTAGTTAGTTTAAGTATCAAGCCGAAATTCTTGCTTGGCCGTGAAGTGATTGGATGGAGTTTAACCAGTCTAGTCTTGCCCTGATCCTGCTCCAGATTATTGCATGACCCGAATGCTTGTATTTATTTTACCGATAAATGGTGAGAATTCCAAGTTCTGTTCAGACGAAGGGTTACAACCCCGGTCCTTGTTTGGTTACGGGTTGTAACCTGGTTATCTGAATAGTTTCATGGTTATCTCGTCGTATATCATCCTGTGTATTTTCGTTATTTTCAGTTCTTACTTTTATTTATATCTTGTGCTGATTGCTGGTTTTAGCTCTTAAGTGAAGCCTCCTTTGTGGCACTTGCTCTTTCTGGGGTCTGACCCAGCTGGTTTTGTGTGGCCAGATTTCGGAGCAGCTCCAGTGGATCTACCGACCTTCCTGCCAGATGGTTAACACTAGAAGGAATCCCGGCAACGAGTGGGTTTTATTTTGCTCTCCCACTCCCTTGTAAAAATATTCTTTTGAGACGTTTAGCCGACGAGCACCTGTTTAGCTCGATTGTACTTACTTACTGTCTGCCTACGGGCTGTAACATGATTAACCGATCCTAGGGTTGATCATGTATGACTAAACTCTTGCTAGTCCTGACATTTTGTAACGACTAGCTTCATGATCAACTGAATATGTAATGTTTGGGATGCCTTACTATTGTATATTTAATGATCATATATCTTGTGACTTTTACTTACTTGCTTGTGATTGAGACACTAGGCTTGTTCATGACCTTAAGAGACTGTTGGCTTGTAGATAAACCCTCATGTATCTAGACAGTCGTGACCGTATAGCGAGATGGATTCCATTTCATATACGTAGCTGGTTATGTCTACCCCCGCTCTCCAGTATTCTGGTTCTGGGGCGTGACACTACGTCCGTAACGTTCGAAGATCGTCAGAGGGCATCATGTGCAAGGGGCTACGTCTATAATGCTCTGGGAAACGTCAGAGGGCGCCTGGAGCCTGCGTCTCCGGCAGAGCGCACAGGTAAGCAGGAAAGTGCAAAGAAGCCCATACGTCAGGTATTGTTCTCCCCACACAATGTACCTGTCAAATCGCATCCACGACCATGTACCTCTACTAACTGCTAAGTCTCCTAACACGCCTCTATTAGCAGTTAGTCCTAACACATGCGCATGGGGGATCAGCCCACACGCAAGAACATCTACATGCTACTCATCCACACATCCTCGTGGTACAACTGTGTCAAGGTATATGCGACACACTACAGACGGTTGTCCCTTAACTCTAGGTTCATGTGCAACCAAAGGATAGTAACAAAGTAAACTAATAATTACTGAGCATGTAGTAAATCAAGGACAACAATAACTGGAAATAATGAACAGTGATATGTAATAACATGCAGACTGAATATAAACAGTATAATAGCAAGGTATCTTGCCTGGTGTGTCGCCTGGTATGGTGCGGTGTTCTCTGACACGTTTCAATCGTCCAATTGCCATGGTCGATGTAATGGTCCAAAATTGCGAGAGAATAGGAACATGTGATTAGTCTTGGTCAACGACGAAAAATAGAAGGAATTTAGGAGTAACTAAATATTTATACTAGTTTTAGAAATTATTCCCTTATTGTTTTGAAGACTAATTTTTATTACAAAATTTCAAGAATTGATTTTTTAGGCAAGAAAACTCTTAAGTTTATCAAAATAAAATTTCCTAGCTAACAAGTATATTTTTATTGGTTATAATACTTTCTAGAAAATATTTGAAATACTTATGAATTATTTTATATTTTTAGAAACTACACTTTATAATAAAAACATTTCTTGAACAATTACATATTTTTAAACCATTTATTATAATAAGAATATTTGATTTATATTTTACATATATATACCCATGATACCAAATTATCTAAACTAATACATACATTTACTAATAATAATAATAGTCCTAATAGTAATAATAATAATAGAACTAATAAATGTGATAATAATAAGAATAATAATAATAAAAGTACTGATAATAATAATAATATTAACAAATTAACAAATAATAACAATAATAATAAATATAATAATAATACTATTAAATAATAAAACCAACACTTATTGTTGTTCCCTTTTTAGAACTTAAGATAGGAATAAGGAAACGTGGGGGAGAGAGAGTGAATTCGAGGAGAGAAATGGGTTTCTCACCGGAATTAGAGGCGGCGTGCGGGGGTCGTACGCCGACGATGGCGCTGCGACGGCGCCGGGCAGAGGCTCGGTTCGGAGAGGGGCATTGCCGGTGGGGCTCCTTCGCCGGGACTGCTCGACGGCGGCACCTGTTGTGGAACGCACGGCGGTCGAGTTCTCGAGCGGAGGTCGACGGAGGTGACCCACCAGATCTGGACGGCGCTGGAGTGTTGATGGGAGGCGGTGGATGGGTGGTGCTCGTGGAGAGGCGGCGGAGGGTTTCGACAGTCGGAGAGGAGAGAGAGACGGGAGTCCGGGCTCCTCGACAACCGTGAGTGGGGCAGCTCCGGCTTCCCGGCGGCACTCCTCGGGAACTCTGGCGTGGGGCGGTCTCTTGGCGACGACAACTCGTCTGCGGAGCCTAGCCGGCGCAGTCGTGGCTGCCACCAAGGCGCAGCGGTCGTACACCCATGGCTCCGGTTCAGAGCTGATCTGTCACTGGTCGACGAAGGACGTGGTCGGATGAGGCTGCGGCGGGGAGTCTCGCGGCGGACGATTTTGCGCGGTGGTCGACGCCGGAGCGGCGAGGCGGGAGACAGGTGAGGGTTTGTATTTTATTTTCCTTTCTTTTCTGGTGCCTGGTGGTGATGGTGGTTGCAGTGGTTGTGGTTGTGGGTGGCGGCGATGATGACGTGGTGGTGTCGGAGTTGGTGTTCCTGGGATTTGGCCGGGGACGACGGGGCGTGTGCAGTCGGGCTGTTATGGTGGCGAGGGATGGTGGAAGGTTGGGAAGCTCGCGGATCCAAGGGAGTGGTTGGTCTGGTCCGCGGAACGACGACCGTGGCTTCGGCTGGGCGGCCAGCGGAGGGACGCTCGCTCGGGTGGGGCCGAGCGTGGCGTACGGCAGATAGGGATCCCGAGTGCGCAACACGCGGTGGGCGGCGGCACGTGATGAGGAGTTGGTTATCGAATAGGATTGATTTATCGTGTCGGGATTGTCGACACCGTGATGGAGAATAATGTAGATGTAAATATGGAATAAGAGTGGGACACGTACACGGACACGATGCACGAGTTGTTGTGGATGGAAAATTTCTGGAGGAGTACCTCTCCTTTTATAGGAGGTGGGAATTCCCAGTTGGATAGGGATTGGGAGAATTTAAATTTCCCATAGAAAATATCAAATTAAATTAAATTTGCTTTAAACTTTAAATCGTTCAAATCCAAATAAAACCTCCACTCATTTAATTCAAATGAAATCTTTTCTAATTTAAATTAGCATATTTAATCAAATATTAAAATCAACAAAATCTCAAGTATCATTTTCATAATTAAATAAATATAGAAATAATTAATTTCGAAAATCATGATAAATACTTAAATATTAAATTATAAAATAGCTTTTATAAATAACAAAATATTTTAAATATCCGCTTTCAAATTTTGTAAAATATTTGGAATACTTTTCATATAAAGCACAACTTTTCAAATCACCATTTATTTTTAAACGACGAACTAAATAACTCTTTTTAGAAATAAAAATATTTATCACATATTATTTTGAAAACTAAATTCTTCTATATATAAAATCTCTAATGTTTTACAAAATATGTACCTTGTACATATTCGCACTCGACGAGAAATTACGAAACACAAATCTCGCATGCTACAAAAATGCGAATTTGTATGCGACGTGCAGATACGAAGTATAAAATAATTACAATAAAAAAAATCGTAGTAGAAAATTAGGGGGTTTACATCCTACCCAACTTAAAATAATTTCGTCCTCAAAATTTAGGAGTAATTAGGGTAGGTAGGGCGAAGGGGATGGAAAGAGTTAATACGATATTTTCTTGGGACAAGATTGCAAACAAAATATTTGACGGGGAGGCAAGCGACATTTCAATGGCAATATGTCATTTGATCGACTAGGACAGAAAAATTTGATGGGTTCAGTTTAGATTACGATCATGTATATGACAATCAATCAATGACTAAGCTCAATCAATCTTAACATTAACCTAAAAAAAAGAACAACCTCATAAGTAGGTAATAAACTCTTTAATCCCTTGATATCATCAATATTCATGTAATCTCTCTTATCATAAATCGTTCTTTCCAAAAATTACTTTCGTTCCGCGTCCCTTTAAAAATTTATCAAAAACAAATATGATTATAAGTGCACTCTAACTTACTCTATCTCATCATAGAATTTCCAATAGTCTCAAATTTAGAATTCCATAGTCTCTATTATACTAGCTCACTTATATATCTTCCCAAATTATAATTTTCTCTAAAATTAAAATTCCAAAATCTTCAACCAATTTGGCCCAAGTAAAAGTTAAAACCTTCTTACTACAAATTTGTATTCATTGGTTAATGTACAATGCATCCATAGATTCCAAAATAAAAGTCCGTCTGCAATGTTCGATAAATCTTGAAAACTAACAGTATACCTTCATAACTCAATCTTCTATCATCATAATTGAAAATTTTCTATTTATTAGTCTCTCTCAAAGATTTGAATTCAACAATCTCAGTTTCTTGATGGTAGAAATGAAATTCATCTTAACTTTCTATTCATAATCATTTTAGAACTTTAATAAAAAATATAAAGGTTTCTTTCTTCAACAATTGGTTATCATAACGTCAACATTGTCTTTATCCAAAAATTAGCATCCCTAAATTTTATATATAAATTTGGTTCTTAAACCACCAACACTTTAGACGATTCTTCATTCGATATTTAGTTACCTTAAAACAAAGTTTGAAATTCGGGAAGTCTATTTATCCTTGAGTGTTTCATCAAAACATAATATATCATTCCTTACCTCATCTATTTAGATTTATCGCACATTTTCATTCACGTCCCATCTATACCTCATAATCTCGTAATTATCTTAACCACTACATTATTTATCCATGTTGTGGGGTTCTCCAATCTACCCTCTACTAACCCAAGATTGTCATGATCACATTCTTCTTCGAGCAAGGAAATCATAACATGAGCAAAATTGCATAGACCATAGAGAAATCAAGGTGAAATACGACAAGAAATTTAGTGAGAAGGGAAAAGAGTAAGGGTTGCAATATTGAAGAGCTAAAGATGTTATGTGTCTAAGTGATTCGAGATAAGACATGAAAATAAATGACAAGGGTTAAGCAGTCAAGATAAACGCAAAGTTAAGCATTTAATAAATTGCATTCACATATTAGGTCAAAAATTTGAGTCGATGTGGAGTCCATATCGGTACCATGGTAAGGGTTATGGTTGAGCCTTTATGACCCGAAAGTCATACCATAAACATAGAGTACAAGGAAACGTGTTTTAGTGGGACATGATATACCTACATGAAGGTGAGCTCGTCTAGATATTGCATGTGAAGTTTGTGGGAAAGAAAAGTCTAGTGTTGTGCTCCAAATATCAAAGTCACGATAGGGAACGCCGAATGATCGAAATAGAAAGTGGGTTTTTATAAGGTACTAGTTAATGCATATAAATAAAAGGTTAAGGCACAAATTAAAGATAATTCAGGAAATCTCGTAAATCAAGTTAAGATATGTTAGAGGCACAGTTTCTAGAGAGAGAATAGTCTCATTGATAAGGGTATGGTCAAGGGGATGGTTCTAATCATTTCTACGTTTCAAACAATTAGATGTCACGAATAAAGATCTAGATTTGAGGGAAGGTCGAGTAAGTCAAAGATATGTTCATCGGTTTGGTCGATGACTAACTATACTTGTGTATATGCAATCTTATAATAATAGGTGGTATGACAATCTAATGTGGAATACTTCTAGCTCACTAGGGTGACCTTACTTGCTTCTAGGCCCTTTACCAATGTATCTAAAATGTCAAGTTCCTCGAAAGTTTTCTCAATAAAATTTTCAAGATATTCCACCAAATTTCCTAATCATCTTAGGCTGTCAAGTTTAATCCAAATTTAAATTTCTAATCAATCTCAAAATAACCCTTGTATATCGCAAATCGAATAAATAATTTTTTTCCGAAAGTCTTAACTCAACATTTAAATAAGTTTATCAGCCGAAATTCATACTACAAAATGGAATAACTCCCGAATTTAATTCTATATCCTTCAAATGTGTATATCTAGCTTCCAATAAATCACAATTACTCTTTAAAAAAATTTTTCCACCAAAATTTAAATATCCATAATCGAGGTTTTATAAATCATTGATCATATGACGTAATTTAATTCAAAAAACATTTTACCAAAGTTTATCAATCATCCACAAATTTTGGTCAATCGTAAGTCATAGTTCCGCATTTAAAATTTTATGATCCTTTTCCAATTCAAATTTATATCCTTCCAAAAAGATGTATAGCTATAACTCGATAAATCATAAATGCTCAAGGACATTCAAAAATCAAAACGCAAATCAATCAATTTGTTTTCTCGATCTAGCTATCCTCTTGTGTATATCACCTTGTATTACCAAAATAAATTTCCATCTTTTGGAAGCGGTAACATGCTACTACCTAACTTGGAATTAACTAATCCTTAAGATCATATTTCCAGGAAAATAACTACCTTTATAACTCAAATAAAATCAATGCATATTAATTGTCAATGTAATCCATCTAGCCATGTATTTAACCTATGGGCATATACTAGTGTAGTCATCTTACTAAACACGAAACTAAGAATTTACGGTAGAAGGAGTCAAGCAAGATGCAATTCAAGGAGGTCGAACGAGAGTTCGGAATTTGAAGTCAATAAAGGATGTCAAGTAGGTGGATGAGATTCTAAACTCTAATCCTATATTGCAGGCCCACATCGGTACAATTACGTAACCGAAGTGACAAACTAGACCTGCATGGGCTACCACAAAAACATGTAACGCCCCAGTCCCAAAATACGTAGGACTAGAACGTAATCATGCCAGCTGTATACATACGAAGTATATGGACCATCGTATACATACATAAGCTATAAAATGCAGTAACCAAGGTACTAAATCTCATCAACAAAGATAAATAATAATATAAAGGCAACTTTGAATTTGTCATGTATATAATCGTTGGGCGGAGACAAATCTACTACCAACTACGAAAAAAAATACATAATAAAAGAAGGAGTTTGGCGAGCAAAGCGAAGACGATCAAAGCGCAATCATCCTCGAAGAAATAGTGACAATCATGGCCACAGCTAGAACACCTGCGAAAGACAAGAACACACACCTGGCGAGATAACCAGGTCCTCAGAGGGACGTAACAAGATACAATAAACATGCCATACAAATAATAAATATATAAAATATGCCACAAACAAAAGTAAGTGACAAGACTACAATAAGGTAATCTAACCATACTAAAGTGATCATGCAGTTGAGAAACAATCCTTCGACGTATGAGCCCTGGCTGTAAATAGGATCGGCATAGTCCCCGTATAGGGCACTAGGGGCTTACGTCTGTAACGTCCGAAGATCGTCAGAGGGCATCATGTGCAAGGGGCTACATCCATAACGCTCTGGAAAACGTCAGAGGGCGCCTGGAGCCTGCGTCTCCGGCGGAGCGCACAGGTAAGCAGGAAAGTACAAAGAAGCCCATACGTCAGGTATTGTTCTCCCCACCCAATGTACCTGTCAAATCGCATCCACGACCATGTACCTCTACTAACTGCTAAGTCTCCTAACACGCCTCTATTAGCAGTTAGTCCTAACGTATGCGCATGGGGGATCAGCCCACATGCAAGAACCTCTACATGCTACTCATCTCACACATCCTTGTGGTACAACTGTGTCAAGGTATATGCGACACATTACAAACGGTAGTCCCTTAACTCTAGGTTCATGTGCAACCAAAGGATAGTAACAATGTAAACTAATAATCATTGAGCATGTAGTAAATCAAGGACTGCAATAACTAAAAATAATGAACAGTGATATGTAATAACATGCAGACTGAATATAAACAGTATAATGGCAAGGTATCTTGCCTGTGTGTCGCCTGGTATGGTGCGGTGTTCTCTGACACGTCTCAATAGTCCAATTGCCATGGTGATGTAATGGTCCAAAATTGCGAGAGAATAGGAACATGTGATTAGTCATGGTCAACGACGAAAAGTAGGAGGAATTTAGGAGTAACTAAATATTTATACTAGTTTTAGAAATTATTCCCTTATTGTTTTGAAGACTAATTTTTATTAGAAAATTTCAAGAATCGATTTTTTAGGCATGAAAACTCTTAAGTTTATCAAAATAAAATTTCCTAGCTAACAAGTATAATTTTATTGGTTATAATACTTTCTAGAAAATATTTCAAATACTTATGAATTATTTTATATTTTTAGAAACTACACTTTATAATAAAAACATTTCTTGAATAATTACATATTTTTAAACCATGTATTATAATAAGAATATTTGATTTATATTTTACATATATATACCCATGATACCAAATTATCTAAACTAATACATACATTTAATAATAATAATAATACTAATAATAATAATAATCCTAATAGTAATAATAATAATAGAACTAATAAATGTGATAATAATAAGAAAAATAATAATAACAGTACTGATAATAATAATAATAATAATATTAACAAATTAACAAAAATAACAATAATAATAAATATAATAATAATACTATTAAATAATAAAACCAACACTTACTGTTGTTCCCTTTTTAGAACTTAAGATAGGAATAAGGAAACGTGGGAGAGAGAGAGTGAATTCGAGGGGAGAAATGGGTTTCTCACCGGAATTAGAGGCGACGCGCGGGGGTCGTACGCCGGCGATGGCGCTGCGACGGCGCCGGGAGGAGGCTCGGTTCGGAGAGGGGCACGGCCGGTGGGGCTCCTTCGTGGGGACTGCTCGACGGCGGCACCTGTTGTGGAATGTGCGGCGGTCGGGTTCTCGAGCGAAGGTCGGCGGAGGTGACCCTCCAGATCTGGACGGCGCCGGAGTGTTGATGGGAGGCGGTGGATGGGCGGTGCTCGTGGAGAGGCGACGGAGGGTTTCGACAGTCGGAGAGGAGAGAGGGGCGGGATTCCGGGCTCCTCGATAACCGTGAACGGGGCAGCTCTGGCTTCCCAGCGGCACTCCCCGGGAACTCTGGCACGGGGCGGTCTCTTGGCGACGACAACTCGTCTGCGGAGCCTAACGCCGGCGGCTGGACGTCGGCGCAGTCGTGGCTGCCACCAAGGCGCGGCGGTCGGACACCCATGGCTCCGATTCGGAGCTGATCTGTCACCGGTCGACGAAGGACGTGGTCGGATGAGGCTGCGGCGGGGAGTGTCGCGGCGGACGGTTCTGCACGGTGGTCGACGCCGCGAGCGGCGAGGCGGGAGACAGGTGAGGGTTTGTATTTTATTTTCCTTTCTTTTCTGGTGCCTGGTGGTGATGGTTGTTGCGGTGGTTGTGGTTGTGGGTGGCGGCGATGATGACGTGGTGGTGTCGGAGTTGGTGTTCCTGGGATTTGGCCGGAGACGGCGGGGCGTGTGGAGTCGAGATGTTATGGTGGCGAGGGATGGTGGAAGGTTGGGAAGCTCGCGGATCCAGGAGAGTGGTTGGTCTGGTCCGCGGGACGGCGACCGTGGCTTCGGCTGGGCGGCCAGCGGTGGGACGCTCGTTCGGGCGGGGCCGAACGCGGCGTGCGGCAGATAGGGATCCCGAGAGCGCAACACGCGGTGGGCGGCGGCATGTGATGAGGAGTTGGTTATCGAATAGGAATAATTTATCGTGTCGGAATTGTCGACACCGTGATGGAGAATAATGTAGATGTAAATATGGAATAAGAGTGGGACACGTACATGGACACGATACACGAGTTGTTGTGGATAGGAAATTTTTGGAGGAGTACCTCTCCTTTTATAGGAGGTAGGAATTCCCAGTTGGATAGGGATTGGAAGAATTTAAATTTCCCATAGAAAATATCAAATTAAATTAAATTTGCTTTAAACTTTAAATCGTTCAAATCCAAATAAAACCTCCACTCATTTAATTCAAATGAAATCTTTTCTAATTTAAATTAGCATATTTAATCAAATATTAAAATCAACAAAATCTCAAGTATCATTTTCATAATTAAATAAATATAGAAATAATTAATTTCGAAAATCATGATAAATACTTAAATATTAAATTATAAAATAGCTTTTATAAATAACAAAATATTTTAAATATCCGCTTTCAAATTTTGCAAAATATTTGGAATACTTTTCATATAAAGCACAATTTTTTAAATCACCATTTATTTTTAAACGACGAACTAAATAACCCTTTTTAGAAATAAAAATATTTATTTCATATTATTTTGAAAACTAAATTCTTCTATATATAAAATCTATAATGTTTTACAAAATATGTACCTTTTATATATTCGCACTCGACGAGAAATTATGAAACACAAATCTCGCATGCTACAAAAATACGAATTCGTATGCGACGTGCAGATATGAAGTATAAAATAATTACAATAAAAAAATCGTAGTAGAAAATTAGGGGGTTTACACCATCAGCTGAAAGCGCCAGTCGAAGGTTTCTAGGTCCTTTCGCAAAATATGGTCATTTCTGGTCAACTAGCTTCCATGATGAGGCATCTACAGGGTGACGAAGTTTACCACCAGCTACTCTTTTAAAAGCATGCCTAGTTAAGTCCCTTGCTGTCTGTGAGGATTGAAACATCCGTTTAAACCGGATAATGGAAGGAAAATGCCATAGAACTTTGAAAGGTATTTTTAATCAGAATTTGATGGGAACCACCATTTGCCTTCTTATATCTTGACGTTCCACAAGTGGGACATTCGGATAAATTGCTATACTCTTTTCTATAAAGTATGCAATCAATAGGGCATGCATGAATCTTCTTATATTCCAAACCCAGGGCAGTCATTAACTTCTTAGCCTCGTACATTGATAAAGGTATTTCATTTTGTGCTGGTAACATATCATGAAGTGATTTCAACAACTAAGAAAAGCTACTGACAGACCACCCGTATCTTCCTTTAATGTTATACAATCTCATCAAGTCCGATAGGTTTGTATACTTTGAACAACCAGGATAAAGAGGCTTTTTAGCATCTTCAAGTAGAGATTTTAAATGCCTTTGGGTCACCCAAAACTTATTCATATGCTGCATTAACCGTTTCTACAGCATTTGCACCATCTTCAAAGGAGCCACATTTATAGTTACATATTTGTTTATCACTTGCTATAATGCTTGTCGATCATCTACAAAGGTGTTCCTCTCCATGACAAATCTATATTGTATAAATTCGATTGATACCCCTACTAAACAAGTGTTTTCTTACGTCCCCTAGCTTTTAGAATTTCAAATTTTCATATTTTTGCATGGACATCGAATAGAAATAGGATTATTCAAATGGAGCTTTGCAAACTTAATAAACTCTTCTACTCCTTCCTCATATTCACTGCACATTCTATCCTTCGACATCCATGATTTAGACATGCTTGTCCTGTCTGATGTTCCAATTATATCAATCAAAAGTTCAACTGGAGTAGATTATATAACCAGGTTATAAATCTACCTGAGCAAAAGCGTTAGATGACTGTAATCCCGAACTCAATCTTGGTGCTCCTTTCCTTCCTATAATAAGAATGAGGCAGCAAATTAGTATATTGATCTAGTGTACTGCAACATATCAGTTTCAGTTCTGTGAATAAAAAAAAATCCTAGGCCACGACACAGTTGAGTATGCCAATAAAACCAACAAATTGGAAAAAATTCCTAGGATACGACACAGTTTCAGTTTTGTCAATAAAAATAAAACCCACATCATATGGCAAAATTGACCCACAAAAAACCCTACTGATTTTTAAATAGGATACGACACAGTTGAGTATGCCAAAATTGACCCACGAAAAACCCTACTCACTCTCAAATAGGACACGACACAGTTGAGTATGCCAATAAAACCCACATAAAACCCTACTAATTCACAAATAATACATGACACAGTTACCAAACATAAAAAACCCTACTCTTAATAAAATCCACAAAAACCCGACTGTCAATAAAATCCCTATTTACCACATACAAGAAACCCTACTCTCAATAAAATCCATAAAAAAAACCAACTGACAAAAACCCTATTCTCAATAAAATCTACAAAAAACCCAAATTTTAATTTGCATCACCATAAAAAATTGCAGAGAGAAAATACGGAATAGAATTGTACATTACCGTATGGTGAAGACCGAAGTTGTCGTATGGTAAAGTTGCTGCCGATGATAGGTTTTTGGAGAGGGAATGTAGGCCGCCGAGGAGATCGTGGATGCCGAGGAAAGGGTTTTAGGGAGTGGAGGGAGAGTGTCTTCTGAGAGGAAAGAGAAATGACTTGAGAAGAGCGATTTTCTGAAAGGAACGAGAGGAGAAGAGGGGTTTTCAGGGAGGAGAATTTTTTTTTGAAGAGATGCGGGCTCTTGAACAATGTCGCTGCTATTTTCTTAATATATTAAACCGTCCCTAACCCAAAATATTTGGAATATTTACGATAATAGCATCTGAAATAGCCACGAGAATTTCCTTCCTGACTTTAGTTAACGTCTTTAACCTAACCGTTAAGGAAAATAGGTGGATTTCGTGACGGTTCCCCAAAACTCGTCAATAAAAGGGTACAATATTTTACACTTAACACAAAATAGGGGTTTATTGACACGAGGCCTAAATCGTCAAGTAAAACAGCTTAGTTGACGTGTTTTACCGACCGTCAATAAAAAACCATCACCAAATGTTATTTTTCTTTTAGTGAGAGAAATATATTTAATCATTTTGTGCACATTTGTATAAACTGATCACTGAGAACAAAATAAAATGACCACAAGTCCTACAAGTCAACACAGTAAACAAAATCTAGTCTTAAACTGTTCACAAAAATAATTGAATTACAGTAATAGCATCGACATAAGTAGTAGCAGTATAATGAACTTACTAATTCTCACTAAATTCCTAAAAATAATAAAATAATTGAATTTCAAAAGCTTATACAAAAAATATTCTCATGTTTTTTCATAAAGGTGTTTGGCTTCTCATGTTTTAATCTACTGCAACTGCAGTCAGGGATCCTACAGTTTATCAACTGCAGAGCCTAACGACATTTACACACAATAAGCACAACTTCAGTGCTTATTGTCTTTTCCACATATACCACCTAGAAAACCATCCTAAGTTATATATTTCCACATATAGACATGCATTCAGGGATTTATTAATGCCCTCTAATAGATTTATCTCTAACAGATTTACCTAGAATATGGCATGAGTTCTATCACAACTCATGCCATATTCTAGGTACTAGACTATATTGCAACCAAATATCACTGCACACATATGCACAGACTGTTATACATGTAGTATTCTAGTATGAATACACCCTCAGTTGCATCTTTTTTTGCTGATATTGTGGACATGAACTGCTATATTGTGCAGTTATTGCAACTTATTTAACCTTAGGATACCAAATATCTTGACACTATGTTACACACTTCTATCTAGAATAATCAGACTCTTGACACTGTCCTTTAGATACTAATGGTATTTCGATACCAAGATACACACCTATCCTAGCATTACTTGACCATCATTTGTTTTTAGGATACACACTAACACATACATATACTTTTCTACGATACTCACCCTCTACATATTCATCTCACCCTACTAATTGGTACATGAGTACCATGATACTACCCCTACTCACATACATTTAATTTCAATATCATACATAGATACATGTATTTAGGTGTACCCATCTCTCTCTATTCTTGCAGCATGTTCTTGTACAAAGCATCATAGAAACACCATGCTCAGGACTGCCCAACTCTGCTAAAATTTATTGGTACAATTTATCTCTGTTGCACACACCAACTGATACCTTAATCTATAAGATATAGGAAGTACACACAACTGATACCTTGATTTAGCCATAAAGACAGGCAAAAAGTATTCATACCATATGGCTTTTGGTCAAAGATATTTATTACTTTTGTATGCTACAACAGCAACTACAGGAAACCCTTTATCAAAATTGTATACCCATACCATAGTAGAAAATGAATAAAAGTAACAACTAAATTATGATGTAGAAGCGCAAATGCAATCTCAAAGCATAAACAAAATAAGAGAGGTTTAGTACAAAACAAACAAGATGTGGGTGTACTTGGTACATGTTGCTCTCAAAATTAAAAATAGTAATCACATTCCAGAGCTAGCTTTACGAAATTATTGAAACTGAACAAATGGGTATATGGTTTATCGACACAAATATGTGCATTGATAGAAGAGTAAACAAATAAGACGGGAATAAAATTTAGATAAAAACTGATAGTAAAGAGAAGATAGGAAAAAAATTGCAACCTGCAAAAATTGATACTTCATAGCCTCTCCAAGTTGAATGCCTTCGGCCTAGGAATCAAGATTTGGACTTCCAATAATACTATAGATTTTGGAAATCTCATCAACTTTACTGCACAAGGAACAACAAATAAACTATAAAGTGAATAAAAAGACAAATAGTGCATCCATATTGAAGTGTCATTTATGTAGGACCTTTGAGCACCTCTAGAGGGGGTTAAATAGAGTGTGTGAGTATGCAGCAAAAAATATCACCAACAATAAATAAACTATAGTAAAGTAAGAGTCAAGAAGATCAAACTTAGTGACACAGCGATATATACTGGTTTTCCTCTAAGAGGACTAGTCCGGTCTCGAGTACTCTTGCTCGATGTTAATCCAGTATGGCACAAGCTTTAATTGAGCGCTAGCGAATCTTACAACACCGTGCTTGGTGACGAGCGCACGACCTAATCCAGAGGACGATTTGAAAATTGGAATATTTTTTGAATGCAGCCTCCGATACAACTCTTCAACAGTAAATCGATATTAAACAGAAACTGGCTTGGCTATGAGTAGTATAGGCTTGATTTGAAAGTGGAGCTCGTAGAAAATACTTAGGAATGAATAGAGAAGAGAAGATTGAATGAATGAGTGATTGATTGAGTGATTTGAAAATGTGAAAGTTCTTCTCTACTTATATTATTTTTGTATACCGATTTGGGCAGAGTTCGGATGCAGAAATCTTGCATTTGAACGTTGGATGCATATTTGGAGGAGATTCAAAACCAAATTGAACTGACCTGGACCGAACTCGGGCCGAACTCGGGCCGAGTTCTGCCAAGGTCAGAACAGAACTGTTTGGGCCAATTTTGGTTGGGTTTTGGGCCTTTTAGTATGTAGACTTTTGGATATGTATTTGTGGATAGGTAGGATATATTTTTATGTGGATTGAGAAAAAGCCTAAGCCAATACCTATCATGATCAATCTTACATATTCTTCCTAGACTCAATAAAAATAACATTACAGAAGAAATATGAAAAAGACTTGACTTGGTTCCATTGCTTTGGGTTCTTGATGACGATGCGATATTTGTATTTTGTAGCAATAGGACGCAAATTTAGGATGCAGATGTTCTTCTGACTTGAAATATGTAAACCTGTAGCAGTGTATATATTTTGCATATCGACCAAAGTTGACGTTGATTATCAAAATCAGGTGTGATCATTTAACCAATGGACCAACAATCTTTCCCATTTTGATAATTGACAAACTTTGAGTCTATACCAAAATATAACAAATAATATGTAACTTTGAAATTTATCCCTGACTTGTTCTGAATCGTGAAAATTAATTATTTTGAAATTTTTGGTATAAGCTCTTTCTCCCCCTTTGTCATGTACTCAAAATGTGGCTCCCCGCAATTTGTGAATCAAACAACAACAAAGAAGGCCAGTGTGGGCATTTCGCTGGTTGCAAAGTATTCGGCCTTCGCACTTGGTTTATCGAAACAAGAATCATTGCTTCCTGGAGCCGTACCTACCGAGTCGGTTTGCCTGCCAGTTTGGTTACACTTAGCTGATGTTGAGAAACCCCAGTACTTGCTTGGAGTTTATTGGGAGTTTGTTAGATGGGGCCCGTGGTTGGTAGTATTACAATGCTGGGTGTACGGAAGTGCGGTTCACAATACCTCTTCGAAATGCATGGCCGTACATTTTGTTTTCCGCCGTCAAGCTCTATTGTTTGATGCATGCTATATCTCCTGGCTATGATAGGGAGACTAGTTTCATCGTCGGGACTCAACTAGAGGCGTCGGAGAACATGCTGGCAAAAGCTCGGGTGTACCGTCTGACAGATGTTGCAGCTCCTGTGGTAGCCCCAGCAACACAAGTAGAGGGCTCACAGGAGGAATCTGCAGCTAGTCAACTGAAGAGACGTGCTTTGACAGATGCAGGTTTTGCTGCGCCTAAGAAGCCTAAAAAAATATTGGCAGCCAAGTTAGAGGCGATCGTAGCGCCCCCAGTAGGATCGACAGAGTCCGCTCCCGTGGTAGTAGGTGAATTAATATCGGCTCAATGCGATCTTTCTCTTCATGTATATTTACTGCCTCTTTGTTTACAGGAAGTGACGAAGAAGAAGTCCTGGTCTTCAAAGCAAGGTCCGGACAGACCTATTAAGAAGGAGGTAGCGAGCTCATCCGATGAGCATATTCCCCTATTGTACGGTCTACCGTGGAGGAGGGACAAGATGATGATGTTCAAGTGGACGTTCCAACCACCTTTTACTATACTGGAGATGTTGCTGCTGACATAGTGGCATCTAAGAACATCGAACCTTCCCTGCAGACTGCTCGGGAAGATAAAGTAGGACCTTCGCTGGTGGTAGGACAACCAACCACGGGCATAGGTAAGAATATTGTTGTTGAGGCTCCGAAAGAGTCATTAATACGAGGAACTCCGGGTAAAGAGGTGGATTGGGACACATCGTCCCCGGACGACTTTCCAGATGAAGATATTAAGAACGTAGAGGAAGGCACCGCGATAAGCAGAGGAGAGAAGACTGGAGAGATGGTAGCTGAACCCTCTCTTGATCGTGATAGGGAGGAACCGGTTTCGCGGTCAGATCTTCTAACTATACGGGGGCCAGAGGTTGAGATGATTTTACTGTCGAGCCCCACTCCTGTCCCAGCGACAGAGGTCGAGGCGAAAGAGATGGTTCGGTTATCGAGTCCTACCCTTGTCTCTGCGACGGAAGTTGAAGTAGAAAAAATGCCTTGATTGCCGAATCCTACTCGTATCTCGGAGGAGAAAGAGAGAGAAGCTACCCCTGTGCCTCTACCAGGGGGTGGAGCGGAAGAGCCAGCCCCGGCTATATGTGTTGTTTCTGAGCCTGCTACAGCGGGTCTTGATGTTGGTGGACCTTCTAGAGCGGGTCCTGATAAGGGTAAGGCCCCTATGGTGGAGGAGGCTCATTCTGCCCAGTCCACTTGGGGGACTATAATAGCTCCTTCGAAGTATTTGGCTACAACATTTCTGGGCGTTGACGTCGTTGCCCATGAGACAAAGACTGGTTGTATTGAGACTCCGGGATCGGGGTCATCTCAGAAGGATTTGAGTCCTTTGTCAGGCCAAGATATGACACCCTCCCCAGATTTGGCTACCCTTCCGGTTCATACGGGGATCCCGACGGCTCCTCCCATGATGCCTCAAGTATTAGCCGATGTAGACGAATATGTGAAGTATACCGTCGAGGCTGTGTACAAGATACTGAGGAGAGGGGTGTACGCTGTATTGGAAGAAGCTGGAAGCTTCGCGACTGCGAAGGCGATGGCGATCCCGCACTCGGGTTGATCCGATCTCACCATGGTCATGACCATATGGCTGAGATCTTGGAGGCTTCTATTGCTGAGCTCGATTATCATCTTACTGAGCTCCGGAACATTCGGCGGAATGATCTTTCTGCTTTTATAGAGGAAGAGCAGGGCAAGTTGGTGGCCGAGGTTGAGTCGGCCTATATGGACACCATGGCTATCTGGGAACAAGAGCTGGCCGATGCTGAGGCCAAGCAGAGGTTAACTTCGTCTATGGAAGAGAAGGCCAATCTCAAAAATCTCTGAACGCTAGCATGGTGGATGTTGATGCCAAAATCTGCCTTCTTCAGGAGCAGCGGGCTTAACTCCTGGCAATTCTGTACGAGTGCAGGCCGAACACGTCATGCTTACAGAAGAAGCGACAAAGTTTACTCGTCATGTGGCCCTCTTATTTCGTCAGAAGAAGGAATTGGATGACAAACATGCGGCTGACATCGCCTCTGAGGCCAGGGAAGTGATGCGTCGTGAAGCTGAGCGTGGGGTCTTAGCGACTGTGGAGACCAGAGTCGAAGCTTTGAGGCACCGCATTGATGAGCTGTCTGCTGACCCTTAGTTCCTTCATTCTTTTTGCTTTTTGTTTTGAGATACAGTTGTCGCTTTTTGTGTCTTTTCTATGCAAGATGTAGTCCTTTACTTTATTTTATGAAGAAATAAAGAACTTTTGCTTTGTTTAACTTTTGTGATGAACTTGATTTTCGTGGACCTATTATCTTTTTCGCACCTTGGTTTCTAGGTATAGATAATAAATTAAGAGACGGAACCAGCATATTTACTCAGAGGCAACATAGACGTGGTAAATACGGGGTTAATGGTTGAGTTTTCCTACTTAGAGGTAATATGGACATGATAGGAATGGACTCGGTGAGGATATAAGGAACAACTCAGAGATGATATGGACGTGGATGTTTAATATTTGTAGAGTAACAACGCGGGGGTTGTTAGATGGGATGTTTACTCAGAGGTAATGTGGACATGGTAAACATGGCATTTAGCGTCCTCTTACGAAATATAAGTTTTAGCTTTGTGGGGGTGTAGAGAAACAACTCAAAGGTGATATGGACATGGATGTTTTCTACTGGGGAAAGGGTGTATTGGAGCGACTAAACTCCAGAAGCACGTTATTATCAAGGGGGATGAACTCGGTTGGTCGAGCTCATAGGTTCTCCTGCTGGGGAGACGGAAGTACATGTTGAGAGATTTTAAGAATAGCACTTCTTTAGGAACTTTTCGTTGATTAGCATCATGAACAAGTCCCCATTTGATTTTGTGAGCCGGATAAGCCCCGTTAGAGTATACCGTCTCTATGACGAAGGGGCCTTCCCATTTGGGTTCGAACTTTCCTGGTGTCTTGTGAGTCATCACCATTGATTTTCTAACTGATAAAACAAGGTCTCCCACTTGGAAAGTCCTTTGTTTGACCATCTTGTTGAAAGCCTGTGAAATTCGAGCTTGGTAGAGCTCGATGCGCTGTTGAGCCAAGTGGAGTTTTTCGTCTAGTACCTCCAATTCTTACAGACGGTGTCGCTGATTGTCTTTCTCTGTCAATTGACTTGTAATAGCCACTCGTAACGAGGGGATCTAGATTTCCAGAGGCATCACTGCTTCTTCACTCCCATAGACCAGGAAGAATGGTGTATTGCCCGTTGGAGTCCGTACCGTTGTGTGGTAGGCCCAAAGGTATTCGCCTAGCTTCTCATCCCAGTCACGTTTACTGGTTGACACAACCTTTTTGAATAGCTTGACAACAGTTTTATTGAAAGCTTCAGCCAATCTGTTTGCTGCCGGATTGTAAGCGGTTGACGTCTCGTTCTGAATGAGATTCTTGTCACAGAATCTGCTGAACACATGGCTTATGAATTGCAGACCATTGTCGTGGATGATCGTCTGGGGTACCCCGAAACGGTAGATGACGTGATGTTTGATGAAGCTGATCACCTTCGAGCTCTTCACCTCAGTCAGCGGTACTGCTTTCGCCCACTTAGAGAAGTAGTCAGTGATTGCCAGGATAAAGCGATGACCTCTAGATAATGGAGGGGTAATTGGTCCCACTATGTCCATACCCCAGGCTTCGAATGGACAGGTGGCAACCGTAGGGTATAGAGGCTCCGAAGGTCGATGGATGAAGTCAGCTTGGAGCTGACAAACACGGCACTTCTTCGTATACTCAGTAGCATCGGCCATCATAGTGGGCCAGTAATAGCCCATACGTCAGAGTCGGTCTTGTAGCTTAGGACCAGGTTAATAAGCTTCTCATATCCCGTGTCACGACCCGTACCTGCTTTTCGGGAACGAGACATGTCCAAGCCAGCCTACGCCGCAGAGTCGGCGGTAGAACGCTGTCACGGCCAAGATGCTCAAAATCACAAAATATAACAACTATTGCTCATTCAAATTTCTAGATTTATTACAACATTTACATTTAAGGAAAAATATAAAGTTTTACAATTAATGAAAATGATATAACTTCTATCTAATTTCTAGGTTTCTGTCTACATGTACACCCGTATCTCCCAAAGCTAAGTGAAGCCACAGCTAACCTGAAAAATATTGGTTTTCAATCAGGAATGAAACAAGCACACAAACTGAAGGCAATGCAAAAATACAATAGAATTAACAAGACATGAAAATAGCATATGAGAGATAAAAACTAGAAAGTACTAATAACATGGCACGGTGGAGAAGACAAGGAAAAATAAATAAAATACAACTACCTATGTGATTTGAAATATCCGTTTTGATATGTGAACGGCTAGGGGGTAAATTCGGCACCCTGTATGTGTCGTGTGCAGCTACTATTATTTACGAATAGACATCATGGGGATAGTTCTGGGTAGTCCATATGTCTACTAAGATATTTCCCCTCCCGACTACTCCGTGTGACAAGCGTGTCAACAAGCAGCAAGATATATGTATAAACATGAAATGTATAGACTACTATGAATCGAAAAGCAATCAGAGAGTGTATTTGCCTGGGTTCTTAGCTGGTGAAACCGATAATCCCGTTGGGTCCAGGATAGTCCAGGTATCTAGGGTCGATGTGAAGGAGTCCAAACTCGTCAAAGAAATAAGAAGTACGATTAGTTATGGTCATGATTTATGATCGAAGAGAAACTCGTAATTAATATAGGTAACTATTTTGGAAAAATATTCATAATATTAGAAACTATATTCTCTAGCCAAAGTACCTTTAGAATACTTGAAATTCGAGAAAGACTTATTTAGGGAAAACCCTAATTTTAATTGGATAGAAAATAATAATACGACAATATTTTTAGGCCAAAAGCTTTATTTAAAACACCATAATATATTTTAGAATTCAAAATTCAATTTAAATTACATATAGGTCAAGCACAAACTATATTTGGAAGATAGCTACAAATATTGTCTAAGTCAAAAGCAACACTACAAAATAACACAATAATATAATTTAGAAAATACAACAAGAATATTTGTAGGTCAAAAACAATCTTTGAAAAATATCTAAAAATAAAATATACATAACTAATTTAGAAAATATTTATAACATTTAAAACCCATATTTTATTAGTCACAATATTCTTAGGTAAATACTTGAAATCACTTTAGGGCTAAAAACATAATCTTTGCATATAAAATATTCGTATACATATAGAGACATAAAGTTATATATGTAATTATATATTTGTTTTGAATAACGTTTTATAAATAACCGGATATGCAAATATAAAATAACACCTATCATAATTACACCTATACAAATTCATATTTAGTAATTTTTTTGAAATAACATCCAGATACGTATATATGTACATATATAAAGACCCATATATACAAATATATATATATATATATGTTATTACATATATGGAACATCACCATTATAAAAAGAAATATATTTGTGGATACATATATTCATAAAAATTTACATATATAAAATAAGTCCACAGAATTATTATCATCTATACCTATGCTTTGATCTTATTTACACAGTACATATAAATTTAATAAAATATTTATCATACTTATATAACAAGGAGATGTATATGTAATTGCTATACATTTATATAAGACATCTACACATAATTTTAAGCAAGGAGAAGGGGTTTAATATAAATATTATGGTAAATAAAAAAGATGGAGAGAGAAGGAATCTAATAACTTGTTGTTTCCTTTTGCTTCCTACGTGAATAGTAGGAAACATGTTAGCATACATGTCACGATCCGCACCCGGATATACGGGTACGAATACGTGGGCCATGCCCAGCCTACGCCGCAGTATCGGCGGTAGAGCGCTGTTAAGTACCCGATACTAACTACAACATCTAAAGATCCATAACTGGAAATGTACTCATGTCACATCACAAAAAGTAAGGAAGATAAGACAAGAAATAATAACAATATTACTAGAACAACTAGAATCTATAAGGATCATATGAGACAGGAATAAAATAGAGGAACAATAGCAAAACTAATAACAACCAGACCTAGAACTCCTGAGAGACAACTCACGGTGAAGAATACCGAGTACCACCCCAGCTAGCAACATCCTGTAGTCCAAAATTGAGGGCATAACTACTCCTAAAATTTTGTCAACATATCCAGTCAGGATGGAACGAGCACAAATCTCAAATAACAGTTCTAATTAGACGATATTGAAAATGTAATAGTAACTAGAGAGAATATACAAGAAATCATGAAATGTACATGTGAGTATCATGGCAAGGTAAGCTGTAAATCTAGAGCTAGAACAAGACAAGTAAAACTGATCATGGCATGCATAAGAATCAAGAATCATCTATCTAAGTGTGTGAGTACTAGCTACAACATGTGGCCGGCTTGGGTCTGCACAAGGTCATGAGCTAGCCAATCATACGTGTGGTGTAGGATTGGCATTCACAAGGTTCACAAGATATACAAGGCGGGTATTGACCACACATCTACACCAATACTCCCCGTCCCCGACTAGTATAGTGGATCCAACCATGACACATCATGACACACGATTCTCTGAGAGGGTAGCTAGCCTTCGCAGGAATCGTGTCTATATAATGCACAAGGAACAAGAAAGACTTGCACAATATATACCAAGAAAAGCGAGGAATAACATCTCATGACAGGATCTAGAGAAATACCAATCCGTGTGAACAATGTGTCAAGAGAACAAGGATATCTACACTAAATACAAGAATCATTGACGATATCATAAAACAAAAATATTATCAGAGAATGTACTCACATGTGATATGATGGATAAATCGACTGAGTCTAAGAACAGTGCCTCGAGGACCTATAGGTGGAATACTGTACCAATATAAGGGTTTGGAAGTAAAATCAAGTCATACTAAGTCAAACTAGGTCAAGGCAAGTCAACCAAGTCAACTAGGTCAAACTGGGTCAAAGGTTAACTTATAATTGACTTTTGGTCAACTGGTCAACTCTAGGTCAACCCTAGGTCAAACTAGGTTAATGTTGACTAACAGTTGACTTTTGGTCAACTGGTCAACTCTGGTCAAGTTCTAGATATTTATAGGCCAAGTGTTGACTGATAGTTGACTTTTGGTCAAAGCAGTCAAACTTGGTCAACCGAGGTCAAAACTAGCCTAAGCATACTATTCCTAATATTTACCTACTAAGATACCATATATCTTGGTCAAACAGGATCAACTCAAATCTAAAAATTAAAATATCAAGTTGTACCTCGTTATTCGTACATCGAAACATATGACACGCAAATCGAGATAAGAAAATCAACGGTAAGGTTAATAATCTTATCACAGTGATCCACATGATCATCTTGCCAATTTCAGCGATGTGAGATCACTGGAATCGACTGATCTCAGTTTTGTTGTATAATTCCGAAATACGAACTTAATAAGAAATAATTATAAATAAAGGTAATACACAAAGAAATATCTACAGACATTGTCGGATGATGAAACAAACATCACCAACGTATCCAGAATGGTCAAATTAGCTAGGATAGCCTATCCATAAGTCCAATTTAGACACAGGGGCAAAAGGGTAATTTCGGGTCAAAACGGTGTCCATGTCGGACCCGCTTTGCACCGAAAAATGTGCAAGAATACTAGTCTACCAAACCTAACAAATTATATGTCTACGAATCCAGAATGACGATACGAACCTAACGGAGTATCCAGAATTGGATTCCGTTGACCCGATCTCAAATTGGTCCGTTGACCAGGACATTAAAATTCTGATTTACACGGAAAAGCATGTCGGAGCCAATGTCCTCAAAACTCAGCAAATTATATGTCAGTGACTCCAGAATGATGATACGAACTCAACAGTATGTCCAGAATTGGATTCCGATGATACGATCTCAAAATAACCCGTTGACCCGAATATTGGTATCCGATTTGCATCAAAATACGTGTCGGAACTAATGTCCACTAAAACCTAGCAAATTATATGTCAACGAGTCCAAAATGACGATACGAACTCAACGGTATATCCGGAATTGGATTCCGATGAGCCGGCGTCAAAAAATCTCGTTGACCCGGACTGTGGGGCCCACTTTGTACCGAAATGCGTGCCAGGGCCCACGTCCTCCAAATCTAACAAACTTTATATGAAAACGTGCCAGAACGATGCCACGAGTCTACTGGTGGTGTCAAAAATTGAATTCGGAGTCCCGGGCTCAAAAATGAAAATTAACAACTTGGAAATTACGAATTTGGACGACCAACTTTGGCGTCGAATTCAACCAATCAAACGTGCTCACAATGAAACGAGACTTAAGGGGTAGGAAGAGGGTTATACCAGCTGCACATAGGAACCAGTGTCATGCCAGACAGAGCTGCGATGGAGGAGATACGAACCGACGAAGTTGGCTCAGCAAAACTGTCAAAAAATTACACAATTTAAAACGTCAACTTTGTGGCCGGTTTTAATGTATCAAACGATAAAATTAACGGACAAAAATTGATAAGAGTGAAGGGGTATATACCGAGATTGAGACGGAGCAAAGAAATTGCCGATCCAATGGTCGAATTTTCTAAAAAATGCGCACGAAGTCGCTGGTTTGAGATGCGATTTCTAGATCCATTCCGAGCTCGCACCGACGGGAACTCGTGCCAAACGCACGAATCGGACGTTTCTCGTGCCGGGAACGCAGGGACTCGCCACGGGGGCCTGCCCGGAGGTTCGTCGGAGGTGGTTCGGCCGGCCACGCGGCACATGGCGGTGCGCGGCGGCCCGTGCGCGCAAGGGGCGGCCCGTGCGCACGCGCGATGGCCCGTGCGTGCGTACGGCGGCCCGTGCGCGCGTACGGCTGCCATTGTTCTGCGCTGTGCTCGCAGCTGCTGCTGTATTAGCTGCTACTGCTGCCCGCGGGGGGAGGGCTCGCCGGCCTGGCACAGCGGCGACACAGCCAAGGGGCACGGCGGGGCTGCCCGATGGCGGCGGAGGCGACGGTTGAAGTGGTGGAGGTGGGCTGGGGTGAGGATGAAATGGTGATTGTAGAGAAGAAGATTAAGGAGGAGGCTGGAGCGGTGGAAGAGGGGGTCGGCTATGGAGGTGGTGGTCGGCAGTGCTTGGGAGCTAGGCTCGGGAGGAGCTCGGGTTGGTGATGGGAATGGTGTTGCTGTTGTATTCCTTAGGAAGTGAGAGAGAATTAATTATGTGTGTGTGTGGGAAATTGTGTGGTGAGGATGGGTTGGGATAATCAATGGTTAGGATTTAATATGAGGACTCTAGGAATTAATTAAGGGGAGTTGTCCATTTAATATTTTAAAAAAATAGATAGAGTAGGGATTTAATATTTTGTAGGAGAATTAGGGCATGGGTGTCCATGAGGGGTAACATGAAGTTTGAGTTGGGTTAGGTTGAGCCGGGTCGAGTCAAAATCGGACATGGTGCAATATTTGAATTTAAATATGTATTTATGATTATGGGTAAATAAGTAACATGTGGGGACTCAAATAAATGGGACACAAGTGTCAAGTGGGTAGTAGGCTTCATGTGGGCCATGTCCATATTTTGGGTCGAGTAGGTTGGATCGATGTCGGGTCCTGAAATTAAATTGGAAGTCAGGTCACAAATTACGGTAGATAATTAATTGGCCTAAATTGACCCAAAAGTTGTGCGAAAAAATTGAAGCACAAGATGGTGTGTCTGAGTGGGACACGAAGGTCATGGGTGAAGTGTGTCTCGAGTAAATCATGCATGACAAGTTGGTTTCAAAAAAATGACTAGCCTTGTGCTCCTAAATTAAAAGTCATGGTAACGTGCATATGATGATCAAAGATAAAAGTGGGAAAATCAATTAATAATTAATTAATGATCAAATGGTCTAAATTGACCCGAAGTTGTGTGAAGTAAAAAGAGTACAAGGGAACAAGTTTGGATGGAACATGATATATCAATGCGAAGGTAATCTTGTCTACTACACACTGATGAAGGGAGTTTCCAAAGATTGGCATCCCTGACACTCCAGAAGTCAAAGTCACGGTAAAGAGCATTAAAACAAATAATAATCAAATAATAATATTTATTGAAAATAATTGATTTATAAAATTGAAAAAAATAAGCCATAAATTCAGGGGGCTTACAATACAAAGCCTTCATGCTAAAAAGAGAAATGAGAGGGGGCTATACCAAAGTGTGGTGTTTGTTGTTTCAATTCATTTGGGAGTATACTGTTGTTGATATTTCTTCTTTCTTCTTCCAAGTAAAGGCCGCCAACATCCTTGTAGCACCGAGAGGAATGAGTCGGGTTCTGCCGGTTGGCTGGAAACTCTCGGCAAGGGCGGTCACAAGGCCAGTTGTAGAGGGTTGTGATGCCACACCGGTGGTCGTGGCCTTCCACCCACACGGCTGCGGCATGCTCCAGCGGTCAACAGGGACCTATCAATGATGTTGCTTATGACGTTCTCGGTTAGTGGTAGCCTACTCGATGAAGGCTTTGGCTAGACGTTACGACCGATCGACGTGAGGGTTCGGTAGCACAGGTTTGGGGCTCGACGGAGTGTGAAAAGGCATTGTTAGGCGCGGAGGTGGGCTATCCCGGTAAAGTTGCACTGACGGAGAGCGACAACTTGAGGATTGGACGGCGCGTGGAGAAATGGTGGTTGTGGTGGTCCACCATGATGGTAGAGGCTTTTGTAGTGTGAAGAAGAAGGTGAACTTGAAGAGAAGAAGCTCTGACTTGTATGGGGTTCACTCCTTTATGAGAAAAGGGAGGGGCAACACTGCTATGGCATGAGGAGAAGATAGAGTTATTTGTTTGAAGAAGAAAGGAGTCTCCTCTGTGGAGCAATAGAGAGGGTGAGGAGACGTAGAAGATTTTGCAATGGTCAGGGACCCAAAATATGGTGGCGACTGTAGGTTTCTTGGCAGGAGAATTAGATGAGGGAAGAGAAAGCTTGGATAGAAGGAAAATCTCTCGTTAAATAGAGTCAAAAACTTCTAGTTTGATAAGAAGTACAATTTTTAGAAGATAAAGTCTTCCCTTTAATTTAAAACAAAAGATATCTAAAATCAATTTAATCTAGTCATAATCTGTTTAATAGATAATAGTAATAACTTAAAATGCAAATTCAAATACCAACTAATAATATTTTTTATTATCAAGATATCGTAAAGTATATTTTATAAATCCAATTTTTATTTAAGGAAATACTTTGATAAAATCTTATTAAGGAATTATTTATCCTTTAATACCTATATAAATTTCATTAAAATAACTACTAATAATTTTCATAATTTTAGAGAATTATTATTCAAATGAAAGCCCAAAATATTACAACCAAATATAAAATAAAGTTTATGCACATTATTTAGAATTATATAAACCAAAATAAATTATAGGCCCAAAATACCAGAATGTTTATATGTATTCATATATAAATATTTAACCCAAACTAAAACCAGTAATGTTTTATACGACGTTCCATTACTGATTTAGCTCAAACCTTTTTATTGTACTACATAAATAAATCTGTTTATATATAACCCAAGTCTTAAACCCAAATACTTAAAAGCTTATTAAGAGAACCCAAAGGGAACCAAAATATAACACCCTTTAACTAAATAGTTATACATCAAAACATATAAAGCCTAAATCAGTTTGAAATACTAGATAATAATGTTAACACATTTCTGAGGTTATTTCTCTCAAAACATGAAAAATGTAAAATAATAATTTTAAAAGAAATTTGGGAAGGGGGATTACAAATCTACCACACCTTAAAAATAAATTCGTCCTCGAATTTCAAAGACACGATTAGGTATGATTAAGATTATAATCAAGAAGTGATTTGATCAAAGATCAAACGAGTTAGATCATGAAAACATGGCACAATTAAGGTATAGTCAAAAGGATACAGTTATAATGATCAAAGATATAATCGAAATAAGATTAGCTAAATAAGGAAGAGTCGTTAGGCATGATTAACTACTAATTGAAATGACCAATGATCAAAAGTTTATGCAACATACAACAAGATTAACATTACTTAGATACGAGTAGGATGTAGTTACGATCACAGCTAATCATGCAAGTCATCGAAGCATAATTAAAATTTGGCACGAGTATGAATATGATTAAAGTAAACATGATTAGGGCTAGAATACTTCTAAAATTAGCCATTATAGAGATTGAACTATAGGCACGTCCATGACGATAGTCTAATAGTCTAGTCACGGTCAAAGTCGTTTAGATGGAAATTCAAATGTGTTTGACTTGATTAACTATTTACGCAAAATTATTTAGGAACGATTACATATTCAAAATCTAGGAAAACATAAAAATTGGCACGATCGAAATAAAATCGAATAGTCTAGTCGTGATCAAATTTGTTTAAGGATGATTAAATCAAAATCATTTCGATACGCTTAAATATTTATCCATAATCGTTGAGGCACGAGTTTTAGAACTCAAAATCTAGATACGTCAATAGAAGGAAATCAAAAATGACGATTCGGGAAAATAGAAGGAAAGAAGGAAGAACAACCAGTTCATTGAGAAGATGACAACTAGAAATAAGGCGCAAGTCAATTTGAAACTTTAATTGTCATATGTCAATAAAAGACGTAGCCTCTATGGTATTTGAAACTCATAAATATGTCCGAAGTCACTTTACCGAAAATTTATGCCTCGCCAGTGTACAGCTAGCTGCAATAAACTCTTAGTTCCATAACTCAAGCAATGGTACGATAAATAATACCCTATCAACTCTATCCAATCTTGACATGACAACTCAAGGATGAAATAGGACAACCAAGACATAGTTTTAATAATGTTCGATCACCTATGCTTATCTGGAATTACTTCAACTTAGGGGTCATGTCTCGCCAGTGCGTTGTTGGCTGCAATGAATTCGCAATTTTCATAATTCAATTAAATGGCGACAATGCACTGCTGTCTTGCTGTTGCGAGTCATCGAAAACTATTCCAACTATATTTATAAATTTCAAAGGGGCTTCTAGAATTCCAACAAGTTGATCATGATAGAAAAGTTAAAAAAAATTAACAAATTAATATGATAGGAAAAGTGTACGTATCTGTCCTTGAAGTGGAACTTTTGAAAATCAAACGATTGGATAGAAAGAAAAGGTCGGAGACGAGAGAAATATAAACCTTGATTTCTCTTCCTCTAATATTCAAGATCGAGGGGAAAATATATATAGCTAACTCGGAGTAGATATATGGATAAGGAATCATGTTAGGCTCAAACTTAATGGATTCAAAATAAAATATTGATAAAATAATTATCCATGGCCAATGGGAAATGATTAAGCAATAAGAATTTTACTATATGTTTATGAGATTTAGAGGGGAAAAGGAAAAAGAAATAATAATAATAATTTTACACAAACGATCAGGGTAGGAAAAATGTAAGTATCTGTCATATCGGTCCCAATTCTTTAAAATAGAATGATTGATTAGGAAAATCATTGAAGACAAAAGAAGTATACCCATTATAATCTCTATTTCATGGATACTCAATGATTGAGGAAAAACTTTGATAAAGAACTAAGATTCATATATGAACAACAATTTAGAATTCATAAAAGTAATTTCTTAGGACAAAATGGGAAATAAATAAGCAACTCGGACTTGTAATATGGTAATAGCTAGTGAGGGCAAAAAAAATTATCAAGGTTAGGAATCGGATTCCAGGAAGGCCTAAGTTATTGGGTAAATAGTCTACCCACCTTAGATCCTATCGTCGTCTCAAAACGTAATAGTGTATCTATGGAGACTCTCAAGTTATCTGAACTTAATAAATTCTTACCTAAATTGCGTGGTCTATATAACAATCCTTAACTACCCAATGATCAAGTTGAATAAGGACTCCTAGTCCTAGTCCTAAACCTTTTCTTAAATTCAATCAACCCTAATTGTGAATGAGCATCCTAGTTCCTAGTCGCAGGCTTGCAATACTACGACTAATATGGTACTACCACGAGTTCGCATAATTATTGCGAAGACTGACCTGCATGGGCCACCACAAAAACTTGTCCCGACCCGTACCTGCTTTTCGGGTATGAGACGTGTCCAAGCCAGCATAAGCCGCAGAGTCGGCGGTAGAATGCTGTCACGGCCAAGATGCTCAAAATCACAAAATATAATAATTATTGCTCGTTCACATTTCTAGATTTATTACAACATTTACAACATTTACATTTAAAGAAAAATACAAAGTTTTATAATTAATAAAAATGATATAACTTCTATCTAATTTTTAGGTTTCTGTCTGCATGTACACCCGTATCTCCCAAAGCTAAGTGAAGCTACGACTAACCTGAAAAATGTTGGTTTCCAGTCAGGAATGGAGCAAGCACACAAACTGACGGCAATGCGAAAACACAATAGAATTAACAAGACATGAAAATAGCATATGAGAGATGAAAACTAGAAAGTACTGATGACATGGCACGGTGGAGAAGACAAGGAAAAATAAATAAAATACAACTACCTATATGATTTAAAATATCTGTTTTGACATGTAAACGGCTAGGGGGTAAATCCGGCACCCTGCACTTGTCGTGTGCAGCTGCTATTATTCACGAATAGACATCATAGGGATAGTTCTGGATAGTCCACATGTCTACTAAGATATTTTCCCTTCCGACTACTCCGTGTGACAAGCGTGTCAACAAGAAGCAAGATATATGTATAAACATGAAATGTATAGACTACTATGAATCGAAAAACAATCAGAGAGTGTATTTGCCTGGGTTCTTAGCTGGTGAAACCGATAATCCCGTTGGGTCCAGGATAGTCCAGGTATCTAGGGTCGATGTGAAGGAGTCCAAACTCGTCAAAGAAATAAGAAGTACGATTAGTTATGGTCATGATTTATGATCGAAGAGAAACTCGTAATTAATATAGGTAACTATTTTGGAAAAATATTCATAATATTAGAAACTATATTCTCTAGCCAAAGTACCTTTAGAATACTTAAAATTCGAGAAAGACTTATTTAGGGAAAACCCTAATTTTAATTGGATAGAAAATAATAATACGACAATATTTTTAGGCCAAAAGCTTTATTTAAAACACCATAATATATTTTAGAATTCAAAATTCAACTTAAATTACATATAGGTCAAGCACAAACTATATTTGGAAGATAGCTACAAATGTTGTCTAAGTCAAAAGCTACACTACAAAATAACACAATAATATAATTTAGAAAATACAACAAGAACATTTGTAGGTCAAAAACAATCTTTGAAAAATATCTAAAAATAAAATATACATAACTAATTTAGAAAATATTTATAACATTTAAAACCCATATTTTATTAGTCACAATATTCTTAGGTAAATACTTAAAATCACTTTAGGGCTAAAAACATAATCTTTGCAAATAAAATATTCGTATACATATAGAGACATAAAGTCATATATGTACTTATATATTTGTTTTGAATAACGTTTTATAAATAACCGGATATGCAAATATAAAATAACACCTATCATAATTACACCTATACAAATGCATATTTAGTAATTTTTTTGAAATAACATCTAGATACGTATATATGTACATATATAAAGACCCATATATACAAATATATATATGTTAAAAATAATAATATATATGTTATTACATATATGGAACATCACCATTATAAAAAGAAATATATTTGTGGATACATATATTCATAAAAATTTACATATATAAATAAGTCCACAGAATTATTATCATCTATACCTATGCTTTGATCTTATTTACACAGTACATATAAATTTAATAAAATATTTATCATACTTATATAACAAGGAGATGTATATGTAATTGCTATACATTTATATAAGACATCTACACATAATTTTAAGCAAGGAGGAGGGGTTTAATATAAATATTATGGTAAATAAAAAAAGATGGAGAGAGAAGGAATCTAATAACTTGTTGTATCCTTTTGCTTCCTACGTGAATAGTAGGAATCATGTTAGCATACAAAGCCTTCATGCTAAAAAGAGAAATGAGAGGGGGCTATACCAAAGTGTGGTGTTTGTTGTTTCAATTCATTGGGGAGCATACTGTTGTTGTTGTTTCTTCTTTCTTCTTCCTAGTAATGGCCGCCAACCTCCTTGTTGCACCGAGAGGAATGTGTCGGGTTCTGCCGGTTGGCTGGGAACACTCGGCAAGGGCGGTCACAAGGCCAGTTGTGGTGGGTTGTGATGCCACACCGGTGGTCGTGGCCTTCCACCCACACGGCTGCGGCATGCTCCAGCGGTCAACAGGGACCTATCAATGACATTGCTTATGAGGTTCTCGGTTAGAGGTAGCCTACTCAATGGAGGCTTTGGCTAGACGCTTCGACCGATCGACGTGAGGGTTCGGTAGCACAGTTTGGGGCTCGACGGAGTATGGAAAGGCATTGTTAGGCGCGGAGGTGGGCTATCCCGGTAAAGTTGCACCAACGAAGAGCGACAACTTATGGATTGGACGGCGCGTGGAGAAATGGTGGTTGTGGTGGTCCACCATGATGGTAGGGGCTTTTGTAGTGTGAAGAAGAAGGTGAACTTGAAGAGAAGAAGCTCTAACTTGTATGGGTTCACTCCTTTGTGAGAAAAGGGAGGGGCAACACTGCTATGGCATGAGAAAAAGATAGAGTTATTTGTTTGAAGAAGAAAGGAGTCTCCTCTGTGGAGCAATAGAGAGGGTGAGGAGCTGTAGAAGATTTTGCAATGGTCAGGGACCCAAAATATGGTGGCGGCTGTAGGTTTCTTGGCAGAAGAATTAGATGAGGGAAGAGAAAGCTTGGATTGAAGGAAAATCTCTCCTTAAATAGAGTCAAAAACTTCTAGTTTGATAAGAAGTACAATTTTTAGAAGATAAAGTCTTCCCTTTAATTTAAAACAAAAGATATATAAAATCAATTTAATCTAGTCATAATCTGTTTAATAGATAATAGTAATAACTTAAAATGCAAATTCAAATACCAACTAATAATATTCTTTATTATCAAGATATCGTAAAGTATATTGTATAAATCCAATTTTCATTTAACGAAATACTTTGATAAAATCTTATTAAGGAATTATTTATCCTTTAATACCTATATAAATTTTATTAAAATAGCTATTAACAATTTTCATAATTTTAGAGAATAATTATTCAAATGAAAGCCCAAAATATTACAACCAAATATAAAATAAAGTTTATGCACATTATTTAGAATTATATAAACCAAAATAAATTATAGGCCCAGAATACCAGAATGTTTATATGTATTCATATATAAATATTTAACCCAAACTAGAACCAGTAATGTTTTATACGACGTTCCATTACTGATTTAGCTCAAACCTTTTTATTGTACTACATAAATAAACCCGTTTATATATAACCCAAGTCTTAAGCCCAAATACTTAAAAGCTTATTAAGAGAACCCAAAGGGAACCAAAATATAACACCCTTAAACTAAATACTTATACATCAAAACGTATAAAGCCCAAATCAGTTTGAAATACTAGATAATAACGTTAACACGTTTCGGAGGTTATTTATCTAAAAACATGAAAAATGTAAAATAATAGTCTTAAAAGAAATTCGGGAAGGGGGATTACATCCCGTTATGGGCTTCTCGAAGAGCTTCGGCTGCTTCCTCATTTGATAAACATCGAAGGAGAAGCCCATCGAAGGAGCGATGGTACAATATTTGGGTGGTTGTATCGTAGTAGAATCAGAGAGAGCGCCTTTTGACAGAGACTGTTTCCTTTGGGTCGTCTGGGAGGATTCCATAGGCTGCAAAGTCGATGAACGGAAACCGCCAGCCTCTGATGTTGACACTAACATTTGCAGGCAGGGCATGGTTCAAAGACATGCAATGATTGTTTCTAGGACAGGCTAGATCTCGGCCCACCACTGTAATGAAGTGTTGAGTCCCGATAGGTGCCGCCAATGAGGTCGCAAGGCCAGCCATGGCATCGGCCTCCAGGTTTTGTAACTGAGGTACGTGTTCTATGAAGAACTACCGTGAAGGTTGAGATGATGTCCAAGGCTGCTTTGTGATAAGGGACCAAGTCTTCGTGGCGGACTTCGTATTGTCCTCGGACCTGGTTAACGACGAGTTTCGAGTTGTCATAAGACTCGAGGTATTCATCCTCCAGCTGTCTTGTTAACTGGAGTCCCATGATGAGTGCATTTTATTCCGCGACTTTGTTGGAGCATGGTTCTGTGAGGGAATAAGCACGCTGATGACCAGCTTGTCGTGAGAGATCAAGACTGCCCCCACTCCTACGATGATTTGACCCTTGGGGCCTATTTTTGAAGCGCCGTCAGAGAACATCCGCAAGACAAAGTTTTCTTCGGCCATGTTGGACTCTAGCACCTCATTTAGAATGTCTTCATAGAGTTTAGATGACTCCAGAATAGGGTGTGCAACTAAGAAGTCGGCCAGTGCTTGGCCCTTGACAGCTTTTTATGGAAAAAAAAATACCATATAACATGGTGTCAATAGTATTCCTATGTAGCTAATCGAGAGTTTAGCGCTCCTGACTTTGTCATGAGGACCCTGAGTGGATTGACTCGGCTAATGACACGGATTGTCTGTCTCGAGACATAATGGCGAGTCCTCTAGATGGCAAATTGTCATAAAACACACCCTATTTAGGGGCACGAGAATGTGGGTCATCCAGCCTACGTCGTAGTGTCGGCGGTCGAACGTTGTATAGGTCGTCTACAATATCTATCAACTAACAATATGAAACATATAACCCGTCATCTCCGTACGGAGGAATATAATCGCAACTCAATCATAGGAATCTAAGAAAAATAAGCACGAATAAGTTAGAGATAAAGATGAAATAGATGCAGAGTCACAAACACAAGTTCAAAATTTAAAGACATAATACAATCTCAAGTAAGTTCTACGAACCCAAGTACCAAGCTGGAATACAATTCCAGTCAAAGCCTAGCTAATCTAAGTCACTACAGGTAGTGCATCCACTACGAGCACCGGCTCCACAGACAAGTCTTGATCATAGTCTCCATCTATGCCAAATCCATAGAAGGTCGTGCATTCAGCATCTAAGTTCTCTGAAAAATAGTTATCTAGTCAGGATTGGAGCGAAGTACAAATGCCAACAGTAGTTCCAATGAATTGACAAATACTATAAGAAACAGTTATAATGGAATACAAGATAGAATATCAAGATTGGAAGTAAAACAGAACAAGGTAAACTGAATATCATGTCATGGTGTGAGATATAGGGTAAAACTGGGATGTATAGCAGTACAGGTAATCTGATGTACAATATAATAAATGGTGCCTTGAGATATTAGAGCGTTATGTGATTGGCTTGGGTCTATATCAGGTTGTTCCATTTGACCGGCTATGCACAAGAACAAGCACATGTAAACCTAGAGATCAGGCCGGCCAACATGGAAAGCTATTACTCAAGTAGTATCAGGTCAGGCTACACCCTACTGTAGAAGCATAAAAATTTCAGTATTATGCACCCAATCCAGAAGTATCTATGCGCCCAAGTATGGAAGTAGCTATGCGCCCAAGTCTGGAAGTTGCTATACGCCCAAGTCTGGAGGTCGCTATACGCCCAAGTTAGAAAGTGGCAGACACCCACAATGAAAATCCTATGTGCCCATATGTACAATCCCTATGCGCCTACATGGCTCCTCTAGAAGAGGGCGCATAGTCCTGTTCCCACACTATGTGCCCAAGTCAGGACAGCACCACGACTCGGTCAACATCCACGATCAGTCGTGTACCGAAGCATGCAGCCACGTCAACCCTACGATCTATCCACGATCATCCATTCTTTATACGCCTACACTGTATGCGTCCAAAGGAAGACTATGTGCCCACAGGAAAATTGGGGTTTTTTTCCCTGTGTGCGCATAATAGTCGTTTCAGTGCAAAACGACTATAAATAGAGGTCACATGCCTCTTCAAAATGATAGAACAGAGAGCATTTCAGAGCCAAGTTATTGTCCTTCTTGCCAATGAGCCGAGAGTTAGCAATTTTCTTAGGTTTTTATCTAGTTTTGTAAATCGGAGTATCAACAGAGTAAAGGAGCAAGTGCCGTTCGATATCCATCGTCCTATTTTCTAGATTTCTTTTTGTACTCGGGGATTCTCAGTGCAGGATCTCTCAGTGTACTTGATTTGTAGTGTTTTGCACTAATAAGAAAAGATAGTGATTCTTCTCTTTTTTGTAAGTGTCTACAAAAATGGCGACTCTGTTGGAGACTACCTTTCCTCTGACGAGAAGGTGGTGACGCAATCCGATACCGATAAAGTGGGAAGCACTCAAAAGATGTTGATCGTGAAGTTTGATCAACAGGTGTTCGAAGAGATGCTCTCGATGGACGGCTCTACTCCCTCGAAATCAGTGAAGCGAAACAAGTCTCGCAAGACTTGGCTTCCGAAGGCTCGCGTTGTATATCCTGCCAGTGTCGTAGAAGATATACAACCGAAGGGGAACTCTGTCGTGGGGAAGCATAACCCTTATACAGGTGCTCCCAATGCGAAGAAGGTGCATACCGTTCCGGGCTCTACTAGCCCATCGACTTTCCTCTCGTGCAATCAATAACACAGTGTTCAACACTCGAGACTTGGCAAAGAAAAATACTACGATGCCAAGAATCGAAGTGTTCGACGCTCTGGGCAAACTCAACGAGGCTCGCAAACGAAGATGGCAAAACTGGAAGAAAACATCACTATTTTCCAAAGCATGCGCCCAGAGCTGTGCACCCAAGGTAGTATGTGGGCACATAACTCCGGCTAGAGGACTTCTGTCTTCGATAGGCTATGCGCCCAGGCTCTGATAACCCATTCTATGTGCCCACATTCAGGAAGACCAGGCATGCTGCCAAGACTTCCGAAAAGCATACGCCCGAAGGCATGCCCCAGGGTCTATGCGCCCACAGCAAAAAGACAGGCCCCAATACATATAGCACGGGGCTGTCTTCAAGGTCATCACGGAACTTAGGTGTGGGGTTTTCCCCTGCACATGAACTAAGTTCGGATGTGCCAATTCCCTTATAAACCCATATGCAAAGCTCAGCGATGCATGTGACATGGGTTTTAAGGCGAAACTCCATTCCGCCGATTTACGTGACATGGTAAATCATAAGCGTAAAGCGAGGGAGGATACTACAACTCATGGGGTGCATCCGTATACCTGTATTGTCATTAACTATTGCCGCTCTAAAGCAACGAAGGTGCCACCAAGGCAGTCCATGTTTCGACGACTACAGTGCTCTGATGATGAAAATCAGCTATATGTTTCATCCAACATGGCTTCATGGGCACCTCCTTGCAGGAGCCTCAACCAAAGAAGGTGGACAACAAACCCAACTTTTTCTCTTAGTTCTACAAACAGAAGAAGAAGAAGTCTGCCAGCAAACAGCCAGCAAGCTGTTTCACTTGAAGGAGTCTATATAGGTACTCGGTCAAGGACGATATCGCTTATAGACGGCGAGGACTTTCAAACTGGGGGTGGTGTTACCTCAGAATCTCAAGCTGGGGGTAGTATTCCCTCAGAATCTGAAGCAGACAACCTTCACACCAGGGGTAGCCTTTCAGATGACGATGATCTCTTCGAGTCCGACGGTGACAATCTACCTCCCATACCTAAAAACGAGGGTCTTTTCAACTCAGAGATAGACAATATCAGCACCAGTTGTACTGTCTCCTCTATTCATCCTCGCATGCTATCTGCGTACATGGAGGATGGAGGGAGACCTGAAGAAGCCAGTGATCAGACCAACAAGCGGCTGGAGAGTCTTGAAATGGCATTTGTTAAGATCACTGATATGCTTACCAACATCATGGCGGTCCAAACTGCTGGGGATGTTCCTCTACCTTAACCGAACGTCTCAATACACGCTAGTCCGGCTCATAGCAATAACCCTCCTTCACTACAAAAGGAGTATCATTCCGTTGTGACTCCTCTAAATCCCGTAAATGCTGGGGGTGGTCCTTCGTCAATGGCACTTGACAACCGTACAACAGCTGTTTCTCAACATTTGCTTAATCAGCAGGATGCAACTGATTCTCTTGTTGCCTGTCTCGATGCCATCTCACACAAAGACGAGCTTCCGAAGATGGGGATATCTCAACTCCTGAATAGGAGAATGCTACTTGTCCTCCTAACTACAAGCCATTGACGCTAAATTCATTTGATGGAATGGCTTCTCCTCGCCAACACATGACATACTTCAACACGCAGACTCTACACTTACCAAGAGATGATACGTTCTTGTCAAATCTATTTATAAGCACCTTGTTGGAGGTAGCTTTTGAATGGTTCTGTAGTCTGCCTAATGGTTGCATTAACTCCTTTAAAGACTTGGAGAGGTTATTCCTCAACAGGTTCTATGAGAGCGGCATGCATGTTAGTATGTCCACCCTCATCGAGACCAAGCAGAGGAGGAGTGAGTCTGTTATTGCTTTCATCAAACGCTTCAGGCGACTAGCATTAAAGATGCCCTTCGGTATACCAGACTCAGAGCTTATGGATAACTGTCGGCTTAACTTCCTTCCTACAGTGAAGTTCTGTCTGGGTAAACATAAGTATGATCCATGGACTGCTTTCATCGGGGCTGCTGATGCTGCTGAGAATGATGTTCCTAATCTGGAATTACTGGGGTTGAAGATACCCAAATCTGAAGACAAAAGCAAGCACCCCCAAAATATCCCTATCCGTGGGGGTAAAGGGAAAGAAGTCTTAAAGGTCGACACTTCCAAGGGAGCTTCCAATTCTCAGGGCGCTCCTAACAAATCCAAGGAGACTTTCTTCTGTGACGAAGATGATGTTATTAACATTTTTCACACATTGATGAAGGATAATAAATTAACATTGCCTCCACCACGACGTCCTGTGGAGGCAAACCAATTCGACAACCCCAAGTACTGTCTTTATCACCAGTACGTGCACCATTCTAACAAGAATTGCATCATTCTGAAGAAGAAGATATAACAACTTATCGACAGCCAAGTTATCAATCTCGAATCTGAAGACAAAGTCGTATCTTCTAACATGACCCCTCTCCAATTTGGGGACTTTCCTCCCACAGAAGTTCCAGACGGCGTAGTCCCGATCCCCAAGGCAGTGATGGAAGTCGTCAATCTGCCGCCAGCTCACGGCTCAACATCAACGTTGGTGCCACTCACGACAGAACGTGGTGAGATCATGTGGGTCCATCCAGACCTTGTGTAAGAAATAACGCAGGGGGTGGTGCCTTCCAAAACAAAGAGAGGCAAGAAATACAAGTCATGCCAAATGGTGTCTTCTTCCATTTACGAAGTTCTATCTGGCGAGACGCGATCCGGGAAGACTTACCTGCGGACTTATGACCCCGCACAAGAAGACTTAGTGCCTTATCAAGCTCCTGCTGCCCCCACAAGTTTAGAAGCTGGTCCATCTAAGTCCTCAACTACCGACAAAGCTAAGCAGAAAGAGACGCGATTTGACAAGTCTCTAAAGGCACCAACTCCCGAAGGCATAGATAGGCCTTACCACTTTGACATACTGGCACAACTGACCAATATACCTGCCAGGTTGTCTTTGTTCGATCTGCTGCGCCTCTCCAAAGAGACGCATAAAGCTTTAAGTGAGGCATTACTACATGCCGACTCTTATCTCGCTGAAGTCAAGGCCCCCGCTGAAGATCCAGTCTTCTGTCCTCACTGCCATAGCACTATGGAAGTGGTGCCCAATATCACCTTTTCAGAAGAGGATATGCTGCTAAAAAATAATCTTCATGATAGACCTCTGTACTATACATGATATATCGGCGCGATTAAGGTGGATCAGATGTATATCGATCCAGGTTCCTCCCTCAGCATCATCCCTAGAAGTTTACTCCAAATAACAGGGATCCCTCTGTACAAGCTGTCTGCAACTAATACAACTATCATGGCTTTCAATGCTGGAAGAAGTCATCCTCTGGGCAAGATCCGTCTCAAGTGCCAGATTGGTGATCTTCGGACATAAGTTGCTTGCTATGTCACTGATGCCAATGTGTCCTACAATGTCTTGTTGGGACGTCCGTGGATACATGAGAACATGATCGTTCCTTCTACCCGTCACCAGTGCTTTAAGTACGTTAACATTGATGGCATCGGGAAGACGAAGTTTGCCGATGTCTGTCCTTTTAAGGGTATTGAAGCCTACTATGGAGATTTGGTTCTTTATCAATCTCAACCTCTCAAGGATGACGGCAACGAAGCTGACGATGAAGCTGAAGTTAATTCATCCGCCAGTGACAGTACCCTGGTTATCCGAGTTAAAGGATGTACTACTCCAAAAAGTACTCCAAAGCCTCTCACAATTCGGGTCAAAAAGAAGAATCCTGATATTGTCAAACCATTGACCATCACTCTCCGTAAAACGACTCGGGTGGAACCTGCCGAAGTCCATCATCCCAATCCTGATGAGTTACCCTACGTGGTGAACTTAAACAAGTCTGTGACTCCTGTTCCGGATAATAATGCCATCAATGAGTATATCAATACTCAAAATAATATACCTTCAGTGGATGATGTTATCCCTGAAGAAGAACTTGCATATTTTTTGAGTAAAGGTTTATCTTTGAATTACTCTGGTGTCTACCAATCTGTAAACCAGTACATAGATACGTTGTACGCCCTAGAGCATGGCATAGGACCACACCTCTGCATGCCGGTCATGATGCCTCGTCTGCGGGAAAAAGTCTGGCCAAAAGATATCTACTACTTCATCGTTCCAGTTAGAAAGAAGGGTGAAGAATTGATCATCTTCGGTCGAATAATTGGCGAAAGAAAGTTCGTTCAGGACTTTACTACTCCCGATTACAACACCGAAGCAGACTATGATTCAGGTAAAATGCAGCTTTACCGATATAGTTGGCAGGCCAAGAATATCATCCAGAACATGGGATATTATATAAAAATAGATCAGGGGCTAAACCACGGTCAAGGGCGACGATTACCAATACGTCACTTTGGTCCTCCCGGCAAACCCGAGAACTATTATCAACGAAACAGTGTCGGCTTGGGTTATGTTACTCCTTCAACAACTCCTAAAGGATCAGACGTTGAAGTTGATCGTTGTTCTCATTCTTCTGATTCCTGTCTCTGGGATTCAGACTCCAGCATTGGAGACATGCTCAAAGCAACTCTATCCATCAACCTGGTGTCAGTTGACGAAATTGTAGATGGCATCCAATCAATCGAGCTTGAATAATGGGCTCAAAAGATAGACACTAGGTGGGAGTTATGTTTCGAACAACGTGAACCACCTACTGAAGATGAAGTCATCCAAGTTAATTTAGGAGATGAATCATCTCTTAAACCAATCTTTATCAGCAAAAATCTGTCTGGTGAAGAACGACAATCTCTTTTACAGCTTATAAGAGACTATATCGACATCTTTACATGGAGCTATGAAGACATGCCAGGCCTAGACCCTAAAGTTGCTATGCACCACCTAAATATCTCGTCTAAAGCTAAGCCAGTGAAGCAGCAGCAACGGCGATTCCGACCAGATATCATGAAGGCCATTGAAAGTGAAGTCAAGAAGCTTATCTCAAATGGGTTTATTCGTGAAGAACAACACCCTGACTGGGTCGCTAACATTATTTCGATCGTAAAAAAGAATGGTATAGTTCGAGTCTGTATCGATTACCGTGATTTGAACTTTGTATGCCCAAAAGATGAGTTTCCTATACCGATCACTGACGTAATGACCGACAATACTTGTGGCTTCGAGCAGATGTCCTTTATGGATGGGTTCTCAGGCTACAACCAGATCAAAATATTCCCCGATGATGAGAAACACACATATTTTCGAACACCGTTGGGGGTATACTGCTATACGGTAATGCCCTTCGGATTGAAAAATACGGATGCGACATACCAGCACGCTATGAACACAATTTTTTGCGATTATTTATGCAAAACAGTAGAATGCTACGTAGATGATATTGCAGTTAAAAGTCGTCTCAAGGGCAACCACCTCCAAGATTTAAGAACGGTGTTCGAACTAATGCATACACACCAACTCAAAATGAATCTAACCAAGTCTTTTCTGGGAGTCTCCAACGGCAAGTTCCTTAGTTTTGTTATCACTTCAAAGGGTATACATCTTGATCCAGAGAAAGTGAAAGCTATCCTCGATATGCGTCCTCCAAGAAATCTCAAAGAGCTACGTGGACTCCAAGGAAGATTATCCTACATCAAACGATTCATTTCAAATCTTTCTGGAAGGTGTTAACCATTTACGCAGCTCATTAAAAAGGAGTATCTTTCGTCTGGACTGAACAATGTCAGCGTGCGTTTGACGACATCAAGAAGTATCTCATAAGCCCCCCAGTGTTGGTGGCTCCGATAGTCAGAAAGCCTTTCATGTTATATGTTCGCGCTATGGATCATTCTCTTGGTGCCTTATTAGTTCAGAAGAATGAACAGGCATTCTACTACCTCAGCTGCACGATGGATGGTGCTGAGCACAGATACATACCTGTAGAAAAAGAATGTCTCGCACCGGTATTTGCTATCCAGAAGACACGTCACTATGTGTCTGGGCAGACTATCCACATCATATCTAGAGTCAATCCTCTCAGAATACTCATGACTAAATCGAGTTCTCTTAATTCCTATTTAGCTAAATGGACAATGCTGTTGACTCCATATGATATGTTGTTCTTCCCTCAGAAGGCAGTAAAAGGCCAAGCATTAGTTGATTTCTTAGCAGCTCACCCAGTGCCAGAATCTTCCAAACTCTACGTTGAAATCTAGGATGAAGTGGTTGAGTCTAACACTGCAACCGAGGAAATCCCTATTTGGCGAATGTTCTTTCACGGTGCGTCAAGAACATGACCTAAAGGAAATATTATGGCCGGAGTAGGCATCGTGCTTGTGTCACCCGACCATCTGGTTATACACCGTGTGTATTCTCTCGTGTAACCTTGAACCAATAACGTGGCCGAATATAACGCCCTACTAATCGGCCTTCAACTAGCAAAGTAATTGGGAGTTAACTATTTGGAAGCTTACGGCGATTCTAAGCTAATAGTTAGTCAGGTCCGAGGGGATTATAAAGTTTGTCACAAAAATCTCATCCCATATCACAAAGCGACGATCTAGTTGGCTTCTACCTCTACTAGATTCTTCATCGAGCACGTGCCTCGATTACAGAATATAGAAGCAGATGCTCTAGCCGATCTGGCTACTTCATTAACTGTTCCATCAACACTCAGCCTTCGATCACAGTGTCTGGTCGAGAGTTATTCTGTGCGAAAGATGCCTTGCATATTCATCACAGTTATGCAGCAGAGATGAACGTCGACACTAAAGACTGGAGATTTCCTTTCATAGACTACGCCGTCTACGGAATACTCCCTGAGGACCCAAAGGAAGTAGCGTATATCCAACGGCGATCCCTCATATTTTACTATGATACAACTACAAAAATGTTATACCGACGTTCTTACGATAGGCTACTGTTACGATGTTTATCAGACACAGAAGCCAAACATGCACTACATGAGGCTCATGACCGAATTTATGGTGCACACCAACTAGGCCCCAAATTACAAGATCGTCTAAGACGAATGGGTTATTATTGTCCCACGATGATAGCAGATACTATTGAATATACAATAAGTGTAGGACTTGTCAGTTCTATGCCGATTTCATTCATCAACCTTTGGAGTTTCTATACCCGACGGTGGCATCTTGGACTTTTAAAGCCTGGAGTATGGACATCATCGGCCCAATCAGCCCGCCATCCTCTAGAGGACATCGGTTTATCCTAGCTATAACCGATTACTTCTCCAAATAGGCGGAAGCTATGCCGCTCATCGAAGTAAAGACGTCGAACGTGATCAATTTTGTCAAACATCACGTCATCTACCGCTTCGGTCTACCTCGCAGGATTATCTATGATAATGGTCTACAATTTACGAGCCATGCATTCTATTGGTTCTGTGATAAGAATCGAATCTAGAATGTAGCCTCTACTGCTTACAATCCAGCAGCTAATGGATTCGCATAAGCCTTCAATAAGACTATCATCAAACTTCTCAAGAAGTTTGTGTCTTCAAACAAGCACAATTGGAATGAGAAGCTCGACGAATGTCTTTAGGCCTACCGTACAACGGTCCGAACTCCAACAGACAGTACGCCATTCTCTCTTGTGTATGGGAGTGAAGCAGTTCTTCCCATAAAAATCTAGATTCCCTCTCTTCGATTAGCCTTAGCCAGTGAGTTGACTGCCGAAGAAAGTTACCATCTGCGACTACAAGACCTGGAAGTGCTAGACGAAAAATGCTTATTCGCTCAACAACATATTAAGCTATACCAAGCACGCCTTTCTAGAGACTTTAATAAAAAAAGGTGAAGGAAAGAATCTTTCAAGTTGGTGATCTGGTCTTAGCAGTGAGAAGACCAATGGTCATGACGCACACGACAAAAAAAATTCCAGCCTAAATGGGAAGGTCCTTTCGTTATAGCATCAGTGTATTCTAACGGTGCGTATCGACTAACCAAGCCTGATGGTGACTTGCTCATGATGCCGATCAATAGAAAGTTCCTGAAAAAATATTATGTGTAACCTTCATGTACAGCGTTCACATATACCCTATTTTAATTATGTAAATGTACAGTGCATTGTTTACATGATTCCAAAAATTATCTAACTATTATCCGTATTTCAAGAGTCTTGGATACGCCATGGATAATAGGTCCTCTAAAAAAGATTCTCCAGTGGAATTATTTTCGTTTTGGACTCTGCCTAAACTCGGTCTTATGAAAATGGTCACGTCCATATTACCTCTGAACTGTTTTTCGATAATTATTTCCCAGTAGAATAATTAGAAATGTCTTGCCACGTCCATATAACCTCTGAGCAAAACATTCATCAGAAATAATTACGTCCATATTACCTCTGAATTATTTACTGACTCCTACTTAAATGTTGTATACCCGTCCACGTCCATATTACCTCTGGTCGAGATATAAAACATTCTCTGCTATTACGTCCATATTACCTCTATTAGCAGATTCTTTCAACTTATTATCTATATTCAAGAACTTTGAATATAAAACGGGTAATGAGTCCACATCAAATTCCCCAGCGGTATACCCACCAGACATATCCCTACTACGTCCACACTACCTCTAGTTCTGATATTTCATAAACTACATTCATAAGTTTCGAAGGCCAAAAGATTCTTTATTAAAAACATCTCTTAAAAAAACAGAACAAAAAGTCAAAAAAAAGACTAAGTCCAGGAAAAACATTCTATGCGCCTAAATTTTATGCGGCCACATAGCCTTTGGGCGCATAGCAGTCCTTCTTGAACACAGAGCGTTCTGCGTGGGCACATAACACACAACAAAGTGTGTGGGCGCATACTTCTGTGGGTGCATAAGGATGCTCACAGAAGTGTGTTGCTTTGGGCGCATATCAATGGTTATGCGCCCAAGCAGAGAAAAGTCTGAGCGTCGCAAATTAACGCTATGGACTTTGTTTTAGAGATATCGCCTCACCCAGAATGGGGTCTTGGACTAGTGAAGACGTTGCCGAAGGAGAAGAACCGCTCGCTGCCGCCTCTTTACCCTTCGTGGACCTCTTGGGAGTCGAAGCAGCCTTGGGAGACATGATCTCATGAAAAAGAGGAAACAAGAAAACTTTTGGAAATTTCTAAAAAAAGGAGAATGAATTTTCTCTCCTCAGGCTTATTTATAGGCAAAACAGGGTACTATGCGCCCACATGTCCTATGCACCCACATGAGCTATGCGCCCACATGGTCTATGTGCCCATGCAGACTTAGTCTTTTGCACATTATGCGCCTGCTACTTATTGATGTGGACAATGCATAGACATCGCACGAAGGGTGGACCTCTTCAAATTCTGCTCCGATCAATCTGTCAGTTCAGATTTTTGAGGAAGTTCTTAACAGCCATCATTTTGACACCCTGGCAGCATCTATACGCCCAAGAAGAGAGTCTGTTATGCGCCCACAGAGCCACAGAAGGCAGTCTCCCATGCTTCTTTCAAAGTATTTCGAACTTGTTCGAGTATCAAAAACATTGAAGGGGGTCTTGTAGAAGCATAAAAATTTTAGCATTATGTGCCCAATTTAGAAGTATCTATGTACAATCCCTATGCGCCCACATGGCTCCTCTAGAAGAGGGAACATAGCCCTGTTCCCACACTATGCTCCCAAGTTAGGATAGCACCACGACTCGGTCAACATCCACGATCATTCGTGCACCGAAGCATGCGGCCACGTCAGTCTCGACGAGCAGTCGTGCACCGAAGCATGCGGCCACATCAACCCCACGATCTACCCACGATCATCCAATCTTTTTGCATATACACTCTATGCGCCCAAGGGAAGGCTATGCGCCCATGGGGAAATTAGTGTATTTTCCCCCTGTGTGCGCATAATAGTTTTTTTAGTACAAAACGACTATAAATAGAGGTCACATGCCTCTTCAAAAAGACATAACAGAGAGCATTTCAGAGCCAAGTTGCTGTCCTTCTTGCCAATGAGCCGAGAGTTAGCAATTTTCTTAGGTTTTCTCCCACTTTTGTAAATCAGAGTGCCAACAGAGTAAAGGAGCAATTGCCACTCGATCTCCATCATCCTATTTCCTAAAATTCTTTTTGTACTTGAGGATTCCCAATGCAGGATCTCTCAGGTGTACTCGATTTGTAGTGCTTTGTACTAATAAGAAAAGACAGTGATTCTTTTTTTGTAAGTGTCTACACCTACGTGTAGCGAGGGTAAAGCTATGCACAAGTAGTTACAGGAGAGGTATTGATCACATAACCTCTAATAAGTCCTCAATCCCCCGAATAATATAATGGATCTAACTATGACACGTAATGACACGGGATTCAAAAAGAAGGGTGCCAGCCCACCCCCAAATCGATATATATATATATACAAGTACAAGAAACAAGCTCGAACAATGTACCAATATACCAAGTAAACCGGAAATAACATCTCATGACGGGATCCAACGTATACTAGTCTGTGTATCCTCGTGTCGAGAATCAAGTAAAACACTACAACTGAACAGATAAAGTAAATATCAAAGCAATAAAAACTATCAGAGAATGTACTCATCTGTCGTCCTGAGCAGTAAATGTGAATCGAGGCCCAAGATGGAGTCACAAGAACCTAGATATGACTTATCAGAGTTAAATGGTGTTCAAAATAGAGTTAAACATGAATTTTCATGGTGAAGCATGATTTCTAGGTTATTTCTAATCCAAGGTAGTCACACTAGTCAAACCGGCCTATCTAGTCAATTTCTAGGTCGATACCACGGTATACTAATCCATATTAGTCAATATCTAGTTTTGGCTAGTCAAATAGCTATTATTAGTTTATACCTTATATATTGTATCTTAAACTTATATTAATACTCATCTAATCCTAGCCATGTAAATATATTACTCTAGTATCACATAATCAAGGTATGCCCAATACCTTGACCATACACCCCTATCTAAACCATTACTTAACCCAAGACTTACCCCTACCCTAGGTAAATGCCACCTTACCTACTATATATATCTACTATCAACACACACACACACACACACACACACACACACACACACACACACATATATATTTTTTACCCCTACCCTAGGTAAATGCCACCTTACCTACTATATATATATACTATCTACACACACACACACACACACATATTTATATATATATATATATATATATATATATATATATATATATATATATATATATATATATATATATATATATATACATTACTCACCCCAAGTAACCCTCGGTCCAATTCTTAGTTAATTTGGCATAGGTAAAACCTTACCTATAGCCCCCTTACATTCAACATTTATGTCAAAAATCCTATATTCCACATCCTAATACCAAGACACTTTATCCTAACTATAGGCAGCATCCTCCCTTAGCCAAGCACATAATTCACTCACTCAAGATACTCAATTAACACTAATACACACTCTCACATTTCCTCACACTTGGCTAATGGTCAAGAAACTGTCCTAACATTGGCTAGTGGCCAAAGTGGCCTGAAAACAGAGCCTGACCTGGCTCTTCCTGCTGCTGCTGCTGTTGTTGCTAAAGCATAGCTGCAAATGCATGCTACGGCCTAATGCTGCCACTGCTATCCAAAATTCTTCACTGATACTCTAAATTTGAACTTTCACTCCCTCACAACTCCTTTTCACCCTCTATAACTGTTATGCTAACTAAGCCCCTCCTAGACATCTACTCCTAAACCCTGCTGCTAACTCCTGTAGGACAGGGACCTACTGCACTAAATGCCTGATACATAGCCTTTAACTTTAGCTAACCAGTTAACTTATAGTCTAAGGGGCTGTTGCTCATTCACAGTCCAAATGATGAACTTAACTCCTCTATTTCCTATAGGTAAACACCCATACACAGGTATATTATAAATGACAATCCCCTCTCTATAGGCCAAGGCCAAACAGGACCCCTCTCCACTATAAACACATGAAATCTATTACATACACTAATCCATTGATTTACATTCACTCAACTCACTAAGACTCTCTAGACTCTCTCACTTAATTGGCTCACCGACACTAGGCATACACTCTACTGACCAACTCAATTTTGAAATTTCTACCCAAAACACTCTAACACTCAAGATACTCACATGGTCCACACTCTAACCCAATACTTGCACTCACACAAGCACTATGACACACACACATCACTCACAAAACACTTCACTCCCATAGGCCACACAAACTCTGATACATATACCATAAATGGGGGCTGATACCACAAGTGGTCTAAGCCCTCACTCACTCAACTAATACTTAGGCTAACACTAAAAACTTTAATAACATATGGCCAATGGCAAAACAAGGACACTCACACACAATTGCATGTGAATTACCTACCATTGTCACTCTCTGATACACTAAAACTTCTGACACTAACATCTAACTGGTACTAACAATAGGATACACTAACATTTATACACTCAAATCCCCTTCTCCTCGTATCACTATTGTAATGAAAGTGAAAGGATCCCCTGTTGCCCCTTCTCTAATAGTCTACACTTAGGAAACTAACACAAGGATACTCAAAAGGTACTCTCCTAACATCAGTCTCTAGATATCTAGGCTTATGGCCAAAGTCAAGGTAAATGGCCTAAAGTATAAAGCCAAGAGTGGCCAATGCCTACACCCAAACTGTGAGTTTAGCCAGTCTTCCTTGACTGATACTCATGTCTAACCTCAAGACACACCACTAATACTAACTGTATTGGACACTTTAGGATACTTAAACACTTGATACCCTCACATTTCTCATATAGCCCAAACTACTATCTATGGTGTATTGGCCAAACACCACTCATATACTACTACGCTTGACTGCCCAAATCTTGGTCTACTACTGTTTTGAAGGTTAAGGGCTAAGCCCCACCTATATTCTGGCCATCTACAAATGGCTCTGCAGGCCAAAATACCCTACTACCTGCCAAGGTAGTACATACCTACACTACTGTAGAGACCTCTCCCAAGTCCCGACATCCTCACTCCCTCTTACTGACTTCTGATGCATTAGTTTCCCCCATGCTCACTCCCACTGCTCTGCAGACAGCCACCATGGCCTAAATAGGCCTGGCATTGGCCCAGTGACCTATGCCATGTTGATCACTGAATCAAGTAGTGGCAAAACTCAAACTCTCGACCACAGCACTAATATCCCAGGATACAAATTGGATATCCTAACTAATCTTAGCTAATGCCCTTATAACCTCCCTCATACTCACATACCCGAGCTAATCTCTAACTCCACATAACATATAACAGTACCTAGAGCATGACACAAATCCAAACCAACTTGTACAAGAGAACATCAACTGGACTGATCCACCATATTTGGTCTGATACAAGCAGGGAAATTGGCCATATAGCTTAAAGACTGATCTGAATTAAAGTTGGATTATGGCCAATGGCTAAACCATGGCTTGTACTCCATCTAACATAAATCAACAGGGAATACAACCCAAATCACCTGCATAGTAAATAATACATAGATACACAACATATGTATATAACACATATGTAATATACTTAGTGAGGAAACTTAGAAATCACTTAGGAAGCCTATCTAATCCAACCAAGTTGTATATATGCTTTATAGTAAAAAAAACAGAAACAAAATGGCCATTGTGACATTCTAACAAACACCTTGGGTCACAATTTGTAGTCTCCCTAGAATGGACATAAAACTCTAAGTAATCATCACAATAGGATTCATTAGGACCTCAATCTACTTCCTATTGGTCATGGGTAGGGTCTCCTACATGAATACATGAATTTTAACTACGAAAATGGAAGTTTAGAGGGTTATACTTATGTAGGAAGAAGCCTACACCAAGCTCCACAAATTTGGGGAAGATGGTTGAAGAAGGAGATCCCAAAACCTTGCTAGAGCCTTCACCAAGCCTTCTTTAGCTCCTTCAAGCTTTTGCACAACAAATGGAGGAAAGAGGAGTCAATTTGGGAGAGTATTAAATCGAGGAATGTGTGAAAACCCTAAATAATTGGTGGCTGCCATTTGGAGAAAAAAGGAGGTTAAATAGGCACTAGACAAGCCCTAATCTCTTCATTATACTTAGTATTAGGTATGTTCTTAAGTGGGCTAAGTGGTTTGGATCTAATTAAGGCTTGTATCCAACTTGGTCATGACTAGAGTCTAATATAAACTAATTGGTCAAGTTAATCTAAATGGGGTCCACCATGTCTAATGAATAAGCTAGCCTACTATAAATACAACCATCATATTAAAAGAAAGAAAAATACACAAATTATGAAATAACAAAAATATCCTTGTTCTAGAAAAGTGGTAGTGACACAAATACCAAAGCTAGACATTCTTTTTCGATGGGTGTGTTCGACCCCGATCATTGTCCTGCTCAGGTAGTAGATAGCTTGCTCGTAGGCTGTATTATTGTTCTGAGCTAACTGGGCACCGAGGGAATGATCTATTGTACGGACATAGAGCATAAAGGGTTTGCCTGCGACCAGTGCTACTAGGATCGGGGGACTTGTGAGATAGGCCTTGATGTCATCAAATGCCTTCTGACATTCTTTTGTCCAGACATAGGAATCCCCCTTGAGTTGGGTAAAGGGTTGGCATTTTCTGGAAAGATTAGCGATAAACCTTTAGATATATACGAGACGTCCTTGTAGTCCTCAGAGTTCTCTAAGGTTTTTTGGCGGGTCCATGTCAAGGATTGCTTTGGTCTTCTCGGGGTCAACATGGATGCCTTTTGCAGTGATGATAAAGCCCAGGAATTTGTTGTTGGAAACCCCGAGAAAGGATTTAGCGGAGTTCAATTTGAGCTGGTGCGTCCGTATAAGATCGAAGATCGTTCTTAGATTTTGTATATGATCACTACATAGACGATTTTTGACGACGATATCATTAATGTATCATTCGACTGTCTTACAGAGGTATTGGTGGAAGATGGTGCTCATAGCTTGTTGGCACGTGGCACCTACATTCTTCAAGCCAAAGGGCATCACTGTGTAACAGTAAACTCCGTTTAGAGTCCTGAATGATGTATATTTATCATCCTCTGGGAACATCTTGATCTGGTTGTAGTCCGAATATCCGTTTATAAAGGACATTTGTTCAAAGTCACATGTATTATCGATCATTACATCGGTGATTGGGAGTAGAAACTTGTCTTTCGGGCAGGCAGAGTTGAGGTCCCAGAAGTTAATGCTGACTCGAATCTTCCTATTCTTTTTAGTAACAAAAACGACATTGGCTACCCAATCTGGGTGTTATTCCTCGTGAATAAATCCACTGTCTAAGAGCTTATCCACTTCTTTGTCAATAGTGTCTATGATGTTAGGACGGAAGCATCACTGTTGCTTCTTAACAGGCTTAACGTTAGGTAAGATGTTAAGCTTGTGCATTATGACTTGTGGATCTAAACCTGGTATGTCTTTATAACTCCAAGCGAAGACGTCGATGTATTCTTCGACAAGTTGAATCAAGGATTTTCGATCTCCTCCTGCCAAGCTTTTGCTGATGAAGATGGGTTTAGATGAGGATTCATCCCCTAAGTCAATCTGCTTAACTTTATCTTCAGTAGATGGTTCTCGTAGTTCAAAATAAGATTCCCACTATGCACCTAGGCATTGAGCCCAGGGTTCTTCTTCGAAGACCTCTACTGTTTGGTCATCATCTTCTTCTTCTAAAGGATGTGTGGATGTCATGTTGATGTACAACACTTTCTTAAAGATCGGAACCATACTAGTGTCGGAGTCCCAAGTTGAAGCTTCAGATGAGTGAGAGTGTGTAGCCTCTTCAGTTTCTGAACTCTCTGGAGTTGTCAGAGGTGTGATGTAGCCTACCCTCGTCGAGTGCGATGGTAATAGTCTTCTGGCTTCCCTTTTGGAACTGGGAACCGTAAAGGACGATGTCAGCCTCTGCCATAGTTTAGACCCTGGCCGCTTTTTAAGTCATAGCCCATTTTTTGACTGAGGTACTTTGCTTGATCGGTGTACCGATATACTTGCATTCTACCAGTATCGGGCCAGGTTCTGGCTCGACTGGAGAGAGGTCTTGATGACGTTCGACTTTGCCGAAGATGATAGGTTTCTCGTTCTGGTTTTGGGGTAGAACTATATAACAGACTACTTGGTACAATACGACTCAATTTACATGATTGACAGTCGTTATTTGTGTTTACAACGACTAAAAGGCCTTATCTAGAGTATACATGACATTCCAATGTGAAAAACTAGAATAATTCAAAGACAGCCTTTTATTCATAAAATATGGGATCTTGTCCTGGGGAATTACATTATTGAGAGATGGGGCATCAATATTGGCAGATATGTACTCTCCCAGTTTTTCGTCAGTTAGCACCGGAGTAGCCTTGGGCGATTCGGAAGAGTTCATCGGGAGTTTGACCCGTACTGGCTCTTGAGCCCGTACTGAGAGAGATGCTGGAGCCTTCCCTCGTAACTTGACAGTGAGGAGAGCTGACATTTTGGGAGGTTTCCCCTTAAGCCGTACTTTGAGAGGTATCTCAGCTGGTGCCTCGGAGAGTGGTGCTTTCCTACGCAATTTTAGCACAAGAGGAGTCGACACTTTGGGAGGTCTCCCTTTGAGTCGTATCTTCAAAGGGACATCAGTTGTTGTTTCAGCCAGGGGTCATGGGCCCTCCTACGTAGATTGACCACGATAGGGGCCGGTGGTTGGGGAGGTTTCCCCTTGAGTCGCACCTTTAAAGGGGTACTGGTCATCATTTCTACTTCAGTGTCGGCCTCTGCTTCGTCATCTTCATCGTTGGCTTCATCGTCCAGATGAATTGATTTGTATAGATCGGAGTCGGTGAAAAAAGCCTCAATCCCTCCGAAGGAATCGACGTCAGCAAACTCCGTCCTGACTATGTCGTTGGTGGACACATATTTCATGCATTGGTGGAGAATAGATGGCACCACCATGTATTCGTATATCCATGGATGCCCCAATAGGATATAATTAACGTCTGCGTCCACAACGTAGCAAGTCACCTCCGTCTGGAGATCATCGATATGACATTTCAGACAGATTATTCCCAGCGGTTCACTCTTGCTAGCGTTGAAGCCGCTGGTTATAGTATGGGATGCCGTCAGACGATACATCGGGATCCCCAATGTCTTGAGCAAAGACTGAGGGATAATGCTAAGAGAAGACCCAGGGTCGATCTGAATTTGATCTACCTTGATGGCACGGACGTACCCTGTGTAATACAGCGGCATGTTGTGTCGGTTGTTTTTTAGTAGCATGTCTTGTTGAGTGAATGTGATGTTGGGGATGATTTCCCCTATATTGTGGCATTGCAGACATGCTGTTGGATCTTCTTCAGGTTGCTTGGACTGACCGATGAAAGACTTAGCATCCTTCAGCGCTTCACATAGAGCCTCTCGAGTATCTTTGGATAGTCGGAGGAGCTCAAATAGGGATAGCCGAGCAAGAGTACTAGCAAGCTGTGCCAGTATGTCGAAGTTGTGGGGTTTAGCCAACCTCGCAAAATTGTCTTTACGTAGAGGCCTATTGAAACGAGTCTCTTTCTGCTTCTCTTTGTCGACTGCTGGAGGTTGGAAGGAACCCTCCCCTTAGGAAGTCGTAGTGGTGACAGAAGGCGTCGCTTCGATCGGAGCCTCCTCTTGCAGAGCATTCTGCTGTGAACGTGTCTGAACAGAAAGAGCTTCCTCATGGGAGGAAGCGACCATGTGGCAAGACTTAGTTTTCTTGCCTTTGTTTTAGAGGAAGGATATACCTCCGGTTGAGTCAATTCCGGAGCTAGATCTGGGTGGACCCACATGACCTCTCTCCGGGACGTCATAAGTGGTATTAGTCCACTCACATTGTCACGAGTTGGTGGAAGGTTGATTACTTTTATTGTCGCCTTTGGGATGGAGACGAAGCCATTCTGAGCTTCAGTAGGTGGCAAGGTGCCAAACTAGAGTGACACCATGTTGGCCGAGACTGTCTTCTCTTTATAATCAAGCGAGAGAACATTCACATTGATCATGTGTTATATGTAGTTCTTCAAGATGTAGCAGTCTCGAGTCGGATGGTCGATGAACCGATGGTAGTGACAGTACCTCGGGTCGCCTACCCTGTCAACCACGTCGGGACGCTTTGGATCGGGCAACTTGATTTTGTCGCTTTGCTTTAGCATCTCGAAAAGTTGCAGGTTATCTTCATTATTGAAGGTGTACACCTCCTTCAGTCTTGGTGCAGGCGGTAGTTTTTGAGTGGGCCCTTGTGTACTTTTCGTGGCATTGACTGTCAGTGCCTGCTTTTCTTTCGGCTCATGCCTGTTGCTGTTGTTGGCGCCGCACTTCCCGTTGTCATCGAAGGCAGGGAAGCTAACCCCTAGAAGCTGAGCATCGCGTGCCTTCTTCTCGGTGCTTTCAGCACAGATGATTAGCAAACTCCAATCTGGAGTCTGGACAGAGTTGAGCTAGAGTTTGATTATAGGCATCATATTCATGCTGCAAGAATCGATCAGTACATATTCTAGTATACCCGGAGGTAACCTTAAGCATGCCTGTCGGAAGCGCTCGATGAGAGCTCGAACGGTCTCTTTTTCCTTCTGGACCACTTCCATCAAGGATGACATTGTCATATCTTTTCCTCTGTCGTAGAAACGGTCGAGAAACAGATGCGTTGAGTCGTCGAAGGAGGATATACAGTTGTCAGAGAGACTGCAGTACTAGTCATAGGCAATTTTTCCTTCAACACACCGACGAACAAACTTGTAAGCAAGGCATCTTCCTTCGGGAGATGTCCCGTCATAGAGTGGAAGTAGGTCAGATACCGACAGGGAGACTCCTTTCCGTCAAATGGTGTCAATATTTGTGGTTTATATTTGGGAGGATAAACCACTTTGTTCCATTTGGGAGGATAAGGTTGCCGAATCCCAAGCTTCTGGCGTTTCTCCTGTCTATTTCGTGCTTCAAAACGATTGTACAAATCTCTTACCATCTCAACCAACTCCTCTATAGAGCTAGGAGCAGGTGAAGGGGGTAAAGTGTGAAGCTCGGCCCCCGAAGGAGCTGATGTCCGAGGGGCAGTGCGGTGATCTATTCCCGAAGATACCCATTGAGGGGGTACACTAGACTCTCTGTTAGACCCAGGATGAGGACTGGTAGATGCAGGTGCCCTTTGAGAAGTCAGAGTATTTCGTATCTCAAACACCATTTGGGTCAAGGTTTGCCTGGTAGAGGAGAGGGTTTTAAGGTCATCTTCTAAGGTGTCCACGAGTCGTACAAGATCCGGAGCTGAAGCTTTAATTTCTTCTTCGTCTCCACCCCATGCCATGTAGACGGGTATGACATGGGTAGAAGTGGATGGATCGGTCGACGCTTCACTTTCAGCCTCTCTTACTTGTGGGAAGGTTGGCCTAAGAGCTTCTTCTTCCGACACTTCGTACTGGCTGGCCCCAACTACATCAGTGTTAGTTCCTTGGTGAATACCCTCATCTTCGAACGAGGGGTTGTCATAGATAGTCAGGGTCTGATCACCCCCGACTTGCATCGTTGCTGAAGCCTGCCTTCTCAATCGATACTACATAAAAATAGCTAATTAGGAACACTAGATATATTACAATGTGGAACACCTATATAGCGTGCCTAGATTTTGGAACGGAATAAAACTGTGCCAAAACAAAAAAAACATTCCAAATATTATATTTTTATTTTTAATAAAAAGTTATTAATTTTGGAACACATATAAATTGTTCCAAACCAGTTCCAAATGGCAAAAACTCAATCTCGTGCTCTCACGTGACCTTAACAAAGCATCCAGCCCATTATTTCTAATCTGGCACATAAACCCTACCTCTTTTCTTTTCCGCAAGCAATCTCTACCTCTTTGGCGGGAATTGAAAACCTTATCGGAAAATTAGCTTCTCTGGTGGTCGTCGGTCCTTGGGACTGAATCACCGTCGATTGTCCTCGTCGGTCGTCCTAATCTCTCTATCCCATCGGGTCTAAATCATCGACGAGATCATCGCCGTCCCCATCTCGCCTTCCTCGAACTCTGAGATATTCGTATGCTCTTATTATTTTGAACCCTAAAAAATTGAAGGGTTATGGAAGAACACTTGATTTTAAAACCCTAAAAAAATTAAAGGGTTCAGGAAGAACATTTTTTATTAAGCTATTGCCATCGACGGGATCACGGCTGTCGAGTCTCTCCGTCCTCATCTTGGCCTACTGCTTGGAACAACCATCTAAGGGAGAATGATTATATATATATTCTACGATGTATATAGTATTGACCCCTATATATTTGATCCTTTCTCTTGAAATCCTCCAAGTGACTACCACATATTTGATTCCCTATCACATTCAACTGTTAGTAAACGATCAATGTGTACCAGTACTATCTATCTCATTGTTAGATTGCTCTGAAATGAGCAAAGATCAGTCAATTCTATACATTAGTTGTTTTGTTTAATTTCATGAGTAAACTATATATATATATATATATATATATATATATATATATATATATATATATATATATATATATATATATATATATATATATATATATTATATATATATATATATATATATATATATATATATATATATATATATATATATATATATATATATATATATATATAATTCACCTGTGTTGACCATACAAAAAAAATGATCTATACTTTATTAAAAAATTAGATTAGAATATGTTTCCAATCCGCATTATAATGGTAAAGGTGTCCATTAATCTTCCGGCTTTTACATTCATTCAAATTACATATGGGTTCCTTTTCGACCATATTTCACCATTTGAAGCATTAGAGTGAATTAAAGTAAGCTTATCAAAAACATCTGGTAATAATCTCAAACTAGTTAAATCAAGTGTAGTTTACCTACTCTCCAACATTAATACTCCAAGTATACTTGTTTCTTCTGGGATAGTCAAGATGTATGCAACTTTATCCCCAATATATAGACATGTCGAAATCCGTATTATTCTAGGATGCAAACACCAAATCTTACAAACACTCCAAAAGTAAAAGCATTGGAATTAGGTTAATGTCAGAGTTGTGACAGTTGCAAGTTAATCTGCACTTTGAGTTTTGTGTTTTTTTCATTCTATACAGGGTGCACACTTTTATATGAAGCATGAATTATCAGTTTACTCTTATTGAAGTTTGTCCTGTATTCAGCAAAAGCAATGCCATTGTATTTTTCTAAATCATGTTTTATGGGCTTGTTTGAATAAAATTAAGTAAAACTCTACCACATCGAACAATTGAGGAACAAAAGGATTTCATCACCCTACCTTTGTTCCAGAAACTTAAGATTTAGTCTTTCTATCAGATGTCATCATAAAGCTTCCTTCTAAAACATATTTTTTGGTCACCAAATATGTTCATTACCATTTAGTGCCTACATCTTACATTACTTGACAAAACTGGACTAAGATTTCCTTTGCTACTTTTAGCTTCTCATCTAAAGGAAAAATTAAAAGTGAACAACTCAGTGCTGGGCATGAAATATTTTACAAAGTGTTAACAACATCCTACAGATTCTTAAGTCTGCAAAAGCCCCTTGGAACTGTAATCTTTAGAATTTTTTGAACTTCTCAACCACGGTTTTAAGTATTGGCCAAAATCGATACGTTTAAGCCATTTCGGATCCGAATTGGAGGTTTTACAACTGTTGGAACTACCAAAACTTGACTAACTCAACCATTGAAACCCCACGATAAGTGCCCGAAACCATTACTCATAGGAATGGTACCCAAAATCGATACCAAACCAAGTTTTGAAACTTGTTCTACCCACTTCCCATGATTCGAGTCGGTTGTAGTAAACATCAGACTCATCTGTTTGATTGATTATGTAATCTGTGATGCATATACTGCATCTTTAGTTCCTATACAACATATTGTTACCTTATCCAAGTTCCTATATAACAGATTGTTACCTTCATGCCTGTGGTGAAAGGTTAAACTTTTAATCTCCTCTTTTCTCTCTGTTCTGCTCCAATTGTTAACTAGATTGTTTGCAAACAGGGAATAAAAGGGTAATATATGGCATTAATCATTGTATACATGCGAAACCATAAATGGCAATAATTATTATCTTTTGATAAAAAATAAATCTTTTATGCTAAGATCATCTATTTGCCTTTGGTTATAGCCTTATAGGTATTCTTTTGAAAACCTTTAATTTTATTTTAAAAAACATTGTTAATGTTTTTTCAGATTTTTCCAGCAACTCTTAAAATTACATTTCCACTTCTCCAGGAACTTCCTTGAAGAAAAAGATTACTTTGGATTGAAATTAGAATTTCATATTCCATAAAGTTTTGTCCTTGTCTTCTTTTATTAAATTATAGTGATATGATGGTTCCATACAGGAGTTTGAGGATAGACTAAGTTTGATATAACTAGATTGTTTGCAAACAGGGAATGAAAGGGTAACTTATGGCATTGGACTATGTACATATTTGAAACCATAAACGGTGATGATCATCATCTTTTGATCAGAGCTAAATTTTTATGATAAGAGCATCTTTTGCCTTTTATGTAGAGCTCCTTCAAATGAATAAATTAAGCACTGGTCCGTGGAAGTTTTTCAGTGGATCAGTCATTATAAATTTGACGTTGTATTATCTTAAAAAGAAATTGGAAGCAGGGTTTATACCCCTTTTATAGGTTTAAATAAAATTATAAGTAAAAGCATATTTATAGACTGGGGCTTAGCTGAGTTATATCATCCTGGGAAGGAATACAATGTTTGAGTCGCTTTGAGATAGGTTTTAATGTCTGATATTGCTTCTGTCTACCTTTTTGTTCATTTGGTTATTGCTATTCTTGTGAAACCTTTAATATTTTAACAAAAAGCATTGATATAGCTTTTCAGTTTTTTTCCAGCAACTTTGATAATTATATTTCCTTCTCAAGGAACATTCATGAAGGAATAACTTACTTTAGACTGATATTAGAGTTTCATATCCACAAAGTTTTGTCCTTCTTGTCTTTTTTTAATTAAATTATAGCAATATGATATTTCTATACATGATAAGGGAAGACTAAGTTGGATGTAACTAGATTGTCTGCAAACAGGGAATGAAAGGGTAATATATGGCATTAATCATGTATATATGTGAAACCGTAAATGGAGATAATTATCATCTTTTGATAAAAATTATATCTTTTATGCCTCTGGTGAAAGCGTAAATGGCGATAATTAGTTCCTATACAACAGATTGTTACCTTATCCAAGTTCCTGTATAATAGATTGTTACCTTCATGCCTCTGGTGAAAGGTTCCACTTTTAATCTCTTCTTTTCTCTATGTTCTGTACCAATTTAGCTTTGTACCATATTAAACATTGACTATTTCCTTCACATTTTTAACAACTCTTCTAATAAAGAATATTAATTGTATGCAGAATTTGATATCCCAAGTTATCTCAGAAAAGATGTTGAAAGATCAATGTCAGATGCATTCAGGAAGCTAAAACATACCCTAAGAAAGGATCATTTGGATAAACAACCAAATTTGGAGGCAAAAATGTTGGCTACTCCAAATGGGATTAGAAAGGAAGACTAGGAGCAATTTTGTATCAATGAGGCTGATGAAAAACAGATAAAAAGAAGAGCTACATCCGTTGAAAGTAGAAAGCATAGTATGTATGGTCATACTGGGGGTCGTAAGAGCAGTGCAATGGTAGAGTATGAGATGGTAATTTTTCTCTAGAACCAACATTAGCATTTTATAATTTTTGTTATTCCAATGTCATGCTTACAGCTCAAAACTAATCTATGATTTATCTAGAAGGCAAAGCAGGAAGATCCTACTATTCCTATTATACGGACTCAAAGTGTGGATAGAAACTCATACGAGAAAGGATAGAACTACGATGGCTAGTACTGAACCGTTTATGGTGAGGACACATAAAAATTTGTTACCACCTTGCATTTAATTTAATGTTAGCTCTTTTACAAATGATATTACAGAAATTAGTCAAAGAGAAATTTGTCGAATCCACACAAAGTGAAAGCGACAACAATAGCATTCACCCTCTATCAATTGATAATGATCCTTTGACTCAAGTGCTTGGCATGAAAGGAAAAGGGCTTCCAGGTGTTGGGAGCTTTGTTTCCAAGAGAAAGTATGATGTTGCCCTTCATGCTCATATAATGTACACAAAGGAAAGAGGCGAGAGGGAGAGTCTGAAAAATAAGGTTGATGAGATGCAGACAAAGGTTAACTTTATTTTTATTATCGTAAGGTGAGGCAACTAACTTCTTATATAAAAGTCTAAAAGATCATTACTACATGCCTATCAAAATATGAAAATATATAATTTTAATTTTATTTCTTATACCACAGTCACAGGCTGGTGGGACACCAACACCCATTCCCCAGTCAACTGGTGGGTCATCAACACACATGCCTATGCCCCATGCAGGTGGGTCATCATCTCCCATTCCTATGCCCCAGGCAGCTAGTGGGTCATCAACACCCATGCTCCAACAAATGCAAGCATGTATTGGAAAATCAACACCCATGCCCCATGCGGGTGGGTTATCATCTTCCATTCCTATGTCCCAGACATATGGTGGGACATCAACACCCATGCTCCAACAAATGCAAGCAAGTATTGGACAATCAACACACATGCCTCCAATGATGATGAACAATGTACAAGGGCCATCTTTGGGTGAAAGGAAATCAACTACATCGATAGGCATTGAACCAACTCCTACAGCAAGGTTGTGTGAATTGTATGATTGGAATTAGAAATGTGTTGCAATTGCAAAAGAAGTAATTGATCCAATGCATCGAGGTAATTGTCATAATTATCGCCTAGACCCTCAATATGAAATGAAGTTTAGTATGTCTGTTCGAAAGATTTTTTCCGCCAAGCTCTATAAGGAAACTTTCGATGCAAAAACAATTAAAGATATAGGAGTTGGCGAATTCGTTGTGTGGCCCAAATCACACATTCGATTCATGGAAGAGTGACTTGTGAGTATATTTTTTCTATCATATTTTTCCAGTGATTACTAATACATGAATTGATTTCCTTTACTTTTACAATGATTAATAATACATGGATTGATTAACACCCATGTATCACACTTGACACCCATGTATCAACTGTACATGAATTGATTTCCTTTCATACTTTTACTGATACTTATTTTTTCTTTCATACCCATGTATCAGTTGGTCCTGTTATGGAAGTTTTATATTTTTCTACTACAAAGCTTTATTTTCCAATAACAATTCTCTTTCTTACTGTCACGCCCCAGAACCAGAATACTGGAGAGTGGGGGACAGACACAGCCAGCTACGTACCTTGAAGTTCAACCCACCTCGCGATACGGTCACGGCTGTCTAGATGCATGGGGGTTTATTTACAATCCATCAGTCGCTTATGGTCAAGAACAAGCCTAGTGTCTCAATCTCAAGAAAGCAAATAAATGTTACAAGATATTAGATCATCAGACATACAAAGTAAGGCGTCCCAAACGTTACATATTCAAATGATCATGAAGCTAATCATACAAAATATGAAGACTAGCAAGAGTTAATGTCATACATGATCAACCCTAGGATTTGTCAATCATGTTACAGCCCTTTGGCAGATAAAATATAAGTTTCAACACGAGCTAACACTTGCACGACGGCTAAACGCCTCAAAAGATTAATTTTATAATAGATTGGGAGAGCAAAATAAGAAACCCACTTGTTGCCAGGGTTGCGTCTAGTGTTCACCATCTGGCTGGAAGGCAGGAAGATCCTCGGGTGTCACTCAAAAATTTGGCCATACAAAACCAGCTGGGTCAGAACCCAGAAGTGCAAGTGCCACAAGGGAGGCTTCACTAAAGAACTAAAACAAGCATATTAGAACATAGAGACATAATAATAACAAGAATACATGAGTTAGAAAATAGGATGATAACTGATAAGATAACTAAGAAGCTATTCTGTAAACCAAGTTACAACCCGTAAACCAAATAAGGATCGGGGTTGTAACCCTTCTCCTGAGAAGAACTTAGTCTCTAACCATTTATCGACAAGAGTAAGGCATAAACAATGATGCACCAAAGTAACCATAAACTGGCACTGTCTTGACAAGACTAGACTCCATCCATCAATTACGGCCAAACAAGAGTACGGCTTGCTACCATTAGCTAGCTAGGGTTATCACAAGCCTAGTTACTAACAAGATGCATTTGAGATAATCTCTAGTCACAACCCCTGCAGCTATCCAGGTTATCCAGGCGAGGTTGCTTAGAGTTATCAAGAGTTTAGAGAATTATTAGGTGACTTGGACTGCAATACATGGGTGTGCTTTAGTACTTATGATTTCAAGAAGTGCCCCACATGATAGTGGGATGGAAATGTGCCCTACTCGTCGACAGGCTACAAGTCCACTCAAGTGTGGCTGGGATAACGGGATCGCCTGTAACTGGGAAAATCTCTCTATATGAACTACTTGATCAATCTAGTCATTAACCTAGTCAGATTCATTATGAATCCCTGACCGTGGTAACCAAAAATCCATGTCCTAGACATGATACAAGACGAGACAGGAAGCTTGTACAGGCACAATCAAGAGAATCAACCATGGTGTCAAGGCAAGAGTTACTTAGTAAGTCAGGGTAGCCGTCGCAACAACCTTTCAAGATTATTATGTCATGTCGGGTTACTTCTACTTGTCAAGATTACTTGTCAGGAGTGAGCCTCGACAGGCCACTATCAAGATTATACATGTCATGTTCATGTCAAGTCGTGTTCATGTCATGATCAATACTGGCAAGTTATGCTATGCTCAACTAGTTATCGAGCCGGGTCATCACAAGATGGATCAAGTACAAGTTACATGCAAGATCATATGCATATACATCAAGAACTAGGAGAACATGCATGGGGGCAAGGGGTATCATGGCAACAAGTGGTGCTGGTCAACTGGCGCAAGGGAATTGACAGGTGGCGCCAAGGGGGACAGGGGCGCCTAAGTTAGGTTGCGCCAGGCTGGGGTGCGCCAGGTCAGGTTGCGCCAGGGCCCAAGGGTACTGGGCTAGGTTGCGCCAGACGGATTGTGCCAGACTCAGGTTGCGCCGTACTAAGGAGCGCGCGCTGGGTCAGGTTGCGCCACGCTAAGGAGCGCACGCTGGTCAGGTTGCACCGCACTATGGAGCACGCGTGGGTCAGGTTGCACCATGCTAAGGAGCACATATTGGTCAGGTTGCACCATGCTAAGGAGCGCAGGCTGGTCAGGTTGCGCCTGACACTGTTCTTCTTCTCCAAACAGCAAAGAAGAACCCATGGAAACCCGAAAACTTCAAAATGCCATAACTTGCTCAAAACAAGTCCGAATTGGGACTTCCGAGGGTCTAAACTGCATAGAACGAGATTTTCTACAGCCTAGGATAACTGGTTTTAAGAAATACTAAGATTTAATAGATCAAAACCAAAAATAATAAGAAAAGATCAAAACTTAGATCTACAAAAATTTATCCGTCAAAATCGAAAATGCCAAGTTCTAAAGAGGCTTAGAATCAAGCGGAGAAGAGAATGGAAAAATAAAATGGGTGATCCATCATGAAGCAAGTTGCACTTGCCTAAGGTTTCTTTGGTGGGTGGGAGGAGTAACAGAAGAATAAGAAGTAAATGAAGAAGAGTAATGAAGAGAGAGAGAAAGGAGTTGACTTATATAACAACCCCTCTCATCTCAACCCAAAATAAACCAAACCAAGCCAAGCAAGGCCAAGATGAACCAAAATAAACCAAGATGATCCATGATAAACTAAGACCAAGTCAAGAGTGCCAAGACCAAGCCAAGTCATGTTGAACCAAGTTGAACCAAATCAAGTCAAGATTAAACCAAGGCTAAGCTAAGCAAGATAAGTCAAAACATGGACCACCTGACAATTGTCAAAAATTCGTATATGTATCCTAAAAAATACGTATAATGGAAAACAGGAGTGACACTTACAAAGTTGGAGATCAAACTGAATGGAGCTACAACAAGGTACATAGTCATATATTCATACACAATCCACTATATATTATTTTACTCTAGTAGTGATGCACTCTGACTACAAAACAACATGGAACCCCACTATTTATCTAGTTCGTTACAATAGTAACAAAATTTGCTTGATCATTTTTTTCCTTTATATAAGGTATATCCTTTCTGGGGCTGATTTTGCAAGTGATGCTTAATGGCTCGTCTTAGTTGTGATAGAAGTGAAACAAATAGCTTATTGGAACTTTGATTCGCTCTCTAGTTTAGTTCCTATACATTATATTCAACTTGAACCTGCCTTATTGATATGGCACATACATTCCATTCTAGTTTTTGCTCGTCTAACTGTAGTGTCATCCGATACTCGTCAATCAGATAGTTTTTATTCCCTTGTGATTGTTTGCCATTAAAATGTTTTGATTGTAAATTTCAATACAAACAGAACAGTATTACAATGTAGGACTTCGACGTAGTCCTAGGAGTACACTTTTGTTTATCTGAGTCCCTTGTGTCGATGGAGCGAGTGGTAATACGTTGACTCCGTTGACGATCTGACGACGGTTATCGGTTCTCTGAAGGTCTGAGTAGCTCTGGGTGCTGGAGCTGATGGAGAGGAAGAAGACGTTGAGTGTCTGTAGCTGCCTCTCTGGTTGTGCGACGTCGCTGTCAGTATATGTATGTTCGTCTCTGTGTGTGTGTGGAAGAAAGAAATGATCCCTCTATTTATATCTTTACAGGCTGGCTGCTCATGCGTGCATATATAGGATGCGCCTGGATGCGGGGACGCCATATGGTGATTGCTGATGGAGGCGCATGGACGATACGCCCTGATTGAGGACTTGAATTCTTCATGCTGCTGTTGTGGGCTGTCACGTAGCAGGGGGAAGAATCTTTCTGTTGCTAAGATCTTGGGTGAATCGAGTCAAAGGACACGTGTCGAAGGCCCATGGCTCGGAGATCTCGGATTTGGTGGAGAATGATCTGGTAGGATGCGCCTGGGATTGGGCGCATGAGGAGACTTTGGCTCGTAACCTTTAGGGGTCATGAACCATTCGAGGTACATGGCTTTTGAGGCGCATGTGAACCTTCAGTAGCGACTTTACTTCTGTCTTTAGGGATCAGAGAAAAAGTCTGAGGCGCATGACTTTTGAGGCGCATGCAGAGCTTCAGTAGTGACTTTACTTCTGTCTTTAGGGATCAGAGAAAAAGTCTGAGGTGCATGGCTTTTGAGGCGTATACAGAGATTTGGGCGCATGGCTGCGGAGGCGCATGTGAGTGGTTGGGCGGCCACGTGGCTGTAACCGTCGGAGAAGAGTAATGATGATGCTGACATTGGCGACGCTTCGTTTTCTAAAAAAGCTGTCAACTACAGTCTTCGGGGGACGTGCTGCCAACTCTGTCAGACTTCAACATTTAATGTTCTTTGACAGGTGATAGGTTGTTGAGTGGGCGCATCGATCGACGTTCCACTAGGCGCATGGGGCCGTATGGGGGCACATGCTTGTGAAACGGTTGGTGCTGAGGGGTGCGTCTGTGTGATGTGCGGTCTGGCCGACGCATCCGCTTCGCTTGACACGTCTTTTGGTGCGACTGTTACGTTCTTCGAGTGCTTTAAATAGCCGTTTTTGACTTGGCTGAATTCGAAGCGTCAGGTTCATCCATTTAATGCAAATTCATTGTACGAGATTCGAAGAGCCATCCACTTGGCACATGGGTTTGATTTACCCGGCCTATAAATAGTGGCATGGAGAGAGTTTGCTTCTCGTTCTCTCACGTCCTCCTGAAATAAACTTGTTTACTCGAGTGCATTCTGTCGATGAGATGCTCCCGAGGGTGAAGATGCGACGCATGATCTTCGTTGATGCACTTGAAGGTGACTGTTACATCCAAAAGTCGGAGTCGAGGGCTTTTGAGGCAGGCGGAAGGTGCCTGTTGCATCCAAAGATCGGGATGCTCGAGCCTCATCTCCGTTATGTGGGAAGAGCCGCAGATCAAAATTGCGGTGCTGCGGCTTTGGGGGCTCTTTCTTCTGTCAGAGTGGGTGTTGTCCATTCTGGTTGTGTTGAAAGCTGCTCCTTTAGCCGCGGTTTCGATTGCGGTCTTCCTTGGTCTTTGGAGGCTCTTTTGAAGCCTCCCCTGGCCACAGGTTGACTTGCGGTGCTCTTCTCTTCCTCGGTTTGGGGAGCTCTTCCTCCAGCTAGAGGGTTGATTGCCACCCTCGTTCTGCTCAATAAATGCTTCATTGGTCGAAGCATTAGATGGCGCATGAGCCTGGCTAGAAGGGTGGCACATAACTGAGCTGCTGAAGGGATACACATAACTGAGGATGAAGGGATGCACATAACTGAGGATGCACATAACTGAGCTGCTGAAGGGATGCACATAACTGAGGATACACATAACTGAGGATGCACATAACTGACCTGCTGAAAGGATGCGCCCGGCTGGGAGCGCATGGTGGGATGCGCCTGACTGAGAGCGCATGGTGAGATGCGCCTGTTCAAGAGCGCATGATGACTGCTGCGCCTGGCTGTAGACTTAGGGTCTTTTCTTTTTGTGGAAGTTCTCCTTTGTACAGCCCTTTTTAAGACATGTAATAGACTTTTATATGAAATAAAAATCTTCTTTTAATGTCGATATTCTTGTTTTACTTTGTCAAGTACTTTGTCTGAACACCCTGGCGCATGTAGTGTTTGGCGCATAGGATTTCTGATCGTGAAATTCCATGCTTCTACAGTGATCGTTGATGTCAATTTATAATGATGAGATTTTAATTACTACTCCCCCTTAATATTTTTCTGATACAAGTACGAGAACAATTGCCTGCCCGTAGGGAGCTATAGTAAAATATAAATACACTTATTGCTAAATATAGTGTTTGAAATGTTGTACAAAAGCTACAGATATGTGATGTGCTATAATTATTTCTTTTGTACGATTCCATGAGTTCCTTCTTGCAGTATAAGCCTGTTTACAACTATATATGCAGAAATTACATGGCTACTTATCTAAGTGAGGATATGCCATTTATGATCTGTAGCTTATGTGACTCCTAGTTTGGATGCTGATGTTTTTTTCCTCTTTGTTTTTGAGAAAATCGGTGGGTTAAACGACTTCCAAGTTTAAAAAATTCTAGGGGAACACATAAGTTCCTTATTTTTATGGGCACCAAATCTCTTGATTTTCTGAATTGGTTAAAGAAAAAAATTAGCACACTTTTAATATTAGTAAAATTCATGCATATTGTTCTAATGCTCAGTTTTAATTTGAGTTTTTGAAGTCAGAATCGGTGATTGTCTACAGAAGTTGGCCCTACCTTTCATTCTAGTTTACTATTACTAGCACTTGGTTAATGTGTATTACTTCCCCTTTAATTATAAACTGTAGCAGGGGTTAATACTAACCACCATTTTGTTTTTAGAGGAACCTCTCTCTCTAAATGTGTATGCAATTGTTCACTTCATTTCATTTGACTGTCTCTAATACCTTTTTTTCTTCATCAAATGTATCAATACTTATTCCATTGTCATCGAGGAAAAGAATATATTTTCAACAATGTGCAATGAGGAAGGTCATATCCATACAAGTTGCAGGTTTATTATTTGAATGCTTGATTGTACAGTGCAGTAAATATAGGCTTGATTGTATAGTCTTCATTTGCAACAATGTGCAATGAGGATGTTTTTAACAATTGTGATCAAATTATTTTGTGATCAAGCATATATTTATTTTACAGTACACATTTTCAAATTATTTTGTGATCAAATTATTTTGTACAGTGCAATAAATATTTATTTTGTGATCAAGCATAGATTTATTTTGTGATCAAATTATTTTGTAAAGTGCAATAAATATATGCTTGATTGTACAATACTCATTTTCAACAATGTGCCTCGTTGAATGACTAAGTTCTTAATTGTGATCAAATTATTTTATTATGTTTTTAACAATCTTTGAAATGTTTACAGGACGTCACATTTTTGGCTTCCTCGGTTATCATAGTTCCCGGGCCTACGCTCACTAACAAGAACATCAAGTGTCAAAGTCTCAAATTATTTTCACACCTCTCAGATATTGTTTTTGGTGTGGTAGACAACTTGTATTAAACTTACAATGTTTATGTAAGACATTCGGCTACTTTGTGTATGTAGCTTCAACATTATCTATTCTACATTTATAAATTCTCAAGATGATTATAATATTGTGTCAATTGTTATTTTTTCTTATAAAATTCCTTGGAGCGCTACAGGTTCATAGCATCTGTGCTAGCAATATATTATTTCAAGCTACATGTGTGCAATTTCAAATGATGTGGACATATATATATATATATATATATATAATATATATATATATATATATATATATATATATATATATATATATATATATATATATATATATATATATATATAATTATAATTAGAAGATGAGAGGGATTTGGGCTTGGCTTCCTCTGGAAGGAGCTCTTCCGCTCCTCGAGAACCCCCTCTCCCTCCTCGCTCACGGTCGGTGGCCGGCCGCCCCCGGGCGTCTCCCTCCCCGCCGTGAGTCTCCCACCCCTCTCGGCCACCCGGTCTCTTCGGTTGGTCGGGCTTCCCCTGGCCGCTCCTCCCGCGGGAACCCCCCTTCCCCAGCAGGCGTCTGCCAGTCATGTGGTGGACCCTCCTCCTTCCTCTCTCTTCCTCGGCGCAACCGTCGCCCTCGGTGTCGTAGGCGTCGCCGCACTCGGCGCCTACGGTCGTTCCCGGCTCCCTCCCTCCTCGGCCCTCCGCCAGCCTCTCTCGTCGCCTCGTACGCAGCGCGGCCTCCCTCCAGCCCGTCGCCCCCTCCGGTCGCCATATCTGCCGCTGTGCCGCCCCCCATCGGCCGCGGCCCCACCCCCCACTCCCTCCTCCCTGAGGCGGCCCTCCGTGTCTCGGGTAGCGACCGCCTCGGATCCCCCCTGGCTGTCGGCGTCCCCGCGACACCGGGGTCCAGCTCCGCTCCGACTGGATTGCCTCCTCCGGCCCAGGCGCCCCCCGCCCTGGCAGCCGCCTTCCCTCCGGTGCTTCTACCCCCCGGGCCTCTCCCCGTCTTGGCTGCGAACCTCCTCCCCGCGCTTCCTCCTTCCGCGCCACCCCCCACCTCGGCTGCGGACCTCCTCCCGGCGCCCCCCGCCTCGGCAGCAGACTCCCCCCCGACGCCTTCTCCCTCTCCGGGCGCGGACTTCCTTCCGGCGCTTCCTCCCTTCGCGCCTCCCCCCGCCTCAGCCACGGACTTCCTCCCCCCTCCCGTCGTCTATCTCGTCGAGCCTCCATCCACCTTGGCGGCGGCCTTCTTCCCGGCCTCCACCTCTCTGCGGTGGTACTGGAACCCCCTCCCAGCCAAGTCGGTTGTGCCCTACTGGTACTCTCGTGTACCCGGCGGCTCTGGTCACCCCTCCGCTTCGTCGTGGGGGTCGATCCCCTACTTCTAGCCCCAGCCGTCGCCTCGGGATCCCCGGCCGCCGCTTGGCCTTCTCCACCGGGGCTTGAGATTCCCCCCCCGGGCCGCCCTCCTGCGTCGGACCCCCCCATACCCCCCCGGGCCGGCCTCCTGCACCGTCCCCCCTCCTCTCCGGTCTTGCAGCTTCGGTCAGCGCACCGGGAGGGAGTCCCGCGCCCCCTCGTGCCGTGCACCCCCCCTCGGTCTTCGCGCCTCCATCCCCCCTTGGGCAGGGCTTCGTGGCCTCCTGGAGCAGCGTGCCCACTCCCACCTGTCGGTTTTCAAATATTTAAAATTTTGAATTTTGAAATCTCAATTATTTTCAGACACAGACGTTACCCAAAATTTTGGTTTTCCAAAATTTCGTATTTTGCTTTTCAGCCTTCTGGCTTTTTTTACTTTGCTAATTAGGGCCCTTTTGTGTTTTGGCCCGGGACCCGTTTGTATCGCTCTTCTTGAGCCACCGTCTCTTTTTCAATGAAATGTCTTTCTTAATATATATATATATATATATGTATATATATATATATATATATATATATATATATATATATATATATATATATATATTGTAATTGTGTGATTTTATTTTATTTTGTATTAATTTATAATATTTTAATTGGTGTTGTGTTAGTAATCGGTTTAACCTTAGCTAACCATGATTAGAGACTAACCATCACATTAGAAACCTAATTACCTGTCACACTCATTTTTCTAATTAGGGATATTTTAGTCATTGTGCATTATTTTGAATTTATTTAAATTATTAATTAAATTGATTGTTGTGTGGTTTGGATTGGTGTTTTGATAGGACCAAGATGGTATAACCATAGTCAACCTTGTTTAGAGGCCTAATAATGTAATTTGATTTATTATTGGCTTTTTAGATTTAATTTAGAATTATTACCTATTTTTTTTAGAATTATTTAATGATTTTTAAGTCATTTTTTATAGGCCTTTAAGCCTTTTTGTCAATGGGCTTTTTAGCAACTTAAGAGTGCTTTGCCTATGACTAAACCCTAACCCTAATACCCCCCATGCATGGCCGGCCAACACAGCAGCCCCCCCTTCTTCTTGTGTAGAAAACTAATCTCCTTCACAATTCCAAATCCTAGTTTTTTCCATCTCTTCCAAAGGCCCCGTTCTCTCGTTTCTCAACCAAGTCCTTCCAAACGAAGTGTGTTGTGACCGTTGGGAGGAGAGGAACCCACTGGAGACTTGCTAGCAAGGGATGGGAGACGTTTGATCGGAGGAAAGCGGCATCGACGTGTTTTGGAGGCTCGTTTCATTGAGTTTTGGCACTCAATAGGTAAATCTCTTTAAACACCTATTAATTTTTTTTTCTTCGTAGATGCATCCATATAGGTGCCCCAGACCTATGCATGAAGTTTGGTAGGTTTGTGATTTCGTTTGATAGCCGTATCGGACACGTATCGGTCCTATGGAACGTGTTCGACGAAATGCCACTTAGAATTGAAAAGTATTATTTTTTTTATTCTGTTTTCAAGAAACCTTGTTAATATTATTCGTAACAACTTTCGTAAAGACGGATCTGAAATTGACACAATTTTAGTGTCCGAATCGGACGCGGACACGCGTGCACGAGGCCCGTGCACGGCCCCATGCATGCCCTGCTGTCCAAGCATCATAACTCAACACATAGGGCTCCGTTTTATGTGAAATTTTATGAGCACGTGGGGGAAACCTCTGCTCACATGCCTTTAAAATTTCAAGTCATTTCGTGATGCGTGCGTGGAGAAATCCCGTGTGCACTGTTCAGTCTGTACTGTACATGCGGCTCAAAAGTGCCGCTGACACGGCATTCGTACGCGAACACGACACGTCGAGGACCCGTTCCAGGAGCACGAGCACGAAGCCCTATACCTAGACTACCCAGGGACTCGATCCCGAGTTACGACGTGGCTCGAATCACGAGCCACGAGGCCCGACACGCGCCCACGGGCACGCACGCACGCGCACGCGCGCAGGCCACTCGGGGGTTCGCGTGTCGCTGTGTCGCATAGACGTGACGTGGTGTCATGTCAGCGTATCCTAGACCTACCCTGGGACCCTACCTAGCTATGTGCATGAGCACGAGGCGTCTCGTGTTGTGTGCGGTGTCCAATCGGGCGAAACGTAAGTGCACGACACGCGTATCCGATTTTCTGATACGCAGTCCATGGACATGATACGGACACGGGTTCGACCCCGTGAGTATTCGAGCACGTCACTTACATAGACACCTTCGTGTTTGCCAAGTTTCGTGAATTCTAGTTGTGTATATTGCATTTTGGGCATTGAGTTGGATTTCGGATTTTAATTTATATATATAAATTTGAGTTGCTTTGTCATATTTTAAATTTCTGAGATTTAATTCATAATTTCTAAGTTTATATGAAGTTACTAAGATTCTGGACTTGTGGGTTTTAGTCCCTAATTTTACTTTCAAATATTTCTATCATATATATATATATATATATATATATATATATATATATATATATATATATATATATATATATATATATATATATATTATAAAAAATATATATATTATATATATATATATATATATATATATATAAAAAATTATATATATATATATAATATATATATATATATATATATATATATATATATATATATATATATTTCAGCAAAAGGAAATTTTATTGATAGAAGGAAAGCTCATAAAGAGCATTACAAGCGGTGGCAGAGACGAGAAACACAAAACTCGCTCTGAAAAACATGGTTTGCAGTAAACACCAAAAGCAGCTTCTAAACAAGGTTTGCAAAAATAAATAAATATATATATATATATATATATATATATATATATATATATATATATATATATATATATATATATATATATATATATATATATATATATATTTATATATATATAAAAAAAAATATATATATATATATATATATATATATAAATATATATATAAAAATATATATATATATATATATAAAATATATATATATATATATATATATATATATATATATATATATATATATATATATATATATATATTAAAATATATATATATATATATATTTTTGTATTATATATATATATATATATATATATATATATATATATATATATATATATATATATATATATATATATATATATATATATATATATATATATATAGAACGGGTGGCTGGGCGGAATCGGTAGTCGCAGGCGACGAGGAATCAGTGGCCGTCGTACGGGCGGTCACCCTTAGTCGTCGAGGGCGTCTCTTCGGCGTCGTGGGCAAAGCGAGGTGTTGAGTAACTGCCGTCGAAAGACGGTGTGCTGCCGAGCGGAGCTCTGGAGCGCGCGAAGTGCGCGGGGTGCATGTGCACGACGATGATGACAAGGCCAACGGACTACGTCGGCACTCCAAAAGTCGTTCCATACGACAGGCCAAGAATCGTGTGCGTGGGACACACGATTATACTGAGCCCGCACGCGTTGAAAAAAAAAAAAAAAATATATATATATATATATATATATATATATATATATATATATATATATATATATATATATATATATATATATATACTTATACTTATACTTATATATAAGGCAAAATATATATATATATATATATATATATATATATATATATATATATATATATATATATATATATATATATATATAAAATATATATATATATACACGTTGTGATGGGTATTATCGAGATATCTTGTTCTCAGATTTGAGTTTTCAATTCCCCATCGTAAACCCAACATTCTTTCTCCCCTATACATATATGTGTATATATTAGGATATGTCTATATATATATATAAAAAGTTTCCTTTTAAATAGACTTGTGTATATATGTATATATATATATATGGTATATTCATATAGTTGTATATATAACCAATTTATCTCAGTTTTGTTCCCCAGTAGCAGCCCTTCATCGACACACACACACACACACAATCTCTTCTTCACAAGCTTAAGTATATATATATATATATATATATATATATATATATATATATATATATATTTATATATGTATATATATATATATATATATGTGTGTGTGTGTGTGTGTGTGTGTGTGTGTGTGTGTGTGTGTGTGTGTAGATACATTACCGAGAATGAATATATATATATATATATAATTGTTTGCTTATGAATATAATCTAGGGAGTATTGAGTCAGTTTAGGATTGACCCAATGAGCCTAGAATGGCCGAGTCGACTGACAAGTTGACAAAGTCAACTTTGGGTCAAACTTGATCCAAATCGACTCAAACGAACTTAGAATGACTTGAAAACTTGTACTTGACCTAAAAATTAGTAAACAGACTAGTTGACTTATAGTTGACCAGGTTTGACGAAAGTTGACCAGATTTGACCAGAGTTGACCAAGGGTTGACTTTGACCTAGAAGGACCTATAATCATATAGAATTGCATTGTAGGCATTCCTTATGATATTTTAGACCTTGTTGTGACTTGTGGTTTTTTTTAAATAGGATTACATCACTCCAGTTCAGTTACACTTCCTCGTCAGCAGCTTGGATTGCCAGACGAGCACATTCTCTGACCGTTTCATTCTTGTTTGGACATATTTACTTGTTATAGACTATTTTACTTGTTGCTGTCACGATGTTATCACAGATTAGTACTATATGGATCTCTTCATGCGATGTTATCCCCTCGAATACATCGGGTATATTGTGCTCATATACTTTATCATGTGCATCATCTACTCTTTGTATTCGTATTTATTCATGTATACTCATGTGACATTCATGTACACTCATGATCGTGTGAGTCTTCATGTATAACCCAGTGTTCATGTGGACTAGCTATCCATGTGACACACTACTTTCATGTACAATAACATAACCTGGACAGATCCTTGTGTACTAATTGGGGCAGGGGGGGTATTTATTTGGTTATGTGATCTACACCATTTTCATGTACAACTCCAAACTAGATTGAAGTCATGTATAACCTAAGCCTGTTTACATAACCAAATATATGCTCTAAATCACGTAGTTAATTCAGTTTTCTTATCTATATCATGTATATCTATTTCCACTATATCATGTTCTTCTTTTTTTCAGTCTCTCTACTATTCTTTACAGCAGTTCATGTATATTATTCTATAGCTTGTTTTATATTTTCTTTCACGTTATGATCTGTGTGAGAGATATGTATTTGTTCCTGTCCTGACTGGACTGTTGACAATATTACAGATGATGAGGATTACTTCGTTACTTTTTATGGAGCAGGTCTAGTTGACATAGGTGACCTGGACCCTCAGCAGTATCCAGTAGTCACTGAGGACTTGCCATTAGCTTAGTCTAGACTTTCTTATTATCTATCTTTATGAGATATTTGTGATTGTATTAATATATTGTTTATGGTGTGGTTTACACCGAGACTTATTTATATTTGTGACCCTCTTTCTGTTGAGATTATCGTATCTTCTTTTCCATCTTAGTTTGTGATTGAGATTACTTATTATGTTGTTCTCTATTAAGAGCATATTCTAGATTGTGTTAGATGTTGTGACCTAGGACAGTGTTCTACCATCGATACTGCGACGTAGGCTGGACGTACCCACTGCTCGTGCCCTTACACTGGATGCGGGTCGTGATACGTTTTTAGTGGTGGCCAATGCAGGTCCAGATTCGCATTAGTACGATATCGTGGTAGTACATCGACTTAGTTGTACTACTATGAGCCTACTATAGAGGAAGTAAAGTGTTAGAATGAGAGGATATTCAATCACTGTTAGGATTCCTTGAGAGATTCCTGGGACGACCCTTGAGAATCTTATTTTAACTTCGATTTGAAATCTTTTCCCTTGATTTGATTCACCCATTACTCATTTTTATTGAATTTGATTTTGATGGATTCATTGTTGAATTTTGAATCTTGATGATTAGTTGTTAACTTTGAGTTTGTATTTAAATATATATATATATTTTTATTTTTGGAATTTAGGGTATAACCTGATAACACACTTGATAAGGACAGTGAGAAAGGTAAATGTCTGCCTTATTATGGAGTTTAGAATTTATCGCAGTCATATTGGCTAGCATGACAAGGACATAGAGCCTGATTTTAGATATATTATCATAATTATGGAATTTAGATTCTTTTGCAGCCATACCGGTTGACGTGGTAAGAATTCTAAATAACATGATTATAGGGTGTATACCTTGGTTATGGACTCTATTGTTTATGGCAGCTATGCTTACTGGCGTGGCAAAATTCTAGCAACATAATTTCAGGAAGACGTGTATGGTTATCAGATTATATCTTACAATTGGTTCATTTCTTTTGAACAGATGAGCAAGAACAGATTTTATTATTATTTCTTTTTTGCCATTATTTCTTGTATTACCATCTTTTACTTGTCTTAGTTAACTCTGTCCCAATTACATTAATCACCTATCTTGTATCTAACTATGTCATCTATACTTTGAAACCTTTAAATCTCTGTACTTTTTACCTTGGAAAGGTTGAGGAAGTGACGTAAATCATCCAGCTCGGAAAGGACGTAATTTGTTCTCTCATGATAATCTAGGTATAAATATAATATGTTGGTCCTTGATATAGAATTTTGAGATAGAGATGTGGTAAAGATTGGGAATGAAATCAAGAGATCAATATTATCAATATTAGGAACGATCACACATAGAGAAATATTTTGGATATAAATAATTTATAGATGTATTTCCTAACTGACGAGGATATTTGAGGTCGATATAGTTTGAGGACTTGGATAATTTTTTTTTATTGATTCTTGAGACGTTTTACTTTAAGGCTATGATGTTAAATTTAGGGAGTTAGTAATGGAGAAGAGATTTTAACTGTATTCGATGGCAATACGAAATTGAAAAAGATATTACAAGAAAATGGTTAAGAACAGAAAGAATACAAGGATTTTTGAGTTATAGAAAATATAGAGATTTTTGAGAAAATTTTAAATTTAAGGAGAATAATATTTGAGGGTGTACGTTGAAGGAGATATGAAGGTTGATTTTATAATGGAGAATAAGTTTTGTAGCACCTAGTGGTTTTAGATTGAATAAATGAGGAGAGTAATTTGAACAAGTTCAAGGATTTCATAAAACTTGATTTAGAGGTTTCGGATCTAATTTAAGACAAGGTGAAAAAATTTGGATTAAAAGATGATTAAGTGGTTAGTATTGAGTGCTAATAAATAAAAGGGTATACTTCATGAGTAAAGTTTTAGAATTTAGGAATTGAGCCTATGATGATCATGACAAGGTCCAATCTTCATAACGAAAGGGTATAAATTCTTGGTGGTAGTCATATAAAGGTTAATTTTCATATTTGGACTTATGAGATAAAGATATGATTGACAAATGATGATTTGATAAGCTTGATGGTATCAGAGAGAGATGATTAACTTGACTTTCCTATGAAACCTTGTCTTTTGTTTTCCCTATCAAAAGGAGGAAATTGACTTATTCCATATCTTTGAATTATCCTTTAAAAGTTTTCAATATCATTGAATCCTAACTCCCTTGATTTTTTGGTCACCTTTCCTTATCATATTAATATCTTGGGTCGTACTTAATTGAATTAAATTTAATTGTGACCTGGATCTCCATCCTTGGATGCTCGTGCTCAGACTTCGATGACCTTGTTCCCCATCTCGCCCAAATATTGATTTACCCAGAGATTGATCAACTTAGATCGTGTCGAGACTAAATTTTTTTTTATATATATAGTGATTGGATTTCAATGCTATTACTAGTCGTGCTTTAAACTTTCGATTTTGATCATCTTTAAAATAGTAACCCTATATAGTTAATTCCTAGTTGTTTTTTTTGATAATTACCAGTTTTTATATAGGATGATAGACTGCCTTACAGCCCGATGATTTATTATTTTCCTTATCTTTTCCAGTATGGCACCCATGATCAGAGTCTATTCCCAGCACACAGCTGCAGTTCCGGATGAGACCGAGATTGTACTTCCCCCTTCCATTGCTCAGGAGGTGTTAGCAGCCTCACCGGAAAGTTTTTCTCCATTTCTTATCCTTCAGGAGAGGGCTTCAGTTCAGCTGGAGACTGAGGGCCTCCCTTTACCTCTTGGAGTGGTACCCCATGCCGTTCTTGATGGAGCTCAGATTTACAGGCTTCTTCACAATGTGTGGGAGGTACAGAGACTTCAGGCTGAGCTTATGATAGAGCAGTGTCTCAGTATCCAACTATTGCGGGATTACATGCATTCGAGGGGAGAGCCTAGTCCCAAGAGGGCGAGGAGCAGTATATACCCAGAGCCTCAGGAGTACCCCGGCTTCCAGCCTAGACCAGCCTATCTAGTTCAGATTCCTGTCCAGCAGAGGCCAGTTGAGCGAGTGCCTATCTGTGCCTTCTGTATGAAGCCTGGGCACGTATGGAAGTACTGTAGGAAGAGGCTAGGATTGTGCCTATTTTGTAGGTCAGCTGCACATTAGATACGAGAATGTCCTACTACACCTGCCCCTAGTCGAGGCCTACCTCCAGGAGAGAGTTCCAGCTACCAGACCTAGTAGAGGTGAGTTCTTGACCTATACCTTATCCTGTCTTGATGATTACTGTACCCTACCATATTGTTTGTATGTTTTGATATCTTATAACTACTTTTGATCTAGTATGACTATAATGGCTAGATGATGAGACCTCAGACTGATATTACCTGCCATAACCCTGTATGATATCTTTCCAACTGCATGATTTAGATAAGTTTTCTTAAGACTATGATTGTTGGGGGTTTGACCTAGAAGGAGTACGACCACTTTAATTTTGAGAACAAAATTATTTTAAGGAGGGTAGATTTGTAACCACCACTTTTCTAAAATAAGGATATTTTGATAATTATGTGATTTTTTTTGGATTAATTTATAATATTTTAATTGGTGTTGTGTTAGTAGTCGGTTTAACCTTATCTAACCATGATTAGAGACTAACCATGACATTAGAAACTTAATTATCTGTCACTCATTTTTCTAATTAGGGGTATTTTAGTCATTATTCATTATTTTGAATTTATTAAATTATTAATTAAATTGATTGTTGTGTGGTTTGGATTGGTGTTTTGATAGGACCAAGATGGTATAACCTTAGTCAACCTTATTTAGAGGCCTAATAATGTAATTTGATTTATTATTGGTTTTTTAGATTTAATTTAGAGTTATTACCTATTTCTTAGAATTATTTAATGATTTTTAAGTCATTTTATAGGCCTTTAAGCCTTTTTGTCAATGGACTTTTTAGCAACTTAAGAGTGCTTGTCCCATGACTAAACCCTAACCCTAATACCCCCCATGCATGGCCGGCCAACATAGCAGCCCCCCCTCTCCTTGTGTAGAAAACTAATCTCCTTCACAATTCCAAAACCCTAGTTTTTTCCTTCTCTTCCAAAGGCCCCGTTCTCTCGTTTCTCAACCAAATCCTTCTAAACAAAATGCGTTGCGACCGTTGGGAGGAGAGGAACCTGCTGGAGACTTGCTAGCGAGGGATCGGAGACGTTTGACCTGAGGAAAGTGGCATCGACGTATTTTGGAGGCTCGTTTCATTGAGTTTTGACACACAATAGGTAAATCTCTTTAAACACCTGTTAATTCTATTTTTTCTTCATAGATGCATCCATATAGGTGCCCCAGACCTGTGAATGAAGTTTGGTAGATTTGTGATTTCATTTGATAGCCGTATCAAATACATGTCGGTCCTATGGAACACGTGTTCGACGAAATATCACTTAGAACTAAAAGTGTTAATTTTTATTCTGTTTTCATGAATTCCTTGCTAATATTATTTGTAACAACTTTCGTGAAGACGGATCTGAAATTGACACAATTTCAGTGTCCGAATCGGACACGCGTGCACGAGGCCCGTGCACGGCCCCGTGCATGTCCTGCTGTCCGAGCGTCATAACTCGATGCACTGAGCTCCTTTCGCGTGAAATTTTATGAGCACGTGGGGGAAACCACTGCCCAGATGCCCACAAAATTTTACGTCATTTCGTGAAGCGTGCGCGGAGAAATCTCGCGTGCACTGTTCAGCCCGCACTGTGTACGCTGCTGAAAAGTACCGCTGACATGGCCTTTGTACGCGAACACGACGCGTCGAGAACCTATTCTAGGAGCACGAGCACGAAGCCCTATACCTAGAATACCCAGGGACTCGATCCCGAGTCGCGACGTGGCTCGAATCACGAGCCACTAGGCCCGACACGCGCCCACGGGCACGCACGCACGCGCGCGCGCAGGCCTCGCGGGTGTTCGCGTGTCGCTGTGTCGCATAGACGTGACGTGGTGTCATGTCAGCGTGTGCTAGACCTACCCCGGGACCCTACCTTGCTATATGCACGAGCACGAGGCTTTTTGTGTTGTGTGCGGCGTCCAATCGGGCGAAACGCACGTGCATGACACGCGTATCCGGTTTTCCGATACACACTCCGTGGACATGATACGGACACGGGTTCGACCCCGTAAGTATCCGAGCACGTCACACACATAGACACCTTCGTGTTTGCCAAGTTTCGTGAATTCTAGTTGTGTATATTACATTTTGCACATTGAATTGGATTTCGGGTTTATATATATATATATATATATTTGAGTTGCTTTGTCATATTTCAAACTTCTAAGATTTAATTCATATTTTCTGAGTTTATATGAAGTTACTAAGATTCTGGACTTGTGGATTTTAGTCCCTAATTTTACAGTCAAATATTTCTATCATATATGTATAAATACCCCTTTTTGCCATATATATATATATATATATATATATATATATATATATATATATATATATATATATTGTGATGGGTATTGTGATGGGTATTGTCGAGATATCTTGTTCTCAGATCTGAGTTTTTAATTCCCCTTCGTAAACCCAACATTCTTTCTCCCCTACACAAATATGTGTATATATTAGGATATGTTTATATATATTTAAAGTTTTCTTTTAAATAGACTTGTGTATATATGTATATATATATGGTATATTCATATAGTTCTATATATAACCAATTTATCTCAGTTTTGTACCCCAGTAGCAGCCCTTCATCCACACACACACACACACACAATCTCTTATTCACAAGCTTAAGTATATATATATATATATATATATATATGTGTGTGTGTGTGTGTGTGTGTGTGTGTGTGTGTGTGTGTTTCCTCCTCTTCCAAAGCTCCCGTTCCCTCCTCTCCCGGGAAGCCCCTAGGGCTTCCCCTTCCGCCTCTTCGTCGGCGTCTGGTGATTTCCGATGGATCACCCATGGCCGGCAGAGCGTATGGAGTTGATCCAGCAACTCTATTCCTCCCTCCTCTCCTCAGTCGATCGTCCGCCTCCCCGTCCCCGTCCAGATCCTTCCCCTCCGGCGTCCGCCCCTCCACCCCCCCTCCCCAGCCCTCGGCCCCAGGACCCCAGCCCGCACCCCCCCTCCGAATCAGTGCCTTGTCCCCCCCATCTCGCGGCTCTGGCGTTCAGCCCGGCGGTTGGGCTTCCCGCTGAGGTCTCCGCGGTCGCTTGCTACTCCCCCCTTCTTCCCAGATCCCCACCGCCTCCCCCCACTTTCTCGCACCGGGCCTTTGTTCCGTCGGAGCTCCCTCCTCCTCGGGAGGATCATCCACCTGCGGTGCAGGCCTTGGGCTCCTTTTCAAATTTCAAACAGAGTTTTCAACTCCTCGGGAGTTGTTTCCTCCTGCTGTGCAGGCAAGGGGGCTCATCCCTTCACTTATCACGTGGCCGGCTCTGTTGACCGTAACCATGTGATGGGCCTCCCCTCTAGCATTTCTTCTCAGCGTACTTTCCCTCCCGCAGGTGCTCCCAGTGGGTCCCACCTATCGAGTGGCCTTTACGCTCCTGGCATGATGGGCTTTACGCTCACGCGTGACATTGAGGTCGCGGGTGGGACCCCCCTCTTCCTGGGTTCCACGCGTACGAGGGCCGATCCATTCCCCACTCTGGAGGGTCCCATGCAGCTGGCTCTGCACTCTGCAGGCATGTTATCCCATTTTTACGCTTCTTCAATGGAGCCATCGGCTGACTCTCAGCAGGCGGGTCCCACGAGCTATTTGGCTTCTCCAACCCCCTACGCTCCCTGCTCCCTAGCAGTGGTCCCGACTTTTTTACGCAACATCTCCTGTGGTTTACGCTCCCAGCTCCCTCGCAGCTAGCTCCTCTCTTTTTGCGCCAGCGCCCACATCCCATTTTTACGCTTCTTTGCATCGTTCCGCGTCAGCGCCTGACTCTCAGGTCTACGCCCCCCCGGCCTTCTCCCAGTTTTATGCAACAACTCCGCAGGTCGCGCATCCATCTGATATAGCATCCGCTACCCTGGCGCTCTTTTTCCCCTCCCTTTCTTCCCCCTCTCCGGTGGAGCCTTCGGCTTCCACCGCCCCCTACTCTGTTGTCCCCCCGTTATCCTCCCCGTTGTTGGGTTCTAAGCAGCCCCAACAGCACGCTCCCCCGGCCTTTTCATATCCCCTACCCCTCCTCTCCGCCTCTACGGGAGTCCCTGGAGGTTCCCGCCTCCCGTCCCCCAGAGGGCCGTCAGCGCCATCCCAGGCCAGCAAGGAGGACCCCGCTCCGTGCTCATCCCTGCCCTCCGCCGGCCAGCCGTCTCATTCCTCCCCACCCCCCGGGTCGGGCTCCCCGTCGGCCCCCGCCCCCGCCCCTCTGCGTCCTGTTTCTCTCCATCCCCATAGCGCCTCAACCCCTTCCTGTAGTGCCCCGGCGTCCTTTGCCGCCGTGCTGCGTCCGGACCTGGCTTCCATTCAGAATCGCATTCTTTCTGATGTTCGCCTCCCGGACATCGAGTACTCCAGGGAATCCCCAGTGCCTTTAGTTTCGTTCTCCGAATCGGAAGTAACCTCGCTGTCATCGTCATTCCCCCACTCCTTCATCCTCAAATTTTCATCCGGTTGCCCCAAGCTCTCTAGGGTGCAGGAGGTGATAGCAAGCTGGAAGCTGTCGGCTCCTTACCGTGTAGCACCCATCGATCCGAGGCACATTCTTCTCCACTTATCCTCTGACCTCGACCACAGGACCGTGTGGTCCATAGGCACTTGCAGAATTGACTCCCACCAGATGAAGATCATTAAGTGGTCGACTAGCTTCAACACCAAAGAAGACTCCCCGAAAGTCGCCTCTTGGGTCACACTGCCCAACCTTCCCCTTATTTGCTTTGTACCAGCAGCGCTTAGGCGTATCGCCAACTCCTTCGGCACGTACGTAGCAACGGCGCCGGAGACGAGCAACCTCACCAAGGCGCACTATGCCAAAATTTGTGTGGAACTCGACCTTTCTTCAGAACCACCGAACTTTATCTCGATAGAGCTGGACAACCGGACTCACAATCAACAAATCATCTACGACAACCACATTTTGTTCTGTAACCACTGCCATCTAAGAGGCCACACCCCAAAATATTGTCACCGCCTACATCCAGAACTCAAGAAGAAACCAGCCCGCAATGATAAGGCGTCCACAGAGGAGAGGACACCCCAGGGGGCCATTCTTCCCCTTCCCAACTCCCACATCCGATTCAACTCTAGTGGAGGCTTGTCGGACCAGAGCGAGATCCCTCGCAATGCGTTGATCCCACTCATCCCGCAGGCCATCACCCTTTCCAACCAATTCGCCGCTCTTGATTCGGAGGAGGCGACTTCCCCTTCATCTTCAGAGCCCCCTCATGTCGAGAACATCGGCGCCATGGTCCCCTGTTCAGAGGTCAGAGATGCAACCATGGTCTCTATCGAAGAGGAACTCCAATCCTTCATCGAAGATGTCACGCCCCAGAACCAGAATACTGGAAAGTAGGGGCGAAACAAAGCCAGCTACGTGTATTAGAGTACGCCAGTACCCCAATATACGATCAAAGCTGTCTAGAAGACAAGTGGGAAGACTCTAGCATGCCACTGACGACTCCTATGGTCGAACAAATCCTATCTCAATCCAACAACAACAAGTATCAAGAGTATATCAAATATGAAAGTAAAGAGGCGTCCCAAAATACTATATCATACATGATCATGAAGCTAGTGAATACAAAATGCTACACTAGCAAAGTACCAATATACATGATCACTATATCAGTCTAGATCTAATATAATACATCATGTTGACCGAAGTCTGAGAAAGTCTCAAAATAATAGGGCTAACACATGCCCTAGCTAACACCACCAAAATGAAATGAAACACGAGCGGCACAAAAAGGGAACCCACTCGCGAGGAGGAACAACCGCAGATCTAAGCAGGCGGCGGGTCATCCAGAGAAAGGTAGGGAGAATCCTCGGGCTCCAGCGGTAAATCTGGCCAAACAAAACCAGTGGGGTCAGGCCCCAAATAGCAAGTACCACAAGGAAGCTCGAGGTGCATGACAAAAATCCAACAACAACACAATAGCATAATGACAGAAGTAAATAAATGCGGATCGAGACTAGTGCGGTACCAATGCACGTATCTCAAAAATATAAATGACTGGAAATACTGAATAATATAGCTATGGAAAAATAATCCGATGAGCAACAAGGGGTTTAGGAACTACTAGGAATTGGAGCTACAACCCTTAAACCAAACAAGGACCGGGGTTACAGATCTTTTCCTAGCAGAACTTAGCCTCTGGCCACTCACCGACACAAGAGCATATAAGGTAACACACAATCAAAAGTGCACGGCCAATCATTACCTACGGCTTGCTATCATTAACTAGCTAGGGTTATCACAATCCTAATTACTAGTATGCAAGTTGAGGATTTTCGCAACTACCTGACTGCAGATACCCGGATGTCCAGGGGTACGAGTAGTACATCTATTGCCCAACAAGACTGCTGGCAGATGAAACGTGTCTAGACTTGTAACATGAACAACCATATCATATACTTGTAAAAGAAAACATATAACTGACTGTGCCGCAACCCGGCACGACATGTGACTCGATCGTATATCAATACACGCAAACTTGGTAGGTCATGGAGCCCTTGCCTAGCAGGGTTGAGCCATGCCTCATGGGGCCCTTGGAGCTCGGGGTTGGTAGTGCGAATTTCCTCCTACAATGATCTACTTGAATTTACTAGTCATTTACCTTATCATATTCATGTCAAGTTCTCAAGTCGTGGACACTCAAGAATTTCCTAAGATGACGTATGTTATGTACGAGTAATTCGTAAGTTATCACTTACGAACATCCCGTACTAACATCACGTGATACACGGAACAATACTCACACTCGATTGTCCAGTGCCAAGATGCAATAGATTATACATTCAACAAGCTATATCCACGGTGTCAAGAAAGAACATGTACTCATATCTCAAGTCTAGAAATCAATAAGAAAATCAAGTCATGAGTGCGCTACGACGAGCCACTAAATCGAGCTAAGCATATATAGTAATCTGGAGTGCACCATGACAGGCCACTATCAATAATCTGGATATAGAACAATACGTGAACATAAGCATGTACCATGTATATAGAGTGTACAATCATTCTTTAACTATCCAAGGTCATCTAATCATGTTAAGAGTCCATTACAATCGAGAAAATATCAAAAACGGACAAAAACGGGCAAAAACGGACAAAAATAGCCTAAAACAGCATATAAAACGGCATACCGGCGGTATACTGCGGCATACCGGCGGTATACCGGACTAAAGACAGTAAGTTTCTGGTGCCAAAACGGCATACCGGCGGTATACTGCGGCATACCGGCGGTATACCGTTTTTTCCAAACAGCAACAAAATCCAGATTTTTGGTAAAACTCGTTTCGGCCATAAAACTTCATTTTAAATCGAAATTCGGACTTTCAAAAGTCAAAATTGAATAGAATTGAATTTCCTACAACATGGAAGTATTAGTTTTCACAAATTAAAACATTTGATAGATCAAAACTTCAAAATACACGAAAATCATATCTAGAAACTCAGATCTACGCAATATTGTCGATCAAAACCAAAAGTGCTATGCATTAAACTTGTTAACAATTTAGAGGAGCATATTATAGAACAATAAAACTTTAATTTCTATGGAAAAAAAATTTTAGCATGGTCATGTCACTTTTGAGCAAGATGTACTTGCCTAGGTTTTAGCAACCGAGCCTAATCTTCTACTCCACCACCAAGAGGGGTTCCGAAACCACACTCTAGACCTCAAGGCCAAGCTTTCCTAGGCTTGAGGAAGGAGGAAGAGGAAATGGAGAAAGAAAGAAAAGAGAGGAGAGAGAAACTCATAGGATATATATAGAGAGGGTGAATTAATCATGACCGTCGGATCGTGATCCGAGTCAAAATCTAGATCAATCCTAGCCATTGAAAGAAAACCAATTGTCCAATGGATAATAGAATGTATCTACACTATTCACGAAAATATCTAAATACTATTCATCAAAATATCCAAAACACTATTCATGAAAATATCGGAAACACTATTCACGAAAATATCTGAAATCGAAAATATCTAAAATGTAGAAAATCCATCCGAGCGGCATGCCGTCGGTGTACTCCGGTACACCGTCGGTATACCGGCCAAGGAGAAAATCTATAATTTGGGAAAATTTTAAAGCGTTCCGAAAATCGAGAAAATACGAAATACAATACAAAATACGTATCCGTATATAAATACCGATACTGTGAGACGAGTCTCACAACTCTCCACAACTTAGAAAAATTCCGTCCTCGGAATTTCCTAAAGCCAGTCGAGCAAAATGCACATGCTAAAATAATGTAAAATCATAACACATCGAAAGAAAACATCTCGTATACAAGTGATATTTGAGATACAGAATTTAAATAAACACGAAAAATAATAAATACATACATATATAATACAAAAAGGAGGCATATGGAATAATATACCCCTGAGTCAGTTGAGTAGGGATTCGTCCTCGCTTGCCTACGCTGACTCACAAAGTGGACAAGGGTCAAGTTTCGAAGTAAGTCGGTACCAACGACTCAGTCGAACACATGGCACTAATCCAGGATGCACCTACGTAGTCGGGATACATGATTGATATCGTGTATCACGAGATACGGAGGTAGATGAGTGGTACGAGAAACTCGCGTTCACTCGTCGAATATGTCGAGGCGACCATTGTACTCTAAATGTAGGTAGAATACAAGACCGTCAACAAAACCCAAGAGTAAGATAAACTGAAGGAGTGCTCAAATCTCACCTACAATCTGACCGCCCTCGGCCAACAGCTCCTGCAAGCTCATGTTGAAAGCCTGCCCACGCATCACGGGTAATCGTGTAGTCTGCTGCTGGCTCGGTCCTGCCCGCAAGGCTTGGGCATACTGTGCTGGACGCTGGTGCTGAAACTGCTGGGACTGCGTCGGAAGTGGGCGCTGAACATGGGATCGAGCTGACTCTGCTGGTGCCCTCTCGATCGCCAATGGCACTGGGATAACTAATGAACCCTCTGGACGCAATAGTGGACAAGACCCAATCATATGGTCAGACGCACCACACCTGAGACACTGATGATTGGCCCTCCTGCACTGGGCTCTGGTGTGCCGTGGCTTTCCACAATAATCACATCCTGGCTGACTTGACTGCCTGGACTGCTGTACTGATGCCACTGTCGGGGATGATGATACTGTCTGACGAGGAGGTCGATGATCTGCAGCTCTGACTGCTGGAACTGGGGCAGAGGACTGAATGGTAATGCCCCTCATAGTCGAGTGTGACCTCTTCTGACCTCCGGTCCTATCGGCTATCCTCTGACTGGTCATCTCCAAGGATCTAGCTGCTCTCAGTACTGTATCATAGGTGTCATAAAAATGGCCTACCATAAGCTGTTGAAGCTCCAAGTGCAAGCCCTGCTCGAACCTCCGAGCTCTATCACCATCGGAAGCTACCATGTGTGATGCAAATCGACTGAGCCTACTGAACTCTGCCGCATACTGATCCACAGTCCTTGTCTGCTGACGAAGGTTGATAAACTGTTGCTGAAGCTGGAACTTGGCTGAGGTGTGGAAGAACTTCTCCTGGAAGCGCTCCCGAAATGTCTCCCAACTAATAGGCCTAGGAAGACCCATCTCCTGTGCTGCCCACCAGTCGCGGGCAATGTCTGATAACTGCAGCTTCACCACTGCTACCTGATCCTCTGCTGGAGTCCTAGCTGCCTCCAAAATGGCCTCGGTGTCCTGAAGCCAAGAATCGGCTGATACTGCATCTTCGGTGCCGAAGAACTGAGCTGGACGCAGGCGACTAAAGTCGGATGCTGAGTTGTGACCACGACGACCACTCGCCTCCAAAGCTACGGTAACACCCTGGCAGAGGGTGTTGTTGGTATGGTCCTGGCCCTGCTGCAACTGCTGGTACAACTGAACCACCTGCTGCTGGATCTGAAGCTGATTCTGATGTTGCTGTTGTTGTGTCTCCATCATGCCCCGCATCATCTCGAGCAGGGCACGCTGGTCTACCTGGGCTGGCTGTACTGAAGGTACTGACGGAGCTGGCTGAGCTGACTGAACAGGAACAGACTGAGCTACCGACGGATGCTGAGATGGTACTGGAGTCTGACTATGCGGAGGCGGGGTCTGATCATGACCTTCCATCTGAGCTGCCTGAGACGGCGGAGCAACTGAACCTTCGAAAGAAGAAGCAGGCGGTGTGTCCCTGAAAGATAAGGACACGAGATATCAATAATGGACAGGAATAGAACAAGGATATGTCAATCATGTTTACAGTTCAAGGCAAACGAGAATGTGATTAGCAAAGGGAGATCAAATAAAGACAAATATAGGATTGAGATTCTAACAAGATGAATCCCCCACAAGTCTGAAAACAGACCTGCATGGGCCACCAAAAAACCCTGTCACGCCCCAGAACCAGAATACTGGAAAGTAGGGGCGAAACAAAGCCAGCTACGTGTATTAGAGTACGCCAGTACCCCAATATACGATCAAAGCTGTCTAGAAGACAAGTGGGAAGACTCTAGCATGCCACTGACGACTCCTATGGTCGAACAAATCCTATCTCAATCCAACAACAACAAGTATCAAGAGTATATCAAATATGAAAGTAAAGAGGCGTCCCAAAATACTATATCATACATGATCATGAAGCTAGTGAATACAAAATGCTACACTAGCAAAGTACCAATATACATGATCACTATATCAGTCTAGATCTAATATAATACATCATGTTGACCGAAGTCTGAGAAAGTCTCAAATAATAGGGCTAACACATGCCCTAGCTAACACCACCAAAATGAAATGAAACACGAGCGGCACAAAAAGGGAACCCACTCGCGAGGAGGAACAACCGCAGATCTAAGCAGGCGGCGGGTCATCCAGAGAAAGGTAGGGAGAATCCTCGGGCTCCAGCGGTAAATCTGGCCAAACAAAACCAGTGGGGTCAGGCCCCAAATAGCAAGTACCACAAGGAAGCTCGAGGTGCATGACAAAAATCCAACAACAACACAATAGCATAATGACAGAAGTAAATAAATGCGGATCGAGACTAGTGCGGTACCAATGCACGTATCTCAAAAATATAAATGACTGGAAATACTGAATAATATAGCTATGGAACAAAATAATCCGATGAGCAACAAGGGGTTTAGGAACTACTAGGAATTGGAGCTACAACCCTTAAACCAAACAAGGACCGGGGTTACAGATCTTTTCCTAGCAGAACTTAGCCTCTGGCCACTCACCGACACAAGAGCATATAAGGTAACACACAATCAAAAGTGCACGGCCAATCATTACCTACGGCTTGCTATCATTAACTAGCTAGGGTTATCACAATCCTAATTACTAGTATGCAAGTTGAGGATTTTCGCAACTACCTGACTGCAGATACCCGGATGTCCAGGGGTACGAGTAGTACATCTATTGCCCAACAAGACTGCTGGCAGATGAAACGTGTCTAGACTTGTAACATGAACAACCATATCATATACTTGTAAAAGAAAACATATAACTGACTGTGCCGCAACCCGGCACGACATGTGACTCGATCGTATATCAATACACGCAAACTTGGTAGGTCATGGAGCCCTTGCCTAGCAGGGTTGAGCCATGCCTCATGGGGCCCTTGGAGCTCGGGGTTGGTAGTGCGAATTTCCTCCTACAATGATCTACTTGAATTTACTAGTCATTTACCTTATCATATTCATGTCAAGTTCTCAAGTCGTGGACACTCAAGAATTTCCTAAGATGACGTATGTTATGTACGAGTAATTCGTAAGTTATCACTTACGAACATCTCCGTACTAACATCACGTGATACACGGAACAATACTCACACTCGATTGTCCAGTGCCAAGATGCAATAGATTATACATTCAACAAGCTATATCCACGGTGTCAAGAAAGAACATGTACTCATATCTCAAGTCTAGAAATCAATAAGAAAATCAAGTCATGAGTGCGCTACGACGAGCCACTAAATCGAGCTAAGCATATATAGTAATCTGGAGTGCACCATGACAGGCCACTATCAATAATCTGGATATAGAACAATACGTGAACATAAGCATGTACCATGTATATAGAGTGTACAATCATTCTTTAACTATCCAAGGTCATCTAATCATGTTAAGAGTCCATTACAATCGAGAAAATATCAAAAACGGACAAAAACGGGCAAAAACGGACAAAAATAGCCTAAAACAGCATAAAACGGCATACCGGCGGTATACTGCGGCATACCGGCGGTATACCGGACTAAAGACAGTAAGTTTCTGGTGCCAAAAACGGCATACCGGCGGTATACTGCGGCATACCGGCGGTATACCGTTTTTCCAAACAGCAACAAAATCCAGATTTTTGGTAAAACTCGTTTCGGCCATAAAAACTTCATTTTAAATCGAAATTCGGACTTTCAAAAGTCAAAATTGAATAGAATTGAATTTCCTACAACATGGAAGTATTAGTTTTCACAAATTAAAACATTTGATAGATCAAAACTTCAAAATACACGAAAATCATATCTAGAAACTCAGATCTACGCAATATTGTCGATCAAAACCAAAAGTGCTATGCATTAAACTTGTTAACAATTTAGAGGAGCATATTATAGAACAATAAAACTTTAATTTCTATGGAAAACAAAATTTTAGCATGGTCATGTCACTTTTGAGCAAGATGTACTTGCCTAGGTTTTAGCAACCGAGCCTAATCTTCTACTCCACCACCAAGAGGGGTTCCGAAACCACACTCTAGACCTCAAGGCCAAGCTTTCCTAGGCTTGAGGAAGGAGGAAGAGGAAATGGAGAAAGAAAGAAAAGAGAGGAGAGAGAAACTCATAGGATATATATAGAGAGGGTGAATTAATCATGACCGTCGGATCGTGATCCGAGTCAAAATCTAGATCAATCCTAGCCATTGAAAGAAAACCAATTGTCCAATGGATAATAGAATGTATCTACACTATTCACGAAAATATCTAAATACTATTCATCAAAATATCCAAAACACTATTCATGAAAATATCGGAAACACTATTCACGAAAATATCTGAAATCGAAAATATCTAAAATGTAGAAAATCCATCCGAACGGCATGCCGTCGGTGTACTCCGGTACACCGTCGGTATACCGGCCAAGGAGAAAATCTATAATTTGGGAAAATTTTAAAGCGTTCCGAAAATCGAGAAAATACGAAATACAATACAAAATACGTATCCGTATATAAATACCGATACTGTGAGACGAGTCTCACAGAAGACCCAATCGAAGCAGCCCTTTCTATTCTAGGTCCGGACCTAGTTCAGAGGGGACAACAGGTGCTAGCAGCAGGATTTTCTCTCCAGCAATCCATGCTTTTGATAGAGAGCTCCAGTGATTCCTTAGTCATCCCCCCAGGAGACCCATCATTAGACTCTGTCGGGGAAGAGATAGGCCCCCCCGGACCAGCAAGGGGTAGCTACTTGCGATCATCCCCCCACAGCTAAGATTATTAACGGAGTATTAATAAGGAAAGGACCTACAGGTTCCAAAACCATCCTAACCAGATCCGTCGCCAAGCGGATTAAACAAACCCCACACGATACTGTCACGCCCCAGTACCGAAATACGGAGACGGACTAGGCCAGCTACTCCATATGAGGTACGTAACGTCATACGGCGATCGTGGCTGTCGAGAGACTAGGGGGTACATGCTACAATCAAGTCTCCTATGGTCCCACAGAGTTCTATGTCTCAATCAATCAAATCACATCAGCAATTAAATGAACATTAAAGATAAAGCAGTAAGGCGTCCCCGACGCTTCATCAAAATGATCATGAGAGACTAGCTTTATAATTTAGCTATCTCGGAGAGTCAGGAGTACAAAATTATACACAACTGCAGTCTGTTTAATTACAATTATGTACTGACACAAAACATCAAGTAATCCGGCTAACAGGTGCCGGTGGCTAAACGCCGCAAAAGTATAAGCAGGAGTGGTGGAGAAGAAATCCACTCGAGTTCCCGAACCGCCATGCTCCTAGTATGCACCATGGATGTCAGGGAGGAAGATCGTGTCCTCCGTCTCTGCTACGAGATCTGGCCAAACAAAACCAGCGGGGTCAGCCCCGAATAGCAAGTACCGCCAAAGGGGCACAAGAGTTAAGATTAAAAACCCAGTTAATAGAATGATTGATAATAGTAATACTTATGCTACTATTATAGGGTAGCGCAACATCTTCGAATCCATATGGCACCCTTACAACCAAACAAGGACAAAAGGGTGCCGCATGGAGTCGGGACGTGTCGTACTCTATAACATTCACATAAGTTAAAAGGTATAAACAATGAAATCTCCTGATCGTGACTTCGGTCGATAGCCTATCGCAGCACAATAACCAACCCAACAATCAAACAAGAACATGGGTTGGATCATGTACCATGATAGACCATGTTCCTCAGTCATTCACAGAAGTAGCACTTCACAACCAGAATAAGTCTTCCGTTCATAACTTCGGTCCACAGCCTGTCATAGTACGATAACCAACCCAACAATCAAACAAGAACATGGGTTGGATCACGTACCATGACAGTCCGCTTCCCTCAGTTATTCACGGAAGGTAATAGGATACAAGCGAGTCGTTTTCACGGCCAATCAAGTCTACGAGTTTCTAGTGGGACGAGGTTATCCTCGCGTCATGTTATTAGAAAATCCTCAGATCGTATCCTTCCCGCAAGGCTAGCCAACCCAGGGGTTCGCGTAGACAGGTATGATTGAGCACAGGTCCCTCGTAAGGCCACCTTGCTAAAACATATAATATATAGCAGGAATTAATCGGATACAGTCATCCACTCGTTGCAGATGACACAGTATCCGTGGAGACCAGCCGGCACGTCAAGACAGTATCTCAAGGCGGCTGGTGTAACACGATCTCGAGATTTTGCCCTCCCCATGCATCTAGTATGTTTAGTTGCCTAGTTTAACCCTAGGTGAAATCTTGGACTCACATGCTGTGGCCTGCATGATAATCCTCCTAAAGTCGTACTTTAGTACGAGTACCCCAAAGAGGATCCATGTCAATCAGTATGTCAACATGTTCTACCCTCCTTAGTGTAATGCATTATTGCAAATACGCCACGTGGAGTTACGAGTCATTTGTCGAGCATGAATCAAGAACTGGGACATTCGGGTACATGTATCAGATAGGAACACTTTGTTCTTCGGGGTCACATTAGTGCTCATATCATGCTCGGGACAAAAGGCGTAAGGATATAAAATGGACATATAATATCTAATAAAATATCAAAAGTGTACGCACAGAAGCACGCACGCTCAAGGGGTAAAAGTCACCCAGGCTCACTCAAGGCAGCGTGCGTGAAAAGTCACGCAAACTCAAGGAGAGAGCTGCGTGAAAAGTTACGTAAGCTCAAGGAGAGAGCTGCGTGAAAAGTCACGCAGACTCAAGGGAAGAGCTGTGTGAAAAGTCACGCAAGCTCATGGAGAGAGCTGCGTGAAAAGTCACGCACGCTCAAGGAGAGAGCTGCGTGAAAAGTCACGCAAGCTCAAGAAGAGAGGTGCATGAAAAGTCACGCAGGCTCAAGGAGAGAGCTGCGTGAAAAGTCACGCAGGCTCAAGGAGAGAGCTGCGTGAAAAGTCACGCAAGCTCAAGGAGAGAGCTGCGTGAAAAGTCACGCAAGCTCAAGGAGAGAGCTGCGTGAAAAGTCACGCAAGCTCAAGGGAAGACACGCTTCCAACAGGAAGCGTGCTCAAACAGGAGCACACTGTTCACTGTCTTCTCCAAACAGCAAGAACACCATGGCTGAACCCAAACTTCAAAGCATCATAACTTGGCCATCCGAACTCCAAATCCAGATTTCCAAAGTTTCAACTTGGGTGAAACTGAATGCTCTTCCACATGTAAGCTTTAAAAACCCATAAAATCTAACTAAAGTAGATCAAACCATGCAAAATCCGAAAATGATTAAAACCTAGATCTACAAAAATCAAAGCTTCAAAATAGAAATTTCCAAGTTCTAAACTAGTATAGATTGAGGAGAATAATATGTTTTGGCAAATAGTTTTGTAAGAAATCATTGACAAAATAATGGATCCATCTCTTGAGCAAGTTGGTACTTGCCTTGGTTGATGGAGGAAATATTTGGTTGGTGGAGGAAGTAAATGAGAGGAGAGAGAATGAGATGAGTTGCATTTATAATCTTGAACCCAAGGGTTCATGATGAACCAAAGGGTTCATGATGAACCATTGGTGAACCAAGAATAGGTTACCCAAATGAGCCAAAACTGTAGGCCCGAATGCAGAAAATAAATTAGAAAATAATATTTTGTCAAATATTTTTGGGAAATGCATGAAGAAATACAGCATAATAAATATAGTATAAATACAAGGTAAATACAATTTATCGGTTTACGTATTAAAATACGTATTCCAGGATTGGGGAGTGACAGATACCCTCAATGATTAATATCCTATCTTGGAATGTTCGAGGGTTGGGGAACAAAACAACTCTCAGGTGAGTCATCAGTCTTAAGAAAATCCACAAGATCGACATCATCATTATCATAGAACCCAAAATTCTCCCCAAAAAGCTCAAATCAATCCAGTTGCAGCTTGGCCTCCCCACGGCTATTGCCGGCAGACACGACATTTGGATCCTTGGTTCGAAAGAAGTCACTTTCGGGTGTATCCAGGACACCCGGCAAGCCCTCTCCTGCTGGCTTGACCACCCCACACTCCCCGAGCGCGTCATCATTTCGGCGGTCCATGGCAGTTGTGACTTCTTAGAGCAAAAAAACCTCTGGAACGATCTCATCCACATCCACCAGAATCACAGCAATTCTCATTGGCTCTGTATTGGAGACTTCAACGCGCTCACCTGCAGAGACGAGAAAATTGGGGGCCGGCCCCCTCCCATCCCGGCTATGCATGACTTTAACAACTTCATCTTCAACGCCAATCTCGCCCCGATCCAGTTCACCGACAACGCCTTCACCTGGTGCAACATGCAAGAAGGCAACCACCGTCAGTATTATCGTCTCGACAGAGCCCTCACGAACATCCTCTGGCACGGCATGGGGATCACTACCAATCTGTCCCACCTCAACTCCATCGAATCCAACCATGCCCCGCTCCTGGTGGAAGTTAAAAATATTACTAACCCATCCAATAAGAATTTCTAATTCCTCGACCTCTGGAGCGAGCATCCACAATTCCTGAACATCGTCGCGGAAGCGTGGAATAGCGAGGACTCCCCCAACCCCCTGTCCCCCTTGAGCAATAGGCTTAAGGCTACCAGGAAAGAACTGTCCAAATGGAGCAAACTAGCTTTCGGGGACATCTTTCAAGATGTCAGGGTCGCCGAGGACGACGTCAGCCGTGCAGAAATCAGGTTCACTTCAGATCCCTCCCCAGAGGCTAGGACCGCCCTTAACCTCACAAAAGCCATGCTCAAATTTAAGATAAAAGTGGAGAGCGACTTCTGGAAGCAAAAAGCTAGATTGAAATGGGATAGCGACGGGGACAAAAATTCGAAATACTTCTACGCATGCGTCAACGGCCGAAGGCAAAAACTAGCGATCCACCATACCACCTACGAGAATGGGAACATCATTACCTACCAGAAAGGCATCCAAACAGCCGCCACAGACTTCTTTTCCAAATTATTCTCCAAAGAAATGGTCCACAAAGACAACGCGTTCTTGGACCAAATTCCCTCTCTTATTACTGAAGCTGACAACGCCCAACTCGAGCTCACCCCCACCACTCAGGAAGTGAAAGAGGCAATTTGGAACCTCAACGAGCATAGCACTCTCGGACCGGACGGATTCTCGGGTGTCTTCTTTCGCAAGTGCTGGGATATCATCAAGCAGGATATCACCGAAGCGGCCATCGCTTTCTTCCAATGAGCCACTTACCCCAAAGCCATCTCCAGCGCCAAGCTCATCCTCATCCCTAAGAAAGAAAACCCAAAGATATTTTGCGACTTTCGACCCATCAGTCTGTGTACTTTCACCAACAAGTTCATATCCACAATTACCGCTTCCAGAATGGCAGGGATCCTCCCCAAGATCATTTCTGAAGAGCAGAGCGACTTTGTCCGCGGGAGGAACATCCAGGACAACATTATGCTAGCCCAAGAGTTAATAACCTGCATGAAGTTCCCAGCCAGAGGGGGAAACATCGCAGTCAAAATCGACATGGAGAAAGCTTACGACAGACTGGACTGGCAATTTATGATCTGGATATTCAGGGCGTTCGGCTTCTCCGAGAACTGGACCAACTTAGTGTGGAGATCTATCAGCAACTCATGGTTCTCCACGGTCGTCAACGGCTAAGCAGTAGATTTTTCAAATCCAGCAGGGGGGTTAGACAAGGCGACCCCCTATCATCCACAATCTTTATCATAGCGGCCGACGCTCTGAGCAGGAACCTCAACAACATGGCTAACATCCCGAACTTCCAGCACTATCACACATCGAGCGGATGCCCGATCATCACCCACTTGGCCTTTGCCGATGACTTATTTTCTCGTCCGGGGATGAAGGAGCGGTGGCCGTGGTCCGGCAAACCCTGTAGAGGTACTCCACCTGCTCAGGTCAGAAGATCAACCCAGCCAAGAGCGTCATCTACGCCCACCATAATACCAAAAGAGAGCACGCTAACAGACTCACAAACTTAACGGGATTCTCCGTTAATCATCCCCCGTTCAACTACCTGGGTTGCCCCCTTCTGTATGATAAATCTAACTCCGGTATATTTGAGTCTCTGATCACTCGCATCAGAAACAAACTTGCTGGGTGGCATAATGCTACTTTATCTCCAGCTGGCAAGATTATCCTTATTAATCACGTGCTCACCTCTATTCCCATCTACACCTTAGCAGCGTGCTCCCCACCTTTGAAGGTTCTTGCGTCAATCGAGCAGATCTTTTGTAATTTCTTCTGGGGGCATTACAATAGCATTAACAAGCATCACTGGGCTAGCAGGGATTCTATAGCTCTACCCACAGAGGAGGGGGGATTGGGATTTACCAAACTCATTCACATCGTGAAAGCTTTTTCGATGAAACTGTGGTGGAAACTTCGTACGCACGAAAATTTATGGACCAGATTTATGAAGAACAGGTATTTCAAGCATACCCATCCATCCGAGGCCATTGCCAACTGTAGAGCTTCAGCGGCTTGGCGTCGCATCCTCAGCGGACGGGACCTTGCCGAACCAGAGATGAGACTTCAATTGGGGGACGGTGGGTAGGACCCTTTCAGGGAGCGGTGGATAGGGGATAGACTTATTTCGTGGCGCACGGAGATCCCCACGGACAGCAGAATTAGAGGCTTATGGGACAAAATAAGCAAAGACTGGAACTGGGACAAGATTCGCGAATGGGCAGGCAACAACACGGTAGAGATCATTCAATCGAGAGATTTGAAGATCGGCAGCGAGGCAGACGCTCTTAGATGGACGCGTGAGACTTCCGAGGCTTTCTCGGTGAGGTCGGCGAGACTACTTGTCCGCGGTACCGGGCAGCCGCAGCAGCCCATCAATCTATTCTGGCACTCCTGCATCCCCAAGAAATGGTCCTTCCTCCTGTGGAGAATCATGAGAAAGAAATTGCCTATAGACGAGATCCTCAAAACCATTGGGATTAGCTTGTCTTTCGCTTGCAATTGCTGTACTGATCGCCAAATCGAGACCATCGACCACATCTTCAGCCAAGGTAGCCTGCCAGGTAGGGTATGGAGGTTCCTAGGCCAAACCTACAGAATGGAGCAAGCGGGCGGATGCTTCCATGATCTAGCGGCCTCCTGGGGAAGAGCTTCCTACGGCCACCAGATCGTCGCAGCAGCCGCAACTTGGGCGATTTGGAAGAATCGCAACAAGGCTAGATACGAAGATCACCACTACTCAGCTGACCAGCTCATCCGTGAGATCTTACGCCAATGTCGCAAAAGGAGCACTCGGTGCTCCCACAGCCCGTCCTCTTTCTGGCTTCCACAGCCCTAATCCTCAACGTTTCAGGTTTTGTCCCTCCTTTTTAATTTTGGGTGGTATACTTGTACAGTCTGGTCTTGTATACGCGTCAGGCTTTTTGAGCCTTGATTAATAAAGAGAGGGGGGTTTTCTTAAAATATATATATATATATATATATATATATATATATATATATATATATATATATATATATGTGTGTGTGTGTGTGTGTGTGTGTGTGTGTGTGTGTTTGTGTGTGTTTGTGTGTAGATACATTACCACGAATGAATATATATATATATATATATATATATATATATATATATATATATATATATATATATATATATATATTCTACTATATAATAGGAAAACTTAGATGGTGAAACTTTTAAATTCCAAAAATACCCTTACATACTTATACTAATTAAAAATAGTTTATTAATTTTAATAAGGACAACTCAGTAATTAGGAAGACTACCCTTTGGTCTTCCTAAAGAGTCTTCCTAAACTAATTCAGAAATATTAAAATACGTGCAAGGCACGTGCACATATGCTAGTATATATATATATATATATATATATATATATATATATATATATATATATATATACAAAATATATATATATATATATATATATATATATATATATATACAAAATATATATATATATATATATATATGTAATTGTTTGCTTGTGAATGTAACCTAGGGAGTATTTAGTCAGTTTAGGATTGACCCAATGAGCCTAGAATGGCCGAGTCGACCGACAAGTTGACCATGTTGACAAAAGTCAACTTTGGGTCAAACTTGATCCAAATCGACTCAAACGAACTTAGAATGACTTAAAAAATAGCGCTTGACCTAAAAATTAGTAAACGGACTAGTTGACTTATAGTTGACCAGGTTTGACCAGGTTTGACCAGAGTTGACCAAGGGTTGACTTTGACCTAGAAGGACCCAGAATCATATAGAATTGCATTGTAGGCATTCTTTATGATATTTTAGACCTTGTTGTGACTTGTGGTTATTTTAAATAGGATTACATCACTCCAGTTCAGTTACACTTCCTCATCAGCAGCTTGGATTGCCAGGCAAGTACATTCTCTGACCGTTTTATTCTTGCTTGGACATATTTACTTGTTATAGACTAGTTTACTTGTTGCTGTCATGATGTTATCACGGATTAGTACTATATGGATCTCTTCATGCGATGTTATCCCCTCGGATACATCGGGTATATTGTGCTTATGTACTTTATCATGTGCATCATCTACTCTTTGTATTCATATTTATTCATGTATACTCATGTGACATTCATGTACACTCATGATCATGTGAGCCTTCATGTATAACCTAGTGTTTATGTGGACTAGCTATCCATGTGACACACTACTTTTATGTACAATAACATAACCTGGACAGATCCTTGTGTACTAATTGGGGCAGGGAGAGTATTTTTTTGGTTATGTGATCTACACCATTTTCATGTACAACTCCAAACTAGATTTAAGTCATGTATAACCTAAGCCTGTTTACATAACCAAACATGTGCTCTAAATCACGTAGTTAGTTCAGTTTTCTTATCTATATCATTTATATCTATTTTTACTATATCATGTTCATTTTTTTCAGTCTCTCTACTATTTCTTTACCGCAGTTCATGTATATTATTCTATGGCTTGTTTTATATTTCCTTTCACGTTATAATCTGTGTGAGAGATATGTATTCGTTTCTGTCCTGACTGGACCGTTGATAATATTACATATGATGAGGATTACTGCGTTACTTACTATGGAGCAGGCCTAGTTGACATAGGTGAGCTGGACCCTCAGCAGGATCCAGTAGTCGCTGAGGACTTGCCACTAGCTTAGTCTAGACTTTCTTATTATCTAGCTTTATGAGACATTTGTGATTGTGTTGAGATATTGTTTATGGTGTGGTTTACACCAAGACTTATTTATATTTGTGACTCTCTGTTGAGATTATCGTATCTTCTTTTCCATCTTAGTTTGTGATTGAGATTACTTATTATGTTGTTCTCCTTTTGGAGCATATTCTAGATTGTGTTCGATGTTGTGACCTAGGACAGCATTCTACCACCGACACTGCGGCCTAGACTGGACGTACCCACTTCTCGTGCCCTTACACTGGGTGCGGGTCGTGACATATATATATATATATATATATATATATATATATATATATATATATATATATTGAAAACTGGAACACTTTTTAGGTGTTCCAAAATTTGGCGCAAAAGGTATTCTGGGATGCTTTTCTTAGGAACGCGTTTCTAATGTTCCAAAATTGGAACTCTTTTTAGTCGTTCTAATAAGTAGAAAAAACGTAATTTGGAATATTTTCTTGGAACTCTTTGGAATGCTTTTATGGTGTTCAAAAATTGGAACACCATAAAAGCGTTCCAATAAATGTTTACTAGAACGTCTTTATTCCGTTCCAACAAATCTGGCAGCCCATAAATAGGTACGGAATATAGGTGTGCCTAAAATTATTTGGAATAGAATTTTAGCATTCCAAAAGGACCATTTTGGTGTAGTGCGAGTGTTCTGGAACACCCCGATTGGCGAGACTACTGCTTTGCTTTTCTTCGGTCATCTTTTTGATGGACCAGCCAAAGTCGAGGAGTTGATGGTATTTCATCTTGATGCATGGGAGTTAGAGACGATACGACACGAGGCGACCGGAGGTACTGTCTCGTCGTCGATTGGCATTCTTCTTTTGCGACAATGTCGGATAGGTGCAGCGGGTTGCAGTCGCTGGAATATGGATCGCCTTGGTAGTGCAGTCATTATTTTGCAACAACAACATTTGATAGTGACCATGGCACAAGTATGCCCCGCAAGGGGCACATCATGCACAGAGGTCATTTTCTCCGACCTACGCCTGTGAGTGATCACATTGCGTAGGTCGTATGGGGAGAGTTTCACATTCGCACCCGTTTTGGGTGTATAGGAGGGCCAAGCGCCGGGGTGGTTATGTAAATGCTGTGCCCCCTGATCTGGTTCCAACGTATGAGATGCGCCTAGATCGTTGGTGGGAGAACAACATGTAATCCGACTTGAACCCACTTCATGCGCACAGCCAACATGAGCGCATGGGCTCGAAGTCACGAGATTTGCCCCACCTAGCTTGGTTTCATGCGTAGGGAATGCGCCCAAGTGGGAAGGGAACTTTGAGAGTCGACTCGTTGCTGGTGCAAAAGCACCCGATTCGACTCTGTATAGATTACCATCAACTGTGCCCATGACTTTCAGCGCACATTTCTGGTTCGCTACTGGCATAGCACGTTTGAGGCGCATGGCCCGTGCTTCCTTAGATTTCTTCGTATTAGCCCATAAAGGAACGTAGTACTCAAAATCCAATTCATCCTTGCCGTGATAGCTAGTGATTCTTTCAAAGACAGTTGTTTTTTCCCTGTGCATTAGAGCTTATGTGCGGGAGGTTGGCTGTGCCCTTGTTCCGTCGGCACATCTTCTTCAACTTAGAAGAAGAAGGTTGGGAGCTGCAGTCAATGCTGCGCTTCCCTGGCAGATGCGCTACGCTAGTGGCAATATTTTGCTTGCTAAGAACGTCAGCAAAAAGGGAGGACGACGACGGCACATTTCCTTCAGTGGTGGTACCCGGCACATCACCTTTGCGTGCGCAGACTTGACGGGTCTTCATCGGCTTTGGCAGCCGCTTAGAGGACTTGTATTGCCTTCAGAGATGAACTTCTTGTATGCTTGTTGATTGAGGTGTACCACAAACATCTTGTGGGTGGAGGCGAGCTTGTTGTCATCAGACTGCGACACGACCTTTTCGTTGGAGGAGAAAGTGGTCCCCAGCAGAGTCGCAAGCTTGTTTGCCATTAAAATAAGGTTGTTTGATTTAACTTTTTATTTAATTACAAAAAGAACAGAGTACAATGTAGGATTTAAATGTAATCCTAGGAGTACACTTTTATTTTTTGCTAGGAATCGGGGCGATGGAGCGAGTGGTAATTCTTTGACTCCGTTGACGATCTGACGACGATCTCGAACTCTTTGAGAGTTTGGGTTACTCTGGGACAGGCAATGACTTGAAGAGGATTGAAACCCTTGCAAGTGCTCTGGGTGCCAATGTGGTTGAAAAGTTTAGGAAGTGGGGAGTTTCAAGCTTGGAACTTGGAGAGATTAAATGAAGGAATGATCCTTCTATTTATAGGCAGCAGAATGATCTGCTTATGCGCACATATACGATGTGCATATAGAAAGCTTACACGTAGGGACACCACGTGGCTGACTTTGTTGGGCGTATGGACGATGTGCCCAGGAGTCGGAGCTGAATCGATTTGAACTGTACTGTTGAGCTGCGGAGGAGCTGACACGTGGAAGATGTTGAGATTCGGTTGTTGCTGAGAATTTCGGTGGTTAGCACCCATTCGTAGGCAAAACTAAGTCAATGACACATGGCGTGTGTTCATGGCTCAAAGATCTTAGATTTGGTAAAAAATGATCTGTCAGGATGTGCCTAGGATCTAGCCCATGAGAAGACTTGGTCTATGACTTCTAGGGGTCAAAAACAAGTCTGGGCGCATGGCTTTCGAGGCACATGTCGCGCATGACTGCAGAGGTACATGCAGAGTTTTGGGCCCATGGCTGTGGAGGAGCACGCGGGTGATCAGTCGGCCACGTGGCGGGGCACAGCTGTAACCGACAAAAATGAGTAATGATGAGGCTGACGTCGACAGCTCTTCGTTTTCTGCAAAAACTATCAACTGCTCAGTCCTCGGGAAGCATGATGATGGTTCTGTCATATAGCATTAAATGCTTGATGGATGATGAGCTTAGATGGGTGCATCTGTCCGTTCGTTACTAGGCACATCGACATGGGGCACATGGTGCTGACGAGCATGGTGCTTTTCGTTTGGTCAGCTTTGTTGAGTCTTTCGAGACTCGAATTAATGATTTTTGACTTAGCTGAATTTGAGGTGGCAAATTCATCACTATTAATGCAAGTTCATTTCACTGATTTCAGGGAAGTTGCCACTTGGCGCATGGGTTTGATTTTCCCTAGCCTATAAATAGCAGCGGTGAGAGAGAGTTTACTCATATTTCATACGACTTTCTCGACAAAGATGAACTCGGCCGATCCTCCTCCTTGGCAAGACGTTGCACTGTGGGTTACGGATGTCCTTGATCGAAGAAGTTTTGACGATGAACTCCTTCAGAAGACTGAGATGCGCTGGAAGAGCTATAAAAATAACAGCTTATGTTCGAACCCCTTGTCGGCAGTGTTCTTCTACAATATGGCATTGGGTGCTTGTTGAATCCAAAGATCGGGGTCATCGTGCCTCGACTTCCCTTATGCTGGAAGAGCCACTGGGTTCGGATTGATTGCCAACCCACGTTCTGCTCAATAAGTGCTTCATTAGTCGAAGAACTCGTACGTTAATGAAGAAGTGATTCGCTCTGATGAGGAAGAGTGATGCGCCTACGCTGAGACGTCAGAGTGGTGCGCCTAGCTGTAGTTTAGGCTTTCTTCTTTGTAGTAGATGTTTTATTGTAACAAAGAGTTTGGACATGTAATAGACTTTTTATATGGAATAAAAAAATCAATCTTCATGTGCCTCTTCTACTTGCTGTCTTCTGAATGATGTGCCAATATTTTGTCATTGAATTCTTTGGCACGTGATATGTTGGGGCGCATGGCATTTTTGGGCGCATATGAGTATTGACCTTTAGATGCGTCTGAAATTCCATGCTTTTATAATAACTACCGTTGATTTCAGATAATACAAGTTCTTTGGCTCTCCAAGCTTTAGAATATGTAATATGTACTCGATAATCTCTAAGTATATCTTTTACAATATGGGATGCACTATATGAGTGTTTATCTCTAATTTTATCCATTATTTTTTCACTAATTCATGCAGCAATAGCGTGTCGATGATGTCCTCTTCGTAATACACCAGTACACAAATGTCGAGATTCAAATATACGAATCTCAAAGATTTAGCATACACTCTTCAACTGCAATATGGAGAGTCACAAATATATACAATTCTTATGTTTAGCTCTACAACTAAAATTATGAAGAATTGTTATATCACTAATAAAATTTTGAAATGCATAAGATGAAGGAAATTCTTTTCCAACAAATAACTCAGGGGGCTACCATCTAAATTATCATCATTACTGTCTAAATAATAGTCTAAATTTTCGACTAAGTCGTCACTATCAACTTCATCAACGTTCTTTTCAACTAAATTTAATTGGTTTGAAATGCTAGGACCAACATGAAAATGTTGGCTATTATACATGTTGACTAGTAGAAATAACATTTCTGCTAATATTTGTTAATGTTTGATTAATATAAATCTTTATACAATATGCACCTAAATTATTCTGAATAACAAAGTTTCATGCTTCTTCACTATCTATTACTAAAAACGTATCGATAAAAAAAAATCTTATTATGAATTCATATGTAATAGAAAAACGTTCCACAATAATATTACGTATATTTTCTAAGGAGATATTCTGATAGGTAGAAATTAGATTAGTTGTACCTCCTTCATAAGATAGTCCACAAAGTGGACGTCCATGGTAGCAAATCAATATTAATACTTGATCCATGAATAAAAACATGAGAATTAGAACTTCTTTTCGAGGATTCTTCTTTAAAGCTTCACTAGAATGTGGAAGAACCTATAGCAGAGGAGTAACGTCGCTTCTGGAATTTTTGGAGTTGAAGTTTAGATGAATGAAGGAGTTCTCTAAATTTTTTGGAATGAATGTATGAATTTTAGTGGTGTGGATAATATATATATATTTTTTTGGATAATATATATATATATATATATATATATATATATAAAAAAAAAAAAAAAAAAAAAAAAAAAAAAAATATATATATATATATATATATATATATATATATATATATATACAATCTGTAAAAATTAGTCATTGAAAATAGTAGTTGTAAAATAGATACGTTGTAAAAATATATATGTTGCATAGCCGTTGTAAAAATTAATATGTTGGTAGTAAAAAAAATATGAATAAAAAAATGCCCAAAAATGGGGCGCCGGAATAAAAAAATGCCCTAATGTTGTGCGCCAATTTTTCTTCCCCTAATAAAGCTACGTAATTCTAACTAAACTTAAACGTATTTTAACTAAATAACTAAACATAAACATAATTCTAAACTTTCATTAAACCAGTTACTTTATTTATAAGGCCCAAATCTAGGGCGTAAAAATTTAAACACCCTTTTTTGGGGCATAATAATGCTACCAATGCAATTTTTGAAAACTTAGTTCCTGTCACGACCTGCACCCAGTGTAGGGGCACGAGAAGTGGGTACGTCCAGCCTATGCCGCAATGTCGGCGGTAGAACGTTGTTCTAGGTTACAATCTAATCAATAACTCACACAATTATATAGTGTACTTGTCAAATCTCAACTCCGAACGGAGGACAAGTATAGATATAATGAAATCTCAATCACAGTCTAAGCACGATAAGATAACACAGAAGTTTATAACTAAAGACTAAACGACAACAACAAATATAAACTACTAAATATTAATATCTTAAACAAACACAAATAAAAACTCAATATCTCAAGTTATTACAATTCAAGTTCTAAAACGTGAAAACTAAACCAAGTCTGCGAGCTAGTCTCCCGATCACTCCTGAGTGTCGGGGCCAAAGGTAGCTAAGCTATCTCCTGCTCCAAGGCAAGTAGGGCAAATGTCCTCAGGAAAATCATCTGTAATATTTTCAATAGGCCCAGTCAGGACAGGAATGAGCACAACTCATGTAGAAAACCCAAGTAAATGACATAGAACTATAAAGCAGTTATAGACAGTTTTATTGATGAACATGGTAGTTTATATTCAGGTGACGGTATAAAAAAATAGTTAAGATACAAGAAAAGTAAGGTAACTAAAACAAGAGAAGAATCATAGCAATGAAGACTGTAAAATAAGATTCTAGCTGAACTAGAGCAACATGATATGTCCAGACAGTAAATGTAAGACAAGTGTAAATCCTATGTAAATCCAGTACGAGACGAATATAATACAAGACGAATCCAGTACAAGATGATTCTAGTCAGTGATCAAGAATCCAGGTGAGACCACCTATATTCTAACAGTGTATTTTAAAATACTGAGATCGACATGTAAACGGCTGTAGGTATCAGGTACATCACTCACTGATCAGACGAGGGATGGCTATGCTTCCAGTAGATTCCAGTTAGAAGATTCCAGATTTGGGGTATGTCTACATGTCTTACTCAATATTTCCCCGTCCTGTAATACAAGTAAATCCAGAATTCGACACGAAAATCGAGATGAGTCCAGCCAAACATGATGATACCAGCAATAATTCCAGTAATACAGGCCAGACAAGATGGTATGTGTATCGCTTACATGAATCCAGAAATATCCATACGTGTTGTAACAGAGAATCACATAAAACTAACTAGAACTGAAGTGCAGTAATTGACAAATAAATGAGAGAACTATCAGAAAATGTACTCGCTTGATACTCTGAAAAGAGTAGTATAATGTCAGATGTTTGCACCGGAGTCACAATGTCCTATTTAGAGCAGTACAGGTTATAATGTGTTCAATTTATATGGTAATTGAAATTATAATACAATCTACATCAGTCTAAGTCAATCTAGGTCAAAGTCAACTATTGGTCAACTATGGTCAACTATAAAGTTAAACTAGGTCAACCCTAGTCAACTGTGGTCAAACTAGCTAGGGTTGGGTCAACAATGGTCAACTAGTCTAGGTTAGTCAATTCTAGGTCTAAACAAACTAAGTCTGTGCAAATCAAGTATCCAAGATAGCTACTAACTCATAGCCTAAGTCACTTGCTAAACCAAGCACAAAACTAAACCATAAGTTAACAAGGCACACAAACATAGTCATATAATGTATATATATTATTCACATTCACATATTCATATACATAGATATATATAGGAAAGCTATATATATATAGGCACATATATATATATATTATATATATATTTTTTACATATATTATATTATATATATATATATATATATATATATATATATATATATATATATATATATATATATATATATATATAAAATATATATATATTTATTTATTTTTTATATATATATTTTATATATATATATATTTATTTTATATATATATATATATATATATATATATATATATATATATATGTATATATATATATATATATATATATGTATATATATATATATATATATATATATATATATATATATATATATATATATATATATATATATATGTATATAGAAGGAGAGGTAAAAGAGTAAGTGAGTGTGTGTGTGTGTGTGTTTGGCATGTGTGTGAAAGGATATGTGTTAATGTTCTCAGATTTAGTGATAGGTAGGTGTATGTGACATGGAATACATGGTGTCAAAGGGTGTATGAATGCATGTGTGTAAAAGGTTATAGGTTAACTCAGTTTATAGAAATGCATACATACATACATACTTACATTGCTTACATGCATACATAGATGTCATGTATACATACATACATTGCATACATGCCTACATACATATCATAAATGTATACTTGCATTCATTAATGCTCCTATACATACATACATAGATACATACATAAATATTTGAATATATTATATACTTGCATACATTTTATTCGTATATGCATATTCTACATTATATTACATAGTTACATGCATCTATACATTATATACATTGTATACAACATGTAGAAATAGAAGAGGGAAAAAGGGGAAAAAACTGAAATGGAAAGGGAAGGGAAGTAAAAATGTAAGAAAAAGAAAAAACAGTGGACATATACATGCTTGCATCGTATATTCTACATTACCATACATGCTATCATTATATATTACATTATATTATGTATACATTATGCATTCATATCTATCATTACATGTATAACTTGCATTCATATCTAGCATTCATTATATACTTTCATGCATACATTGTATATAATTCTTTCATTCAGGCATTTATGTATTGTTTACATACATTACATTGATTGCATTCCTACATGCTTGTATTCAACCATATATATTAATATAAAGAGGATACATATCATATATATATAATTTCGTTCATATGACATATCATGCATTACATACTCTACATTCATTTAATATCCATACTATATAGGCTCATAGGTTACACAAAATGCATATGTCGTATAGTCAGTCTTCTACTAAAAACCAATACTCTACCAATTGGACCTCCACTAAATTCTAGGATTAAAGTATATCGTAGCTCTTCGTGTTAGCTTTCTGAAACTTTAAACAGATCGCATTTTCGTGTCCGAAAGCTCCCGAAATTGCGAAAACACCGAAACGCATTTATCTTTCGGACAGCTGACACTCAAATAGTTTTACAGAAAGTTCTGGAACGAATTTAGCTTATTAAAATATATATTTAGAAAGCTAACTTCAGTACGGTTCTTTTAAAAAAACAGGAAATTAATCGGAGTTCTAAGCTAAAAGTTATGACATTTCTAAGTTGCTTTGGTTAATAAAAATGTGGATGAATATTATGACGAATTTGAGTTATTTTGGACAAAAGAAACACATGTAGGCCAAGATACTTGGATACCAACATAGGTATCCAAATGAAACTCATTCTAACCATCCTAGCTAAGATCAATCCACTCTCTAACCATTCTAAAACTGAATTTAATATCTATTTAAACTATTATCATACAAACATACACATGGGGTGTCCTAATTTGGGATCTATCAAGTAGGACACAAGACACATATCTAAAATCCTCAAGAGAGTTCCAAATGGCCTCAAATTTGAATCTAAATGGGGTACATGCATGGGCGTGGATCCTATATATTCAAAACTAACTAATATGCATAGGAAATCAATTTAGAAGGTTAGTTTTACCTATTGGGAGTGGAATCCCAATGATACTCCCAAGGACACGGCTCCGACACAAAGATCTTCCAAAAAGGACACTCCTCCTTGTACATTGTTCCAAATCTTTGCTAGCCCCCTCCCTTGGTAGTATAAGACGGTTGGATGGAAGTTTTGGTGGAGGGATGTAAGGATTTGGAGATCAAATCAAAGATGAAAGCTCTCTAATTTGGGGAAGAATACTTTGTGAAGGAAAAGAGGCCAGATGGAATAAAATGAAAGGAAGGGAGACTAACCTACCTATAATGGCTGCCATTAAATCCTATTTGGGCCTTGGAGAAAAGCCCAATAAGGCCTCAACTAGTCCTCTTGGTTAATTTTACGTTAGGTTCAAGTTTGGGATCAAAAGGGTTAAATTAAGCCTCTAACTTAACCAATCTAACAAGTAGGATTAGTCTAAACTCACTAACTTAATTAGTAGGACTTGTGGACCATAACTAACTAATCTTGGGATCCCATCTACAGTCTAAGCTACCCGGGTCACTAACACAAGTCGGAACGAAACGAAACTCAAACCCGACAAAACAAATCCCGTAAAATCAATGTTAAAATATAAAAATTCCCAAAATATTAAAATATGAAAAATAATCAAAATCATAATACATCAATTTAAATATTACTAAAATAATCTAAAATTTACCAATTAATCAAAATAGTAAATAATTCAAAAGTCACAAAATGACCAAAATACCCTTAGCCTAAAAAGTTGTAAATAGTCATTCTAGTCACATGGTTAGGTCCCCATGGTCATGGTTAGTCTCTAGGCTCAACAGTTCTAGGGTTCACTAGCTAACACATCAAAATTATAATTCATCAATTTTAAATAGTATTAAATTAATTAAAAATCTCCATAAATCATAAATCCTATTATTAAATAATAAACTTTTACAAAAGTTCAAAATTACCCTCATTTGAAAAATTGGATGTTACAAGTCTACCCCCCTTAGAAGAATTTCGTCCTCAAAATTAAGATGATCGTACTCCTTCTAGGTTAAAGTCCCAATAATCAAGGTCAAGAAAACTATATCTAAAACATGCAAATTGTGGTCCTACTGATCGTGATATCATGGTCTTGATCAGGGTCACTATACTATCTATAATAGCACAAAACATCCTGACAGGTACTAATGGAATCACACAACAAGATGGAATGAAGAACAAGAAAGACAGACCTGCTAACCCGTCACCCGTAGCATCGGTCTACTCGACTGTCAGCGTAAAAGTCCAGCCATTTTGGGTATATCCCTCTGACGGTGCGGGGCACGATGCTGCACTACAGGTTGCCTAGCTCCCTCTATCTAATCCATGATACTCAAGTAACATCCACACTGATATTATATTCCATTATACTAGGGCACCATTTATATAGTATCTATTCTGAAATCTGATAATCATACCCGTCTATCCAGAACCATGTTACCAGAATTCTCGTTACGCTAGTAAGTACAACAACGATAATCCATAGAGTCTACAACTAAGGTACATACCTCTAGAATTATGGTATTTAAAATTTTTGTATTGCCGCTAGGTTGGCAGCGAAAACTTTAAATTTCTACACCCGAGAAATACATCCAAAATTAGACTCTATCTCATCGCCAAACCAGCTAATATGGCTGTAGAAGACTCTAGACTCCATGACTGAGGCAACCTAGACCATAATGTTATCTTGGTAGAAAATCAAGTCAATAATGAATACCAAGAATCAAATTCAACGATGAACAAGGAAGTAGACAGAAACTGTCGAAATCGAATTTCGAGATAGTTTATAATGAGATTCTCAAGGGTCATCCCAAGAATCTTCTCAAGTAGTCCTAACTGTGATTGAGTAACCTTTCTGCTAAAGCCTATTCCTTAGTTTCTATCGCAGGCACACAGAGTACAACTAATCGTTTTACTACCACGATATCGCACTAATGCGACTCTCAAGGGTCATCCCAAGAATCTTTTCAAGTAGTCCTAACTGTGATTAAGTAACCTCTCTGCTAAAGCCTATTCCCTAGTTTCTATCGCAGGCACAAAGAGTACAACTAATCGTTACACTACCACGACATCGTACTAATGCGACTCTCGACCTGCATGGGCCACCACTAAAAATGTGTCACGACCCGCACCCAGTGTAGGGGCACAAAAAGTGGGTATATCCAGCCTATGCCGCAGTGTCGGTAGTAGAACGCTGTAATGACCATGGTTCGGCTTGTTTGGGTTAGCATGGTTTGGCTTCGGTTGCTTATTGGTTTATCATGAACCAAGGGGAGAACCCTTACCTACCACCACCATCCCTATTTATTAGTCCAACTCTTTCTCTCTCTCTTCATTACTCTTCTTCTTCTCCACCATTACTTCTTCACCTTCCAGAGAGTAGGGCTTAGACAAGTGCAGCTTGCTTCATGGAGGAACTCTATTTTTTATTGTTCCATTCTCTTTCTCATGAGATTCTAACATACTTTAATACTTAGTATTTCTAATTTTCATGGCTAATTTCTTGTAGATCTAAGTTTATTTCATTTTTAGATTTTTTGGGTTTTGATCTATTTAATCTTGTCATTATCAAGTTCTGATGATTCCATGTTGTAAAGAATTTCATTCTGCCCCCATTTTGACCGATGAAAGTTCGGATTTGGACTCTAGATGAAGGTTTTATGAAGCTTGGAAGCCATGGCTTGCATGGTTCTTCTTCTCGGAATAATAGAGAAGAAAAATAGTTCCGTAGCCGCATGAAGTTCCACAGCCGCATGAACTTCCGTAGCCGCATGAACATCCGCAGCCGCAGGAACATCCGCAGCCGCATGAACTTTCGCAGCCGTATGAACTTCCGTAGCCACATGAACTTCCGTAGCCGCATGAACTTCCGCAGTCGCAAGAACTTCCGTGGCTGCATGAACTTCCGTAGCCGCATGAACTTCCGCAGCCGCATGAATTTTCATGGCCGTATGAACTTTCGCAGCCGCATGAATTTTCGTGGACGTATGAATTTTTGTGGCCGTATGAACTTCCGTGGCCGCATGAACTTCCGCAGCCGCATGAATTTCCGTGGCCGTATGAACTTCCGTGGCCGTATGAACTTCTCTTGATTCCCAGCCGCATGCGCCCTGTCCCCTGTGCCGCATGACTCCCCCTGCCGTTTCTGTACCCTCTTTTGATTATTTAGTGCTACATATATGTTGGTGCCTTGTTAATTTAAATATGTTTCCTGACACGCTGGTGACCCATTGTGGTGCACTTTTGACAAATGATATGACAGTGGCCCGCCGAGGCGCACTTTTGACGAGTAAACCTGACATGATATATCATGATACGCTGTTAAGACAGCTAGCCCGACATGACAAGTATGAGTGACCTAGACACCGTGGGTGATTGTGTTTATGCAAATAAACCAGTATTGTCTTGCATCATGTCTAGGATAGGGATCCCTGAGTACCACGGTCAGGGATACCTACTGCAATTGACTAAGGCTAATAAACTAGAATAATCCAGTAGTCATGGAGAGATTTCCCAGCTATAGGCAATCCCGTTATCTGGGCGCATTAAGTGGACTTGTAGCCTACCGACGCGTAGGGCACATTTCCAGCACATAGTCACGTGTTGCATCCTTCATAAACGGACATTCGACCTTGATAACCTGGATAGTCTGTATGGCTTGTGGCTGTTGGGATAATCTTATTGCATTTGCTAGTAACTAGGCCGGTGATAACCCTAGTTAGTTAAAGTATCAAGCCGTACTCTTTGTTTGGCCGTGATTGATTGAATGAAGTCTAGCCCAGCTTTGACTTATCCTGATCCTGTGCAAGATTATGATAAGACATGATTATTTATGCTTGCCTTAACAATAATGATCAGGAGACCAGTTCTGTTCAGGCGAAGGATTATAACCCCGGTCCTTATGTGGTTTAAGGGTTGTAACCTGGCTCCCGGAGCAGTTCTGTGTCCTCTCTTCATTTATTGTCTTATTGTACCCTGTCATGTTCTTCATGTTTTATCTGGCCTTAACAATAAAGATCAGGGGTCCAGTTCTGTTCAGGCGAAGGGTTACAACCCCGGTCCTTGTTTGGTTTAAGGGTTGTAACCTAGCCCCCGAAGCATTTCTGTGTCTTCTCTTCGTTTATTGACTTATTTCACTCTATGTTCTTGCTTACCAACAAGTAGTTGAGACAAATTTCTATTCAGGTGAAGGATTACAACCCCGGTCCTTGTTTGGTTTAAGGGTTATGACCTGGCTACTTGAATGGTTTTCTCGTACTCAATTTACTGTTGTTATTTTTATTATTACCAGTATCTTTATAATCATCTTTAATAATCTAAGGTGATATGTTGGTTTTAGTTCCTAAGTGAAGCCTCCTTTGTGGCACTTGCTTTTTCTGGGGTCTGACCCAGCTGGTTTTGTGTGGCCAGATATCGGAGCAGCTCCAGAGGATCTATCTGTCTTCCAGCCAGGTGGTGACCACCAGGCGTAACCTTGGCAACGAGTGGGTTTCTTTTTATTCTTTCACTTTATTGTAAAATTATTCTTTTGAGGCGTTTAGCCGACGAGCACGTGTTATCTCGTATTGCACCGTTATCTACTGTCTGCCTACGGGCTGTAACATGATTGACAAATCCTAGGGTTGATCATGTATGAATGAACTCTTGCTAGTCTTAATATTTTGTACGACTAGCTTCATGATCATCCGAATATGTAATGTATGGGACGCCTTACTATTGTATATTTGGTGTTCTGACATCTTGTGACTATTATTGCTTGCTTGAGATTGAGACAATAGGCTTGTTCATGACCATTTGAGACTGATGGATTGTAGTTAAACCCTCATGTATCTAGACAACCGTGACCGTATAGCGAGGTAGGTTACATTTTAATATACGTAGCTGGCTATGTATGCCCCCACTCTCTAGTATTCTGGTTCTGGAAAGTTACATGGTTTAAGTGGTGGCCCATGTAGGTCTTGTAAATCAAGATATGTGAGGGTTTACCGAATAGATGTCTCAATCAGTACTTATCCTTGATCTCTGCTCGTATCTTCTAAATCCTTGAAAATCTTGACCTGATCACATGCTTGTATCGTTGATCTGTCCTGGTCCTTTCTTATTGTTCCCTATGTCGTCTTCTTCAGCGGCATTGTTCCTGGTCTTACCGATCAGCAAGGCGGAGCACCTCCTGTGGACCAGCAGCAACCCAGAGATCAGGCCCAGCATTCAGGAGTAGCCTCCAGAGTCGTGCCTACCGGAGGAGAGCCACCCGTTCAGCCCGTCCATCCTGCAGAGCCTGATGATGGCACTTTGGCGGGTCTTATCAGGTCATTATTAGCTTCCCAGGATCATCGAAGAGATACCTTGTACCAGGCGGTGGCAGATGCTCTGACCAGAGGAGGTCATCAGGGTAACAGCACGGCCAGTACTTCAAACGCTTAAACCCTTCCTTCTTCGACGGTAGTGAAGATGCTATCGCTGCGGATGCTTGGCTTCAGGACACAGAGGTGATTCTAGAAGCAGCCAGGACTCCAGAAGATAAGAAGGTGGCCGTGGTGCACCTTTCGTTATTGGATCTTGCATGCAGCTGGTGGGCGGTACAGGCCGTTGGATTAGTGGCTCCTATTTTATGGGCAGTATTCAGGGAGAGATTTCGGACCAAGTATTTCAATGCTGTAGCTCGGTACAACCTACAGACGAGGTTCACCAATCTGAAGCAGATGGACAGGACGATCGACGGATATGTGGCCGAGTTTTTGAGACTTAGTCGGTTTGCTCCCACCTTAGAAGCTACCGAGTTCGATAGAGTCCAGCAGTTCCAGCAGGGACTTCACCTGGAGATTTTACTGGCCATGGAGCAGTTTGAGCATCAGACTTTTGATACGGTATTGAGAACAGCTAGGAGGCATGAGTATACCTCCCAGAGGATCGTGGATAGGACCGGAGGTCTAAAGCGATCTCACGGCCAGATGAACCAGTCGTCGGCCCCAGCCCCGGCAGCCAGGGCTTTGACCATTAGAGCTCCGAGGCAGGCGGCCTCAGTGACGTCGGTTCAGCATTCAACCCCGACACACCCTCAGCAGTAGAAGCAGAAGCACTCTTCCGCAGTGGGATGTTCACACTGCGGGAAGCCGGGGCATGTGGTGTCCGAGTGTCGTAGAGCATAGGGTTTGTACTTAGTTTGTGGTACCCCGGACCACAGGGTTAGGAACTGCCCAAACAGGGGGAGTTCATTATCAGCTTTCTCTAGTCCTTCAGTTATAGGACCAGCACCAGTCCAGCAGCAGCAGCAGTACCCGTTCCCGAGGCCATTGCTGACGTAGGCCCAGGCATTCCAGCAGCAGAGACCGCAGCAGTATGCCCAAGCCCAAGCCCTGGTCCAGAGTAGGCAGAGAAATTTTTAGCAGAGGGGACGCGCACCCAGAGGACATGGTCAAGTGCTGGCTTTGACCATGGGAGAAGAAGGGTTGGCACCAGGTGAGGTAGTAGCAGGTACTATTCTCGTCAACACCTTTCCAGCTTCCGTATTATTTGATTCTGGTGCCTCGCATTCATTTATGTCTGCACGATTCGCGACACGGATAGGACTGGAGCCCGAGTCATTATTAGTAAGGCTCAATATACTTACTGGTAACGGACTTGTGGGAGTAGATAGAGTGTTTTCCTCGTGTCGGATCGTGGTTAGCAGTAGAGAATTTTCCGCTAGATTAATAGAGTTGTCGATGGCTGATTATGATATGGTCTTAGGGATAGATTGGTTGAGAGATCAGTATGCTAGAATAGACTGCCATATTGGCAGGGTTATTTTTCGCATTCCAGGCGAGCCGGAGTTTTCCTTTTCTCGAGGCAAAGTTGAACCTTCTCCTCCAGTATTGCGGATGGCAGTAGCAGTAGTGCAGTTACCTCGGATAGTCGAAGAGTTTTCAGATGTTTTCCCCGAAAAGCTTCCAGGAATGCCGTCAGAGCGAGAGATCGAGTTCACCATCGACTTGATTCCCGGATCAGTCCCATGTCAGAGAGAGTCTACAGGATGACATCGTCAGAGCTAGAGATATTGTATAAGATGATTGAAGAACTCAGAACCAAGGGATTCATTCGTGCTAGTGGATCACCTTGGGGAGCCCCGATGCTTCTTATGAAAAAAAAGGATGGTACGTCCAGATTATGTGTCGACTATCGTACCTTGAACTCAGTGACAATCAAGAACAGATATCCTCTTCCGAGGATAGATGGCTTGTTTGATCAACTCAAAGGGGGTAGCAGTATTCTCGAAGATCGACTTACGGTCAGGATACCATCAGATCAGAGTCAGACATAAGGACATCCCGAAGACACCTTTCAGATCTAGGTATGGGCATTGGGAGTTCCTTGTGACGCCATTTGGAGCAACCAATACGTCGGCCGTATTCATGGACCTCATGAATCGTATTTTCATGCCTTATTTGGATCAGTTCGTGATTGTGTTCCTAGACGACATCCTGGTCTACAGCAAGAGTGAGGAGGAGCATGAGCAGCATCTCATAGTTGTTCTTCAGATTCTCATAGAGCGCCAGTTGTATGCCAAGTTTAGTAAATGCGAGTTCTGGCTCGATCGTATTTCATACTTGGGTCATATCATCACCAAAGGAGGAGTAGAAGTGGATCCCCAGAAGATCGTGGCTATCGAGACGTAGCCAGTGCCCAGCACAGTTACAGAAGTTCGTAGCTTCCTTGGATTGGCCGGCTACTACCGGAGATTTGTTTTGGACTTTGCTCAGATTTTAGCGCCATTGACGCAGTTGACCCACAAGGATGTGCAGTTTGCTTGGATAGCCGAATGTCAGGATTCTTTTGAAAAGTTGAAGCGAGGCTTGATGACGACTCCTATTCTCATGCTTCCAGATGGAACCGGGAGATTCTCAGTGTATTATGATGCTTCAGGCAGAGGTTTAGGATGTGTTCTGATGCAGCATGGGAAGGTAATAGCTTATGCGTCACGTCAACTTCGTGATCATGAGAGAAATTACTCGACCTACGACTTGGAGCTGGCAGCAGTAGTGTTTGCACTTAAGTTGTAGAGACACTACTTGTATGGAGATAGGATAGAGATTTTCACCGACCACAAGGGCCTGAAGTATGTTTTCACTCAGAAGGATCTTAACATGCGTCAGAGAAGGTGGCTAGAGCTACTTGTGGATTATGATGTCAACCTGCAGTATCACCCAGAGAAGGCCAACGTTGTAGCAGATGCATTGAACAGGAGAGCCGAAGTTTATTTTCTAACAGCGCAACCAGAGTTGTTAGCAGATCTTCAGAAGATGGGAATAGAAGTTGTCCTTCCTACCAGTGTGGCATTGATGGCCAGTATGCAAGTTTAGTCCACTATAGTCGAGAGGATCCGGATGGCGCAGTCAACAGATTCTAAGCTTCAGCGGCTCAGAGCAGAGTGTGAGACAGGACGAAGACCAGAGTTATGCATTCATGAAGACGGTACACTTCAACATGGTAAGCGTCTTTATGTACCCAGTGGGGATATCAGACAGGAGGTCATGGCGGAAGCTTACAGTTCTCAGTATTCGATTCATCCCGGTAGCACGAAGATATACCGTGATATCCGTCGGCACTTTTGGTGGAATGGCATGAAGAGGGAGATAGCCCGGTTTATCTCTCGATGTTTGGTTTGCCAACAAGTTAAAGCTGAACATCAGAGGCCAGCTGGACTTCTTCAGCCCTTGCCAATTCTATAATGAAAGTGGAAGCATATAACCATAGATTTTATGACTGGATTACCTAGATCCCCGACTGGCAGAGATACTATTTGGATTATTATAGACAAGCTTGTTTGCCATGAAATATAAAAGAACAGAACAATTATCGAAGGACCGGACGTTTACTTCACGTTACAAACTCGCTTGTACAAAGAAAGCCTAGGGACGAAAACCTAGGTACAGCAGTCTAAGTACAATTGTTTATTTTAGATTCTGGGGGTGATGATAGAGGCTCGGAAAGGCGACGGCAGCCCTGCCTTACTCCTTGGACGATTGGTATGCAGCCTTGGCTCCTGTGAAGAGATGGTTGGCGTTGATGAAGAAATGCTCTTCTTGCTCTCCCTCTATTACTCTTCTGGCTTCTCTCTCTCTCTGTGTATTTTCTCTCTGATTATTGGGGGAGTCTCTCTGTATATCTCGCAAGGGAATGGCACATTGCTTATTTATAGGAGTGGGGGCATCATTAGGGTTTGGATGATTACCCATTCTCAAAGTGGTGGCGGCCTGATGTTTAATCAATCTGGACCATTAGTCTTAAGCGTGAAGGATCTGGGCCATAAATGGGGATAGTATTGAATGCTGTGAATGATTAATGCTGATTGCTTTAAATCTTCATGATTGGTTGTGTCAAAGCTTGGATCTCTCACCACGTGTTCCATTGGCTTGATCACGAGTGATATGCCCTAATCTCATTAATTATGAGGATAACTTTAAATATTGTTATTGGGATCTGGTAAATCTCTGATTGATTTAAAATCATGCGTCCCATAATCACCCTGCTACCAGCTGTTAAGTCATGGGGGCAATTGAATCTCTGCCACGTGCCTTAATGGTGGACCTTGCCACAGCCACATGATATCCATGAACCGTATGAGACAGCGTCTCAGTGAGCCGTATAGGTATAGTACTTGCGAGCCGCATGGGATGGCTTCTTGGTGAGCCGTATAGGTATAGTACTTACGAGCCGCATGGGATGGCTTCTTGGTGAGCCGCATAGGTATAGTACTTGCGAGCCGCATGGGATGGCTTCTTGGTGAGCCGCAGGAAGATGATTCCTGCCAGCCGCATGAAGCTGTTCTTCAATTGAGCCGCATGGGAATAGCCACGTGGTAATCTTGGATCGTGTCAGAGATTTTCTTCTGTTTCCGAAGAGCCTGTCATTACGACAGGACCATCATGGCACTTTATGCCAAAGCCGTCAGCTGCAAATCAGAGCATTAAATAAGGCCATTACTTGATGGCCAGCTGTGTGAAGGGATCCCACGGGGACACGTGGTGTTGATCGAGCCGCATCTCTCTGTTGGTCGTTTGTGAGCCGCATATACTTCCGAGCCACATGAGGCTGGGAGACTCTTTGAACCGCATGGGACTGTCCCTATGTAAGCCGCATGGATTCTCCTGCTCCGAGCCGCATGAGACTGAGAGTCTCTCCGAACCGCATGGGACTGCCCCTGTATGAGCCGTATGGAGTTCTCCTGTTCCGAGCCGCATGGAGCATCATTCTGATATTTTCTATGCTTCTACAGGACCCCCTTCAAAGTTTTCAATTTGTAAAATTGAAATACTTTGAATAAGAAGCATGGCCTTTGCTAACCGCACAGATGGTTCAGCCGTATGGATTTATCTGGCCGCATGAACTGTTAGGCCGCATAGACTCTTTGCCACGTGTGCCAACCACGTGTGCAAATCTTCTGCATTAAATTCCCTTGATTCATTTTTTGAATTAACGTCGCCTTTTGGGGGAGGATCCCAAGGGTCAGTTTTGCTTTGACCGAAGCGTTTTGCCCTTATTCTTTTAGGCGGCGTGCGGATCGAGGCGTTTGTTGATTTACGAGCCTCCTTCGCCTATAAATAGCAGTAATTTATTCTTCGAGGGTTTCTTTACCTTCTCTCTTTGCTCGAACTCCTTGTTGCCAATTTCCTTTTCGTCTTCTCCCATCAACGATCGGTAATGGCTCCCAAGAAGACTACCGCTGCTACGGGCAAGAAGGCTGCGTCGTCGTCTGCGGCAGCGAAGGGCAAGATGGCCGTGTCTTCATCGACTGCGGCGGCGAACGTGGCGGCTCCTCCGCCGACTGACGTGCCTATTTTTCACCCCGACGTTCACCCGCCTATTGCTGGTAGGACCATCAACATGAATTGTCATGGCTACGTCGCATATCTTATGTGCGAGCCTGTATTTCCAAGTGTGCTGCGTGTCCGACTCGTGTTCGAGCCGCATAGGATATGACCCAGGCCTGAGCCGTATGAAAGTTGTTGTTTGCAGCCGCATACCTACTTCATCATCAGGGCCGCATAAGCTCATCTGGACTGGACCGCATGAGCTTTTTCAAACTGAGCCGCATAAGCCTATTTCGAACTGAACCGCATAAGATCATTCGAACTAGACCGTATTAGCTCATCCGTACTGAACCGCATAAGCCTATTTCGAGCCGAACCACATAAGCTTATTCGAATTGGACCGTATAAGCTCATCCAAACTGAACCACATATGTGAAACCTATCATCTTCGTATTAATTTATTTAATAGAGTTTTTATTATTAAATAGCATTTTCATTAATTAACGTTTTCAAAATTATTATTATTATTAATATTATGATTACTAAATATTTTTGGAATGGAAAAGAATTTATTAAATAACAGGGATTTTTGAATTCAGACCCAGACCCGAGTCCGAACCCAGACCCAGGCCTGAACCCGAACCCAATCCATTTCCTCTCTTTCTTAAAATCTGATTTGGCTAATAGTTGTTTTTTAAAAAAAAAAAAAAAAAAAAAAAATTTTTAGCTGTCCCGTTGGACCAGCACAACCCTTTCTCTTCTTTTAATCGTAACTCCCACCACTACAGCATTCATTCCCATCTCCTTATAACTCCCTCCACTATTTTCCTCTCCACTCATTCACTTTGTTCCCCACGTTCTGGAAGGGGACTCTTCCTCTCCTTCTCCTTAATAAACCCACAACTCATTCACCACTCTTTTAACTCACACCCCACCCCACTCTCTTGCTCACGATCTCACAGAGGAATAACTCACCTCTCTCACAGAAATAACTTCCCCTCACCTAACTCACTACTCAAACCTCTCTCTCTCCTTCTCCATCTCTCTGGAGAACTTCTCCCCAACCCTTCCCCAATACTCCACAGAACCCTACCCGACTTCTTTTCGGCAAGGCGCTGCCCTAGCCGCGCCAACTCCGGCCCTGCCTCGGACACCGCGCGCGACCCTCCCCGCTGGTCGAGCCCAGATCCGCGCCCCTCTCCGCACGTGCGACCACCCGAAGCTCGGCGCCCCGCCGTCCGCGCTCACCCGCGGCCCTACCTACCCCCGGCGAACTCCCCGCCGACAGACGCCGCCCGCGCCACTTCCAGCAGGCCAGATCCGCCCCGCGCCGACCATCTCCGGCTCACCCGCCGCCCGCGGCCCCTCTCCCGCGGACCCTCTCCCGCGCCCTTTTCCGCGCGTGGCCGACCCCGTCGTCACCCCTCTCCCGCTGTCCAGCGCTCCGTGGAGTTCACCCCGCTGTCCAGCGCTCCGTGGAATTCACCCTGCTGTCCAGATCCGCGAAGTTTACCCTGCTGTCCAGATCCGTGGAGTTTGCACCCGATCCAGCGTTGTCCGAACGTCGTTTCGGCTCTCCCCAAGTTTTTCCTGCGGCTCCCCGCCAACGAAAATTTGGTAATCCCTGTTAATCACAGTAGTTCATCCCTCCCGTAGAGTCTATGATGAGAATCGGTCCCCGATTTCCCTTTGGAAAATTCGGTTAGCTGCGTTAGCATATTCTGTGATTTTTGTCTGCTGGGTTTTGTGTGTTGTTGGTTTGATTGCGTGATTCCCGGGTATTTTGGGAAGTTCTGTTGGTTGGGAAATTATTTCTGGTGGTTTGGAAAGTTAATTCGGTGGTTATATTTTTGGGATTATTATTGGTTGGAACAATTGCAGGTTTCTGTGGCGCATTTCCCAGTTTTGGGTTTGTCCCGAAATAGAGGAAGTGCTGCCCAAATTTTTACAAAACTATATTTAATTTGATTTCAAAATCGGTTTTCGGAAATGAATTTTAAAACTGATTTTTCGGGCGACGACCGTACCGGTCTGTGGGCCCTGGCGAAATACAAATGCACCGGTCCGACCGGGCGTTGTGGTATTAGCTGGATTTTGATGATGGACCGAGTCTGAGACTCTTAACATTTATTTTAAATTATTTTATTTAATATTTAGGCTATTTATTATAGTTATTTATTTTACTGCATTTTATTTAGTAATTAAATCATTTCCTCTTATTTGATGTAAAAATAATTGTACAGGGCATAAGCCCACTCTAGGATGTTTAGCTGTGCCCTTGTATTGTGTAGCGTAGATTTTTACTTTCTTTTCTGGGTGGATGTGATCTTGGGTGGTTTTGATTAGACGTTTAAATCGTAGTTAGAGCGTAATTTTATAATTAATTAAGAATTAATTAAATGGATGAAAAATTAGTAAATAACTAGTTCATGATTTATCATTAAAAGAAAACTATATTTTTATAAATATATTACAAAAACACAAAGTTTTCCAAAGTTAATTGATTCTCGTTGTTATTTCCAAATAATCCAATTAACCGGCTTAATCAAACGCACGTAGTTGCGACGTAAACGTTAGCTGTAGATTAATACAACTTAAAACCTGACTAGGACTTACTACTAGAGATTGCAACTAGCACTTAGCCTGGTTATTAAAGGTTCTAAGTCGAGTTCTCAACTGTAGGAACTCGAAGTTACAACTGACGTTCCTCCTCGGTACCGACTCGTCTTTCCAGTCAATCTAATACAAGGCAAGTTACGATTTGTGTATTCCTGTATTTTATTTAGTAAAGTTAAGATGCATGTTAAACCACACTGCTGGCACGGAACTCTACCGACTGTTACTGTTACTGAATTTGGGACTGGGGGAATAGTGTAAACGTTTATGACCAAAGCCCCTACTGAACTGACTGTGTTAGCTTATCCCTCTCACACACGGGGATAAGCCATATCGTATTGCTAGGATACTACTGATCAACCCAAGCCGGTCATAGACGTTTGCATATTCAAAACACACTGAACTATTTTAAACTGCTGAAAATATTATTTCAACTGTTTATCCTGCACTTTCCAATTACTATTTAAGATATGAGATGCATATTTCATTCTTGCTCCCTCCTGACTGGAGACAACATTTTAGGTAATACTGAGGATGACGAGCTATACTATAATAGCTACTACGATCCGGTTCTCTACCCTGCGACGGTACCGGAGCCGTCTCTGGAGGACGCTGATCCTGGGACTGCTGAACCTGATGTCTAGATAGTTTCCTTTTCTGTATTTTCTTTTATTTGGAGTTTGTAGTTTTATTTTAGCATTTTCCTTCCAGTTGTATTTCTGAATATTTATTAAACAAAGTTTCAAATTCCGAATAGAACAGTTGTGACAAATGTACTTATGTTGTTGTGAATACCTGCAATGGAACAGCTTACTGCCGCCGTCTCACCACGGTGCAGGTTGGGCATGGTCCGGTTCGACCCATTAACTTGGGATCGGGTCGTGACATGTTTTCAGTGGTGGCCCATGCAGGTCCACAACAAACAACAACTTAGAAAAATATACCTAGAAACAATTAGAACACTAGAACATTGATTTGTCACGACATAGGTCCGATTCATATATAAATAAATATTTTTGCTTGATTATAGACCGGTAGGCTACCTTGCTTATGTGTGCGTCCTAAAACCTTCCAGAGAATGATCGTTGACCAAATCCTGCTGGCAATGAGGTGTTCTCTCCGGATCATACCCCATCTCCTCAACCAAGCCCAGGGTCCTTTCCCTCGCGGCTGTTTGACCTTCCTCATAGTGCATCCAGTGAAGTTTTCCCTACACTGGCGATTCCTACCTCATCTCAAACCAAGTTGCTTTTCCTTGGTGGAGTATTCATTTTTGTTGCTCCACCAGTACCAGCAAACATCTTTCAAATGGTTGCCCTATTTCGAGAAATTATGGAGTTCCAGAAAGCTCAAGATGAAGCCCAGCAGGAACAGATGAATATCACGAGAGAAGACATGAAGAACGTCATGATGTAGCCTTAGTTATCTCCAACCAAGTTAGAGCAGAACTTTTGTCCTAGGAAGGATACCCTTGAATCTAGAAGATATTTGGGGTCCCATCAAGTACTCTACTTTTCGGCAGCCTTGTCGTAAGAAGCTATGGGCTTGTAACTATTGCAATAGGCCTGGTCATCAGGTCGATAGTTGCCGCAAGAGTTTGGGACAATGTTTGGCATGTGGATTTGCTGAACATCGGGTAAAGGACTGCCCCTTATCTTTCCATCAAACCAGAGCTCATATCCCAGCAACACCTGTTAGGCCACAACCTAGGGACCCTCTTTCTATCCAGCAGACCCTGCCCCTTACAATAAGGCATGATGTATACTCGAGGTTCATAGAAAAGGAAAACGTTGGAGACTGCTCATGCAAGAGCCAGAACCATGAAGAATAGTACCTAGAACTGCTGAATAGCATCATCTTTTTGGAAGTTGTAACAGGATGCCCTTAGATCAATCATAAGAGTTTTTGCTGGAATTCTCCACATGAATAGAAGTTTTGTTACACCCTTATGGCAGATGTTTTTCCTGATAGTCTCCCCGGATTATCCCAGATCTAGACATAGTTTTCACCCCTGACCTAGTCCCCGGCTCTTTCCCTAAATTCTAAAGGATGTTACAGAGTCAACCCGAAGGTGGCCAAGAAGATGAAGGACCAGATCAATAAAGGCTCTAGGATTTATTCAGAGTGGAACTTTACCTTAGGGAGCACCTATCTTGTTTTTGCCCAAGAAGGATGGAACAACGGATGTGCATCGGTTACCAGACACTAAAGAACAAGTACTTTCTGCCCGGATCGAGGATCTGTTTGATCTGGTTGTGTGGAGTTAGGGTGTTTCGAAGTTTGACTTAAGATTTAACTACCATCAAATCAAAGTCAGGAAAGAGGATATTCCCAAAACGGCATTCAAAACCAAGTATGGATTCTTGGTCATGTCGTTTGGACTGACGCATGTTTCTACTGTGTTTATGAATCTCATGAACAGAGTCTTTCATGAGTATTTAGGTTAGTTTTGTTGTCATCTTCATTGGTGACATACTGATATACTCGAAGGCTGAAGAAGAGCATGAAGAACACCTGAGGAAGTTTTGGAAACTTTGAGGAAAAATAAGTTTTATGGTAAGTTACCTGAACGTGGAATTTTGACAGGGTGAATTTTTGGCCATGTTGTCAAGAGAAGAAATTTCGGTAGAAGATAGCTGTTGTTGAAGAATGGTATACCCCAAGTTCAATTCGAAAGATTCTTGAACTTGGCCGGCTACTATCAGAAGTTCATGAAGGATTTCGCCAAGATTGACTGAGCCAATGACGAAGCTCACTTGGAAGGATGAAGGGTTCATCTGAACGAAAGTTTGCCAGACGGCATTGAGGAGCTGAAGAAGAGACTTACCACTACACCAATTCTTGCGCTACCCGCAGGAACCGATGGGTTCTCAATTTACAGTAATGCCCCTGGAAGAGGACTGCGTTGCGTTCTTCGACAACATGGAAAAGTAATTGCTTACACGTGTAGGCAACTACAGACTCATGAGAAGAATCATCCCACGCCTAATTTGAATTTACTGCAATTATCTTTGAAGCTATGGAAGCATGATTTTTATGGAAAGGGAGTGAAAATATGTACGGGCTACCAAAGTCTGAAATATATCTTCACTCAGGAATGGCTGAATGTTAGACTAAGAAGGTGGTTGAAGCAGATGAAAGATTACGACATCAACCTGCAGTACCATTCAGGTAAGGCCAATGTGGTCGCTGATGCACTTGGTCGATACTGATGGCGAAGTTTTTAACCAAGGACTAGCACCTGCTAGAAGACAGCGAGAAGGTGGGACTGGAGGTTATACTACCTGGAGATAGAAAGACGGAGTTGGATGCTGATTCAGTATTGATGAAGTTCGAGGCTGAGGGATAAAAATCAATAGAACGTAGTTTCAAAACGAGGCACTTTTAGAGATCAAGTGTTGGCAGGAACACTTGAGGGTTTCTAAATTAATCAGCATTGGAACTCTGAAGAATGGTGCGAGACTTTGCGTATCGGCTGGCAAACGGAGGAACGAGTTGATAAAAGAAATGCACCAGTTGCAGTATTCCATATATTCAGGAGATAATAAGATGTATCGGAATATGCCTCCATTGATTGGTGTTATGGAATAAAGAAGGACAATTCCAGGTATGGGATTAGATGTGAATTTGTCAACATAAAGAATTTAACAAGAGGACAACAAGCTTGTTGAAGCCGCTGGACAATTCGGAGTGGAAGTAGAAGCATATAACAATGAACCTCGAGTAAGGATTGCCTTGTTCCCAAGGAGGGAAGGGCACCAATTGGATTATAATAAACCGACTGACTAAGTCAGCACACTTTATTTTCTCTCAAAGTTGGTTATCCATTAAGAAGTGGGCAGCATTTTACGGGAAGCACATCTACCGGATTCATGGAGTACCGCGGGACGAGCAATCAGAGAGGTCAATCCAGACGCTTGAAGATGTATTGAGATTTTGCGTCTTGGAATTTGGTAGGTCTTGGGAAGACCAAATTGCATTTGGTGAAGTCTTTTTCCTACCAGGGGAACAATCAGTTTTGACGGAGCTGGAAATTGAGGCCAGATACATCAGGCCATTTGAAGTTTAAGACGCGTTGGTAGTAGCGTACCAGTTAGCTCTACCAGCTAATCTTGAGAGGTTGCAACGTCTTCTACGTCACAGCTCAGACATTACATTTCGGATCCGAGTCACATTTTAGATAATTCAGAACTAAAGATTGAATCAACCTTTCAGTGCCAGTGAAACCAGTTGCAAGCCTAGTCAGAGATGAGAAGAAATCAGAATTTGAGCCATCACTTAAACTCCTATTCCTTATCTTTTTTTTTCCGTTCTAAATTTGACTAATGCTGCTAAGTTAGCCTAGTTTTGCAAGCTATCTCTTTAAATCAAGCTTGATCATGACGATATTTTATTGGGTGCACCCACTAACATATTGTCTAATCAGGACCGGTGCATGATGGTCTGATCAACCTCGTGTACTTTGGTTCGCCTTTGTATTTTTCTGCGTGGATAATATCATAAACTTGTCCCTAAACCGTCTCATCCACGACTGCCATGGAAATCCTTATGGTTGGACCTGAGTTACGGGCGCAGTACCCGTACATGTTTGTCTTTCCTACCTTACTTTAATTTCGAGGACGAAATTTTCTAAGGAGGGAAGATTGTGAAACCCATCATCTTCGTATTAATTTATTTAATAGAGTTTTTATTATTAAATAGCATTTTCATTAATTAACGTTTTCAAAATTATTATTATTATTAATATTATGATTACTAAATATTTTTGGAATGGAAAAGAATTTATTAAATAACATGGATTTTTGAATTCAGACCCAGACCCGAGTCCGAACCCAGACCCAGGCCTGAACCCGAACCCAATCCATTTCCTCTCTTTCTTAAAATCTGATTTGGCTAATAGTTGTTTTTTAAAAAAAAAAAAAAAAAAAATTTTTAGCTGTCCCGTTGGACCAGCACAACCCTTTCTCTTCTTTTACTCGTAACTCCCACCACTACAGCATTCATTCCCATCTCCTTATAACTCCCTCCACTATTTTCCTCTCCACTCATTCACTTTGTTACCCACGTTCTGGAAGGGGACTCTTCCTCTCCTTCTCCTTAATAAACCCACAACTCATTCACCACTCTTTTAACTCACACCCCACCCCACTCTCTTGCTCACGATCTCACAGAGGAATAACTCACCTCTCTCACAGAAATAACTTCCCCTCACCTAACTCACTACTCAAACCTCTCTCTCTCCTTCTCCATCTCTCTGGAGAACTTCTCCCCAACCCTTCCCCAATACTCCACAGAACCCACCCGACTTCTCTCCGGCAAGGCGCTGCCCTAGCCGCGCCAACTCCGGCCCTGCCTCGGACACCGCGCGCGACCCTCCCCGCCGGCCGAGCCCAGATCCGCGCCCCTCTCCGCGCGTGCGACCACCCGAAGCTCGGTGCCCCGCCGTCCACGCTCACCCACGGCCCTACCTACCCCCGGCGAACTCCCCGCCGCCCGACGCCGCCCGCGCCGCTTCCAGCGGGCCAGATCCGCCCCGCGCCGACCATCTCCGGCTCCCCCACCGCCCGCGGCCCCTCTCCCGCGGACCCTCTCCCGTGCCCTTTTCCGCGCGTGGCCGACCCCGTCGTCACCCCTCTCCCGCTGTCCAGCGCTCCGTAGAGTTCACCCCGCTGTCCAGCGCTCCGTGGAATTCACCCTGCTGTCCAGATCCGCGGAGTTTACCCTGCTGTCCAGATCCGCGGAGTTTGCACCCGATCTAGCGTTGTCCGAACGTCGTTTCGGCTCTCCCCAAGTTTTTCCTGCGGCTCCTCGCCAACGGAAATTTGGTAATCCCTGTTAATCACAGTAGTTCGTCCCTCCCGTAGAGTCTATGATGAGAATCGGTCCCCGATTTCCCTTTGGGAAATTCGGTTAGCTACGTTAGCATATTCTGTGATTTTTGTCTGCTGGGTTTTGTGTGTTGTTGGTTTGATTGCGTGATTCCCGGGTATTTTGGGAAGTTCTGTTGGTTGGGAAATTATTTCTGGTGGTTTGGAAAGTTAATTCGGTGGTTATATTTTTGGGATTATTATTGGTTGGAACAATTGCAGGTTTCTGTGGCACATTTCCCAGTTTTGGGTTTGTCCCGAAATAGAGGAAGTGCTGCCCAAATTTTTACAAAACTATATTTAATTTGATTTCAAAATCGGTTTTCGGAAATGAATTTTAAAACTGATTTTTCGGGCGACGACCGTACCGGTCTGTGGGCCCTGGCGAAATACAAACGCACCGGTCCGACCGGGCGTTATGGTATTAGCTGGATTTTGATGATAGACCGAGTCTGAGACTCTTAACATTTATTTTAAATTATTTTATTTAATATTTAGGCTATTTATTATAGTTATTTATTTTACTGCATTTTATTTAGTAATTAAATCATTTCCTCTTATTTGATGTAAAAATAATTGTACAGGGCATAAGCCCACTCTAGGATGTTTAGCTGTGCCCTTGTATTGTGTAGCGTAGATTTTTACTTTCTTTTCTGGGTGGATGTGATCTTGGGTGGTTTTGATTAGACGTTTAAATCGTAGTTAGAGCGTAATTTTGTAATTAATTAAGAATTAATTAAATAGATAAAAAATTAGTAAATAACTAGTTCATGATTTATCATTAAAAGAAAACTATATTTTTATAAATATATTACAAAAACACAAAGTTTTCCAAAGTTAATTGATTCTCGTTGTTATTTCCAAATAATCCAATTAACCGGCTTAATCAAACGCACGTAGTTGCGACGTAAACGTTAGCTGTAGATTAATACAACTTAAAACCTGACTAGGACTTACTACTAGAGATTGCAACTAGCACTTAGCCTGGTTATTAAAGGTTCTAAGTCGAGTTCTCAACTGTAGGAACTCGAAGTTACAACTGACGTTCCTCCTCGGTACCGATTCGTCTTTCCAGTCAATCTAATACAAGGCAAGTTACGATTTGTGTATTCCTGTATTTTATTTAGTAAAGTTAAGATGCATGTTAAACCACACTGCTGGCACGGAACTCTACCGACTGTTACTGTTACTGAATTTGGGACTGGGGGAATAGTGTAAACGTTTATGACCAAAGCCCCTACTGAACTGACTGTGTTAGCTTACCCTTTCCACACACGGGGATAAGCCATATCGTATCGCTAGGATACTACTGATCAACCCAAGCCGGTCATAGACGTTTGCATATTCAAAACACACTGAACTGTTTTAAACTGCTGAAAATATTATTTCAACTGTTTATCCTGCACTTTCCAATTACTATTTAAGATATGAGATGCATATTTCGTTCTTGCTCCCTCCTGACTGGAGACAACATTTTAGGTAACACTGAGGATGACGAGCTATACTATAATAACTACTACGATCCGGTTCTCCACCCTGCGACGGTACCGGAGCTGTCTCTGGAGGACGCTAATCCTGGGACTGCTGAACCTGATATCTAGATAGTTTCCTTTTCTGCATTTTCTTTTATTTGGAGTTTGTAGTTTTATTTCAGTATTTTCCTTCCAGTTGTATTTCTGAATATTTATTAAACAAAGTTTCAAATTCCGAATAGAACAGTTGTGACAAATGTACTTGTGTTGTTGTGAATACCTGCAATGGAACAGCTTACTGCCGCCGTCTCACCACGGTGCAGGTTGGGCATGGTCCGGTTCGACCCATTAACTTGGGATCGGGTCGTGACAGCATATGCTCATTTCGAACCGAACCGCATAAGCTCATTCGAACTGAACCGCATGAGCTCTTTCAAACTGAGCCGCATGAGGCTATGCTGAGCTAAGCCGCATAAGCATCAAGTAGTTTGTGTTTCGGCTATCTTTTTTGACCTTGTTTCTTTTGTCTTTCTTCAGTGAATCTGCCAGTAAATCCTGCGGAGGAACTTCTGGTTGGCTCGAATCAGTTCGCCTTGGGCGTGCGTCTTGATGACTTAGTTAAGCATGTGCTGAATCAATTTCCTGCTAATGAGCCTTCGGAGAGGTTGAACGCCATCGAGAATCAGACCCTCCATTATCTCCGTGCCATGATGAATTCTGGGAAGTTGGATGGATTATACCTGAAGCCTTCATTCCTCTTTTGAGACGCTTTAATCATAAAGAATTCCCGAGTATTAGAGATTTCTGAGAACTGGGATTTTTCTTTGGATGGGATGGCGATCCATATTCCTCTCATGGAACGTCATTATCCTCTGTCGTGGTTCAATATGGTGTTGTTTGACAGGAAGATGGTGTGTAACTTAACTCCTACCCAATCAGGGATGTTGATGGGCAACATCCATTATAACCCGAACATACGGTCAGCGTACGCGGGTAAGGATTCCGTCCTCCGGTACATGATGGGTCTGGCCCCAGGCTCTTTCATGAATGTATACGGTCCCAACTTCACACTCACTCAAGCTGATACATTCCTGAATCGGCTTGCTCGCAAGAAATCTTATTCCGTTGGCAGACTGGCATTGTTGAACTGGATAAACCCCACTTCTACGTGGGCCCAGTTGACCACTTGGGTTCTGCAGACCTACGAAACATTCCTGCGGGAGGTGGGACTTTATCATGCCATTCGGGGCACTTGTCACGGGCTTCCTATCAATAAACCATTGTTCGTGGCGCTCTTGGAGATGTATAACCAGCGAACGGAGACGTTCTTTGCACCCTGAGGGGAGTTGGGGCTTGCTCTCCATGAGATGTATACTGTCTCCAAACTTCCGTGGGGGAACGAGCCTTTCGAGCTGTATACCCCGTCGAATGAGGAGTTCGAGGACTTGAACCGACGACTCCCAGGTTTTGTTGCGGTGTATCAGGAGTTGCTGTGCCATCATAGTGTTTGTCACCAGATGGCTATAAAAAAGGTGGATAGCTCAGAAGGGACCGCTCCCCACACCACATCCTGGGTCAATTATCTTTTTAAAGTTGACCCTTCTGGCGAAGTTACTCCTTGAACCCCTCGAACCCATGGAGAGATAAAGGACCCGATGTTGAGCGTCAAGAAGTCGCGGTCCAAGAGCGACATATTCGGGAGTCAAACTGACTCACTTAGCTATTTTTACTACGGCACCACACAGATGTCAGAGAAGGCGCTCCTGGCTGGATTTTTAATGATATGGCTATGGAACTGCGTAGTCTCGGGAGGGACAGGTTCTATTGAGAGGATCAGTCGCCACTTCATTCTTCCTGCCGTTAAGCTGGTATTTGGAGTTAGACTGGCTCTTCTTCCGGCTATGGTGTGTAGCATACACCATGGTCTCCGAACATTCTCGTCCAAAGTCATTGTCCGCGAGAAGATACTGGATTTTGAGCGCATAGAGCTACCGTTCCACTATTTGATGGGGTGTTTGTTGATGCACTACAAATCTTTGATGGGACCTGGAATAGCGGAAGATGCTACAGATGAAGACGCTTTCCTTTTCAAATGCCATTGCCAGTCTTGGGAATACAATACTATGCCAGCTTGTCGAAGGACGCTGGCGAGGGTGGATGGGTGTGACTTTTTCGTGTCTGTTCCTCACTTTTCCGATGAAGAAGTGGGGAATGTATACCTTGATGGTACCAGACCTTCCCATTTTCTGTCTCCGAATATGCTCACCTGGTTGTGCAACATCCGCCCCGCGCACCTGGTTTATCGTAACCGCGATAATGTATACTTGGAGCCCTACCTGCCTAGTAGGTTTTCCCGCCAATTTGGCTATAGCCAGTTATTCCTTGACTGTCCCAACCCTTGTTTGGGCTTTGAAGGTAGCGTTCTTGATGGTGTCAGGGCGTGGAATTATTATGACGCTTATTATACTCGGGCCAGCTTTTCGGTCCCCGATGCTAAGACGCCGAGGGAAATTTTGTACGTGGCTGCTTTGTTTCATGTTATGGCGAACAAGCCTCCTGTTAATTTCGATCCGAGTACCAGTTTCATCGTGGGTACCGGTTTAGAGGAGAATCCCAAGGGGGCTAAGGCTAGAAAGCAACTAGCGCTCCAGACTCCCCTCCCTGAATCAGAATCTTTCGAATCGGCTGAGGAGGATGATGATCATGATAGCGAAGACTCCCTTTCTGGTGGGGGTAAAGAAGTAGTGGATCAACCGCTTACCATATCAGACGCACTGGCGGAGGACCCGTTACTTGCTACACAAGAGGAAGTAGTGAGGGAAGGACAGCCTCCCGCTGTGCCTGATCCCTCACGCAAACGAGCCAGACGTAAATCTTCTGACGGTAGAGCGACCTTTTCTGTGAAAAGAGCTGCCGTTAGGTCTCGTGGATTGCTTATCATCGAGAGGGGTGAAAATGCTGACGCTGCTCCGGAGGTACGACTATGTTGGAGCTATCTCCTTGTTGTGGCTTTCTTTTTTTTCTTGGAGATATGACCTAACCTTTTTTTTCTTTGTAGGCGTCTGACGAACCAGGCTCTCCTGAACCGTCTGCTGCCCTTGGAGTTGATCCGGCCCTTGCTGCTTTGATTAGCGACATGTGTGCCGCGGTCCTTTCTGCGGGGGCTCTCTCAGCGGCGGCTGGGAGCTTCCAGGTTGCTGAGGCCTCAGTCCGGGATGACGAAGGTTCCCTCGGGCCTGTCTCCGAGGTTGCTGAATTTCTGCAAGGCGACACCGATCTCGTCGCATCCCCTCTCGAGGGTGCAGGGGCGGAGGAATCTATTATACCTGACTCGGAGACTGTTGGTGAAGAGGCTGCGATGGCTGTAGGCGAACCTCAGCCTCCACACTCCTCCACTGGTAAGATAAGCCAAATATTGACCAGTGAAGGGGCTTATTTGCTCTATCAACATATCCTCCGGGTCAAATCGATTCATGGTTGCCTTGGCCCTACAGGTCCTGACCCTTTACTTACCACCGCAGATGTTCTTGGGGAAGGCTCGGCTTGCCGCGATCTGGAAGAAAGGAGCGTTTCCTCTCCTTCGTCGTCTCATGTCGAGGGGCCTCCCGCCAGCCCCGGGCAGATGGGAATGGAGCTGGCGATGGTCTCCACCTCATCCTCTGCTGATTATACGGCTCCGGAGATTGACCTCTCGACCCTGCCGAGCATTCAAGTTCTACGGGCCGCTGAAGAGGAGTTGGTCGCTGTTCATGCGTCCTTCCGTACGGAGTTTGTTTCTCTTGTGGCAGGAGCGGCAGATTCTGTTGCGTCTTCTTCAGCGTTACCGGCTATACTCCCTTTGACATCGGCTTCCTCGGAGGCTCTGAACGAGGTGACACAGGATGTGGTCGACAGCTTCTATCGCCATTTAAAGAGGGACGTAGATGCTGCTGTAGAACGGAGGACCCCTTTTACTCTGTCTCTGCGGTGTGCTCGGGGTCAGGTTGCAACTTTGAAGTCTCTTCCTGGCGGGGTGGGGTTGGCTGCACTCCTAGAGCCTAAGTTGGCAGAGGCTAATCAGCTTGTGACCCAATTGCTGGCGATACGATAGACGGGCTTGCCTGCTGCGATTGAACGGGAGCGGGGCTTCCTCATTGCTGCTCGGGATAGGATCAAGCTCGCTCGAGATACTGCCGGGCCAGTTGTGCAGGACGACCTTGACAAGTTCTCCGCTTCGTATGACAGGCTGGGTCGTCGAAGTCAGGCTTGTCGGGTTCGGGAAGAGTCTGCTTCTCGTGGAATCGCTGACACGAAGGAGCGGATTCTCGCACTCCAGAGGGAGTTGACCTTCTTAGAGTCAGAGCTGGAGGCTGCTCGTGCGGAACATGAGTCGATTGCTTGGGAGACCGAGAGGGTTTCCCGATCTTCTGTCAACTTGGAGCAGACCTTTAAGAGATTCGAGGATAACTGGCAAGCCCATGCTCAACTGGAGGATGAGGCGGTGCTGACTCGAGAGGCGGAGCGTCAAGCTACCCAGAGGTTTGAGCGGTCGGTTGCCTTGCTGACGGACCGTCTCAGGGCGTTATGTGCCCCGAAGCAGTGATCAGCTTTCTGTTTTTCTTTTGCTGTTGTTTTCTTTTTCGTCTTTTTGTCTTGATTTTGTAAAGGATGTGATCCTAAATGATGTAGCACTTTGAATTTTGAATGAATGAGCATGTTTCAACTCATCTTCTCTTTCTTGAATTTGCGGTGTTTGTGGAACTGGACTTGCTGGGGGATTATTTGTGGACCTGTTACCCTAGGCGTACCTTGGTTTTAGGTACGGATAACAAGTTTGGTCAGGATATCTGGAACAGCCATGGCAAAATGGTCATGGGTGCTCTCGGTATTGGAAAAAAGAATGCCGTAGAGCAGCTGGGCTCCCGGGGCATGGTGAGATGGTGGATTTATGCTAAGAAGCTTAGCAAGGGATATTTGTGGACCTATTATCCTTGGCGTACCCTGGTTCAGGATACGGATAATGGGATGAAAGGAAACCAATATATTTGCTCAGAGGTTATGAGAACATGGCAAGCATGAGGGTTTTACCTTGGAATCTTCCTACTCAGAGGTAATGAGGACATGGCAGGAGAGACTTCACGGAAGATATTCGTGGTCAACAGCGGACATTTGTGGTCAACAGAGGACATTTGTGGTCAACAGAGGACATTTGTGGTCAACAGAGGACGTTTGTGGTCAACAGAGGACGTTTGTGGTCAACAGAGGACATTTGTGGTCAACAGAGGACATTTGTGGTCAACAAAGGACATTTGTGGACCTATTATCCTTGTCGTACTCCGGTTGTGGGTACAGGTAATAGGTTGAAAGGGAACCGACATACTTACTCAGAGGTAATGGGGACATGGCAAGCATGAAGGTTTCTTCGACGGAGCCTTCCCACTCAGAGGTAATGAGGATATAACAGGAGTGGGCTCAATGAAGAGGGGGTACATAGAACGACTCAGAGGTTGGAGAACGTGGAAGTTCTATGCGAGGGGGCGGTTTGTTTTTGGTGGAAGTAAAAATGACTCAGAGGTAATGAGGACATGGCCGTTTCAGAAATTTGTGGATCGATTATCCCTTTTGTGCACTGGAAGCGCGGGTAGTGGATCATGAGGGAGGATTCTTCTAGAAAGAAAGTTCAGAGGTATAATCATACGTGACTTACTATCTGAAAGAGTGACCAAAATATGAGTTCAGAGGCACCAGCGGGTACATAACTCGATAATTTAGAATATTAAGAAAGTGTGAGTTCAACGGCACCAGCGGGTACATGACTCGATAATCTGAAGGAAATGTGGAGGTGAGTTCAGCGGCACCAGCCGGTACATGACTCGATAATCTAAAATATTATGGATGTGAGTTCAACGGTACCAGTGGGTACATGACTCGATGATCTGGAGAGAATGTCGTTTAGACATAATATTTCTTCAGAAACTTGCCGTTGACGGATAACATGAGCAAGTCTCCGTTTTGTTTTGCGAGGCGGTAAGAACTGTTGGAGAATACTGCCTCAATGATAAATGGGCCTTTCCACTTTGGCTGGAATTTGTCGGCGGTCTTGTGAGTCATGACCATCGACCTCCGGACTGCCCGAACGAGATCGCCCACCTGGAATGTTCTGATTTTGACCTTCTTGTTGAAGGCTCCAGAGATGCGTGCTTGGTATAGCTCAATTCGTTGCTGAGCCAAGAGGTGCTTTTCATCTAGTGCCTCCAATTCCTGTAGTCGGCGATGGTGGTTTTCGTCTATCGTCAATTGATGTGTGAGGGCGACGCGTAGTGAGGGGATCTGAGTCTCCAATGGGAGGACTGCCTCACTCCCGTACACCAGGAAGAATGGTGTATTTCCGGTGGCTGTTCGAACTGTGGTGCGATAAGCCCATAAGTATTCGCCGAGCTTCTCGTTCCAGTCGCGTTTGTTGGAGGAGACAAACTTCTTGAGGAGTTTGATGATTTTTTTGTTGAATGCCTCTGCCAACCCGTTCGCTGCCGGGTTGTACGGTATCGAAGCGACATTCTGAATACGGTGCTTATCGCAAAACCGATAGAATGCATGGCTTGTAAACTGTGGACCATTATCATGGATGATCCTTCGGGGCAGTCCAAAGCGGTAGATGACGTGATGCTTAAGGAAGCTGATCACGTTTGAAGTCTTAACTTCTGCGAGTGGGACAGCTTTCGCCCATTTGGAGAAGTAATCAGTGATCGCAAGTATGAAGCGATGTCCTCGTGAGGAAGGTGGGGTGATTGGACCAATGATATCCATTCCTCATGCTTCGAATGGCCAGGACGCCACTGTCGGATGTAGAAACTTGGATGGTTGGTGAATGAAGTCCGCGTGGACTTGGCAGGCTTTGTATTTTCTAGCATAATCTATCGCATCTGCCACCATTGTGGGCCAATTGTAGCCCATTCGGCGAAGGCGGTCTTGCAGTTTTGGGCCGGGCTGGTGGGCCCCGCAGACACCGTCATGAGCTTCTCGTACGGCTTCTTTAGCTTCTGTATTTGACAGACACTGAAGCAGTAATCCGTCGTAGGAGCGGCGATACAGCATTTTCGTCTCTGTATCGTAGAAGAATCTGAGAGAACGTCGTCTGATGGAAGTGGCTTCCTTTGGGTTCTCGGGCAGGATGTCGTAGACGACGAAGTCGATGAATGGTTGTCTCCAATCTGGGGCATCATCGATCGTCTGTGCGGAATAACTCGCCACAAATTACACATTGTTCTTGGGACAGACCAGTTCGTGGCCTATCACATCTACTGATTGGCGATCATGATTCAGAACTGCTAGAGAAGCGGCAAGACCAGCTAATTCATCAGCTTCGATATTTCAAAGTCTGGGGACATGTTCGATGAAGAACCCCTCGAACGACGAGATGATGTCAATCGCTATTTGGTGATAAGGGATCATGTTTTCGTGGCGGACCTCATACGAGCCCCGTATCTGATTGACGATTAGTTGGGAATCGTCGTATGCTTCAAGGTATTCTACCTCCAGCTCTCTTGCGAGTTGGAGCCCAATGACCAGAGCGTTGTACTCGACCACATTGTTAGAGCAGGGCTCTGTGAGGGAATAAGCGCGGTTAATCACCAATCCAGAAGGGGAGATCAGCACTACCCCGACTCCGATGACTATATTGCCTTTAGGTCCGGTCCTTGAAGCACCGTCGAAGAACATTCGCCATATAGCCTCGTGAGAGGTTGCATGCGAGTCGGCAACCTCATCTAGGATCTCTTCATATATTCTGGAGGACTCCGAGCCTGGGTGGGCTGCTAAGAAGTCTGCCAGGGCTTGACCTTTGACTGCCTTTTGGGGGACGAAGATCATATGATAAGGGGACAACAATATTGCCCATGTAGCGAGTCGAGAGCTGAGTGCCCCTGGTTTAGTCATGAGGACCCTGAGACGGTTGACTCGTGAGATCACATGTATCGTTTGTCCGGTGACGTAGTGTCGCATTTTTTGGATGGCGAACACCAGGGCGAGGCATTCCTTCTCCACAGCGGTGTATCGGTGCTCTGGTCCAATCATCATTCGGCTGAGGTAATATATGGCTTGCTCATGGCCTATGTCATTGTTTTGTGCCAGCAGAGCCCTGAGGGAGTGTTCCATTGCTCGTACATAGAGCAGGAATGGTTTTCCAGGAACCGGGGCCACCAAAACTGGAGGATTTGACAAATATTCTTTGATGCTGTCGAAAGTACGCTGACATTCCTCGTCCCATACGAATGAGACTCCTTTCTTCATGAGGTGCGTGAACGGTCGACATCGCCCGGAGAGGTTGGAAATGAACATCCTGATGTAAGCTAGCCTCCCTTGAAGGCCTCTGAGTTCGCAGAGATTTCTCGGGGGACCCATCTCCCTGATTGCTTTCGTCTTCTCAGGGTCTACATGGATACCTTGTGCCGTGATGATGAAGCCCAAGAACTTCCCACTGGATACGCCCAAAAAGGACTTCGTAGGGTTCATTTTCAAATTGTGCGCTCGCATTAGGTCGAATACCGTCCTTAGATCCTGCAGATGGTCTTCCTTGCAGCGACTCTTAACGGCTATATCGTCAACATAGCACTCCACTGTCTTGCGTAAGTGGTCTCTGAAGATGATGCTCATGGCTCTTTGATAGGTGGTGCCAGCATTCTTCAAACCGAAAGACATGACTGTGTAGCAGTACGTGCCAATTGGCATTCGGAATGATGTATGCTTTTCGTCATCAGGAGACATTTTGATTTGGTTATACCCCGAGAAGCCATCCATGAATGACATACGTTCGAAGCCGCAGGTATTGTCGATCATGATGTCTGTGATAGGAAGGAGGAATTCATCTTTGGGGCACGCCTCGTTCAGATTGCGGAAGTCGATGCAGATTCGAATCTTCCCATTCTTCTTAAGCACGGGTACTATATTGGTGACCCAATCGGGATGTTGCTCCTCACGAATGAAGCCGCTGGCTATCAGTTTGTTGATTTCGGCTTCGATCGCGTCCATGATGCCTGGGCGGAAGCGTCGCTGTTGTTGCTTGACTGGCTTCGCATCTGGCCGAATGTTGAGTTTGTGAAGAGCAATGTCGGGATTTAACCCTGGCATGTCTTCATAGCTCCAGGCGAACACATCAATGTATTCTCTGACAAGTTCTAGCAGTGACTCCCGTTCTTCGTCTGCTAGGCTTTTACTGACAAAAATTGGTTTTGGAGAAGATTCGCTGCCGAGGTCAACTTGTATGACTTTATCTTCAGTAGGAGGTTCTCTTAGTTCGAACCGTTTTTCCCATTGTACATCTAATTGCTGGGCCCACGGCTCTAGCTCGAGGATCTCGGGGATGTCTTCGTCTTCTTCGTAAGCGTCGACGAATGCCATGTTGACTGTCATGACTTGTCTGAATACATCTTCGATGCTGGTATCCGAGTCAGAAGTTGGTGACCCGGTTGAATGTGACTGCCAGTCGCATTCTTCATCTGAACTCTCAGGGGTCGTGGTAGGTGTTACATACCCTAACCCGCATCGAGTTTTGTTATAGTAGTCCCGTGGTTTGCCCGCCGGGACTGGCGGCTTCAAAGGTAATCGTTGTCCAGTGCCGTAGTTCAAAGCTGGCGTCGTCTCCAGATCATACCCCTGTTTCTGCATAAGATATTTGGATTGGGGGCTATAAAGATACAGAGGCAGTCTTCCGGCATCTGACCCGAGGTCGGCTTCCTCGATGGTGAAGGGATGCGGGTTGTTCGTCCGGTCGAAGATGATCAGATAATCCCCTCCCTCGATTATTCGGTAAGCGTCTTCTACTGGAGTAAGTTGGATCGCGGTGTACACATTTGTCACTTGTGTGTGTAGGTGAGTGCCTATACCGTGTTCCATAGCATACATTGTACATAGCTTATTGAGCTCGGTGTAGTTCAAAGATAACCCTTTATTGATGAAGTAAGGTATCTTTTCTAGGGGGATTACATCATCAGCGGAGGGAACATCAGTGTGGGCAGCCATATACTTGGCTAACTCTGGTTCCTCTTCGGCTACCTCCTGTGTGAATGAAGACTAAGAGGACGTCCTGGGAAGCTTGATTGTCAGTGGTTCAGTTGATGGAGTAGAGCGTGGATTTGTTGGCAGACTAGCGACCCCCCAGTTTGGCACTTGACGTGGAGCGAGGAGTGGCTGGTTCGCTAGAAGTGTCAGACCTTGCATCGGGGTGACGACCCTTCTTGGGAAGGCGTATCGTCAGTGGTTTGTCGGAGGGATTGAGCTTCTCCGTTTGAGGCTGACTGACTCTCGACAGTCTGATTGTTAGTGGCCCTGTTGAGGACCTCGGCACTTGGCCAGACCTTGGCAGCCGGATTATCATCTGCTCCTCCTGCACCGAGAGGCTGATCGCGTCCTTCCGTAGAGCGGCAGTAAGGGGTACGGACCTGCCCGGTTTGCGAGCTTGGAGGTGGATTGTCAGAGGCTCTTCTGATCCTGTGGCCATTTCGGTACCAGCTTGTTCAATTCCTTCATCAAGGTGCCTCTTCGACTTTTCGTATAGGCAGGAGTCCGAGTAGTAAGATTCGACCCCTTTGAAGGGATAGATGTCAGCAAATTCCGTCTTCACGAAGCCGTGTTTGTCGACATATTTGAAGCGCTGGTGTAGCGTGGAAGGCACGATCATGTAATCGTGTATCCATGGACGCCCCAAGAGGATGTTGTAAGAAGTGTCTGCATCTATGACGTAGCAGGTGACTTCGGATTGGAGGTCGCCAATTTGACACTTCAGACAAATCTTTCCAATAGGGTAGCTCCTGCCCGAATTGAAACCGCTGATGGCGGTGCTTGTAGGTGTCAGGCGATGCATTGGGATGCGGAGATGATGTAGCAGACCCTTCGGGATGATACTTATGGAAGAGCCAGGATCTATGTGCATCCGATCCACCTTCACGTCGCCGATGTATCCCGTGTAGTATAGCGGGCGATCGTGTAGGTTGGTTTTGATGAGCATGTCCTGCGGAGTGAAGACGATGTTGGGCATTGCTCCCGTGCAGGCACTATCTTGGAGATCCACGGGTGAGTCCTCCCCGGTGAGGTTGGATTGAGCCAGATAGACATCGGCATTTTGGAGTGCTTCGCTTAATACAATACGAACGTCCTTGGAGAGCCTTAGGAGTTCGTACAGTGACAACTTGGCCGGTGTGTTAGCTAATTACTCTAAGATGTCAAAGTTGTAGGGCCTCTCTAGCCCTTGGGCTACCTCTTTTCGGAGGGATTTGTCGAAGCGAGTCTCCCTCGGCCTAGGCTTGTCGGTCGTCGAAGGCTGAGCCGGTCCCGGAGCATCAGTTGTAGTGGATTGATAATTTTCAGCTGGATTGTCAACCACAGGTTGGGATTGCGCTCCGGACCGCGTGACGACGGCTGTAGCTTCCTCGTTGTCTGCTGAGATTGTGTGGCAGGTCCTGACTTTTCCACTTTTCTTTTTGTCGGTGGAAGATGGTATGGGCCGAGTCACTTCTGACACCAAGTCTGGATGGATCCACATGACCTTCCCTCGTGATGTGGTGAGGGGTACTAGACCGGCAGCCTGATCTCGGGGAGGTGGAAGATTGGTAATCTCCATTGTCGCTAGAGGGACGGGGACCACCCCGTCTTGAGTCTCCGTCGGAGGGAAGCTGCCGAATTGTGCGAACACCATATTGGCCGCCACGGTTACCTCTTCAAAATTGATGGCCAGAGCGTTCGAATCGATGAGGTTCGGGATGTACCGTTTCAGCTGGTAGCAATCGTGTGTAGCATGATGGACATAGCGATGATAATGGCAGTACTTTGGATTCTCTATCTCTGCCGGCCGTGGTTCCCATCTTGGTGGAGGAAGCTGAATCCTGTCCCCTTATATGAGCATGTCCAAGATGGGCTTGACTTGACCGTCTTCGAAGGAGTAAGTAATTTGCGGCCATTGTTTGTCTGCTGGCTTCGACTCAGGTTTTTGTGCTGTATCGGCCACCATAGCCTGCTTTCCCTTGCTGTCCCAATTGTTGGAGGGGCTACCCCCATTATCGTTGTTGGGACGCTTGCCCTTGTTTCCTCCTTTCGAGATGTGTAATCCCAGTTGGCGAGCCTTCTTCAGTCGTTCTTCGGCGCTTGTGGCGCTGATGATGAACGTCTTCTAATCTTTGAATTGACTTTCGCCCATCCAGAGACTGATCGTTGGAAGCAGTCTCTTTTGGCAAATTTCAATTAAAGAGGAATCTGGATTTTCGGAGGCCAGCTTCATGGCGGTCTGGCGGAACTGCTTAATGTAGTTCCTTGTCAGCTCCTTCTCCCCTTGGATGACGTCCATGAGGGTGGACATGGTGACGTCCTGCCCTACCTCGTAGAATCTCTCCAAGAACATGCGCTTGAAGCCGACGAAGGAGTGGATGCAGTTGTCCGGCAGATTGCGATACCAGTCGAAGGCGACTCCTTCCAATGCCCCAATGAATAATCGCGTGAGGATAGCATCATCATGGGGTAGACGGTCGGTGGTGACCTCGAAGTAAGTGATGTACCGACTTGCTGAGGTCTTGCCATCATACGGGTTGATATTGAACGGCTTATATCTTTGTGGGAATGGAACATCCCTCCATTCAGCAGGGTATGGTTGCCGTATTCTGAGGTCTTGAGCGTTTTCTCGGGCATGGAACATGGCTCGGAGCTCCTGAACCTCTCTTCTTACTTTTCGGGCCTCATCTGTCGCGGTAGGGGCTGTTATTTCGGGAGGATTGTTGCCCGGGTTCGGTGCTGCCGAATTTGAGTCCGCATTGACCGCGGGACCCGCGCTTGTTTGGCCATGCATCCCTCCTTGCAGAGTTGGAAGGGCTGCTTTAATCTCGTCTACAGACTTGACCAAAGCAAGTAATATGACTTCGAGATTGTCAATGCGCTGGCGATCACTGGAACCACTTTGATTGCTGTCTGTCATGAACACCGTCCTTGTATGATGAGAAACGGAAGGGACGGTGGAGGATGTATCCTCCGAGTCATACCCATGTACCGAGAAGTCATCGGGATATGTGGGAATATTCTCTTCTGGTTCGGACTCGGAGGGAATAGTACACCCGGCTTCGGAGCTTGCTTCATCTTGAGAGTCATGGACGTCCTCGAGGATGCCAGCCTCGGCTATATCTGATGGGGGAGTTATCTCCCCTGGCTCGTCTTCTTGGAATATTGGATTGTTGTGGAGGCTCGGAGGAGTGCTACCCCCAGCCCCAGCAACCCCCTGCGTTACGGACGACGGGCCTCCCACCGTAGCAGATTTCGTCTTAGAGCGAGTACCTTGGAAAACTCCGGTGGTGGGCACCCGTTTAGACGACAGTCTTTTAGTTGTAGTGGTTGAGGTCTTTGGGGTGGAGATGCTTGCCTTCTTCCCTCTCCCCTCGGCGGGGACTTTCTGAGTGGAATTGCAGGAGACAACAGGAGGTGCCTCGTCCTCTGAGCTCGGATGCTGTAGTCTTTGGAAGACTGACGGCCAGTCTTCCGTCACTGCCGCGTTGTTGCAACAGCAGTTGACGATAATTTGGGTGCAGTGACGTCCAAGCGAGGACTCTTTGCACACCGAAGCCCCTTCTCTTTCCTTGCGCTTGTGGAGGATCGCCTCACGCAGGTCAGAGGAACCACTTTGTCCTTTTGCCGCCGGGGGCTGGACTCGAGCGGTCTTATACAACTTCCCATCAGAGGCCCGCGTGATAGTCAACGGGACGCCCCGATAGTCAGAGGTTGGGGCAGCTGACTGGGCTTGATGAGCCCGTGCTGCCCTAGACTTTTTCTTTTTAGCACTTGCGGGTGCATAATAGGAAGAGTCTAAGTTGAATACCACAGAGTCTGGCTTATCATCCAAAGATCCATCAGGGTCAGGACCGTATGAGAGACGGTCGAAGACTGATCGAGAGGAGCGTGGAACGGCCGCTATGCGGCTAGGATTGGGAACCGTGCAGGCTGTCTGCATGCGGCTGTTTTTAGCTGTCGGAGGAGTTGCTTTGGTGCGATTAGTAGGAGTCGCGATCGTACAGGCTGGCCGCATGCGGTTGCCAATTGTGGCTGCATGGGTTTTCTGCAAGCGATTGACTTCAGTAACCGCATAAGCTTCGTCCGTGTGGTTGGCAACTGTAGCCGCATAAGCTATGCGGCTGACAGATGTGACCGTATGAGTTTTCTTTATGCGGCAAGCGGATGTGGTCGCATGAGCTTTTTCCATGCGGCTAGCACCCTTATGCGGCTCAGATCGCATAGAGTTCCTCTTTGCCCCTGCAAGTCCAGCATCATAGTATTTTCTTCTGCCGGACTTGGGGACAGCAGAGTTGCCTACGGTCTGAAGTAGGGCCGCAGGAGAGTCTTGCTCGCCGTCTTGAACAACAGAGGGTATCTCTACAAGAGCTTCAGTAGGAACGAAGGATCGGGGTCTCCACTCCTTGCGGGCCTTCTTCGTGCGGGCTCTCCTCTGGACCGGGACAGCGCTCTTGTCGGAGAGCATTTTTTTGAACGCCTGTTGGTCGAACCGGGCGACCATCTTCTGTTGCGTGGAGCCAAGCTTGGCTGCATGCGATTGCGTCACCAACTCCTCAGCCGTGGAGAAGTTTGTCCCCAGCAGAGTCGCCATCGTGTTTGCCATGAAATATAAAAGAACAGAACAATTATCGGAGGACCGGACTTTTACTTCACGTTACAAACTCGCTTGTACAAAGAAAGCCTAGGGACGAAAACCTAGGTACAACAGTCTAAGTACAATTGTTTATTTTAGATTCTGGGGGGTGACGATAGAGGCTTGGGAACGCGACGGCAGCCCTGCCTTACTCCTTGGACGATCGGTATGCAGCCTTGGCTCCTGTGAAGAGATGGTTGGCATTGATGAAGAAATGCACTTCTTGCTCTCCCTCTATTACTCTTCTGGCTTCTCTCTCTCTCTGTGTATTTTCTCTCTGATTATTGGGGGAGTCTCTCTGTATATCTCGCAAGGGAATGGCACCTTGCTTATTTATAGGAGTGGGGGCATCATTAGGGTTTGGATGATTACCCATTCTCAAAGTGGCGGCGGCCTGATGTTTAATCAATCTAGACTATTAGTCTTAAGCGTGAAGGATCTGGGCCATAAATGGGGATAGTATTGAATCCTGTGAATGATTAATGCTGATTGCTTTAAATCTTCATGATTGGTTGTGTCAAGCTTGGATCTCTCACCACGTGTCCCATTGGCTTGATCACGAGTGATATGCCCTGATCTCATTAATTATGAGGATAAGTTTAAATATGGTTATTAGGATCTGGTAAATCTTTGATTAATTTAAAACCACGCGTCCAATAATTACCCTGCTACCAGCTGTTAAGTCATGGGGGCAATTGAATCTCTGCCACGTACCTTAATGGTGGACCCTGCCACAGCCGTATGATATCCATGAACCGCATGAGACAGCGTCTCAGTGAGCCGCATAGGTATAGTACTTGCGAGCCGCATGGGATGGCTTCTTGGTGAGCCGCATAGGTATAGTACTTGCGAGCCGCATGGGATGGCTTCTTGGTGAGCCGCAGGAAGATGATTCCTGCCAGCCGCATGAAGCTGTTCTTCAATTGAGCCGCATGGGAATAGCCACGTGGCAATCTTGGATCATGTCAGAGATTTTCTCCTATTCCCGAAGAGCCTGTCATTACGACAGGACCATCATGGCACTTTATGCCAAAGCTGTCAGCTATCAAATCAGAGTATTAAATATGGCCATTACTTGATGGCCAGCTGTGTGAAGGGATCCCACGGGGACACGTGGTGTTGATCGAGCCGTATCTCTCTGTTGGTCGTTTGTGAGCCGCATATACTTCCGAGCCGCATGAGGCTGGGAGACTCTTTGAACCGCATGGGACTGTCGCTATGTAAGCCGTATAGATTCTTCTGTTCCGAGCCGCATGAGACTGAGAGTATTTCCGAACCGCATGGGACTACCCCTGTATGAGCCGTATGGAGTTCTCCTGTTTCGAGCCGCATGGAGCATCATTCTGATATTTTCCATGCTTCTACAAGGCTCACGAAGGTGGCTCATTTTCTCCCGTTCATAGTTGGTCAGTCGACGGCTCAGCTAGCAGAGATGTACCTCAGGCAGATCGTCAGGCTTCACGGTGTACCAGTCAGTATCACCTCGGACAGAGATTCAAGATTTATGTCGTACTTTTGGCGTAGCTTGCAAGAGAGTTTTGGTACTCGCCTCCAGTTCAGCTCAGCTTATCATCCACAGACTGATGGTCAGTCGGAACGCACGATCCAGACTCTTGAAGATATGTTGAGATCTTGTACGCTCGACTTCGGAGGTTCGTGGGAAGATCATCTGCACCTGGTGGAGTTCTCGTACAATAATAGTTTCCAGGCCAGTATCTAGATGGCACCATTCGAGGCACTGTATGGAAGGAAGTGCAGATCTCCACTAGCATGGGACGAAGTTGGAGAGAGACAGATGCTTGGTCTAGAGATGATCACTCAGACAGTTGAGGTGGTGAGGAGGGTCAGAGATCATCTTCGCGTTGCACAAGATCGTCAGCGCCATTGGGCCGATTCTCATCGGCGTCCCCTTGAATTTTTTGTTGGCGACCATGTATTCCTGAGGATCTTGCCTAACCGTGGCGTCATTCGTTTCGGCGTACGGGGAAAGCTTAGTCCTAGGTATATAGGGCCGTTCGATATTCTGGAGCGAGTAGGAGATGTGTCCTATCGTCTCGCTCTTCCGTCGTCTCTGAGTGAGGTGCATGATGTGTTCCATGTATCCCAACTACAACGGTATATCCCAGACCTGAGTCATATCCTAGATTATTCAGAATTGGTTGTTGGTACCAACCTTTCGTATGAGGAGAGGCCCGTGTTTATATTGGACCGGAGGAAGAAGATACTCAAGAACAAGACTGTTAATTTAGTCCGAGTTGCTTGGGGTCATCACTCTTTGGGTGAGTCAACATGGGAGCGTGAAGATGATATCCGATCGCGATATCCAGACCTATTTGACTCGTAAGGTATAATATCTTCCTTATGCATTATGCTTTCAATTTCTCGCTTGAATGAATGACTACATGATGGACTGATTGTTATAGCTTGCCTGTGATTAGTATAGCTTGTCCTTACTTCTCTAACATTTTAATTAAATTTTGAGGACGAAATTCTTTTAAGGTAGGCAAATTAGTAACGACCATAGTTTGTATTACGTATTTTGGTATACGTGTACGTATTTTGACTTGTATTGCATGTCTCCTGGCTTGGTTCGGCTTGTTTGGGTTGGCTTGGTTCGGCTTGGGTTGCTTATTGGTTCATCATGAACCAAGGGGAGAACCCTTACCTACCACCACCATCCCTATCTACTAGTCCAACTCTTTCTCTCTCTTCATTACTCTTCTTCTTCTCCACCATTACTTCTTCACCTACCAGGGAGTAGGACTTAGGCAAGTGTAGCTTGCTTCATGGAGGAACTCCGTTTTTTATTGTTCCATTCTCTTCCTCATGAGATTCTAACACACTTTAATACTTAGTATTTCTAATTTCCAAGGCTCATTTCTTGTAGATCTAAGTTTATTTCATTTTCGGATTTTTTGGGTTTTGATCTATTTAATCTTGTTATTATCAAGTTCTTATGGTTCCATGTTGTAGAGAATTTTATTTTGCTCCATTTTGACTTATGGAAGTTTGGATTTGGACTCTAGATGAAGGTTTTATGAAGCTTGGAAGCCATGGCTTGCATGGTTCTTCTTCTCAAAATAATAGAGAAGAAGAACAGATCCGTAGCCGTATGAACTTCCGCAGCCGCATGAACTTCCGTAGCCGCATGAACTTCCGCAGCCGCATGAACTTTCGTAGCCGCATGAACTTCCGCAGCCGCATGAACTTCCGTAGTCGCACGAACTTTCACAGCCGCATGAACTTCCGTAGCTGCATGAACTTCCGTAGCCGCATGAACTTCCGTAGCCGCATGAACTTCTGCAGCCGCATGATCTTCCATGGCCGCATGAACTTCCGCAGCCGCATGAATTTCCGTGGCCGCATGAACTTCCGTCGCCGCATGAACTTCTGTGGCAGCATAAACTTCTCTTGATTCCCAGCCGCATGCGCCCTGCCCCCTGTGCCGCATGACTCCCCCTGCCGTCCCTACACCCTCTTTTGATTATTTAGTGCTACATATATGTTGGTGCCTTGTTAATTTAAATATGTTTCCTGACACGCTGGTGACCCATTGTGGTGCACTTTTGACAAATGACATGACATGATAGTGGCCCACCGTGGCACACTTTTGACGAGTAAACCTGACAAGATATATCATGATATGCGGTTACGACAGCTAACCCGATATGACAAGTATTATTGACCTAGACATCGTGGGTGATTATGTTTGTGCAAATAAACCAGTATTGTCTTGCATCATGTCTAGGATAGGGATCCCTGAGTACCACGGTCAGGGATACCTACTGCAATTGACTAAGGCTAATAAACTAGAATAATCCAGTAGTCATGGAGAGATTTCCCAGCTACAGGCAATCCCATTATCTGGGCGCACTAAGTGGACTTGTAGCCTACCGACGAGTAGGGTACATTTCCAGCACACAGTCACGTGTTGCATCCTTCATAAACGGACATTCGACCTGGATAACCTGGATGGTCTGCAGGGCTTGTAGCTGTTGGGATAATCTCATTGCATTTGCTAGTAACTAGGCCTGTGATAACCCTACTTAGTTAAAGTATCAAGCCGTACTCTTTGCTTGGCCGTGATTGATTGAATGAAGTCTAGCCCAGCTTCGACTTGTCCTGATCCTGTACAAGATTATGACAAGACATGATTATTTATGCTTGCCTTAACAACAATGATCAGGGGACCAGCTCTGTTCAGGCGAAGGGTTACAACCCCGGTCCTTGTTTGGTTTAAGGGTTGTAACCTGGCTCCCGGAGCAGTTCTGTGTCCTCTCTTCGTTTATTGTCTTATTGTACCCCCTGTCATGCTCGTCATGTTTTACATGGCCTTAACAATAAAGATCAGGGGTCCAGTTCTGTTCAGGCGAAGGATTACAACCCCGGTCCTTGTTTGGTTTAAGGGTTGTAACCTGGCCCCCGGAGCAGTTCTGTGTCCTCTCTTCGTTTATTGACTTATTTCACCCTATGTTCTTGCTTACCAACAAGTAGTTGAGACGGATTTCTATTCAGGTGAAGGGTTACAACCCCGGTCCTTGTTTGGTTTAAGGGTTCTGACCTGGCTACTTGAATGGTTTTCTCGTACTCAATTTACTGTTGTTATCATTATTATTACCAGTATCTTTATAATCATCTTTAATAATCTATGGTGATATGTTGTTTTTAGTTCCTAAGTGAAGCCTCCTTTGTGGCACTTGCTCTTTCTGGGGTCTGACCCAGCTGGTTTTGTGTGGCCAGATATCGGAGCAGCTCCAGATGATCTACCTGTCTCCCAGCCAGATGGTGACCACCAGGCGTAACCCTGGCAACGAGTGGGTTTTTTATTGTTCTTCCATTTTATTGTAAAATTATTCTTTTGAGGCGTTTAGCCGGCGAGTACGTCTTAGCTCGTATTATACCTTTATTTTCTGTCTGCCTACGGGCTGTAACATGATTGACAAATCCTAGGGTTGATCGTGTATGACTGAACTCTTCATAGTCTTGACATTTTGTACGACTAGCTTCATGATCATCCGAATATGTAATGTATGGGATGCCTTACTATTGTATATTTGGTGTTCTGACATCTTGTGACTGTTATTGCTTGCTTGAGATTGAGACAATAGGCTTGTTCATGACCATAGGAGACTGATGGCTTGTAGTTATACCCTCATGTATCTAGACAGTCGTGATCGTATAGCGAGGTGGGTTGCACTTCAATATACGTATCTGGCTATATATGCCCCCACTCTCCAGTATTCTTGTTCTGGGCGTTACAAACGCTGTTCTAGGTTACTATCTAGTGTACTTGTCAAATCTCAACTCCGAACGGAGGACAAGTATAGATATAATAAAATCTCAATCACAGTCTAAGCACGATAAGATAACCCAGAAGTTTATAACTGAAGACTAAACGACAACAACAAATATAAACTACTAAATATTAATATCTCAAACAAACACAAATACAAACTCAATATCTCATGTTATTACAATTCAAGTTCTAAAACGTGAAAACTAAACCAAGTCTACTAGCTAGTCTCCCGATCACTCATGAGTGTCGGGGCCAAAGGTAGCTAAGCCATCTCCTGCTCCAAGGCAAGTAGGGCAAATGTCCTCAGGGCAATCATCTGTAATATTTTCAACAGGTCCAGTCAGGACAGGAACGAGCACAACTCATCTAGAAAACCCAAGTAAATGACAGAGAACTATAAAGCAGTTATAGACAGTTTTATTGATGAACATGGTAGTTTATATTCAGGTGACGGTATAGAGAAACAGTTAAGATACAAGGAAAGTAAGGTAACTAAAACAAGAGAAGAATCATAGCAATAAAGACTGTAAAATAAGATTTTAGCTGAAATAGAGTAACATGATAAGTTTAGATATTAAATGTAAGACAAGTGTAAATCCTATGTAAATCCAGTACGAGATGAATCTAATACAAGATGAATCCAGTACAAGATGATTATAGTCAGTGATCAAGAATCTAGGTGAGACCAGCTATATTCTAACAATGTATTTTAAAATATCGAGATCGATATGTAAACGGCTGTAGGTATCAGGCACATCACTCACTGATCAGGCGAGGGATGGCTATGCTTCCAGTAGATTCCAGATTTGGGGTATGTCTACATGTCTTACTCAATATTTCTCCGCCCCGCAATACAAGTGAATCCAGAATTCGACACGAGAATCGAGATAAGTCCAGCCAAATATGTTGATACCAGCAATGATTCCAGAATAATTCCAGTAATACAGGCCAGGCAAGATAGTATGTGTATCGCATACATGAATCCAGAAATATCCATACGTGTTTAACAGAGAATCACATAAAACTAACTAGAACTGAAGTACAGTAATTGACAAACAAATGAGAGAACTATCAGAGAATGTACTCGTCTGATACTTTGAAAAGAGTATTGTAACGTCAAATGTCTGCACGGAGTCACAATGTCCTATTTAGAGCAGTACAGGTTATAATGTGTTCAATTTATATGGTAATTGAAATTATAATGCAAACTACATGAGTTTAAGTCAATCTAGGTCAAAGTCAACTATTGGTCAACTCTGGTCAACTATAAAGTCAAACTAGGTCAACTCTAGTCAACTGTGGTCAAACTAGCTAGGGTTGGGTCAACAATGGTCAACTAGTCTAGGTTAGTCAATTCTAGGTCTAAACAAACTAAGTCTATGCAAATCAATTATCCACGATAGCAACTAACTCATTGCCTAAGTCACTTGCTAAACCAAGCATAAAACTAAACCATAAGCTAACAAGGCACACAAACTTAGTCATATAATGTATATATATTATTCATATTCACATATTCATATACATAGATTAATATAGGAAAGCTATATATATAGGCACACACACACACACACACACACACACACACACACACACACACACACACACACATATATATATATTTTATATATTATATATATATATATTTATATATATATATTATATATATATATTTTATATTAATGTAAAGAGGATACATATCATATATATATCATTTCATTCATATGACATATCATGCATTACATACTCTACATTCATTTAATATCCATACTACATAGGCTCATAGGTTACACAAAATGCCTATGTCGTATAGTCAGTCTTCTACTTAAAATCAATACTCTACCAATTGGGCCTTCACTAAATTCTAGGATTAACGTATGTCGTAGCCCTTCGTGTTAGCTTTTCGAAACTTTAAACAGATCACATTTTCGTGTCCGAAAGCGCCCGAAATTGCGAAAATACCGAAACGCGTTTGTCTTTCAGATAGCTGACACTCAAATAGTTTTACAGAAAGTTCTAGAACGAATTTGGCTTATTAAAATATATATTTGGAAAGCTAACTTCAATACGGTTCTTTTAAAAAAAATGGAAGATTAATCGGAGTTCTAAGCTAAAAGTTATGACATTTCTAAGTTATTTTGGTTAATAAAAACGTGGATGAATATTATGACGAATTTGAGTTGTTTTGGACAAAAAAATACATATAGGCCAAGATACTTGGATACTAACATAGGTATCCAAATGAAACTCATTCTAACCATCCTAACTAAGATCAATCCACTCTCTAACCATTCTAAAACTGAATTTAATATCTATTTAATCTATTATCAAACATACATACACATGGGGTGTCCTAATTTTGGATCTATCAAGTAGGACACAAGACACATATCTAAAATCCTCAAGAGAGCTCCAAATGGCCTCAAATTTGAATCTAAATGGGGTACATGCATGGGGGTGGATCCTATGGATTCAAAACTAACTAATATGTACAGAAAATCAATTTAGAAGGTTGGTTTTACCAATTGGGAGTGGAATTCCAATGATACTCCCAAGGACACGGCTCCGACACGAAGATCTTCCAAAAAGGACACTCCTCCTTGCACTTTGCTCCAAATCTTTGCTAGCACCCTCCATTGGTAGTATGAGAAGGTTGGATAGAAGTTTTGGTGGAGGGATGTAAGGATCTGGAGATCAAATCAAAGAGGAAAGCTCTCTAATTTGGGGAAGAACACTTTGTGAAGGAAAAGAGGCAAGATGGAATGAAATGAAAGGAAGGGAGGCTAACCTACCTATAGTGACTGGCATTAAACCCTATTTGGGCCTTGGAGGAAAGCCAAATAAGGCCTCAACTAGTCCTCTTGGTTAATTTTCAGTTAGGTTCAAGTTTGGGATCAAAAGGGTTAAATTTAAGCCTCTAACTTAACCAATCTAACAAGTGGGATTAGTCTAAACTCACTAACTTAATTAGTGGGGTTTATGGGCCATAACTAACTGATCTTGGGATCCCGTCTACAGTCTAGGCTACCCGGGTCACTAACACAAGTCGGAACGAAACGAAACTCAAACCCGACTAAACAAATCCCGTAAAATCAATATTAAAATATAAAAATTTCCAAAATATTAAAATATGAAAAATGATAAAAATTACTATACATCAATTTAAATATTACTAAAATAATCTAAAATTTACCAATTAATCAAAATTCTAAATAATTCAAAAGTCACAAAATGACCAAAATACCCTTAGCCTAAAAAGTTGTAAATAGTCATTCTAATCACATGGTTAGGTCCCCATGGTCATGGTTAGTCTCTAGGCTCAACAGTTCTAGGGTTCACTAGCTAACACATCAAAATTATAATTCACCAATTTTAAATAGTATTAAATTAATTAAAAATCCCCATAAATCATAAATTATATTATTAAATAATAAACTTTTACAAAAGTTTAAAATTATCCTCATTTGGAAAACTGGGTGTTACAAGTCTACCCCCTTAGAAGAATTTTGTCCTCGAAATTAAGATGGTCGTACTCCTTCTAGGTTAAACCCCCAACAATCAAGGTCAAGAAAACTATATCTAAAACATGCAAATTGTGGTCCGACTGGTCGTGATATCACGGTCTTGATCAGGGTCACTATACAATCTATCACAGCATAAAACATCCTGACAGGTACTATTGGAATCACACAACAAGATGGAATGAAGAAAAGGAAAGCCAGACCTGCTAACCCGTCATCCGTAGCGTCGGTCTACTCGACTGTCAGCGCAAAAGACCTGTCCCTCTGGGGTATATCCCACTGATGGTACGGGGCACGGTGCTGTGCTACAGGTTGCCTAGCGACCTCTATCAAATCCATGATACTCAAGTAACATCCACACTGATATTACATTCCATTATACTAGGGCACCATCTATATGGTATCTATTCTGAAATCTGATAATCATACCCGTCTATTCAGAACCATGTTACCAGAATCCTCGTTACGTCAGTAAGTTCAACAACGATAATCCATAGAGTCCGCAACTAAGGTACATACCTCTAGAATCATGGTATTTAAAATTTTTGTATTGCCGCTAGCTTGGCTGCGAAAACTTTAAATTTCCACACCCGAGAAATACATCCAAAATCAGACTCTATCTCATCGCCAAACCAGCTAATATGGCTGTAGAAGACACTAGATTCGATGACTGAGGCAACCTCGACCATAATGTTATCTTGATAGAAAATCAAGTCAATAATGAATACCAAGAATCAAATTCAACGATGAACAAGGAAGTAGACAGAAACTGTCGGAGTTGAATTTCGAGATAGTTTATAATGAGATTCTCAAGGATAATCCCAGAAATCTTCTCAAGTAGTCATAACTGTGATTGAGTAACCTCTCTACGAAAGCCTATTCCTTAGTTTCTATCGCAGGCGCGCAGAGTACAACTAATCGTTGCACTACCACGACATCGCACTAATGCGACTCTCGACCTGCATGGGCCACCACTAAAAACGTATCACGACCCGCACCTAGTGTAGGGGCATGAAAAGTGGGTACGTCCAGCCTACGACGTAGTGTCAGCGGTAGAACGCTGTTCTAGGTTACTATCTAATCAACAACTCACACAATTATATAGTGTACTTGTCAAATCTCAACTCCGAACGGAGGACAAGTATAGATATAATGAAATCTCAATCACAGTCTAAGCACGATAAGATAACATAGAAGTTTATAACTAAAGACTAAACGACAACAACAAATATAAACTACTAAATATTAATATATCAAACAAACACAAATACAAACTCATTATCTCAAGTTATTACAATTCAAGTTCTAAAATGTGAAAACTAAACCAAGTCTACTAGCTAGTCTCCCGATCACTCCTGAGTGTCAGGGCCAAAGGTAGCTATGCCATCTCCAGCTCCAAGGCAAGTAGGGAAAATGTCCTCAGGGCAATCATCTGTAATATTTTTAACAGGTCAGTCAGGACAGGAACGAGCACAACTCATCTAGAAAACCCAAGTAAATGACAGAGAACTATAAAGCAGTTATAGACAGTTTTATTGATGAACTGGGTAGTTTATATTCAGGTGACGGTATAGAGAAACAGTTAAGATACAAGAAAAGTAAGGTAACTAAAACAAGAGAAGAATCGTGGCAATGAAGACTGTAAAATAAGATTCTAGCTGAACTAGAGTAACATGATAAGTTCAGACATTAAATGTAAGACAAGTGTAAATCCTATGTAAATCCAGTACGAGACGAATCTAACACAAGAAGAATCCAGTACAAGATGATTCTAGTCAGTGATCAAGAATCCAGGTGAGACCAACTATATTCTAACAGTGTATTTTAAAATACCGAGATCGACATATAAACGGCTGTAGGTATCAGGCACATGGTTAGTCATTCTAATCATTAACCTAAAAAGTTGTAAATAGTCATTCTAATCACATGGTTAGGTCCCCATGGTCATGGTTAGTCTCTAGGCTCAACAGTTCTAGGGTTCACTAGCTAACACATCAAAATTATAATTCACCAATTTTAAATAGTATTAAATTAATTAAAAATCCCCATAAATCATAAATTCTATTAGTAAATAATAAACTTTTACAAAAGTTTAAAATTACCCTCATTTGGAAAACGGGTGTTACAATTCTTTTACATAATAAATTAAAACTTTAATGCTTACCGTACAATTTTTCAAACAAAATGAACATTTAAGCAAAAAGGTCCGATAATTTTTTTTATTACCTTTTTAAAGAATTGCAAGATATTTTTTTTTTGTAAAGTTGAACTAAAAGAAAATTACTAACCATTCATGATTATAGTTAAAGTTAAACACAAGAATAATTCATGCCTAATTTTTTTCTAACGTTTGTCATCCTTTGCACCCATAGTTTCTTCTTCCTTCTTTGAATTTTTGGAAGCCTAAACAAATTTATTCGATGAAAAAAAAAACATGAGAAAGAAAGAAGGAAGAATTGGTTCCCTTTTAAGGCTAGTCATCTATCCTTTTCAACTAGTACATACTTATTTCTTCTTATTCCCCCTTTTAGGGCCCGTTTGGTAAACCGTATTTGGAGTTGGATTTTAGGATTTTATGGATTTGGAGTTAAATCCATGAAATCTTATGTTTGGTTGGAGATGGATTTGGATATGGAAAATATGACTAAATCCAAAATTTGGATTTAGATGAAAGAGGTTGGATTTGGGAGAAAAAAATAGTTATTATTTAATAATTTTGTTAAAATATTTAATTTATAGTTTATTCAAAATTAACTAATAGTTAATTAAAATTTACTCATTATTATTATTTAATTTGTTTATAAATAAAATTTTTTTTAATAAAAAATTAACTAATAGTTAGTTATCATAATTATAATCTAAGTTAATAATTTATAAACTAATAATTTTATTATTTAATAATATATAATAATCTTAATTAATAATTTATAACTTTATTTATCATAATTATAATAAATTTATCAATCATATCTATATTGTTAATTAATAATTTATTAATTAATATCCAATTATAATCATAATTAATAATTTATTAGTCTTATTATAATATTAATTAATAATTTTTAATTACTATTTTAGTATAATCTTAATTAATAATATTTTAAACACAATTATAATCATATTGTATAATTTATAATATTATAATTAATATATTATAATAATTTAATTAATAATTTATTAATCATCATTATATTAATTTATAATTACTATTTTTAAAATATATAATTTATAGTTCATTAAAAATTAACTAATAGTTAATTAAAAATTAATTAATAGTTAATTAAAAATTAGTCATTATTATTATTAAAATTTTATAACTAAAAATTAGGTATATTTTAATAAAAAATAACTAATAGTTAGTTATCATAAATTATCATCAGAATTAATAATTAGTTTTCAATAATTTGATAATGAATATATTATTAAAATTTTATTTAATAATTTATTAATCGTCATTATAATATCATTTATAACTTAATTAATAATTTATTAATCATAACTATTATCATAATTATAATAATAATTTAATTATTAATCATAACTACAATTATAATTATAATAGATAATTAATAATTTATTTATTATTTTATTAATTATAATAATAATTAATAATTTATTAATCGTTGTTTTAATCATCATTATATCTTAATTAATAATTTATTTATTTATTATTTATTAATTATAATAATAATTTAATTATTAATTATAACTATAATTATAATTATAATAGCTAATTAATAATTTACCAAATCCTATGTTTGGTTGGAGTTGGAGTTGGACTTGGATTTGGAAATTCATGATTTGGATTTGGATTTGAATTTTGGATTTCCAAATCCAAATCCAAATGCAAATTAATTTTACCAAACAAGCCGAGTAAAAATATTTTTTTGCTTATTTTTATTGATTTTTTGTCATTAGATTATTTTTTTCCAAGATACATGGATTCTATTTAGTCTACAAACCATATTGTTTATTATAAGATTTAGATCTTCTTACTTGTTTCCCTTATTTTGTTATTCACAACAAGATATGTTGGCCCATTGGTTATGGTCAAACCAAATTTTAAGAACTAATCTAACACTATCTCGATATAAGGGCTACTTGGACGAACTACGACAGCTTATGCCTACTACCGTTCAAGACTTGGAGCTGCATTTGTTGTCGCGTCTATATTTTAATTATCAATATACTTTTGTAGTTTATTGAGTCTAGGAATATAATGTAAACTACGTCGTACTGGCAAATAGGCTATCCAAGAAATGTTTTCAAAATATCCTTTTATTTTGAAAACAAGCCCACTCACAAAAGACCAAACTACTTCCTAACTGCTTAAAAAATTCCAAACCCCAAAAACTGAGTTACAAAACCCAAAAATTAACCCATTCTGGACCAGCAGAATTCTAGAAAAATTTGCCCCAAATTTGGTCCGAGTTCTGCTCTCCTGAACGTTTGATTTCAAACACATTCTTTCCACAGTTACGGATGTAATGACTATATGCCGAGATTCTCTCATAGAATTTTGTCCGAATTCTACCCGAATTCTCCTTTTAGAAATTCCTTAAATATTGAAGAAACTATACCATTTCAACACACTCATTCATTTTCATATCTCTTCTCTCTAAGCTTACTACAATCTTTCAAAGCCCCACTAAGCTTTCAATTTCAAATTCTAAGCCAGTTACAATCTTCTAATCGATTTGCCAGTGCGGTACAGTCTAGAAGTTCAGAGTGATTGTAATCAAGAGGCTTGATAGAAGTAAGACACTTCACAATTGAAGTTGGTCGAGTACTTTGGATCAAAGCTTGTGTTTGTAGAAGTTGCAAGGACTTTGGATGAAAACATGTGATTTTTCCATAGTGGATTTCAACTGGGAGCTAGAGTTCTCTCGACTGGATTAGTCCTCACAAGAGGATACCAGTATATATCGCTGCCTTTGAGTTTGCTCTTTGCACTTTACTTTTACTTACTCATAATTGTGATATATTTTTGTGATCTTGTTGCTAACATTTTTTAATAGCTAATATTCTGTTGCCTATACTATTCACCCATTTCCCCTCTAGAGTATATCACTTTACATTTCATTCCTACATTTGGTATCAGAGCGGATTATATAGGTAAAGCGAGGTAACATTTTTATTATTCTTCTGCTGTTACATAGATCACTATATGACATATGGCAAGTGTAAAATTTACAACTGAAGGCCAAGCCACAAACAGATCCCCACTGTTTGATCGTACCAACTATACTTACCGGAAAACATGTATGAGTTTCTTTTTGAAATTTCTTGATTTTGACTTATGGTCAATTGTAGTTAACGGCTATAAAAACCCTCCACGTGTTCTTATTGATGGAAATTTGGTTGAAAAAGCATATGACAAGTATACTAATTCTGAAAAAAAAAACCAGTCTTGACGCACGTGCTATTAATACTTTATTTTGTGCTTTAGACAGGATCGAAATCAATAGGATATCTACATGCACAACATCTAATAAGGTATGAAAACTTCTCAAAGTCACTCATGAAGGCACGATGCAAGTCAAGGAGTCCAAGATCAGCAGACTTAATCAAGAGTATGAGGCATTCAAGATGAAGCCGAACGAGTTCGTTACACAAATGTTCACAAGATTTCTGGATATTGTAAATCCTTTGTCCTCCCTAGGCAAGGAATATAATAACCATGAGAAGATTTGCAAGGTGCTACGAGGTCTCACAAAGAACTGGATTCTGAAGGCTACGGTGATTATTGAAGTTAAAGACCTCACTACCATGTCTCTTGAAACGCTCATGGGAAAGCTACTCACTCACGAGCTGGAACTTCAAGACTTTGAAGACACATCACCGAAGAAAAAATCAATCGCCTTCCAAGCTCAACAATGAAGAACTGTCGAAGAAGATTCTGATGACAGTGACTTTGACACTGAGGATCAAGCTCTCATAGTGAAGAAGTTCAAGAAGTTCATAAGGTTCAACCGAAAAAAGAAAGAACAGAACAACAACAACAATGAATAATATCAAATCTGCTACGGTTGTAAGAAGAAATGACATATCAATAAGGACTGTCCAACAGTATCATCATCAATCAGGAAGGGCAATAAGTATAAAAATAGTAACTTGAAGAAATCTACTTCCAGAAGATATGCCAACAAAAGCATTTGGCATGAAACGAAGCCAGCGATTCAGAAGATGAACAATCAGATGACACTGCAAATGTATGCTTGATGGCATACGATCAGGTAAACTCAAATCCCATGTATGATACAAATGATAATTTCATCTTTGACCAGTTAGGTGAAACTTTTAGTGACCTCTTAGATGACCACAGAAAACTGCTTGGTAAATACCAAAACTCTAAAAAGGTACTCAAAGAGTACAAAGGTGAAATAGGAAGACTTACCGACTTACTAGCTGAGCTTAGAAATAGTAAAAATTCTAGTAAGACTGGTAAGCTTTCTTCTGTCAAACTGCAACTACACGAGACTATGCGTTTATCCAAAGAAAAAGACAATACCATTGCTAAACTTGAGGAAGATTTACTCAAAGAGAAGAAGAGCCATCACTGTGCACTAGTCAGAAATAATGCACTCACAACTGACTATAACACACTTTATGACACCTCCAAAAAGTTGGAAATTAGGTTAGAAAAATAGCCTGAAGTTGTTGTTTCCTATCCTAACACGTGTCATTTACCGAAACATCGGAATACGGTTAAAACCAATACTTGTAAACCCAATACTGTTAGACCAAACATAGCCAAACCTTTGCCCAAGAAGACTAACCGACACGCATTCTGCTACAAGTATCCAACTAGAACACCAAGACCTACCAATCATGCACAACAAACTACACCTAACACTCAGCATGACAGATGTCACTATTGTGGCACCATTGGTCATATCTCACCTGCATATAGAGTAAGAAAATTAGTTGATTTAAATATATGTGCATGGATACCAAAGACTAACATATCCGAACCCTACAAGAAATGAGTACCAAAAGTTTTATCTACAAACCTTTTTGTCGGTGGAACACCCTACTCATGCTAAGAGCAAGTGGATCCTCGACAACGGTTACTCACAGCACATGACCGGTGATGCTTCTCTATTCTCAACACTGTCGAAGAAGAAGAGGAAGGATACGTCTCCTTCGGTAACAACTTAAAAGGATATAAAGTAGGTATCAACAACATTGGTAAGGCTCCATATCCTGTGATTAAAGATATATGTCTAGTAACTGAGTTAAAACATAACCTACTCAGCATAAGCCATTAAGCTGACCACGGTTACGGTATTCACTTTGTCAAAGACAAATATACTATAGTTGATAGCTCAACTGGTAGTACTATTTTTGAAGGTATTAGGGACGACAACATATATGTTTTATATTTGTTGGAAGATGCTAATAATGCAGGTAGATGCTTACTCGCCAAGAACGATGAGAGTCAACTATGGCACATGAGACTCGATCATGCAAACATAGATACAATTTTAAGATTATCCACGAAGAAATTGGTACGAGACTTACCGGACAGCATCTTCAAGAAGGATACTATATGTAACGAATGTGAAAAGAACAAATCTACTCATTCCACATTTAAGTCCAAAAATGATGTAAGTACCACTAGACCTCTACAATTACTACATATGGATTTATTTAGGCCTAATAGAATTGCTAGCCTAGGTGGTAAATTATATGCATTTATAATAGTAGATAATTTCTCTAGATACACGTGGGTATATTTTCTCACATACAAGAATGATACGTTATCTGAATTTGTCATATTTTGTAAGAAAGTTCAAAATGAGAAAGAATTCATGATTACTCGTATTCGAAGTGATCATGGCAGTGAATTCAAGAATATAGAGTTTGAGCAATTCTGTGACACACACGGATATTTGTATGAGTTCTCCTGCCCTACGACTCTACAACAAAATAGAGTTGTGGAACATAAGAATATAGCTCTATCTAAAATGGCTAAAGTAATGTTGAACCAGTTTAGTTTCCCAAATATTTTTGGGCAGAAGCTGTTAATGCAGCTTTTTATGTTCTCAATTAGGTTCTAATTCGACCTAAATCGAAGAAGACTCCTTATGAGTTATGGTTTGATGGAACACCCACAATTTTTTTTGAAATCTTTGGTTGTTGTCACGACCCGCACCCACTGTTAGGGTACGAGTACGTAACAGCGTCCAGCCTACGATACAGTATCGACGGTAGAACGATGTCCTAGGTCACATACATCTAACAGTTTATAAGGTACTTGTACAGTTTATACACTACGAATGGATGTGACATAAATAAGTACAACTCAATCACAGCTAAGGAAGATAGTACTGAACGATGGAATAGATAAACTCAGAATCCACAGATGATAATACAAGACAGAGAGATAGCTGAAAACTAAGATAACGTCTCCACAATCCAGAGTACAACTCCAATATATACAATGTATCATAACATGAAGTAAATAGAACTAGCCTAGCTAACTAGCCTAGTCTACAGGGGTAGTGTCCTCAGCAAGTACTGGGTCCTCCTGAGGGCCCAGCTCAAGTGTGTCGTCTAAGCCTGCTCCGTAATAGGTGGGACACAGCTCCTCGAAGTCATCTGTAATATTTTAACAGGTCCAGTCAGGACTGGAGTGAGCACAGTACATCTCACGCAGTTTATAATATGACAGGATAAATAAATATACAATAGAGTAAGATACATAAAATACTGCTGAATATACATGAAGTAAAAGAGAAAGCTGTAAGGTAAATAGATACTATAAATAGAGAACTACAGTGAACTAGTGATTTAGAGTACAAGATGAACATGTGAACGGCTTGAATTTGCAAATGAGTAATCTATGAGTTTGCACATGAGTATACTACTTTGGAATTGTTCACATGACCATTCATACTCCCCCGTATCCCAATCAATACACAAGGATCCAGACAGGTTATGTTATTGCACATGATACCACATGAAGGCCCATAATAGGGTACACAAGACAGTACATGAGGGCTCCGTGAACATGAGAGTACATGAATCACGAGAGTGCACATGAAAGGTGAAAGCACCGGAGTACATGATGAAAGTGAAACGCACATGACATAGTGTAACCCGATGCTCCCGAGGGGGATAACATCTGTAACCTCCGTTAATTGAATTCTTGGATATTTTTGAAAATTTGTATTTTTTTCTTTTCTCTGAATTTTTCTGAATATCAAAAAACGTGCAAATCCTAATTTTTGGGAAAACAAATATGACCGTGATTGCTATCGGTCCTTGTTGGCTTTGGTTTACTATTTTAAGCGACTTTATCTTATTGGAATTTTTCTGTCATTTTCTTGAATCAATAAGTTATGGATATTGTTTAATACAAAAAAAACATTATCGAGTTATGGATTTCAAAATATATTTTATTTACTAAATAAATGATTTTATATATACATATAAGTAGTGAATAAATTAGTATTATTTTATTAATTAGAAAAATCTCGACTAAATTGTTATTAGCCATTTGTTAATTAGCCGTAACTAGTAATTAATTATTAATTATAGCTAATATTATTTTAGTACTAATTATTAGCAGTTATCAGTTAGCTTTGGGTTACCAGTTAGTAGTTTTCCACTAATCCTCCTAATCTCTATTACATGTACATTTAGCATTTTTAGGGTTTTCCCCAACCTATCCAATATATAGGCCCTCTTTCCAATGCTATAAGGAACAAATCCAAAAAAAAACCTAATTTCTACTCACACCAGCCGCCACCCCTGGCCGACTTCCCTCACTCATCGACTCCCATCACCACCTTAGTCCGCCGACTCTGGCCGCCCATTCCAAAACACGCCACCACCACCGTAGTCACCTTTCGCCATCGTCGCCACCATCAGATCCATCACTCTCCAACCACCGGCCCCCAAACCACCACCGGCCACCCCGACATCCACTTCCGGCCAACTAATCGGGAACAAACCACCACCGCCACCACCAGAATAAACCACCACCGTCATTTTTTCCCCAAAAATTCGATCAATACTAGAGAGAGAGAAGGAGAGAAAGAACCTTCGCCCGCGCCGCTTCCGCCAGCGAGATCCAACTCCCACCGTGCCCTAGCTCCTCCGTCGCCGTATGTCTCTGGACGTTGAGTCCTTGATCCGGTGGACAGCGCCACGCGTGCCGCCGTTCCCTTCCGCCGGTGCAGCCCATCGCCGCCCAGCCGCGTCCTACCGTTCCACGCCGCCCTGGCCGAGCGCTCCGCCACCCACGCGCTGGAAGCCCCTCTGCGCGTCCCCATGACCAGCGCCGGCTGCTCCGCACCGGAAGCCGCTCCGCTAGCGCAACCCGCGCTCCGATCGCCGCTGTAAGCCCCTTCCCCCGCCTCCTTTCTCTTCAGTGTCGATTTAGGGATTGAGCCCCCCCATTTGCTTATATATAAGTTATATAATATTTATATATATTAGTTTATATATATTATTTATATATAAATAGTTTATATATTATTTATATATATAATAGTTTATTTATTAGTTATATAATAGTTTGTTTATTAGTTGTATAATAGTTTAATATATAGTGTATAATAGTTAAAGTATATTTGTGCATATATTAGTTTATGTATTAATATATATTGGTATATATATAGTTTAGGTATTAATGTATAATTGTATATATTAGTTTATGGATTGATATAATAGTATAAATTATTAGTTTATATATATTGTATAATAGTGGCAATAATTTGGTATTTATAGTTATTTTATTATTATTATTAAAGGTATTTTTTGTAATATTGTTACTAGTATTATTAATGTTATTGATAAATTATTAATTTATTTTTAGGAAATTTTTTAGTTAATAGTTATAGTTATTAGTATCCAGTTTGACCTAAAATTTTATATTTGATAAATTGGAGTTTCGGTACAAAATGTTTTCTATATATATTCAAAACATATATCTAAATATATTATGATTTATATATAAATATCAGAATAGTTTCTAATATTATGTAATAATTTTCTAAATAGAATATCTGAAATTAGTTATACTTTTTATAAATCATAAATCGTGTCTATGATAGTCATTTTCTATTCTTGATTTGATTATCGTACCAAACCCTGATTTTAGACTTTTATATACCAAACTAGGCTATTTGGGCTATTCTGGACTCATTGGGACTGCCCGTGTCGTTGTCTGGGACCCTCTATGGAGCTTAGCATGGTACCTACCTCGTGTTGACACGTTCGTGTCGCGCACGTCGACTCCAACCAATCGAGACCAGTACATTCTCTGATCATTTCATATCCTGCTTAGAATTATTTTTCTGCTTTAAATTGCTTTTCTTGATACTGTCACATTGGTCATACGGATTAGTACTATATGGATCCCTTCTTGAGATGTTATCCCTTCAGGAAGCATCGGGTACTACAAGTTCTGTGCGTTTCACTTACATGGCGTATCACTATGCTTCATGGTTCATTGATCACTTATGACATGTACTCTCATGATCGCAGAGTTTTCCTTGAATCCTCCCATTTATTGGGATTTCCAGAATCTCTATTTATGGGACTATCATGTACCACCCTTCGGGGGCCGTTACATGAATCATAACATAACCTGGCTGGATCCTTGTGTATTGATTGGGGGTAAGGGAGAGTAGAAGTAGACATGTGAATATTATCCAAGTAGTATAGCATCAGAATCTTTCCATAGTGTAGCATCAGAATTATCCTATGCCATTTACATGTCTATATTGTACTCTGACTCACTAGCCACTGTTAGTTCTCTATTGTATAGTAGATATTTCTATTACCGTTCTCTCTCTTTATTTATATACTTTATTTCCTTCAGTACCTGCATCTTACTTTATCGCATGATTATATTTTCTAACCTGCTATGAACTGTTGAGATATATTGTGCTCGCTCCTGTCCTGACTGGACCTGTTGATAAATTTTACAGATAGCCTGGAGGTTGCCTGCTAGCCTAGAGGAGACATAGTAGAGGTCGTATAGCTAGTTTTTCAGTTGTCTTGAGTTGTATTTATTTTATGGATTACTGTATTTGAGATTTGAGATTTGAGATGTTTCTAGGTTGTGTATCTTAGACACTTAGACTTCTATCTGATGTATCTCTTTGTGGATTTCATGTTTTATCTATCTTCCATTATGCTCTACCTTAGATGTGATTGAGTTTATATTCTGCTATGTCACCCCCATTCGGGGAGTATAAACTGCTTAGCATTATATTGTTAGATGTTGTGACCTAGGACAGCGTTCTACCGCCGACACTGCGACGTAGGCTGGACGTACCCACGTCTCGTGCCCTTACTCTAGGGTGCGGGTCGTGACACGTTTTTAGTGGTGGCCCATGCAGGTCATCTTTGTGTAGTGGTATTCGAACTAGAGTACCACTACAGCCTGCAGTAGGATTAGGATATATTTTTGAAGGTACTCAATCACAGTTAGGATTTCTTAAGAGATTCCTGGGACGAACCTTGAGAATCTTATTTTAACTTTGATTTGAAAACTCTTTTTCCCTTGATTTGATTTATCTTTACTTTCTGTTGTTAAATTTAATTTTGATGGATTATTGTTGAATTTGAGTTTGTATTTATTGATTTTGATGGATGATTGTTGAATCTTGATGTTAGTTGTGGCATCCGAGTTTGTATTTATATGGTTTGAAGGATTTTTGTTCATTTTTGAATCTTGATGTTCGTTGATAAATTTGATTCTTGGGTATTCATTGTTGATTTAATTTAATTTTTGTCAAGATGAAATTATATGGGCTAGGTCATCTAAGTTTTGGAATCTAGTCTTCTATAGTCACATTAGCCAGCATGGTGAGGACATATAGTCTAATTTTGGATATATTTCTCGGGTGTGAGAATTTAAGGTTTTCGCAGCCAAGCTAGCGGCATCGCAAAAATGTTAAATACCATGATTCTTGAGGTATGTGCCTAAGTCGAGGACTCTATGATTATCGTAGCCTTGCTTACTAGTATGACGAGGATTTAGAGTACCATAATTTTGGATAGGCGCATATGATTATCAGATTGTACCTTAAATATTTTTGAACATGTTTTCTCTACTTTTGTTCCAGTCCTTCAAAAAAAAAGAATTATTATTTGTTTGTTTTGTTTTGTTTATTGTTATTTAACTTATGAGTAGGTTTAGATGTTTTATAAACCTTTGTGTAACTTCTTACTATGAATTTCTTCTTAATACAATGAATCGATGATTTTGCTAGACCTTATCTTGGATTTGATATTATAGCTCTGGTTTCAAAATGGTTCCTTCTTTTAAACAGATAAGCAGAACAGATTCTATTATCATTCTCTTCCTGCCAATATTTTATTACCATCATTTCTTGTCTTATATAACTGTTCTGATTACATCAATTCTCTGTCTCGTATCTAATTCTGTCAGCTATACCTTGAAACCCTTGAATCTTCATATCATTTTGCCTGAGACATGTTGAGAAAATAACGTAAATTATCTAGTTCAAAAATAACGTAATTGGTTATCATATGACGATGTTATAGAAATCAAAAAGTTGGATGTCAAATATGAAAATTTGAGATGGAGATGTGGTAAAGGTTTAGAATGAAATCGAGAGATAAATGTTATCAATTTAGAAACAATCACAGAAAATTTTGGTTATGAGTAATTCATGGATGTGTTTCAAAAAAAAAAACTAATGAGGATATTAGAGGTCAACCTAGTTTTGAGAACTTAGAAAATCTTGGTTATTGATTCTTGGGAACTTCTACTGTAAGACTATGTGGAATTTAGTAATAGAAAAGAGAATTTAATTGTATTCGATGATCTTGCGAAATTAAACTAGATATTGTAAAAGGGTGACTAGAGACAGAGAGAACACAAGGATTTTAAGTTATAGGAATTATTTTTAGAGGGAAAAAAATGTAGAATTCAAAAAGAATAATAATTGAAGGTAAACGTTGAAGAAAATATGAAGGTTGATTTATAAACAAGAATAAATTTGTATGACATAGTGGTATTAGAGTTGAGTAAAAACGAGACTTGATTGAAACAAGTACAAGGATTTCATAAACTGGATTTAGAGGTTTCGGATCTAATTTAGAACGAGGTGAGGGAATTTGGAATTTTGATTAAATGAATAAGTGTTGATGCCTAATTAAGAGGGGTATGCTTCGTGGGAAATATTTTAGATGTTTGGAATTTTGTCTAAGGTGACCGTGGTAAAGGTTTAGATGACTGAAGTTATAAAAATTTTGAGGGTAGTCATATAACGGTTGATTTTTATATAGGGATTTTTGAGAAAAATATGATTGGCAAATGGTAAACGGATAATATCAGAGAGAGATGATTAACTGACTTTCGTATGAAATCTTTCTTGTTTTTCTCTAAAAGGGTTTTTTAATGTCATTGAATCCTAGTTTCCTTAATCACGACCAAATCGACTTCGATTATCTTTTCTTATCATATTAATATCTTAGGGTTGTACTCAATTGAATTAAATTTGATTGTGACCAGAATCTCCATCCTTGTATGCTCGTTCTCAGACTTTGTTGAACCTGTCCTCCATATTGCCCAAATCTTGGTTTCCAAAATTGATCAACTTAGATCGTATCGAGACTAAATATTCTTAGCATATACTGTGATTGGATGCTATTGACAATTGTTCTTTAAACTTCTTATCTTGATTTTCTTTGAGTAGTACCCTTTATCGTACCAATAGTCTTGACCCTTGACCGTACTCAATTTATTTGAATTTTATTGCGGCCTGGATCTCTATCATATGTTGCTCGTGCTCAAAAATCTCGATTCAAAAATTTTTTTTCGAACCTAAATTCAAATATTTATTAGCCTTATTCTTCATCGTGTCAATATTTTAATTTTGATCGTAATCAAACATCGATACCCATATCACTCGTGCATAAGACTCTGATTTATTCTTGAAAGTGACTAAATTCTGTTCCAATCACGATTAAGTTTCGTACTATTCTTGATCGTACCAAAAATTGATGGTAGGTTGTGCCTAGGCTACTACCATACTCTTCATCATATCTAAATACTATTCGACCAAGGTTAGACTGACTTCATCTTCGATCGAGTCGAACTAACGATTACGATCATGTTCAAATTTTAACACTGGTACCCAAACTCTTTTCTGACCATGATTTACTCCCCGATTATATCTAAACTCCTTGTGATTAGTCATGCCTAGATGACCTGACATGACTAGACGACCATGAATTCTATGATCGTGATTTTAACGACCATGACTATCGTACCGATTTGCCTCTAAATTGTGCTTGAAAATTTTGGTCCTTGATCACGACTAACCGACTGATTATGAACTTGTCATAAAATTGAGTGATCATATCCGAAATAATTTTTCCATTGTGCCTAAAACAACCTTGATACCCGGTCACAACTATATGATTAGTTAGTCGTGCCGGAACCTGGACTTTGGTTATGTCTGAACCAATTTCTGCTCCTGTCATAAATTCGATTCTATAGATACCGTGCTTAGGGTTCCATTCCTAAAGAATACCCAAGTTTTGGTTTTGTAGTCAAATCTTGAGTCGTGCCAAAACCTAGATCAATTCTAAATTTTTTCTAAATCACGTTCGAACTCAGATCCTATTTTATGACCTAATTCATCATGCTCATTAGACTTTCGATCATGACAAAATCACTAGTCGTGCCTAAGTCAATTTGAAATTTATTTTCTTGATCGTGCTTATACGACCTAGAGTCCGATTTTCATCAAATCTAACTACCGATCGTTCTATACTCGAATTTCGTTCTTCATTTGCTTCTCTTAGCCGTGATTAAGATCATGACTAAATAACCTAAAATTATTCCTCAATTGTGTCTAAACAATGATGATCATACAATGATTCTATCGTGCCAAATCAATAGTCGTGCTCAAACAATTTCAAGTTGATTATCTTGATCATGCCATTGTCGTTGTCTTTTGATCATGTCTGAGTTATTGCCTAAATTTCTATCATGTTTTAACTCCCTTGCCAACCTTTAATTTTGAGGACGAAATTTTTTTAAGGAGGGTAGATTTGTAACCTCCGTTAGTTGAATTCTTGGATATTTTTGAAAATTTGTATTTTTTCTTTTCTCTGAATTTTTCTGAATCTCGAAAAACGTACAAATCCTAATTTTTGGGAAAACAAATTTAACCGTGATTGCTATCGGTCCATGTTGGCTTTGGTTTACTATTTTAAGCGACTTTATCTTATTGGAATTTTCCTGTCATTTTCTTGAATCAATAAGTTATGGATATTGTTTAATACAAAAAAAAACATTATCGAGTTATGAATTTCAAAATACATTTTATTTACTAAATAAATGATTTTTGATTTTATATATACATATAAGTGGTGAATAAATTAGTATTATTTTATTAATTAGAAAAATCTCGGCTAAATTATAATTAGCTATTTGTTAATTAGCCGTAACTAGTAATTAATTACTAATTATAGCTAATATTATTTTAGTACTAATTATTAGCAGTTAGCTTTGGGTTAGCAGTTAGTAGTTTTCCACTAATCCTCCTAATCTCTATTACATGTACATTTAGCATTTTTAGGGTTTTCCCCAACCTACCCTATATATAGGCCCTCTTCCCAATGCTACAAGGAACAAATCCAAAAAAAAAATGTAATTTCTACTCACACCAGCCGCCACCCCTGGCCGACTTCCCTCACTCATCGACTCCCATCACCACCTTCGCCCGCCGATTCCGGCCGCCCATTCCAGAACACGCCACCACCACCGTAGTCACCCTTCGCCACCGTCGCCACTATCGCCACCATAAGATCCATCACTCCCCAACCACCGGCCCTCAAACCACCACCGGCCACCCCGATATCCACCTCCGGCCAACTGATCGGGAACAAACCACCACCGCCACCACCAGAATAAACCACCACCGCCATTTTTTTCCTAAAATCCGATCAACACTAGAGAGAGAGAAGGAAAGAGAGAACCTTTGCCTGCGCTGCTCCCGCCAGCGAGACCCAACTCCCACCGTGCCCTAGCTCCTCCGCCGCCGTATGTCTCTGGACGCCGAGCCCTTGATCCGGTGGACAACGTCGTGCGTGCCGCCGTTCCCTTCCGCCGGCGCAGCCCATCGCCGCCCAGCCGCGTCCCACCGTTCCACGCCGCCCTGGCCGAGCGCTTCGCCACCCACGCGCTGGAAGCCCCTCCGCGCGTCCCCATGACCAGCGCCGGCTGCTCCGCGCCGGAAGCCGCTCCGCCGACGCAACCCGCGCTCCGATCGCCGCTGTAAGCCCCTTCCCCCGCCTCCTTTCTCTTCAGTGTCGATTTAGGGATTGAGCCCCCCTATTTGCTTATGTAAAGCCCCTAAATTTCTACTATTTTTTTATTAAATTTTGTATCGATTTAAAATTTTGTATTGTACATCGCGTAGTCGTATTGTACGTTGCGTACGACGTTTTATTTTTCGTAATTGCTCGACGAGTGCGAATATGTGTGAGCGTACATATTTTAGAAAAACATTTTTCTCTATTTTATTATACACTTTCAAAATATTATATAAATATTCTTGCTATAAAAAGCCTTTTGTTTCTAAAAGTTATTAATAATAAATAATATTTTGTATACTAGAAAAGCCTAATTATGTAAAGAATATTTTTGCATACATATATTTCATAATTAATTATTGGTCTATTTTAAATAAAAGTATAATTTTTGAGATTTATTAATATTAATATTTTATTGTTCAAAAAGATATTTAAACATATTTATTATTTTCGAAATTATTATTATTGGTATTTTGAAAAATATATTTGGAAGTTATTGTAGCCATTTAAATCTTGATTTGAATTTATGTATTTATTTAAATAGTTAAATAATTGAAATTTGATTTATTGATCTGATCTTAAACTAGGAGAATTTAATTTGATTTAAATTAGATTTGGATTTGGATTTGGATTTAGATTTGATTGCTTTTAAATTAAACTATGAATTATCTACTTTGGGTTTTTAAATAAATCTAATCCTATCCAATTGGGAATTTTCACATCCTATAAATAGGCAGGTACTCCTCCATTATTTTTCTACAAGCCAAAATTTTTCCACAAATATTTTCTCCACAAATCTACGTGCATCGTGTCTGTGTCCATCCAAATTCTTATTCCATATATTTTTACATTTACAATTTCTCTTTCCTTGTCCGACAATCTCGGACTCATCTCCCTATCCATACGTGTCGGACACTCCCCGACACGGTATCCTAACCTAATCAACCACAGCCCCTGTCCAGACTCCGCCCCGGCAACCCCGCTCACTGTCTCCAAACCATCGCCACCGTGACCGGCCCACCTCCGGCCACCTTGGCCGAGCGCCACCACCGACAGCCCGAAACCCCAACCATCTACATCCCCGACTCGACCCAAACCCTAAACCTAATCAGCACCGGTCACCAGCCTCTAGCACAACCACCCGAACCACGAAAACAACCCGCGCCGATCCCACATCCCGTCACCACGTCGACTTTCAACCATCCCGGCGTCCCAGCCACCATCACCCCTGGCTCATCCCAACACCACAGCCACCACCATCAAAACCATCACGTAAAGAAGAAAGAAAACCAAACCCTACCTTGTCCGCGCGCGCCGCCTGCCCCTCACGCCGAAGTGCCGCGCCGCCCGAGCCCCGATCTCTCTTCCCGACTTCCTCCGCGTGCCGCGAACCCCTCACCGTTGCTCCTCTTCCGACCTCCGTGCCAAGTTGCCGGGGTACGCCGTCTCCGCCATCCTTGGCCGCGATCACCGCCCCTGTTGTCGAAAACCCCCATAGCCTACGACCTCTCTCTCTCCCCGGAACAGACTCGTCCGCCTCCATCGCCTAGCTGTGCCGCCACCAAGTGCCGCCTCGGTCGAGTTCCCCACGCACGACTGACGGCCGCTCGTCACCGACGCCTCAAGTTTCAACGACGAACGCCGCGTTCGGCGAATGCCGTACCGGCAGCGCCTCTTCAGCGCCCCTTCGACTCTTTTCCTCCGCCCTCGGCCGAGCTCAGCCGAGCTCTCTCCGCCGCTTCCTTTCCCCTTTCCCTCTCTCTCCCCGGTCTCACTCACATTTCCCATCTCCTTTTTACTTTCTTATAGAAAATCAAGTTGTTGTTGACCCCTGAGAAGAAGACAGCTGAGCTTTTCTTTTTACTATTATTTTTTTTTTCTATTATTATCCTTTCCTTTTACAGCTGCCAAGTATTTAAACTAAAATTTGATGTTTGGCTAGAGTCTCTTGCATAGAACCAAACAGACATTAGGACCACAGTTCCCGAACCAAACAGACACTTACTGCTACTTTTGTGTGTTTTATTTTGGTAAGCTGTCCAATTCACTTTCTCTCTAAACCCATCAGTAGATATTTGTAACAGTTTTTATTATTATTATTATTATCATCATAGTTATTCATTATCATTATCATCATTATTATTATTATTATTATTATTATTATCATTGTTTTTATTATTATTATTATTATTATTATTATTATTATTATTATTATTATTATTAATATACTTATTATTATTATTATTGTTATTATTATTTTTATTATTACTATTTTAGGCATAATTTTATAGATATATTTTGCTTTATATTGGGTTACAAATATCCAAATGTTTACAAAATCTAGTTTCCTAGGATATAGAGAATGAGTTTTTCTATCTAATTTATTTTCTATTCTATTAGTAAAAGGTATAGTTTAAATAGCTATACATATATTTCGATTTTTCAATAGTCAATAAAAGTATAGATTTTATCAAGACATTATTTTTACAAAACATGTTTCTTAGCCTTAAATAAATTTTCTAATATTATTTAGTTTCGCTTAAAATATTTTGTCTAAAATATTATTTGACAAAACTTACAGTTTGCCTTAAATCGACTTTTAATTTTTGGATATTTATTTGTAAGCATATTTTGACTAATAAATATTATATTTCAAGTATTATAAATTATTTTTCTAAAATCATATAATTATTATTCTTTTCTTTTGAATCTCCTCATGCCCATAACCAATTCCATTATTTATGTTCTCTCTCAAATTCAAGCCTACCTTATGTCCACCCTAAACAATTTGACCACTCTGGACCCAATGGAACTGTCCGTGCCACTATCCGAGGTCCCCTTGTACAACTATTGCACCAAAGTCACAGTTTGTGCCACATTGATCATCGCAGCACACCAGGCGTCCTACCAGGCAAGACACCTTACCATTTGCTGTTTATTTATTTTAGCTCATATTTCATACATTATTTATTTTATTTATGCAAAATAAACTGTGATACATGGCATAACTGTTAGAACTTACTGTTCATTTATATTTCCTGCTGTGTATTATTTTTCTTACAAATTAAACCTAGATTTAAGGGACCACCTTGTGTGTTGCATTCATTGGCCTTGACACGTTGTACCACGAAGTTTTGTGTCGCATATAGAATACGGAAGTACGTGATTGGCTGGCCACCAGTACGTACAAGCCGTGCGAAAGGAATAACCGCTAATAGAGGTTGCATGTTAGTTTGACTTAGCGGTTATAGTGGTTTTGTGTTGTGGATACAACACAATAGGCATTGGGCGGAGAGGACGATTCCTTAGCGTATGGGCTTCGAAGCACTTTCCCTTTTGTAACCCGTGAGCTCCGCTGGAGACGCGGGTCAGATTACCCATGATTACTGATGGCCACTGACGATTCTGCGGAACGTCATGCTCTTACTGATGGGGCCTCTGGTGCCCAAGAGGGGACTACGCCGATCCTATTTAGCCAGGGCCCATGCGTAGGAAGGATTGTTCTTAACTACATTTCACTTAGAACGGTTAGGTGTCATGCCCCGCTCCAGTAGAAGCGATCGTCCTCGCTAAGGCGTGATGCCGCACGGGCCTAGGTTGCGCCCGTGCAAGGCTAAGTCCAGAAACGGCCGATTTGAGCTAGGCCACAGAGTCGCACAGAGTGTCCCCATTTGCAGCAGAAAGTAAATGAACACAAATTGAAATGAATTCAACCTCTTTATTGACTTTTAAGAATTTTACAAGCGGCGCTAGGACGAGTTTACAAGTCTCTCAAGCTCTCTCTCTCTGAAACATAAAAGGCGTGCCAAGTGGCTTACAAGATGGCATGATTCATGGCGGTGTTCTGATACATTATGTCCTGTATATGGTGCTCCAGCTCCTTGCAACGCTCCAAGGCTCCAGAGGTAGCTCCGCACCTTAGCACGTTCGAGGAAAGCTCTGCACCCGCCGACGTTTCCTGCTTCCTGCAAGCAGACTGTGGGGTTATCAGTACATTGTTATGCACTGGTGGGGAGGCTAGTTCGCCCACAATGCTATCATTACCAAACACGTTCTATTTACTTTTATGCATCTCTATCATTCATTGTCTTTCTAATCTTGCCTTAGGTTCAATTTCATGGCATATTTCATAGCCTATCTCGTGTTGCCAATTTCAAGTGTCGCATGGAAATACATGCACGACTTACCCATACTTACCGTCCGGCCTTCCCTGTCCAAAGTAAACCAAGTTAGTCAAGAATTCATAGGAAATAACTTAACGGGATTCATGTGAACTTTCAATGTCAAGGGCGTGTCCCTGCTCGGGTCCTAGCGCGTAGTAGGCGTGTTTTCTAACTCCTTTGCCGAAGTACTTTTGATCATTTGTATTTTACATTCAATGTCTGTTTAGAGGGTGCTTTATTAAGTTAACTTAGATTACTTTGATTTCAATGCAAGGACTTGCACGTAGATTGCCACCAGCAAAGCCCACTTAAATCTACATACACCGGTCGCTGGCATGTCAGCCATTTTGGACATTTTCCCCAGTGGCATTCTCATCTATCAAGCGTGATGGCTGGTACACCTTGATAGACTATTGAATAACCGGCCCTACGTTTGGTTATGTGCCCAAGCCCGCACACCTGTCCGCCCGTAGGCCATGATTCCGCCTAGGCCGGCCACGAAATCGTCGTTCGCTGCCCTTAGAATCCTTTTTCACTCGTGCACGAGCCGTCCACGACCATTTCGTATTTTATTGTCATTTTAACTTAACGGCTATCTCCGAGCCGTAGGCTAACCCTAAGCCACAATGCGTTATCGACCAGGTTGGCGTCCGTGCAGCGCGGATAGCGAGCTCCGTTGCACGTGCCCGTCATACCTGTCGCTAACCGTCCCTTTTCTTCCTTATCTTATATTCATCCATTCTTTTTCTTTCTTTCACTTGTCCGTTTGTTCATTGATTCATTGATTCACTTATTCATTCATTCATTCATTCATTTATACATTTTATAACTCCCTGTGCGGGAGTCGCCTTGGCGACCCATCGGTCCCGTGGCCTTTCAATGTTGCTATACTCTACTCGGAACGACTATGTCGATAGTCTTCCAGTTTCATTGTTGTAAACCATTCATTGTTTCATTGTTGAACGCATAGGGACTTGAACGTAAGCTTGTGCCTTAGCACGAGCGTGGAGCGCAGTGTGAGAGTTCACATTTTCCAAGTTCCTTTCCATATTCTATACAAGCATACAAGATGGGATTATTTTCTTAGCTAGGTGCGTTGAGTCATTTATTAGCATGCACGGTGTTATCGCCTAGCGATTCTCGTGATAGTGTCCGTATTGTTATGTGTCTAGGCTAAGCAAAGACGGGTTCATCGGAGCCACCCACCTTAGCGATGTTCGTATCGGCCGAACGATACTCCGAGCGTGCCTTTGAAAGTCTAAGTCTGGATTCATCTTCGACGGGCCAATGTAAGCCTTGCATCGATTCTTCTTCAGGTCGATGCCAACTCTTCGGGTCGATGGCTCGTTTGAGTCGTTGCACTTGTCGTTTGAATCGACGTTCCGCTAGGGCGGAGCGGGTCATTACATAATACACCACTCAAAACAAGTCTCGTCCTCGAGACTTCATGAGTGCAGGTCATCCTACCATTCCTTAACTCGGTCGTCGTGTTTCTTAGACAATTCTATCGAATGGCTCTATCGTTCGATGGCATCGAAGCAAGCTCGGTTATCCTTCCAAGTTTTATGTCGTATGTGTTTGGTGAATTTTATAAGATGACTGTCCATTCATTTTAGACTTGATGGTACTTATTCAATCGTCGTATTTCTTCGACTTGGTTGCTATTTCGACGTATCATGGGACTGAAATGGTTACACGAGGTGCGTTATAATTTATCAAATATGAGAGACGTAAGCTGAGGCAAACTCACTCATTCGTTCATACGCATCTCAACACCCACTTGCAGCTGCATTCAAGTTCATCATATCACTGAGTTTGGATCGTACACGCATTCAAGGCATCCCCCGAATACGTACATTTCAACCAAGCTTAGCGACTAGCAAAGTCGGACAAGCTACTCGTGATAGTTTCGATTTGCCGATCATTTTGCTAACTTCGATTTAAAATCGAACTCATGTGTGTATCACATATCGTTTATCTCGGTCCTCGAGATTATTCGATTCGCTTCTCAAGCGCTCTTGTCTACGAAATAAATACGATTTCTTCTTAGCGGAGTCGACCAAGTTTAAGCAATTTCCGTCCGATTCAAGACCAAGTATTACAATATCATCGAGTACGTCTTCCAATCAATGATTCAATTCGTTATCCCAACTTTACTTATGCATCATCTATTCCTATCTTTTCCTTCGTTTGGGGCTAATCTCGCCGTCGTTCACACACACTTCCAGTTCCCCGCCCTACTCTAAGTCTTGTTGCCCAAGTCTATCGTCCATCCAGATGATACTGTAAATGCCATCGCACAGGTTCAATCACTCGGCATAGGGTCGTCCGCCTATCCGCTAGGTCAGATCACAAGGTCATAGTTACACGTCAAGTCCATTGCTTATCGTGCAAGGTCGTTGTACGACGCTCGCCCCAAATCCTATGGTCAAACCATTTGTTCGCTTATACGGGAGTTTCTACCTAAGTTTGTTTCACTCAAATTTCTAAACATCAAGCAGTATTCCTCCTATTCACATAAATACATTCTTCGCTCCATGTCTGAGCTCGTTTTGGAAAGTCATCCTACGATAGGTTATCCTCAATCAAATCCTTGACATGTCAATCTCGTGCGTCCGTACTAGCAATTACCATAGTCTATCTCTTCAAGTATGTTTGATATAATTCACCTATTCATCCTATCCAATTCACGTAGTCGATCACAAGGTCGTCTAGCCTTGTAATATGTCGCGCCCCGATCTCACGTAAGTCTGATTATCCACGGCGGACATGAATCACCATATCAACGTTCCCGTGGAATAATCGTCCTCATCGGGACGTAACTCTTGCGTTGAATCTAGACTTACTCATTTTTGATACGCAGATTGGGTCTACTCAATCCTCAAGTTTTCTTCCTTGTCCCTCATAAGTCTGATCAATCCTCCGATTTGCCTTCGCTTCAAACCACAAGTCGAAGCAATCAAAATTGCCATGTTAAGGTATTTCGAGTTCGATCATTCCCGCTGGACATGAATCACCATGCCAACGCTCACGCAGAACGATCGTCCCAAATCTGACGTGACGCATGTGCGAGGCTGGAGTTGCGCCCGTGCAAGACAAGATCGTTGTCGTTGTGGTTATCACCGAACAATCAAGTCGTTTTCCTTCCTCATTCCAAGCATTCATTTCCAACATAGCATCCTTCAAAACAATAACTTCTAACACGATCATCATTCATCGAATCAGAGTACCCCCGAGTTATCGTACATCGATCTTTGATACGCCTCAATACCATCGATGATGTACATAACCTGACGATCTTCCTTTTGCAACGAATTCCAAGTCGTGCAACTTAATTTCCTCAAATCATATTGTCGCGTGCTAACTCTTCATCGAGCAACATCAATTTTAATTCCTTAGTCATTTTCGTATCTTTAAATCAACGTTTCCTATGCACGATATCTTCCGACCGTGCTATTTCCGATCTCGTCCTTGACTAATTCACCTTAACTCAAGTTTCAATCCATTCAACTAAATTCAAAATCGCATGCACGATCTTCTATGTTTCCTCGACCAAGACCTCCATTCATTTCATGATTCGCACTACGTATTCTTAATTCGTTCGAACAATATCTCGTCTGAGACTGTCGAAGTCAAAACCAACTAAGCGTTACTCGTTCTAAGGCTTTGTGCGATATCATCACTTGCCGACATACTCGTTCTATCCGTAATCCCTTTAGTCTCGCTCGAACAATTTCTATAATCGTCCATACACCACTCAGGGTTCGAGCCACTCGATTAGTCGTCGACACTCGCTCTTATTCTTCTTCGAAGCTATCACATACACCACTCGGAGTCAAGTCACTCTACAAATCCTCAAAAGGTCATTTGATTCCCAATCGATATGTTCAATTGCGCATTCGCCCGTTCCTCAAAGTCTAAGGACCACTTCCCGTGTTCACTTTAGCGTTGGTCAAGTAACGTCTCTATCAACATACGTTCTAAGTCTCATTTGTTCTCGTCCGAGCGATAGTCGGTCTCGCTCGCAAACTCGTTTGCACCAAATGGTCTAGGTGCGCGACACTCGGCACAACTTAGCCAAAAGGCGACGTGCATAATCATCCCGTTTGAACTATACATCGGTCTCGTGTACTCGTTCGCTATTGTCAGCGTAAGGTTATTCAAGCACGTCTTACATTTTGCTAACTCTTAGCATCGGTTCCTTCCAACTCAAGTATGTTGTGGTTCGACACAAAGGCCTTCGCCTATCGATCCCGTTCAACTGAGTACTTGTACGAGCTTTTGAAAATATTAGACTTATTGTATGGAACATCCCAAGGCACAATGAGAGAGAGAGCGTACACTTCTTTTATTTCCAAACGAGCTTTCAAAACTGAGAGAATCGAAATAAAGTCCAAGGACGTAAAGCCGTGCTCTGATACCAATCTGTCACGCCCCGCTCCCGTAGGAGTGATCGTCCTCGCTAAGGCGTGATGTCACACGGGCCTAGGTTGCGCCTGTGCAAGGCTAAGTCCAGAAACGGCCGATTTGAGCTAGGCCACAGAGTCGCACAGAGTGTCCCCATTTGCAGCGGAAAGTAAATGAACACAAATTGAAATGAATTCAAACTCTTTATTGACTTTCAAGAAGTTTACAAGCGGCGCTAGGCCGAGTTTACAAGTCTCTCAAGCTCTCTCTCTGAAACATAAAAGGCGTGCCAAGTGGCTTACAAGATGGCATGATTCATGGCGATGTTCCAATACATTATGTCCTGTATATGGTGCTCCAGCTCCTTGCAACGCTCCAGAGGTAGCTCCACATCTTAGCACGTTCGAGGAAAGCTCTGCACCCGCCGACGTTTCCTGCTTCCTGCAAGCAGACTGTGGGGTTATCAGTACATTGTTATGCACTGGTGGGGAGGCTAGTTCGCCCACAATGCTATCATTACCAAATACGTTCTATTTACTTTTGTGCAACTCTATCATTTATTGTCTTTCTAATCTTGCCTTAGGATCAATTTCGTGGCATATTTCATAGCCTATCTCGTGTTGCCAATTTCAACTGTCGTATGGAAATACATGCACGACTTACCCATACTTACCGTCCGGCCTTTCCTGTCCAAAGTAAACCAAGTTAGTCAACAATTCATAGGAAATAACTTAACGTGATTCATGTGAACTTTCAATGTCAAGGGCGTGTCCCTGCCTCGGGTCCTAGCGCGTCGTAGGCATATTTTCTAACTCCTTTGCCGAAGTACTTTTGATCATTTGTATGTTACATTCAATGTCTATTCAGAGGGTGCTTCATTAAGTTAACTTAGATTACTTTGATTTTAATGCAAGGACTTGCACGTGGATTGCCACCAGCAAAGCCTACTTAAATCTATATGCACCAGTCGCTGGCATATCAGCCATTTTGGATATTTTCCCTTGTGGCATTCTCATCTATCAAGCGTGATGGCTGGTACACCTTGATAGACTATTGAATAACTGGCCCTACATTTGGTTATGTGCCCAAGCCCGCACACCTGTCCGCCCGTAGGCCATGATTCCGATAAGCTGGCCACGAAATTGTCGTTCGCTGCCCTTGGAATCCTTTTCACTCGTGCATAAGCCGTCCACGACCATTTCGTATTTTATTGTCATTTTAACTTAACGGCTATCTCCGAGCCGTAGGCTAACCCTTAGCCACAATGCGTTATCGACCAGGTTGGCGTCCGTGCAGCGCGGGTAGCGAGCCCCGTTGCACGTGCCCGTCATACCAGTCGCTAACCATCCCTTTTCTTCCTTATCTTTTATTCATCCATTTTTTTCTTTCTTTCACTTGTCCGTTTGTTCATTGATTTATTGATTCACTTATTCATTCATTCATTCATTTATATATTTTGTAACTCCCTATGCGGGAGTCGCCTTGGCGACCCATCGGTCCCGTGGCCTTTTAATGTTGTTATACTCTACTCGAAACGACTATGTCGGTAGTCTTTCCGTTTTATTGTTGTAAACAATTCATTATTTCATTGTTGAACGCATAGGGACTTGAACGTAAGCTTGTGCCTTAGCACGAGCGTGGAGCACAGTGCGAGAATTCATATTTTCCAAGTTCCTTTCCATATTCTATACAAGCGTACAAGATGGGATTATTCTCTTAGCTAGGTGCGTTGAGTCATTTATTAGCATGCACGGTGTTATCGCCTAGCGATTCTCGTGATAGTGTCCATATTGTTATGTGTCTAGGCTAAGCAAAGACGGGTTCATCGGAGCCACCCACCTTAACGATGTTCGTATCGGCCGAGCGATACTCCGAGCGTGCCTTTAAAAGTCTAAGTCTGGATTCATCTTCGACGGGCCAATGTAAGCCTTGCATCGATTCTTCTTCAGGTCGATGCCAACTCTTCGGGTCGACGGCTCGTTTGAGTCGTTGCACTTGTCGTTTGAATCGGCGTTCCGCTAGGGCGGAGCGGATCATTACATTAGGTACCTTTATCCATTAGGTACGAGTACTTTTGGTTTGTGTACTTGTATCTGACCGTGACTTGGAACAATAACTTATCGCAGATTAGTTCGCCACATCTTGTCCTTGTTTGGTTGTAGGTGTAACCTACTACCTCGATAAGAAGGTATTGAACCTTGTTGGGGTCCGGATACCATATTGGATTCATAGCATTGAAAGATACGTCACTGTGAATTAGTTTACCATCTTCTGTCCTTGTTTGGCTGGGGTGGATGGTACGCTCGTTCAGTAGGTGCGTATTGGACCATGTTATAATTCGATTTACTTATTTATTTGAGCAATACTTATTCAGTTTTATGGCATGATATTATGTGTCTTGTTACGTCCCTCTGAGGACCTGGTTATCTCTCCAGGTGTGTGCTATTGTCTTTCGCAGGTGTTCTAGCTCTAGCCGTGTTCATCGCTATTTCTTCGAGGATTATTGCACTTGGATCGTCTTCGCTTCGTTCGCCAAAATCATTTCTTTTCTCATGTACTTTTCTTTTTTTATTGGTAGTGGATTTGTGTCCGCCTAACATATTGTATCAAGACAAATTCATTCTCATTATATGATATCTTTTATTCATTTATTCTGTGTGGATGAGATAAGTTATGGTTCTACTGCATTTTACAGCTTATGTATTTATACGAGGCTTCCATATATTGGAGTATACTTCGTATGAATACAGCTGGCATGTCTACGTTCCTAGTCCTACGTATTTTGGGACTGGGGCGTTACATGTTTTTGTGGTGGCCCATGCAGGTCAAAATAAATTGTTTGGTTACTTTACCGTACCAAGCAAGCCTGCGAAGAATTAGAAGTCTAGGATCTCATCCACATGTTTGACTCTTTCCTATATTTTATCTACTGTTTGACTTATCAATTGCATCTTGCTTGATTCCTTCCATCCTTATTCTTATCTTCCCTTCGTGCTTGCTAGAGATTGACCCTACCAGTTAGATGTCCTAAATACTCTTAGCTTAATTCTTTAAGTTGGGTACAATACCCCACGACCTGACACCCCCTTGACCATTAAGGGAATACCAATAGTATTATCTAAGACCATAGAGACTAGAGGAATTTAACCCATTTGGTCAACCAAGCCTTGGTCAATAAACCATAGAATGATTGTATAGGAATCAAAGACTAAGATCCTTATGACTCTTAGACTATTCATAATTGATTTTATTTATCTACCATCGTGCCTATATTTTTACTATCTAAACTAATGATGCTAATGTAGCCTAGTTTTTACAAGTTTATCTTTTTATCGAGCTTGTTCAAGACATATGTTATTGGAAGAGCTCCCACTAACATGTTGTCTAATCAGAACCGGTGCATAATAGTCTGATCAACCAAGTGCACTTTGGTTCGCTTTTGCCTATTATTCTACGTGGATGGGGACATAGTTAAACTTGTCCTCTAGAGTCCCATCCGCGACTGCCTTAGCAACTCCTTTGAAATTTTTCGATCGCCTTTGAATCACGTATTCGTATTCGATGACGCCTCCTTCGAACTCTATATTGCCTTCACCTTCACCTATTTTAGGAGGACGAAGGCGTTATACAAGAACTTCCTCTAGCCTTCCTATCGGCTATGACCATTATCACTCGATGTTGTTATATCTTCATCCTAAACTACTCGACCCTATCAAGACCCTCTAATCGCTTAATTAAAGCGAATTTTGTTCTCTTAACCGTGACCCTCATTCATTACCCGTGACCATACCGTATTGTTTTTCTACGATCTAGATCGCGATTTCTTACGACATGATTTTGTGAAAACATTGTCATCATTGGATCCCCATTGATACCCCCTTGTGTCCTCTCACCCCTACTAATTCTTAATTTCGAGGACAAATTTTTTTTTAAGTTGGGTAGGATGTAAAGCCCCTAAATTTCTACTATTTTTTTATTAAATTTGGTATCGATTTAAAATTTTGTATTGTACGTCGCGTAGTCGTATTGTACGTCGTGCACGACGTTTTATTTTTCGTAATTGCTCGACGAGTACGAATATGTGCGAGCGTACATATTTTAGAAAAACATTTTTCTCTATTTTATTATACACTTTCAAAATATTATATAAATATTCTTGCTATAAAAAGCCTTTTGTTTCTAAAAGTTATTAATAATAAATAATATTTTGTATACTAGAAAAGCCTAATTATGTAAAGAATATTTTTGCATACATATATTTCGTAATTAATTATTGGTCTATTTTAAATAAAAGTATAATTTTCGAGATTTATTAATATTAATATTTTATTGTTCAAAAAGATATTTAAATATATTTATTATTTTCGAAATTATTATTATTGGTATTGTGAAAAATATATTTGGAAGTTATTGTAGCCATTTAAATCTTGATTTGAATTTATGTATTTATTTAAATAGTTAAATAATTGAAATTTGATTTATTGATCTGATTTTAAACTAGGAGAATTTAATTTGATTTAAATTAGATTTGGATTTGGATTTGGATTTAGATTTGATTGCTTTTAAATTAAACTACGAATTATCTACTTTGGGTTTTTAAATAAATATAATCCTATCCAATTGGAAATTCCCACATCCTATAAATAGGCAGGTACTCCTCCATTATTTTTCCACAAGCCAAAAATTTTCTATAAATATTTTCTCCACAAATCTTTGTGCATCGTGTCTGTGTCTATCCAAATTCTTATTCCATATATTTTTATATTTACAATTTCTCTTTCCTTGTCCGACAATCCAGGACCCATCTCTCCATCCCTACCGTGTCGGACACTCTCCGACACGGTATCCTAACCTAATCAACCACAGCCCCTATCCCGACTTCGCCCCGGCAACCCCGTTCCCTGTCTCCAACCCATCGCCACCGTGACCGGTGTAATGCTTGTGGTTCGTATTACGTATTTTGGAAATACGTATACGTATTTTCTTGTATTGTTCCTTGTTTAGTTTTCTTGGCTTGGTTTAACTCTCGGTTTGGGTTGGCTTGGTTTGGCCGGCTGGTTGCTTGGTCCATCATGGACCAAGGTGAACCCCTACCTACCACCAACCCATGATATTTATTTCTCCACCAACCTTCTCTCTCCTCCATAACTCTTATTTATTTCTTCTTCTTCTTCTTCTTCCTTCCTCCCCACAACTCCCCAACCCTTAGGCAAGTGCAACTTGCTTCCACAAGAGAACTCATTTTTATGGTTCCATTAGCTTCTTCTCATGATTCTAAGACACATTAGAACTTGTCATTTTCTATTTTGAGGCTTTGATTCTTGTAGATCTACAATTTAGTATTTTCGGATTTTGGTGGTTTTGATCTATCAAACTCCTTTGTTTTCAAGTTTTTATGGTTCCATGTTGTAGATAATTTTATTCTACCCAATTTTGACCTTTGGAAAGTTGGATTCAGACTTGTTTTGACCAAGTTATGAGCATTTGGAGTTTTGGGTTCCATCCATGGAGTTCTTACAGTTCTTGCTGTTCTTGCCCTTTGGAGAAGACAGTGAGCAGTGTGTTAGCTTTTTAGCTTACGTCGCTGACTTGTGTACGCTGCTCTTCAGCGAGCGTACGCTGCTTTTCGTACGCTGCTCTTTAGCGAGCGTACGCTGCTTTTCGTACGCTGCTCTTTAGCGAGCGTACGCTGCTTGTGTACGCTGCTCTTTAGCGAGCATACGCTGCTTTTCGTACGCTGCTCTTTAGCGAGCGTACGCTGCTTTTCGTACGCTGCTCTTTAGCGAGCGTACGCTGCTTTTCGTACGCTGTCCTTTAGCGAGCGTACGCTGCTTTTCGTATGCTGCTCTTTAGCGTACGTACGCTAGCCTTGATACGCTGCCTATTGGCAGCGTGTCTTTTTCGTACGCTAGCTCGAGCGTACGCTAGCTTGAGCGTACGCTGACCTGTAGCTCGAGCGTGCCCTTGTGTACGCTGACCCTTGCGTACGCTTCCTATTGGAAGTGTATGGACCCTTTGGTACGCCAGCTTGAGCGTATGCGTGCCTTGGTACGCTAGCTTAAGCGAGCAAGGCGTACACTGGCTTTGAGCGTACGCTGGCTTGAGCGTACGCTTGCCTATCTTGTCACCCTGGTTCAACCCGAGAGCTTTGTGACCCCCATACGCTGCCTTTTGGGAGCGTATGCTTACCTGAGCGTATGCTTACCTGAGCGTATGGCCTTTGGCAGACTTGATCTTATATTAGCTTGTCAGTTTGTTTTATTTTCCTTATCCTGGATCTTCTATAGCCCTGTATATTGATATTTTATTAGATATTTTACGTCCATTTTATATCCTTACGCCTTTTGACCTGAACTTGATAATTCCCGAATTTACTTGATATGTTTGGAATTGATAACTGAGCCTGATACGATAGTGACCCGGAGTGGTGCACTCCTGACATGAGTAACCTGGCATGACCTGATAGTGGCCCGTCGTGGCGTACTCTTGACTAGTACACTTGACCTGATAACCTGACATGTTATATCTTGACGGCTACCCGACATGACATAACTTGACAAGAATGAACATCCTGGACACCGTGGGTGATTGTGCTTGTATAAATAAACCAGTCCTGTCTTGCATCATGTCTAGGATGGGACTCCTGAGTACCACGGTCAGGAGTACCTATTGAAATGAACTAGGGACTAATAACTAGATTAATACGTTAGTCATGAAGAGATTTTTCCAGCTTCAGGCAATCCCGTTACCTGGGCGCGCCTGGGATCTGTAGCGTGCCGTCGAGTAGGGCACATTTCCAGCACACTGTCATGTGTTGCACCCTTCAAGCTACTTAAGGGTACATGCGTTTCCTGGACGATGTACCCACCTGAATTCAACCCTAATCTTTTGACCTGGGTAACCTGGATGGTCTGCAGGGCCTGTGGCTGTGGAATAATCTCACTGCATCTTGTTAGTAACTAGGACTGTGATAACCCTAGTTAGTTAAAGTATCAAGCCGTAGGTCTTGCTTGGCCGTGAAATGATTGGATGGAGTCTAACAAGTCTAGTCTTGCCCTGATCTTGTTCCAGACTGTTACATGACCAGCATGCTTGTATTTATTTTCTCGATAAATGGTGAGAAACCAAGCTCCGTTCAGACGAAGGGTTACAACCCCGGTCCTTGTTTGGTTTACGGGTTGTAACCTAGCTATCTGAATAGTTCCATGGTTATCTCGTCGTATATCATCCTGGCATGTTTTTCTTATTTCCAATTTTTTTACCAGTTATTTATATTTCCTGTCTTTTATTATATTATTTATATTCCTGTGCTGATTGCTGGTTTTAGTTCTTAAGTGAAGCTCCTTTGTGGCACTTGCTCTTTCTGGGGTCTGACCCAGCTGGTCTTGTGTGGCCAAATTTTGGAGCAGCTCCAGAGGATCTACCGATCTTTCAGCCAGATGGTGGCCACTAGACGGAACCCTGGCAACGAGTGGGTTTATTTTTGGCTCTTCCGCTCTATTGTGAAAATATTCTTTTGAGGCGTTTAGCCGACGAGCACCTGTTTAGCTCGATTGTACTTTTATTTACTGTCTGCCTACGGGCTGTAACATGATTAACAGATCCTAGGGTTGATCATGTATGACTAAACTCTTGCTAGTCCTGACATTTTGTACGACTAGCTTCATGATCAGCTGAATATGTAATATTTGGGACGCCTTATTATTGTATATTTAATGATCATACATCTTGTAACTTTTACTTACTTGCTTGTGATTGAGACACTAGGCTTGTTCATGACCTTAAGAGACTGCTGGCTTGTAGATAAACCCTCATGATCTAGACAGCCGTGACCGTATAGCGAGATGGATTCCATTTCATATACGTAGCTGGCTATGTCTGCCCCCGTTCTCCAGTATTCTGGTTCTGGGGCGTGACAACCGGCCCACCTCCGGCCACCTTGGCTGAGCGCCACCACCGACAGCCCGAAACCCCAACCATCTACATCCCCGACTCGACCCAAACCCTAAACCTAATCACCACCGGTCACCAGCCTCCAGCACAACCACCCGAACCATGAAAACAACCAGCGCCGATCCCACAGCCCGTCACCATGTCGACTTTCGACCACCCCGGCATCCCAGCCACCATCACCCCTAGCTCTTCCCAACACCACAGCCACCACCATCAAAACCATCACGCAAAGAAGAAAGAAAACCAAATCCTAACCCTAAACGCACCTGTCCGCGCGCGCCGCCTGCTCTTCATGCCGGAGCGCCGCGCCGCCCGAGCCCCGATCTCTCTTCCCGACTTCCTCCGTGTGCCGCGAACCCCTCACCGTTGCTCCTCTTCCGACCTCCGTGCCAAGTCGTCGGGGTACGCCGTCTCCGCCATCCTTGGCCGCGATCACCGCCCCTGTTCTCGAAAACCCCCATAGCCTACGACCTCTCTCTCCCCGGAGCAGACTCGTCCGCCTCCATTGCCTAGCTGTGCCGCCACCAAGTGCCGCCTCCGTCGAGTTCCCCATGCACGACTGACGGCCGCTCGTCGCCGACGCCTCAAGTTTCAACGGCAAACGCCGCGTTCGGCGAATGCCGTACCGGCATCGCCTCTCCCGCGCCCCTTCGACTCTTTTCCTCCGCCCTCGGCCGAGCTCAGCCGAGCTCTCTCGCCGCTTCCTTTCCCCTTTCCCTCTCTCACCCCGATCTCACTCACATTTCCCATCTTCTTTTTACTTTCTTATACAAAATCAAGTTGCTGTTGACCCCTGAGAAGAAGACAGCTGAGCTTTTCTTTTTACTATTATTTTTTTTTCTTTCAATTATTATCCTTTCCTTTTACAGCTGCCAAGCATTTAAACTAAAATTTGATGTTTGGCTAGAGTCTCTTGCATAGAACCAAACAGACATTAGGACCACAGCTCCCGAACCAAACAGACACTTACTGCTACTTTTGTGTGTTTTATTTTGGTAAGCTGTCCAATTCACTTTCTCTCTAAACCCATCAGTAGATATTTGTAACAGTTATTATTATTATTATTATTATTATCATCATAGTTATTCATTATCATTATCATTATTATTATTATTATTATTACAATTGTTTTTATTATTATTATTATTATTATTATTATTATTATTATTATTATTATTATACTTATTATTATTATTATTATTGTTATTATTATTTTTATTATTACTATTTTAGGCATAATTTTATAGATATATTTTGCTTCCATATTGGGTTACAAATATCCAAATGTTTACAAAATTTAGTTTCCTAGGAAATAGAGAATGAGTTTTTCTATCTAAATTATTTTCTATTCTATTAGTAAAAGATATAGTTTAAATAGCTATACATATATTTCGATTTTTCAATAGTCAATAAAAGTATAGATTTTATCAAGATATTATTTTTACAAAACATGTTTCTTAGCCTTAAATAAATTTTCTAATATTATTTAGTTTCGCTTAAAATATTTTATCTAAAATATTATTTGACAAAACTTACAGTTTGCCTTAAATCGACTTTTAATTTTTAGATATTTATTTGTAAGCATATTTTGACTATTAAATATTATATTTCAAGTATTATAAATTATTTTTCTAAAATCATATAATTATTATTCTTTTCTTTTGAATCTTCTCATGCCCATAACCAATCCCATTATTTATGTTCTCTCTCAAATTCAAACCTACCTTATGTCCACCCTAACCAATTTGACCATTCTGGACCCAATGGAACTGTCCGTGCCACTATCCGAGGTCCCCTTGTACAACTATTGCAGTAAAGTCACAGTTTATGCCACATTGATCATCGCAGCACACTAGGCGTCCTACCAAGCAAGACACCTTGCCATTTGCTGTTTATTTATTTTAGCTTATATTTCATACATTATTTATTTTATTTATGCAAAATAAACTGTGATACATGGCATAACTGTTAGAACTTACTGTTCATTTATATTTCCTGCTGTGTATTATTTTTCTTACAAATTAAACCTAGATTTAAGGGACCACCTTGTGTGTTGCATTCATTGGCCTTGACACGTTGTTCCACGAAGTTGTGTGTCGCATGTAGAACACGGAAGTACGTGATTGGCTGGCCACCAGTACGTATAAGCCGTGCGATAGGAATAACCGCTAATAGATGTTACATGTTAGTTTGACTTAGCGGTTATAGTGGTTTTGTGTTGTGGATACAACACAGTAGGCATTGGGCGGGGAGGACGATTCCTTAGCGTATGGGCTTCGATGCACTTTTCCTTTTGTAACCCGTGAGCTCCGCCGGAGACGCGGGTCAGATTACCCATGATTACTGACGGCCACTGACGATTCTGCGGAACGTCATGCTCTTACTGATGGGGCCTCTGGTGCCCAAGAGGGGACTACGCCGATCCTATTTAGCCAGGTCCCATGCGTAGGAAGGATTGTTCTTAACTACATTTCACTTAGAATGGTTTGGTACCTTTATCCGTTAGGTACGAGTATTTTTGGTTTGGGTACTTGTATCTGACCGTGGCTTGGAACAATAACTTGTCGCGGATTAGTTCTTCACATCTTGTCCTTGTTTTGTTGTAGGTGTGACTTACTACTTCGATGAGAATGTATTGAACCTTGTTGGGGTCCAGATACCATATTGGATTCATAGCATGGAAAGGTACGTCACCGTGAATTAGTTTACCATCTCCTGTCCTTGTTTGGTTGGAGGGGATGGTACGCTCGATCAGTAGGTGCGTATTGGACCATGTTATAATTCGATTTACTTATTTATTTGAGCAATATTTATTCAGTTTATATGGCATGATATTATGTGTCTTGTTACGTCACTCTGAGGACCTGGTTATCTCTCCAGGTGTGTGCTATTGTCTTTCACAGGTGTTCTAGCTCTAGCCGTGTTCATCGCTATTTCTTCGAGGATGATTGCACTTGGATCGTCTTCGCTTCGCTCGCCAAAATTATTTCTTTTCTCATGTACTTTTCTTTATTTGTTGGTAGTGGATTTGTCTCCGCCCAACATATTGTATCAAGACAAATTCATTCTCATTATATGATATCTTTTATTCATTTATTCTGTGTGGATGAGATTAGTTTCTACTGCATTTTACAGCTTATGTATTTATATGAGACTTCCATATATTGGAGTATACTTCGTATGAATACAGCTGGCATGTCTACGTTCCTAGTCCTACGTATTTTGGGACTGGGGCGTTACAGCTTATATATAAGTTATATAATATTTATATATATTGTTTATATATAAATAGTTTATATATTATTTATATATATAATAGTTTATTTATTAGTTATATAATAGTTTGTTTATTAGTTGTATAATAGTTTAATATATAATGTATAATAGTTAAAGTATATTTGTACATATATTAGTTTATGTAATAATATATATTGGTATATATATAGTTTAGGTATTAATGTATAATTGTATATATTAGTTTATGGATTGATATAATAGTATAAATTATTAGTTTATATATATATTGTATAATAGTGGAAATAATTTGGTATTTATAGTTATTTTATTATTATTATTAAAGGTATTATTTGTAATATTGTTACTAGTATTATTAATGTTATTGATAAATTATTAATTTATTTTTAGGAAATTTTTAGTTAATAGTTATAGTTATTAGTATCCAGTTTGACCTAAAATTTTATATTTGATAAATTAGAGTTTTGGTACAAAATGTTTTCTATATATATTTAAAACATATATCTAAATATATTATGATTTATAAATAAATATCAAAATAGTTTCTAATATTATATAATAATTTTCTAAATAGAATATCTGAAATTAGTTATACTTTTTATAAATCATAAATCGTGTCTATGATAGTCATTTTCTATTCTTGATTTGATTATCGTACCAAATCCGGATTTTAGACTTTTATATACCAAACTTGGCTATTTGGACTATTCTGGACTCATTGGGGCTGCCTGTGTCGTCGTCTGGGACCCTCTATGGAGCTTAGCATGGTACCTACCTCGTGTCGACACGTTCGTGTCGTGCACGTCGACTCCAACCAATCGAGGCGAGTACATTCTCTGATCATTTCATATCCTGCTTAGAATTATTTTCCTGCTTTAAATTACTTTACTTGATACTGTCACGTTGGTCACACGGATTAGTACTATATGGATCCCTTCTTGAGATGTTATCCCTTCAGGGAGCATCGGGTACTACATGTTCTGTGCGTTTCATTTACATGGCGTATCACTATGCTTCATGGTTCATTGATCACTTGTGACATGTACTCTCATGATTATAGAGTTTTCCTTGAATCCTCCCATTTATTGGGCTTCCCAGAATCCCCATTTATGGAACTATCATGTACCACCCTTCGGGGGCCGTTACATGAATCATAACATAACCTGGCTGGATCCTTGTGTATTGATTGGGGGTACGGGGGAGTAGAAGTAGACATGTGAATATTATCCAAGTAGTGTAGCATTAGAATCTTTCCATAGTGTAGCATCAGAATCATCCTATGCCATTTACATGTCTATATTGTACTCTGACTCACTAGCCACTGTTAGTTCTCTATTGTATAGTAGATATTTCTATTACAGTTCTCTCTCTCTGTTTACATACTGTATTTACTTCAGTACCTGTATCTTACTTTACTGCATGATTATATTTTCTAACCTGCTATGAACTGTTGAGATGTATTGTGCTTGCTCCTGTCCTGACTGGACTTGTTGATAAATTTTACAGATAGCCTGGAGGTTGCCTGCTAGCCTTGAGGAGACATAGTAGAGGTCGTATAGTTAGTTTTTCAGTTGTCTCGAGTTGTATTTATTTTATGGATTATTGTATTTGAGATTTGAGATGTTTCTGGGTTGTGTATCTTAGACACTTAGACTTCTATCTGGTGTATCCCTTTGTGGATTTCATGTTTTATCTGTCTTCCATTATGCTCTACCTTAGATGTGATTGAGTTTACATTCTGCTATGTCATCCCCATTCGGGGAGTATAAACTGCTCAGCATTATATTGTTAGATGTGGTGACCTAGGACAGCATTCTACCGCCGATACTGCGGCGTAGGCTGGACGTACCCACGTCTCGTGCCCTTACTCTAGGGTGCGGGTCGTGACAACATCTCAAGAAGGGATCCATATAGTACCAATCCGTGTTAACGTCGTGACAGCATCAAGTAAAGTAATCTAGTACGTAAATGTAAATCCTATCAAGTATGAAACAGTCAGAGAATGTACTCGCCTGATATCCTGAATGTCTGGAAGAAAACTACTGCCTGAGGAGTGGTGTCTGGCTCCTAATCAGAACAGTACAAGTCACAACATGTCCAGGTAATAAAGTATAATACTATGATGCAGTCTACATGATATTAGGTCAATCCTAGACCAAAGTCAACCCTGGTCTACTTTAGTCAACTAAATAATCAAAGTTAGGTCAACTAGGTCAACCTAGACTCAATGAAGTCTAACTAGGCCTAAACAGTCTGCCCTAGCTAGTACACACCATACACTAGTCTATAGGGTATTACACATGTGTGTATTTCATACACACAAATCACTCAAGGGTACCCTAGGCTATGTCATCTAGGTTATAGGCTATAGGCCCTATCCCATAGGCAAATAGCTATACCCTAGGCCATACAAGCCAACACAAGTCATATATCAAGGTACATCACATTCATGCATATTCAACATTATATATATATAAGAGGAAGGAACTAACATGTAAAGCTATGTGTGTGTGTGAACATGGAGGTGTACATAAAAAGAGAAATCAACACTAGGCCATATATCTATGTACCCACAAATATATATATATATCTATATACACATATATGTATTTCCATAGGAATTTTAACTACACACTATATATTCACACATTAGCTATACATGTAATTATACATACACGTAGAGAGAGAACTATGTAAATAGGCAAATGTGTGTGTGTATGTGTGTTAGATTTGTGTGTGAGGCATGTGTGAGACAGGGAAAATGATGGTGTGCATGTGTGTGTGAGTGTACATGGAAACCTGAGTGACAGTGTATAGGAATCAAACAGTGTGCATGAAGTAATAGGTGTGTGTGCATATGTGTTCCTGTGTACAGGGAAGTATAACAGTGTGCAGGTGTCCAGTGTGTCAGTCCCTGCGTACAGGACTCCAGGTCTCAGTCATTGATCATGTTCATAGATATAAAACAGTGTGTGTATACTAAGATGACAGGAATGTATTCCTGTGTGTATGTAGTCATGTGTGTATAGGCTAGTATAGTGTGACAGAAAATTGATTATAGCTCAGGTTTCAAACATTAGTTAAAGCTAAAAGGGAAACTCAGTCATGTACATATAAGAAACCAATTCAGTGCATTCAATCTCAAGTTCAAGTGTCTCAGGAAACCAGTATTCAATTGGGGAATATTCCCATGTTTCACAACAGAGAGGGAAATATTGTGTGTTCATGTGTGCAATTGTGCAATCATTCAGATTTTCGAGTGAACATGAAATGGGGTTCTCAGGATTAGAAATTAACAGTGAAGCTTAGTGTCTCTGTGGTGAGTTCTCAGTAGTGCATTTACATAATGTACTGTGCAGTCCTCTTTAACATTTAACCAGTGAATCATAATGAAAATCTCAGGAATTGGTAATTAAACAGTGTACATAAACTCAAAACAGTGTGGAACTCAGATTTTAGTGAGATGCAAACGATGTGAAACCATGTGTGGTCATGTGCCTCAGTGTTCCTTAAAGCAACATCTCAGGAATTAGAAATCAATCTCAGGAATTCAACATCTCACAGGTTCAACCCCAATCAGTCAGTCAACATCTAATTTCCATATTCAAATCCCATTCAATAATCTCAATACAACTAAATTCCTACACAGCTAACATGCTATTTATTGTACAGTAAATTAAATTATAACAAATACATGATATTAAATCATTAACATGTAATCGAATGGAAAATAGTAGATTAAAATACTGATACACTAGAGTATCAGTCGAATAGGGATTTTCCCATTCCATCATTGAAATAATAATTAATCTGTAGGATTTAGGTTGGTAAATAATATTCAATATGGGCACGTGTCACACACTCAATATTGTGTCCAAAAATAGGACACAAATGTGTCCAAACACACGCACAAACCCAATGCACTGGACTGGGTTCAGTGACTGTGCACCCGTGTCCAGTGCGGGTCAAAATCCTCACTCGACACGAACTAACAGGACACGAGACTTGGGGAGTATCATATCAGACACTGCCCCAAGCTCCGTGTGAAAGGACACGCGCCCACGTCTCCAGAATAGGTCACACGAACCCACTGGTAGCAGGACAGTGCAGTCTACGCACGCACAGGCGTGTCCATGGGTCCGACTCGACACCAAAACGACACAAAACATGCTCAGACACTTAGTAACCCCTAAGCGACACTAAAACCTAATTTTTTATTCAAACACATTCTGAAAACACGATCGAAATGCCCACTGTGGCATTTCGTCGAACACCTACGTATCTATACTGATACGTATCCGATACGGACACGTAAAGGACACAAAACTTTGCAAATCCTATTCCTACAGTGAGAGGACACCTAGGGCTTTGTATCCATGCAAAGAAATCAAAATTTTATAGAGGGAATATGAAGTTACCTATAGGTGTTCTTCCTCAAAGAAAACTTCAAAAATGAGATCTCTTCTAGCTAGCTCAAGGCTCCAAATTGTCTCAAACCTGTCAATATTCTCCACCAACATTAGGGGAACACTAATTAGATAACCATGGAAGAAGTTTGAAAGGAAATGAATTAATCTTGATTAAAATAGGAAGGGATTTAATGAAGAACAAACCTTGGTCTCTAGAAAATGAAGGGATGAATGAAAAAGAGGCACTAACTTTGAGAGGGATTATATAGTGATGGGGGGGGGGGGGGAAGGGAAACCCTAGGCTGGTCACAATTGTTAGGGTTAGTGTTTTGGGGAACAATCTAAGGCTCTCATTCCATCTAATCTTTTCAATGGCCAAAAATCTAGGTTTCCCTTCTAGTCAAGTTGCAACCTATTTTATTCTAACTAATCATGACTTAACCTAACTAACCAATACTAATTAACACTAACCATGGCTAACTAAGACTAGCTATGACTAATCTAGGTTAGGTCCAATCTAGGTTAGGGCTAATCACAATCACATGGCAATCAATTAATTAATATTTAAATCACACCAATCCAATAATTATATTAAATTCCAATTAAATATATATTAAATTCAAATAAAATCAAAATGACAAAAATACCCTCAAACTAGAAATGTGGTAGTGACAAATCTATCCTCCTTAAAAAAAATTTTGTCCTCGAAATTGAAAGGCGAAACTAACTGATGAGAAGGATAGACAATCATACCTCACGGTCCAAAAAGATAAGGGTATCGCTCGCGCATCTCATCCTCCCGCTCCCAGGTAGATTCTCCTGGAGAATGATGCCTCTAAGCGACGCGAACCAAGGGTATCACCTGGTTTCTCAGTACCTTCTCTCGGCGATCCAGAATCTCCACTGGCTGCTCTGGATAACTGAGAGTAGGTCCCACCTTAATCTCCGAGTGATCGAGTACATGGCTAGGGTCAGCCACGTACCGTCTCAACTGTGATACATGGAATACGTTGTGGACACCCACTAGTGCAGGTGGCAAGTCTAGCCTATATGCCACGTCACCGACTCTCCTGCTGATCACGAAAGGTCCGATGAAGCGCGGGCTAAGCTTTCCATCTCCACCAAAACGTATGGTACCACGAGTCGGAGATATCTGCAGAAAAACCATGTCTCCGACCTAAATACAAACAAGGTCTCATGTTACTAAATAATCAAACAGATCAAATAAACAAACAACCTACTTCTAATCCTATCTCTAATCAACTAAGTCAAACATAGTCAATGGTCAACTACCGGTCAACAACTAGTCAATTTGTCAACACCCAAGCACTTGGTCAAAACTGGTCAACTAAGTCAACTTGGACTTTTGGGTCAATGGCTAATCTAGGGTTTAGACCTAAATAGTCTATAGTGTTAAAATATCAAGACCAACTAAATCCTAAGTTCAACATACACATGTATACTCTACATTAAACTAGACTCATAACTTCTAACCCTTAACCATAACACATACTCTAAATACCTCACATAACCCTATATATCTTATATGGAAATTGGTTGGTCAGGAGAATCATCTACGATGGATTATTATTCTAATACCAATGCTAACTACCATCTCTAGGGTACATATACCCGACAAGTCGTCATATCATTACACTATAGAAGAACTACATATGAATAAGTTCTACAAAACTAAAATATCCCTACTCCTAAGTTATTGATGATAGAATACCATTTTATAACAACAGAAGGGTATGATAGAGATGATAGGTTAAAACCTTCTCAAGATAAAATCTGATAATCATATGTATCTGTCCAAAATCATGTTACGCAGAGTCTTCGTCATGCTAGTGAGGAAGGCTACGATAATCACAGAGTCCTTGACTAAGGTACATACCTCTAGAATCATGGTATTTAAAATTTTTGCATTGCCGCATGCTTGACAGCAAAAACCTTAAATTCCCACACCCGAGAAATACGTTCAAAATCTGACTATATGTCCTCACTATGCCAGCTAACACGACCATCGAAGATCCTAGATCCCATAACTGAGGTGACCTAGCCCATATGATTTATTTTGCCAAAAAATTAAATCGACAATGAATACCAAGAATCAGATTTATCAACGAACAAGAATGATAAACAAGATCTGTTGGAACTGAATTTCGAGATGGTTAAAATATGGCAAGGAACGGAATTAAGAAGAACATAACCTACGATAAGCTCTCCCACTGCCTGTGCACTCTCAGCTGCCATAGCGTAGGCTCGCCCCTGCTGGCCTCCTCTAGCCTGATGCCGGGCGAATCTCTGTGGCTGAATCTGAAAGGGTAGTCCCTCCTGCTGGCTCACCAGAGCCCTCGCTCCTGCTCTCTGAGCTATCCGTCTAGGATTCTTGGGACACTCCCTTAACTGGTGATATGGTGCTCCACAAAGTAGGCACTTACCTAACCTCATCTGGTATTTACTCCAATCATGCCCCGGTTTCCTACAGTGAGGGCAACTAGTAACCTGCTGCTATCTGGGGGTCTGCTGTGTCTATAATAGTGGTCCCCTCGGCTGCTCTATCGGAACCCTAGCTCCTTCTCCTGGTGCTGCTCCCTGTGCTATTCTGCCTATGTACTGGGAACACTCCCTCAGCTGGTGGTCCGCTGCTCCACATAGTAGGCACCTGCCCAGCCTCTTCCTGCGCTCACCCCATCCATGCCCCGGCTTCTTACAGTAGGGACAACTAACTGTCTGTTGCCTGGGTGCCTGATACTGTTTGGGCTGCTGCTGTCCCTGCTGATGGCCCTGACCCTGGAACTGCTGCTGAACAGGCCTCTGCTGATACTGATGTTGAATCTGTATGTGAGGCCTCTTAGCTTGACCTCCACTGCTGCTAACTCCATAAATATCATGTCCCCTCTTGAACAACTGTTGCCGCTGAGTTTCCACTATCTGTTGGAAGAAGGAAAACAACTGCGCCACGTCCTCTGATCCTGATGGCGACTGCTGCTGAAGAACGTTCGAGATGACGGGAGAAGACCTCCGGACAGGTGGAGGTATACTCCCAAAAGCTGCAGACGCTTCTATATGAGCAGAAACAGGGGGTACTGTGGTCCCAGCGTCCACAATCGGGCGAGGGGTGGTAGACCTCTCACCAGCGTCTGCTGAGCCAGAGCGATGTGATCGTGTCTCAATCACCATCCTGGAGACAGATCAAACAAGGAATCAATAATGAAATAGAACGATAATTCAAGGGAGGACAGTTATTTCAAGGAAGAAATCTTCAACAGGAACTTAGATGACAGGAATTAAGGCAAGAGGTTTTCCTAATGTGATTGAGTACCTCCAAAAATTTCTTAATCCTACTACAGGCTGCAGTGATACTCTAGTTCGAATACCACTAAATAAACTTGACCTGCATGGGCCACCACTAAAAATGTGTCACAACTCGCACCCACTGTGAAGGTACGAGTACGTAACAACGCCCAGCCTATGTCGCAGTGTCGGCGGTAGAACGTTGTCCTAGATCACATACATCTAACAGTTTATAAGGTACTTGTACAGTTTATACACTCCGAATGGCGGTGACTTAAAGAAGTACAACTCAATCACAGCTAAGGAAAATAGTACTGAACGATAGAATAGATAAACTCAGAATCCACAGATGATAATATAAGACAGAGAGATAGCTGAAAACTAAGATAACATCTCCACAATCCAGAGTACAACTCCAATATATACAATGTATCATAACATGAAGTAAATAGAACTAGCCTAGCTAACTAGCCTAGTCTACAGGGGTAGTATCCTCAGCAAGTAATGGATCCTCCTGAGGGTCCAGCTCAAGTGTGTCGTCTAAGCCTGCTCCGTAATAGGTGGGACACAGCTCCTCGAAGTCATCTGTAATATTTCAACAGGTCCAGTCAGGACTGGAGTGAGCACAGTACATCTCATGCAGTTCATAATATGACAGAATAAATAAATATGCAATAGAGTAAGATACAGGAAACGCTACAGAATATACATAAAGTAAAAGAGAAAGCTGTAATGTAAATAGATACTATAAATAGAGAACTACAGTGAACTAGTGATTTAGAGTACAAGATGAATATGTGAACGACTTGAATTTGCACATGAGTAATCTATGAGTTTGCACATGAGTATACTACTTTGGAATTGTTCACATGACCATTCATACTCCCCCGTACCCCAATCAATACACAAGGATCCAGACAGGTTATGTTATTGCACATGATATCACATGAAGGCCGATAATAGGGTGCACATGATAGTACATAAGGGCTCCGTGAATATGAGAGTACATGAATCACGAGAGTGCACATGAATGGTGAAAGCACCGGAGTACATGATGAAAGTGAAACGCACATGACATACTGTAACCCGATGCTCCCGAGGGGGATAACATCTCATGAAGGGATCCATATAGTACCAATCCGTGTTAACGTCGTGACAGCTTCAAGTAAAGTAATCTAGTACGTAAATGTAAATCCTATCAGATGAAACGGTCAGAGAATGTACTCGCCTGATATCCTGAATGTCTGGAAGAAAACTACTGCCTGAGGAGTGGTGTCTGGCTCCTAATCAAAATAGTACAAGTCACAACATGTCCAGGTAATAAAGTATAATACTATAATGCAGTCTACATGATAGTAGGTCAATTCTAGACTAAAGTCAACCCTGGTCAACTTCAGTCAACTAAACAATCAAAGTTAGGTCAACTAGGTCAACCTAGACTCAATGAAGTCTAACTAGGCCTAAACAGTCTGTCCTAGCTAGTACACACCATACACTAGTCTATAGGATATTACACATGTGTGTATTTCATACACACAAATCACTCACGGGTACCCTAGGCTATGTCATCTAGGTTATAGGCTATCGGCCCTATCCCATAGGCAAATAGCCATACCCTAGGCCAAACAAGCCAACACAAGTCATATATCAAGGTACATCACATTCATGCATATTCAACATTATATATATAAGAGGAAGGAACTAACATGTAAAGCTATGTGTGTGTGTAAACATGGAGGTGTACATGAAAAGAGAAATCAACACTAGGCCATATATCTATGTACCCACAAATATATATATCTATATACACATATATGTATTTCCATAGAAATTTTAACTACACACTATATATTCACACATTAGCTATACATGTAATTATACATACACCTAGAGAGAGAACTATGTAAATAGGCAAATGTGTGTGTGTATGTGTGTTAGATTTGTGTGTGAGGCATGTGTGAGACAGGGAAAATGAGGGTGTGCATGTGTGTGTGAGTGTACATGGAAACCTAGGTGACAGTGTACAGGAATCAAACAGTGTGAAGGAAGCAATAGCTGTGTGTGCATATGTGTTCCTGTGTACAGGGAAGTATAACAGTATGCAGGTGTCTAGTGTGTCAGTCCCTGTGTACAGGACTCCAGGTCTCAGTCATTGATCAGGTTCATAGATATAAAACAGTGTGTGTATACTAAGATGACAGGAATGTATTCCTGTGTGTTTGTAGTCATGTGTGTATAGGCTAGTATAGTGTGACAGGAAATGGATTATAGCTCAGGTTTCAAATATTAGTTAAAGCTAAAAGGGAAACTCAGTCATGTACATATAAAAAACCAATTCAGTGCATTCAATCTCAGGTTCAAGTGTCTCAGGAAACCAGTGTTCAATTGGGAAATATTCCCAGGTTTCACAACAGAGAGGGAAATATTATGTGTTCATGTGTGCATTTGTGCAATCATTCAGATTTTCGAGTGAACATGAAATAGGGTTTTCAGGATTAGAAATTAATAGTGAAGCTTTGTGTCTCTGTGGTGAGTTCTCAGTAGTGCATTTACATAATGTACTGTGCAGTCCTCTTTAACATTTAATCAGTGAATCATAATAAAAATCTCAGGAATTGGTAATTAAACAGTGTACATAAACTCAAAACAGTGTGGAACTCAGATTTCAGTGAGATACAAACAATATGAAACCATGTGTGGTCATGTGTCTCAGTGTTCCTTAAAGCAATTTCTCAGGAATTAGAAATCAATCTCAGAAATTCAACATCTCACAGGTTCAACCCCAATCAGTCAGTCAACATCTAATTTCCATATTCACATCCCATTCAATAATCTTATGTCACGCCCAGAACCAGAATACTGGAGAGCGGGGGAATGACTCAGCCAGCTACGTATTACGGGTAGATGAATACCGTATAATACGATCAATGCTGTCTAACCAGACGAGGGGGTGCATACTACATAAAAGTCTTGCTATGGTCATTACACATCTATTGTCTCAATCATTCAAGCAAGGAAACAGAAATAGAGAACATGTAAGATAAAGTAGTAAGGCGTCCCAAATGCTCAGTCAAAATGTTCTTGAGATCTGGCTTTACAAAATATAGCCAGATGGTATAGCAAGTATACACAATTGTTATCAGCTGCAGTCTGACTTAATTACAATTATGTAAAAGTAAGTACAAGACAATCCGACTAACATGTCGGTGTTAAACGGCTAAGTATAAAGATAAATAACAAAACGAGCGGTGAAGTAAGGAACCCACTCGAGTCCTCCTGCGATCATTCTCTTAGTATTGACCATCTTGGAGGTAGAAGTACGCTGGATCCTCGGGAACCGGCTCTAAATCTGGCCATGCAAAACCAGAGAGGTTAGACCTCTAATAGCAAGTACCACAAGGAAGGACGATATGAAGGACATAAACCAGTAAGTAAAAGAATATAATAATAGATCTCTGCTTGCTACTAGGATTCACATCATATCACGACACTTCGAACCAACCTCCCAACCAAACAAGGACAAAAGTTGGCCCGTCATATCCTGACATTCTGATCATTCCAGTTAGGTAACAGAGTAGTACAGTACACAAACAAATCATCTTGAACGGCCAATCAATTCCTACGGCTTGCTATTATGAGTCCCAAGTTATCCTGGAATTATGCAATAAAGGTTCCTCAGTTCTTACTATGTGCGAGCAAGGCTAGTCTATCCCGTCAATCATGTGCGCCATACATGAATTAGACGAGTCCTAGTAGGACGCCCGTCAATATACAATATACAATAATAATAAAAGCAGATACTGTTTCCTACCCGTGTGGCAGATTTACAGTATCTGTGGGAACTAGCCGGCCCGTCGGGTACTACTCATCCCAAGGGGGCTGCCATGTAAGAACTCGGGAATCCATTCTCTCCATGCAATCATTATTTTATTTAACTTAATAGTCCCTACGTTGAGTGAAATCTCATGCCGTGGATCATAGTCATTCAAATGAGTACTTTCGTACGGGGTACGATATACACAACTCTACAACGATACCAGTACGGTTAGGTTGCAGGTCTTATATAGCGTAATGCAACAATCAAATCTAACCACGGTAATCATGCCTTGACCATAAGATACACATGCTTCTTTTGTAGAAAATAAATAAATAGATAAATAAATAAATAAATAGATTGAAGCCTGCATGTGCATGTATGTCAATATTTCGGGATCAGCCAGTCGATTTGCAATAGTTCATAACATGAACGTGTCTCATTCATTCATTTTAATAAGACGACTAGCCAGTCTCTTAGTTCCAACTAGGAACGCATGATCAATTAGTCAAATAACCATCGTCATTAATGGTGACAAGGCATGAAAGTCATTAATCATCAAATAGGGTCGAGTCTATAACTCTCGAGGTCAAGTTCTAGTCATACTGGGTATCCATGGATCAATCAGGACACAAGGCACATTTTACATAACAATCCATTTTAACAAATTTAATATATTATGATTTATCAAGAAATTCACGCAAAAAGGCGTAAGGATATAATAGAAGAATTATCATGCCATCATTAAATGAATATGTTGAGGAATAAATAAAAACACCCAGGTCAGGAAGTCACGCCAACAAATCTATGCTAAGGCCAAAAGTCACGCAAGAAGTCTATGCTTAAGACCAACAAGTCACGCTAAGTCTAGCTGGGGTGAGCGTGGAAAATGGGCGTGAACAGTGAGCGTGAAAAGTGATACACACTGGCGAGCGTGAGCGTAAAAAGTCACGCAAGCAAGCACAACGTGAGCATGAAGGGAAAATCCACGCACGCACAAGAGAGCGTGACTAAAAATCCACGCACTCATGGAAGTGTGCGTGACTAAAAATACACGCAGACTCATAGATGTGTGCGTGACTAAAAATACACGCACACACAGAGTGAGCGTGACTAAAATACACGCACGCACACACAGTGTGAACGTAACTCAAAAGTCACGCAGACACGCACAGTATGAACGTAACTCAAAAGTTACGCACGCATGTAAAGACATGAGCGTGACTAAAAATATACGTAAACACGTAAAGACGTGTGCGTGACTTGGCTGATGTTTACGCGAGCACGTAAGAACGTGTGCGTGAAACATCTCCCAAACTCCAAGTCCCATGGAGCCTTCGCTCCAGTGCCAAAATACACGCTAAGGTGGTGGACCAAAACCCATGAACAGCCGAAATACACAAACTTAGATCTAGGGAAATTAAGCCACAGAAACCAAAAATGCTAAGATCTAAACTCTCTCAGGATCATGAGAGGAAGAGAAATGAACCATAAAAATGGGTGATTGAGAAGCAAGTTTGCACTTGCCTTCTCCTGCTACTGGTAGGTGGTGGGGAGTAATGAGAGGAGGAAGAAGAAGTAATGGTGAGAATGAAGTAATGAGGAGAGAGAAAGAGATAAAAGCTTTAAATAGGAAGGGTGGTGGTAGGTGGGGTGTTGGGCCGGGTTTAAGGGGATCCAGCAAACCGAAACCCAATAACACTAAAGCAGCAAATAAAATTGTAGAAATAAAATTAACATAAAAATTTAAAGAGCAGATAATTAATTAACATGAACTAGAGGAATTTAAATACAGGATACTACATGATAAATACTAAATAAATACTCATGAGTTGTATATGTATAAAAATATATATTTCGAGAACGGGGAGTGACATCTCTACCCACCTTAGAAAATTCCGTCCTCGGAATTTCAAATCCAAGCAGGATAGAAACATCGGGGCTAAACTAATACAAACAATTCTAGTGATCAAGCAATTCTAGTGAACAAGCAATTGTTTTTACCATATCAAAAGCAAGTACTATATATGTAAATCCATCAATCTACGATATCAAGTAGCTCTACCCATAAAGTGATAAGCATGAGAAATCAAGACAATCAAGGTATACAGGAAGAGATATACCTTGTGAGTCAAACAGATGTGGATACCATGATCGGATATCATCCTCACGTTCCCACGTTGACTCTTCCAAGGAGTGATGACCCCAAGCAACACGGACAAGACTAATTGTTCGGTTCTTGAGTATCTTCTCTCTTCGGTCCAAAATGGACACAGGCTGTTCCTCGTAAGACAGGTTGGTACCAACAACCAGCTCAGAATGATCGAGGACATGGCTTGGGTCCGATACATACCTACGTAATTGAGATACATGAAACACGCCATGCACCTCTCGTAACGAAGGTGGAAGGGATAAACGATAAGCAACATCGCCTATCCGATCAAGGATGACAAATGGGCCTACGTACCGCGGACTCAATTTCCCGCGAACGCCAAATCCGATGACCCCACGAGTAGGTGAGATCCGCAAGAATACGTGGTCCCCAACAGAGAATTCTAACGGCCTACGATGTTGGTCCGCCCAATGACGATGCCGGTCCTGCACAACTCGAAGTCGCACTCTAATTCCCTTAACCACTTCAACCGTCTGAACAATCATTTCTGGGCCTAACATCTTCCTTTCTCCGATATCATCCCATGCAAGCGGTGACCTGCACTTCTTACCATATAGTGCTTCAAATGGCGCCATCTGGATACTGGCTTGATAACTATTGTTGTATGAGAACTCGACCAAGTGCAGGTGACTCTCCCAAGACCCTCCAAAATCTAGAGTGCAAGCTCGCAACATGTCTTCTAAAGTCTGAATCGTCCTTTCTGATTGCCCATCCGTCTGCGGATGGTAAGTCGTGCTAAATCTTAACTTGGTACCCAGACTATGATGTAAGCTCTTCTAGAAGTGTGATGTAAAGCGGGTATCTCGATCCGACACAATACTGACAGGGACTCCATGCTGCCTGACTATCTGTTGCATATACAACTTTGCCAACTTTTCTGTAGATTGTCCTACTCTGAAAGGAAGAAAGTGTGCTACCTTCGTAAGCCGGTCTACTATCACCCAAATAGCATCCTTACCACTTGGTGATCTCGATAAACCGGTCACAAAGTCCATTGTAATATGCTCCCATTTCCATTCCGGAATAGGAAGCGGATGCAATAACCCAGCTGGCCTCTGCTGTTCTGCCTTCACCTGCTGACATACCAAGCAACGGGAAACAAATCTAGCTATCTCTCTCTTCATCTCGTTCCACCAGAAATGTTGTTGATATCTTGGTACATCTTGGTCCCTCCAGGATGAATAGAATACTGAGAACTGTGAGCTTCTGCCATAACCTCCTGTCTGATATCTCCACTAGGCACACATAGACGCGATCCAAACCTAAGTGTACCATCTTCATGAATCTTCATCTCCTTCCTGAGTCCTGACTCACATTCTGCCCTAAGCTTCTGAATCCTTGGGTCCTGTGCCTGAGCTGCCTTGATCCTGTCTACCAAGTCGGATTGAACTTATTGACTCGCCAGAACTCCTACATCACTAGGAAGTATAACCTCGATACCCATCTCCTGAAGGTCTTCTAAGATATGCTTCTACGTTGTCAACATAAATGCGCTGCCTTTCCTGCTGAGAGCATCTGCTACCACATTAGCCTTGCCTGGATGATACTGAAGCTCCACGTCATAATCCTTAATCAACTCCAACCACCTTCTCTGCCTCATGTTTAGTTCCTTCTCAGTAAAGATGTACTTCAGACTTTTATGATCTGTGTACATCTCCACTCGGTCACCATATAAGTAATGCCTCCAAAGCTTCAGAGCAAACACTACTGCCGCCAACTCTAAATCATGAGTTGGGTAATTCTTCTCGTGGTCCCGAAGCTGCCTAGATGCATACGTTATCACCTTCCCATGTTGCATAAGGACACATCCAAGTCCTTTACCTGACACATCATAATATACTGTAAAACCTCCGAGTCCAACTGGTAATGTAAGAATAGGTGCTGATATCAACTTCTGCTTTAAAGTCTCGAATGATGCCTGACATTCTGCCGACCAAACGAATGGCACATCCTTCCGGGTCAAGCGGGTCATGGGTGCTGAAAGCCTTGTAAAGTCTGACACAAACCTTCTGTAATATCCTGCTAATCCCAAGAAACTTCGTACATCTGCTATGGTCTTGGGTACTGGCCAACTTTCTACTGCTTCTATCTTCTTTGGATCTACTGCTACTCCAGCTCCTGATATGATATGACACAAAAATGAAATATGATTCGTCCAGAACTCACACTTGCTGAGCTTGGCATACAACTGGTTCCCTCTCAGAACCTGCAACACTTTCCTGAGGTGGTCTTCATGCTCCTCTTCACTAGCAGAGTATACGAGAATGTCGTCAAGAAATACAACGACAAACTGGTCTAAATATGGCATAAAGATGTGGTTCATCAAATCCATGAATATTGCTGGAGCATTGGTCAAACCAAACGGCATTACTAAGAACTCATAATGCCCATACTTCGACCTGAATGCTGTCTTGGGAATATCTTCCTTCCGAACCCTCACCTGATGGTACCCTGAACGAAGATCTATCTTGGAGAAAACTCTAGCCTTGCTCAACTGGTCAAATAAGTCGTCGATCCCGGGTAATGGGTACTTGTTCTTCACTGTTGTCGCGTTAAGCTTCCTGTAGTCAATGCATAATCTGGACGACCCATCCTTCTTTCCCACAAGTACCACTGGTGCTGCCACGGTGATACGCTAGCTTGGATGAACTTCTTCTCCTTCAATTCCTCTATGTGCTGATATACCTTGGCCTGCTCTGAATCTGCTATTCTGTAAACTCAATCTGATATCGGTTTAGTTCCTGGTGCCAATTCTATACTGAACTCAATATCTTTAACCGGTGGTAGACTTGGAAGTTCTTCTGGAAATACGTCAAGAAATTCTTCAACTACCTTCGGAATCTGAACTTCTTCTATTGCCGCCACTACTCCCTGCTCTTGCTGAGTTACCTCTGATCTGACTAAGGTAAACCTCTTCATGCCTGGAATATCAAAAGATACACTCCCTCTACGACAATCTATTGTCGCATGACTGTCTTTCAGCCAGTCCATGCCTAAGATAACGTCGAAATTTCCAACAGGAAATTCTATCAACCGGGCAGGTAAAGAATGCCCGCAAACTACAATGCTACACACTAAAATAACTCTACTAACTCCTACGAGCCCATTACTAGTGAGTATATTCAACCTCCCTGGCAATGCCTCGAACTCCATTCCTAGTCGTGTCGTAAATCGTGCAGATATAAATGAATGGGATGCTCCCGAATCAAACAATGCTACTGCAAGATATGAGGCGACGAGAATGTTATCTGCCACAACATCTACTGATGCCAATGCCTCCTCCAAGGACAAAGTGAATGCTTGCCCTCGACCTCCTTGCTGATTTCCATGCTGCGGCCTAGCCTGGTGCTGCTGCTGGCCCCTGCCTTGATGATGCTGGGGTGGTCTATGCTGGTGTTGCTGTATCGGCGGTCCCTGCTGCCGAAACATCTGAGCCTGCTGCACTAACGGACGCTGTGCCAACGGCCTTACTGCCACTGCTGGTCCTCGATACTGGCCTGCCCCTGGTGCTGGCAGAGCAGAAAACTGCTACCCTGGTCCTCCTGACCTCGAATTTATGGGACATGTGGTAACCCGATGGTCTGGATTTCTACATATCAGACATAGTCCATTCAATGTCAGACACACATCTCTAGTGTGTCCCATCTTTCCACAATAAGTGCAGCCCGTCGGGGATTGCTGGTTCTTCCTCTGTTGTTGTTGCTGCTGCTGCCTCGGTGGTGCTGACCCTCGTATCGCCACATCGTGGATACGAATGCCAGCGGATGGTGCTGTTGTTCGGGGCGCTGCTCCCCCTCCTCCTTCAATCTGACTGTGGGATCTCTTCTGACCCCCAGTCCTTGTCGCAAGCCTTTGAATGGTGAGCTCATGCCTTCGAGTCGCTGTCAATATCTCATCAAAAGTCTGGTAATTGTGCCCCTCTATCAATTGTAAGAGTTCGAGATGAAACCCTTGCTGAAACCTCATAGCCCTCTGGCTCTCTGTTGCTACCATCTCTGGGGCAAATCTACTCAATCTGCAGAACTCCACTGCATAAGCATCTACAGTCTTGCCGGCCTGCCTGAGGTTGATAAATTTCTGTTGTAGCTCAAACTGCGCCACAACTCCATAGTACTTGGTCTTGAATCTTGCCGTAAAATTGTCCCAAGCCACAGGACGTCTAATGCCCACTTCCTCTGATTCCCACCAATCACGTGTGAGATCCTGAAGTAACAACTTCACTAGATCTACACGTTCTTCTATCGGTACCTTAGCCGCTGTCAGAACAGCCTCCATATCCTTGAGCCATGTATCTGCTGAGATGGCATCCTCCGTGCCCTCGAAATGGCGGGGGTTGTACTTGCAAAACCTGGCTGATGCTCCTGAATCTGGCCTCATTCCTCTTTCCAAGGCCGTCTGCAATCCTTGGTTGAGCAACACATTCTGCTCTTGTAGCTGAGTGTGCATACGCTGCTGGGCCAACATCTGATGTTGCTAAGCAGCCATCATTTCTCTTATGATCTCCAGAAGGGCTGGTGTGTCCACTTCCACAGGGGTAGGTGGAACTATGGGTGGGTTTGGAATATCCGAATACTGCGGTCCAACCGCTGGTTCTACTATCACTTCTTCCTGGATAGTCTCCTGAGGTGAGACTGGCCCTTGCTGCTGACCAACCTGGTCAGGTTGTCCTTGTTGCCTTTGTTGTTGCTACCCAGCTCTGACCGTTGCGGACGAAGTGCCCCTAAGAAAAGGGACAAGAGAACAATCAAACGACCGGACATGAAGGATCAATGAAGTCAAAGGATACCGGAATGTCAAGCAAGAGTTGAAAATAACGAATCAGGAGATCAAGGGGAAACATGTGTGATTGAGACATCCTATAAATCAAAACACCCCACAAGTCTGAAATCAGACCTACATGGGCCACCACTAAAACCTTGTCACGCCCCAGAACCAGAATACTGGAGAGCGGAGGAATGACTCAGCCAGCTACGTATTACGGGTAGATGAATACCGTATAATACGATCAATGCTGTCTAACCAGACGAGGGGGTGCATACTACATAAAAGTCTTGCTATGGTCATTACACATCTATTGTCTCAATCATTCAAGCAAGGAAACAGAAATAGAGAATATGTAAGATAAAGCAGTAAGGCGTCCCAAACGCTCAGTCAAAATGTTCTTGAGATCTGGCTTTACAAAATATAGCCAGATGGTATAGCAAGTATACACAATTGTTATCAGCTGCAGTCTGACTTAATTACAATTATGTAAAAGTAAGTACAAGACAATCCGACTAACATGTCGGTGCCAAACGGCTAAGTATAAAGATAAATAACAAAACGAGCGGTGAAGTAAGGAACCCACTCGAGTCCCCCTGCGATCATTCTCCTAGTATTGACCATCTTAGAGGTAGAAGTACGCTGGATCCTCGGGAACGGGCTCTAAATCTGGCCATGCAAAACCAGAGAGGTTAGACCTCTAATAGCAAGTACCACAAGGAAGGACGATATGAAGGACATAAACCAGTAAGTAAAAGAATATAATAATAGATCTCTGCTTGCTACTAGGATTCACACCATATCACGACACTTCGAACCAACCTCCCAACCAAACAAGGACAGAAGTTGGCCCGTCATGTCCTGACATTCTGATCATCCCAGTTAGGTAACAGAGTAGTACAGTACACAAACAAATTATCTTGAACGGCCAATCAATTCCTACGGCTTGCTATTATGAGTCCAAAGTTATCCTGGAATTATGCAATAAAGGTTCCTCAGTTCTTACTATGTGCGAGCAAGGCTAGTCTATCCAGTCAATCATGTACGCCATGCATGAATTAGACGAGTCCTAGCAGGACGCCCGTCAATATACAATATATAATAATAATAAAAGCAGATACTGTTCCCTACCCGTGTGGCAGATTTACAGTATCTGTGGGAACTAGCCGGCCCGTCGGGTACTACTCGTCCCAAGGAGGCTGCCATGTAAGAACTCGGGAATCTATTCTCTCCATACAATCATTATTTTATTTAACTTAATAGTCCCTACGTTGAGTGAAATCCCATGCCGTGGATCATGGTCATTCAAATGAGTACTTTCGTATGGGGTACGATATGCACAACTCTACAACGATACCAGTGCGGTTAGGTTGCTGGTCTTACATAGCGTAATGCAACAATCAAATCTAACCACGGTAATCATGCCTTGACCATAAGATACACATGCTTCTTTTGTAGAAAATAAATAAATAGATAAATAAATAAATAAATAGATTGAAGCCTGCATGTGCATGTATGTCAATATTTCGGGATCAGCCAGTCGATTTGCAATAGTTCATAACATGAACGTGTCTCATTCATTCATTTTAATAAGACGACTAGCCAGTCTCTTAGTTCCAACTAGGAACGCATGATCTATTAGTCAAATAACCATCGTCATTAATGGTGACAAGGCATGAAAGTCATTTATCATCAAATAGGGTCGAGTCTATAACTCTCGAGGTCAAGTTCTAGTCATACTGGGTATCCATGGATCAATCAGGACACAAGGCGCATTTTACATAACAATCCATTTTAACAAATTTAACATATCATGATTTATCAAGAAATTTACGCAAAAAGGCGTAAGGATATAATAGAAGAATTATCATGCCATCATTAAATGAATATGTTGAGGAATAAATAAAAACACCCAGGTCAGGAAGTCACGCTAACAAATCTATGCTAAGGCCAAAAGTCACGCAAGAAGTCTATGCTTAAGACCAACAAGTCACGCTAAGTCTAGCTGGGGTGAGCGTGGAAAATAGGCGTGAACAGTGAGCGTGAAAAGTGATACACGCTGGCGAGCGTGAGCGTAAAAAGTCACGCAAGCAAGCACAGCGTGAGCATGAAGGGAAAATCCATGCACGCACAAGAGAGCGTGACTAAAAATCCACGCACTCATGGAAGTGTGCGTGACTAAAAATACACGCAGACTCGTGGATGTGTGCGTGACTAAAAATACACGCACGCACAGAGTGAGCGTGACTAAAATACACGCACGTACACACAGTGTGAACGTAACTCAAAAGTCACGCAGACACGCACAGTATGAACGTAACTCAAAAGTTACGCACGCATGTAAAGACATGAGCGTGACTAAAAATACACGCAAACACGTAAAGACGTGTGCGTGACTGGGCTGATGTTTACGCGAGCACGTAAGAACGTGTGCGTGAAACATCTCCCAAACTCCAAGTCCCATGGAGCCTTCGCTCCAGTGCCAAAATACACGCTAAGGTGGTGGACCAAAACCCATGAACAGCCGAAATACACAAACTTAGATCTAGGGAAATTAAGCCACAGAAACCAAAAATGCCAAGATCTAAACTCTCTCAGGATTATGAGAGGAAGAGAAATAAACCATACAAATGGGTGATTGAGAAGCAAGTTTGCACTTGCCTTCTCCTGCTGCTGGTAGGTGGTGGGGAGTAATGAGAGGAAGAAGAAGAAGTAATGGTGAGAATGAAGTAATGAGGAGAGAGAAAGAGATAGAAGCTTTAAATAGGAAGGGTGGTGGTAGGTGGGGTGTTGGGCCGGGTTTAAGAGGATCCAGCAAACCGAAACCCAATAACACTAAAGTAGCAAATAAAATTACAGAAATAAAATTAACATGAAAATTTAAAGAGCAGATAATTAATTAACATGAACTAGAGGAATTTAAATACAGGATACTACATGATAAATACTAAATAAATACTCATAAGTTGTATATGTATAAAAATATGTATTCCGGGAACGGGGAGTGACATCTCAATACAACTAAATTCCCACACAGCTAACATGCTATTTAATGTACAGTAAATTAAATCATAACAAATACATGATATTAAATCATTAACATGTAATCGAATGGAAAACAATGGATTAAAACACTGATACACTAGAGTATCAGTCGAATAGGGATTTTCCCATTCCATTATTGAAATAATAATTAATCAGTAGGATTTAGGTTGGTAAATAATATTCAATATGGGCATGTATCACACACTCAATATTGTGTCCAAAAATAGGACACAAATGTTTCCAAACACACGCACAAACCCAATGTACTGGACTGGGTTCAGTGACTGTGCACCCGTGTCCAGTGCGGGTCAAAATCCTTACTTGACACGAACTAACAGGACACAAGACTTGGGGAGTGTCGTGTCAGACACTGTCCCAAGCTTCGTGTCAAAGGATACGTGCCCATGTGTCCAGAATAGGTCAAACGAACCTACTGGTAGCAGGATAGTGCAGTCCACGCACGCACAGGCGTGTTCATGGGTCCGACTCGACACCAAAATGACACAAAACATGCTCAGACATTTAGAAACCCCTAAGCGACACCAAAACCTAATTTCCTATTCAAACATATTCTGAAAATACGATCAAAATGCCTATTGTGGCATTTCGTCGAACACCTACGTATCTATACTGATACGTGTCCGATACGGACACGTAAAGTACACAAAACTTTGTAAATCCTATTCCTACAGTGAGAGGACACCTAGGGCTTTGTATCCATGCAAAGAAATCAAAATTTGATGGAGGGAATAGGAAGTTACCTATAGGTGTTCTTCCGCAAAGAAAACTTGAAAAATGAGATCTCTTCTAGCTAGCTCAAGGCTCCAAATTGTCTCAAACCTGTCAATAGTCTCCACCAACAGTAGGGGAACACTAATTAGGTCACCATGGAAGAAGTTTGAAAGGAAATGGATTAATATTGATTAAAATAGGAAGGGATTTAATGAAGAACAAACCTTGGTCTCTAGAAAATGAAGGGATGAATGAAAAAGAGGCACTAACTTTGAGAGGGATTATATAGTGATGGGAGGGGGGAACCCTAGGCCGGCCACAATTGTTAGGGTTAGGGTTTTGGTGAACAATCTAAGGCTCCCATTCCATCTAATCTATTCAATGGCCTAAAATCTAGGTTTCCCTTCTAGTCAAGTTGCAACCTATTTTATTCTAACTAATCATGACTTAACCTAACTAACCAATACTAATTAACACTAACCATGGCTAACTAAGACTAGCTATGACTAATCTAGGTTAGGTCCAATCTAGGTTAGGGCCAATCACAATCACATGGCAATCAATTAATTAATATTTAAATCACACCAATCCAATAATTATAGTAAATTCCAATTAAATATATATTAAATTCAAATAAAATCAAAATAACAAAAATATAATCAAACTAAAAATGTGGTAGTGACAGTTGTAAATGTTTTATTCTTAACACTAAAGATAATCTGGATAAATTTGATGAAAAGGTCGACGAGGATAACTTTTTAGGTTATGTGGCCAAAAGAAAAGGATACCAAGTCTTCAACAAAAAATTAATGATCATCGAAGAATCAATGAACATCATCTTTGACGAATTAAACTAACAGTTTAACGATAATGATGATGAAGACATCAGTCTCATGGAGCGGTTTATCATACCGGTAATGACTATGATTGGGATCGTGGTTCTGGTGCTACTCCACATCCGTCTCATAGAGCAGGTACTTCTGGTGCTGGGCCTTCTGGACATGGTGATGTTGCTGCTCATGCTGATGGTGATTAAGACTAGATGATGATTTGATTTAGACGCTACAGTTTTTTTGTTTAGATGTTATCTTATTATTAGACTCTACTTATGTCTATATTTTCTTTAAAATGTTCCTATATTCCAAGATAGTACTTTTGATGCGCTTCTATGTATGACTTTTGGATGCTGAGTTTGTTGTTCTAAACTCCTTTCGATTTTATGCATTTTTCTTTTAGTACTTATTTATATTGCTTGTCTCTTTTGGTATGCACTTATGCTTAGCATTATCTTTAACTACTGCTTCAAATCATAAACTGCGAGACTCGTCTCACTGTATCAGTATTTATATACGGTTACGTATTTTTGTACTGTATTTTGTATTATCTTGATTTTCGGAACGCTTTAAAAAAAATTCACCTTATAGATTTTTTTTCTTGACCGGCATACCGCCAGTATACCAGTGTATATCGACGGCATACCTGTCACTTCTTTTTTCCATTATACATATTTTCAGTGTACGTATACGAATTTTTGACATTTGTCAGGTGACCCCTATTTTGACTTATCTTTCTTAGCCTTGCCTTGGTTTAATCTTGTACTTGGTTTATTTTGTTTTGGTTCAACTTGGCATTAGTTGGTTTGGGTTGGGTTGAGATGAGAAGGGTTTTGTATAAAAACCAACTTCTCTCTCTCTCTCTCTCCTCTATTCATTTCAATTACTCCTTCTTCTCTATTTGCTCCTCCTCCAAAACATAGGCAAGTACATCTTGCCAAATTTTGAACAATGATATTTTTGTTTGTTCTATTCTCTTTCTTTCATGATTCTAAGCCTCTTTAGAACTTAGAATTTTTGGTTTTGATGGTTACATTTTTGTAGATCTAACTTTTAAGATTTTTCTAATTTTTTTTGGTTTTGATCTCTTAAAATTTCAAAATCTAATGGTTCCATGTTGTGGAAAGTTTTATTCTACCCTATTTTGGCTTTTGAACCGCTGGATTTCGACTTCATATGAGTAAGTTATGCTATTTTCGTGTTCATGGGTTCCCCACACCTTTTGGTGCTGTCGGTACGATAAATAGTGCCGCGCGCAGCATTTTCGCTGCCGTGCGTCGTGCTTGCGCACAACTTGTGCCGTGGGCACTTTTTTCCTCGCGTGCAGCGCAAATTGCGCGCCATGCGCCCGTGCATTTTTTTGCCGCAAAATGTGCGCCGTGCTTGTGCGCAACATGCGTAGTGGACACTTTTGCCTTCGCACGTAGCACAACTTATGCGCCGCACGGCCGCACATTTTTCTGCCGTGCAACATGAGCTGTGCTTGCACGCAACGTGCGCCGTGGGCACTTTTGCCCTTGCGCGTAATGCACCTTGCGCGTCGCGTGCCCGTGCATTTTTCTGTCGCGCGCCCACGTGCCGTGCTTGCGTGCAACATGCACCGTGGGCACTTTTGCCCTCGGGCGCAGCGCAACTTGCACGCCGCGCACCGTGCATGATTTTTGCTGCACAACGTGTGCCGTGCTTGCGCGCAACGTGACTCGAAATGACTATTTTTGCCCATTTGGGCTATTTTGTTGCTAAAATCTTGAAAAACTCAAAACTTGAAAGTGGTAGATCTTTGTCTTGGCTTCAAGAATCTTCTTGTTTCACTTTAATTGTAGTTCATATGCGATTGATAATTTCAATCATAGTTTTGATCTTGTTGGCATGTTTTCTGTACTTAACGTTTTTGAGGTTTTCTTCGACTGTGATAAATTTCTTTACATGATTTGATGATCTAGTACAGTTCGAGAATAATTGTACATCCTTATACACCTAGCACTAGCACAGATTCAATAATTTTTTTATACCAAGTAGTTAACTTTTATCTATTCCTTCACACATGTTATGATGCGCCTTTTATCAAGATCTTTCTTACATAGCATCCTTAAGCCTACGATTTGCTTATCTAGATAGTAGCCTATTATGGCGCACTTATGCTGCACGTACCTTCTTTGCTTTACATGATAGTGGTCCGTTGTGGTGCACTCATGCTACACGTCCCTTTTTACTTATCTAGATAGTGATCCGTCGTGGTGCACTCTTGAACATGTCTTTCTTTGCTTACATGATAGTGGTCCATAGAGGCGCACTCTTGACAAGTATTCTTTACATGGCAAGTAAACCTTAACATGATAATTCTTGATAGTGGCCCGTCGAGACGCACTCTTGACAAACAACCTTGACATAAAATTTTTTGATAGTGGCCCATTGTGGCGCACTATTGACATGATAAGTAAATCTAAACATGACATGTGTAATCGAGATGCTATTGCGACGGCTATTTCCCCTCGCTAATGTAACTCTTTTGGAACACCGTGGTTGAATTTATTGTGTATGCGTGAACAAGCTACATGTCTCGTCCGTATCATGTCTAGGACATGAATTTCTGGTTACCACGGTCAGGGATTCATACTGAATCTGACTAGGTTAATGACTAGATTGATCAAGTAGTTCATATAGAGAGATTTCGCAGTTACAGACGATCCCGTTATCTGGGCGCCTCAAGTGGACTTGTAAACTGCCAACGAGTAGGACGCATTTCCAGCACACTGTCAGGTGTTGCACCAATCAAGCTACTTAATAACTCTCTTAGGGTACATTTGTCTCTTGGGCGATGTACCCACTATTATATGTACCTTGGATACATTTGTCTCCTGGATGATGTATCTATTATAAATTTATGTAACTTGCGTCTAGATAACCTAGATGGTCTGCAGGGTTTGTGACTGCTGGAATATCTAACCTGGATGTATAAAGCCGTACTCATTGCTTGGCCGTGATTGATGGAGGGAGTCCAGTTCAGTCTAGTTTTATCTAGGTAGTGTTTGGATTTGTTTATTTCAGTACTTTTTTGTTTATGCTTTACTTTTGTTGATAAATGATCGGAGGCTAAGTTCTGTTCAGGAGAAGGGTTACAACCCCGGTCCTTATTTGGTTTACGGGTTGTAATTTGGGTTTCGGAATAGTTCCTAAGTCATCTTATCATTTATCGTTCTTTATAGTTCTTACATACTCACATGTCCTAGTTTTGTAACATGCTCACATGTTCCAGTTATCGTACATGTTCACATGTACCATTTCTCTTACATGGTTTAGTTATGTCACAAGTTCTCTGTTAATTCACAAGTCGACAGTTTACATTATATCACACATGATTTACTTTATGCTCCAAGTTGCCTTGCTTATTGCCTTTTCTATTCTCGAGATAAGTGCATTGGTAGTGCACGAGTCTTTAGCCGCATTCACTTATTTATGTCTCTATCTGTTGCTACGTTAGTTATTACTGGTTTTATTTCATAAGTTTGGCTTCCTTTGTGGTACTTGCTATTGGGGTTCTGATCCCACTAGTTTTGTTTGGCCAGATATGATAGAGGAGTCCGAAGGATCTTCCGTACCATCTACTCGACGGTGACTACCCGGAGCACCAGAGTACCTGAGTTGGTTTATTATCATTCTTCCACTAACTATGTACATTATTATTTTGTAGCGTTCAGCCTCCGAGCTCGTGTTTAGCTCGTGTTTTAGTTCTTGACATTTAGCCTACGGGCCAAAACATGATGTACGTATTCTAGACTATAGCTAGAGCTTATCATGTATGACTATTACTCTTGCTAGTTCTCTATTTTGTACTACTAGCTTCATGATCATCCATGTATATATGGTTTGGGATGCTTTACTATTGTATGTCTGATGATCATACTTTTTGTACTTTGTATAATTGCATGTGATAGAGATACCTAGAATTGCTTGACCTAGGATCGACTGTTGGCTTGTAGAAGTAACCCCCATGTCTTGACAGCTTATACGTGATTTCAGAGTACTGGCATAATTTGGTATTACATAGATGGCCTTGTCCGTCCCCACTTGCCAGTATTCTGGTTCTGGGGCGTGACATAAACTGCCTGTGAAATTTATGTTATTTTTCTATATATTATCTCTGTTTTTCTTCATTGTTTGTATCTTAAGCATAAATTGTGAGAGAGCTTATCACTTTGCAATTATTTTGCTAAGTGACAACGGGAGAGAAAAGGATCTAACATCTTTTTCAGGATAATATCTGCCAAGAGAAAATAGTACAGTACGGTATAGGACTACTTGGACGAACTACGACATCTTATGCCTGCTACCGTTCAAGACTTGGAGCTGTATTTATCGTCGTGTCTGTATTTCAATTATCAATGTACTTTTGTATTTTATTGAGTCTAAGAATACAATGTAAATCGCATCATATTGATAAATAGGCTACCTAAGAAACATTTTTTAAAATACCCTTTTATTTTGAAACAAGCCCACTCACAAAAGCCCAAACTACTTTATAACTGCTTGAAAATTTCGAAAGCCCAAAAACTGAGTTACAAAACCCAAAAATCAGTCCATTCTGGGCCAGCAGAAACCTGGGCGAATTTGCCCCCAATTCGGTCCGAGTTTGGCCCTCCTAAACGTTTGATTTTAAACCCATTCTTTTCGTAGTTACGGATGCAGCGATTCTATGCCGAGATTCTCTCATAGAATTCTATCTGAATTCTATCCGAATTCTTCCTTTGAAAATCCTATAAGTAGAGAAGAAATTCTAGCATTTCAACCCACTCATTCACTTTCATATCTCTTCTCTCTAAGCTTACTACAATCTTCCAAAACTCCACTAAGCTTTCAATTTTAAATCCCAAGCCAGTTACAATCCTCTAGTCGATTTGTCAGTGCGGTACGGTCTAGAAGTTTAGAGCGATTGTAATCAAAAGACTTGATAGAAGTGAGACACTCCATAATTGAAGTTGGTCGAGTATTTTGGATCAAAGCTCGCGTTTGTAGAAGTTGCAAGGACTTCAGATGAAAATTTGTGATTTTTCCATAGTGGATTTCAACTGTGAGCTAGACTTCTCTCGATTAGATTAGTCCTCAAAAGAGGGATACCAGTATACATCGCTGTCTTTGAGTTTGCTCTTTGCACTTTACTTTTACTTACTCATAACTGTCATATATTTCTGTGATCTTGCTGCTAACATTTTTTTAGTTGCTAATATTCGCTGCCTACTCTATTCACCCCCCCCCCTCTAGAGTATATCGCTTTATATTTCGTTCCTACAAGATAGATTGTTTAAAAATTAGTAATTAGTTAATGATAAATTTAATGGAAAAAATGACTTAGGTTGCTGAAGAAAAGAAAAAAGTAAAAAAAATGTTACATTGCACAATAATTAACATGCATATACATATGAGGCAAATAATAAATTGATACATTGCAAAATGATTTACATGCTTATATATGTTTAGTAGTCAAGTAATCTTTTTTTTTTTGTTTTCTAACAATTATTTTTTTCTTGAGTTTGACTCAAATAATAAGAAGGATGTAACACGTGTACTTAACTAACATTGAATGTGTACTTATTCTCTATTTAGTTTCGTGAAAAAAAAATCAAGGAACGAGATACATCTCTTGAAAGATTTTTAAGAGATGCATTTCTTCACTAGAGCAAAGCAAACTTCATTCAAATTTTGTGAAAGATTACAACTTTTAACAAAGTCCCGTCATAAAAAGAAGACAAATAAAGCCAACAAAAACAACATTCCATCAAGCCAAATTTTGATTTTGATATAATTGTTTTAACAACAACAACAACAACATTCCAACAACAACAACAACAACTTTTAACAAAGTCCCGTCATAAAAAGAAGAAAAATTAACTAATTTCATATAATTGTTTTACTAGGAAGAATAAATTAATTATACATAATTAATTCCATATAATTATAATTGTTTCACTAAGGGTCTTTTCAATGGCGTTGTTCAATTGCAATTATTTTCTTGCCAAAAATTAAATAAATTTTTAATGAAAAGCTTAATTTGGGCATTTGACTGACATTATTTTTTCATGAAAAATAGTTAATTTCTATGGAAAAAGATACCCAAAAAATGACTTACTTTTTAAAAATAGAAAAGATAAAAACAAAAGACAGAAAACAAAATAAGATAATATTATTTTTGAAAAAAGATACGATTAAAAAAGCGAGAAGAACTAAAAACAAAAATAAGAAGGAAAGAATTGAAAAACAAAATAATTCAAAAGGAAAAAATACATTAAAAAAACAAGAACAATAAATATATAACAAAACAACAATAAAAGTTTTTCTACACGAAAGTTAAAACTGACCTCCTAAAAACAAATGAAAAAGATAAAAACAAGATCAATAAATACATTAAAAAAACAAGAACAATAAATATAGAACAAAACAACAATAAAATTTTTTCTACACGAAAGTTAAAACTGAACTCCTAAAAACAAATGAAAAAGATTAAAAAAAAGGAGACAAAAGTACAGAAAAATAATTTTTAAAAAAATGAAAAATAATTTACATGAAATGAAGAGAATGAAAAGAAACAATAAAATAAATTATTAAAAACAAATGAAAAAAGTTCAAAAATAAAAAGAAAGAAAGAAAAAGAAACTTTGCCTAAAAAAGAACATTACAGAACATAAAACAAAAAAAAAGAATATATCCGAAAGAAAAAGAATATACCGACATATTCTCAATGAATATGATCAAAAATATTATTCATCCGATATTCACAATCTTGGAAAACAAAATTTTAAACCCAAATCAAATATAGAAACAAATAAAAAATTTATACACAAAACTTCATCCGATATTCACAATATAAAAACAAATGAAAATTTTATACCACTCGGGCCACATGCATCTCTCTTAACCACTAGGCTAGAGGTCATTTGCTATATATATTTCAGGAGTTCGAATCCCAGTGAATATATATATATATATATATATATATATATATATATATATATATATATATATATATATATATAAATACCGTGACCTGCAAAGAGGTGAAATCCGGGGGTCGCTCGCCCCCCCAGCCTGCGATGGACGATTTTAACAACTTTATCTTCCACGAAAACTTAAACTCCATCCCCTTCCACGGCAGTACTTTCACCTGATGCAACATGTAGGAGGGACATCAGCGCCAGTACTCCCGTTTGGATCGGGCGATGGTCAATGACAGTTGGACTGACATGGGCCTGATCTCTAACCTCTCTCATCTGAACTCTACTGAATCGAACCACTCCCCTCTTCTTATAATGATCAATAACAACCACACTGGCACTTAAAAAGCCTTCCATTTCCTCGACTTCTGGCGACAACATCTCCAATTCCAGAACATTGTAGGCACTGCGTGGAACTCTGTCTCGGAACTCGACCCCTTGTTACGAATGGCGGCTAAACTGAATGCCACTCGTAAGGCATTAACGTCTTAGAGCAAAATGGCTTTTGGAGACATTTTTCAGGCTATCAAGGAGGCGGAGGACGACGTCACTCGCGCAGAGATCTCCTTCGCCATTGACAGATCTTCGGCCGTTTGCTCCTCGGTTAACCTTGCCAGAGCTGTTCTTAAGTCCTGGATTAAGGTAGAAATGGAATTCTAGAGGCAAAAAGCCAGATTGACATGGGACAACGAGGGTGACCGGAACACCAACTTCTTTCATGCCTGTGTCAAAGGTCGCAGAAACCTATTAAAAATACAGTGGATATACAATGATAATGGTGCCCTGATGGACAATCAGGCTGGCATTCAGGCTATGGCAGAGCACTTCTACTCTAACCTTTTCTCTAAAGAGCATGTTATTAAAGACGTTGCGCTTCTGTCCGAGATCCCATCTCTCATCAACGACAGCGAGAACGAGACTCTGATGGCTACTCCTTCGGAGAAGGAGATTGAGGCGGCTGCCTGGTCCATAAAAGAACAGAGTGCTTCGGGGCCTGATGGTTTTAATGGCATTTTTTTAGAGCTTACTGGCACATCTTAAAACCTGACATATTGGAGGCCACAATAGCCTTTTTCCAAGGGGCGAGATACCCCAACTCCATCTATTACACCAACATCATCCTCATCCCCAAGAAAGAAAATTTGGAAACTTTCAAAGACTTCCGTCCTATCAGCTTATGCACCTTCACCAACAAGATCATATCGAAGATCGTTGCCAACCGACCAACCTCCTCTCCAACATCATCTCTGAAGAGCAAAGCGGGTTCGTTAAAGGCTGGAACATCGCTGACAACATTCTTCTCGCTCAAGAAATGATCACATGTATGAAGTTTCCGTCGAGAGGGGGGAACGTCGCCATTAAACTGGACATGGAAAAGGCTTACGATCGCCTGGACTGGCAATTCCTGATCTGGATCTTCAGGGCTTTTGGCTTCTTCGAACCCTGGATTGACATCATTTTTAGATCTATCAACAATACATGGTTTTCTACCATCATCAACGGTCAGGCTGCAGGATTCTTTCGATCTACTTGCGAGGTCAGACATGGGAACCCCCTGTCTTTCACCATTTTCATCATTACGACAGAAGCTCTCAGCAGAAGCCTCAATAGCATGTACAGAACGCCAGGTTTTCATCACTTTCACACCACCACTGGTTGTCCACCTGTCACTTATCTGGCGTACGTAGATAACATCCTTATTTTCTCCTCCGGAGATATCGGATCGATCGAAGTGGTTCTTAGTATGCTTGCGAGATACACCAGATGCTCCGGACAGCGCGTCAATAACAGCAAAAGCGTCATCTATACCCATCACAAAGCTGACAGATCCTACTCAGCCGTGCTATCCAACATGACCATGTTCGCCACGGCCTACCCGCCTTTCCTTTACTTGGGTTGCCTACTGGTGTACGGTAGGTCTAACGCGAGAATATTCGACAGCCTAGTTGACAAGATCCGTAAAAAGATCGCGGCATGGCACAATGCAACATTATCTCCAGGAGGTAAGATAATCCTTATCAAACACGTCCTTTCTTCCATCCCGTTGTACATCCTGGCCGTCTGCTCCCCTCCCAAGAAGGTCCTCCACTCTCTTGAATCCCTCTTCGCCAAGTTCTTCTGGGGACGTTGTGACGGCAAGAACAAAACACCACTGGGCCGATTGGGACACCATGGCCAAGCCCACTGTCGAAGGGGGTCTGGGATTTAGTAGACTAGTTCACATCGTCGACGCCTGCTCCATGAAGCTGTGGTGGAAGCTGCGCATGAAATGCTCGCTATGGACAAGGTTCATGAGAGCTAGATACTCCAGATTCTTTCATCTTTCGGAAGCAGCCTCTAACAACAGATCCTCGGTGTCGTGGCGGTGCATTATTCGTAGAGGCAATATTACAGAACCTCTAATCCGTCTTCAGCGAGGCGACGGGCGCTCATCGGCCTGCCTGGAATGGTGGTTATGGGAAGACACCATCCAGTCCAACGTTCATACTCCACAGAGGTGCGTGATTAGGGATCTATAGGAGGACAGTTCTGGATGGAATTGGGGGAGGGTTAGAGATTGGCTTGGCCAGCCGGCTGTCGATGGTCTTCTTGCAGCTAACCTACGGGTCACTGACAAGTCCAACACGTGGATGTGGTCCCCTAACCCGTGCGGGACTTTCACGCTAGCATCCGCCAGAATTGTGGCCGGAGGCAGTGGTGTGTCAGTTACCACTTGTTCTAAGTTTTGGCAGTCTTGCATTCCCATCAAATGGTCTATCCTTATCTGGCGCGCACTACGCCGGAGGCTGCCGACGGACGACTCTATCAAATCTATCAGATTCAGCCTCGTGTCCAAATGCCACTGTTGCGCTGAGCGCAATTCAGAATCTGCAGAGCACATCCTTCTTTTTGGTGAGTTGACGACTCAGATGTGGCTCTAACTCTACAACAGACTTAGACTTGCCCCTCCGACTGGGGGCTTCCACGATCTCTTGGCCAGTTGGAGCGGTTCCCATGGACATCAGATCGTCGTAGCCACTGGAATTTGGGTGTTATGGAAGAACAAGAACAAATTCAGATATGAAGGCCGCCAACTCCTCCCTACACAATTATTCAGAGAGGTTATCAGCCAAATTCTTAAAGCTAGGAGGCGCTGCTCTCATGCCTCCGACACTTTTGGGAAGCCCTGTCCAGATCTCTTGCGCTTCCCCCGTCGACTGTCATAGAGATCCGGTTCCTTTTTGTGCGCGTCTCGTGATGTTTGCTTTTTATTCCTCTTGTCGCGTTGAGCACACTTACTTGTATAGGTTTCGACATTTTGCACCTATTACCTCAATAAAAGTTTCTTTTCCTTAATATATATATATATATATATATATATATATATATATATATATACTCCTTTATTTTCATCATGTCAACATGGGTCCTGGTGTCCCAAATATATTTTAGCCTACAGTTCCGACCAGAAGAGCAAAGTTAAAATTTAATTATACAGGACCAATAACCGGCTCTCCGCGTTTGGAAACGTTGGCAATATCCATGGTCGGGTACATCTTGCCAGATCAGTTTAGGCCATCTCTAATAAGAATTCCAAAAAGTGCTACCACTTCTATTGCGTTGGCAATATCCATGGTCGGGTACATCATGCACATGTGCTACCACTTCTATTGCGAAATCGCCAGATTCTGCATCTCCTTGCCCTGTCTCTGGTGCTCAGCTTTCACCTGCTGACAGGCCATGCGTTACGACACAAAAAGTGCCACATCTCTTTTTATTTCGTACCACCAGAAGTTTATACGGAGTTCCTTGTACATCTTTCTGCTACCATGATGCAAGGTGTACTTCGCATAGTGCGCCTCCGACAATATCTCCTTTATAAGTTCTGAGTTATCCGGAATGCATAGCCTACCTTTCAATTGAAGCAAGCCGGTTTCGTCTTTCGCAATGTCGGTCGTCCTACCCGTCGAGATTAGCTCTCATATTTTCTTCAAGTACGAATCGTCTTTCTAAGCGGTCTTGATCTTTTCTTGCAAGCTCGACTCTAACTGCAACTTTGCCAACTGTACATTCCTGAATCGGACTCGAAGTTCGATGCCCATCTCTTCTAGGTCACATAGCAATCTGCGGTCGATGGATAGCGAGGCGATATACTTCCGACTCAGAGCGTCCGCCGCAATATTTCCCTTTTCCGGCGTATAGGCAATAGTCAAGTCGTAATATTTGATCAGTTCAAGCCAACACCTTCGCCGCAAGTTCAGTTCCTTCTGCATGAATAGATACTTGAGGATCTTATGATCAGTATAGATTGTGCATGCTACACTATAAAGATAGTGACGCCACAATTTCAAAGCGAACGCAATCGCCGCTAACTCCAGGTCATGAGTAGGATATTTCTTCTCGTGTGGCTTTAGCTATCGGAAAGCAAAAGATATCACCTTATCCCGTTGCATCAGCACACACCCCAAGCCCTGACCAGATGCATCACTGAATATCTGGAAACCCTCAGTACCTTCGGGAAGTGTGAGTATCGGGGCCGAGACGAGCTGTTGATTTAATTCCTGAAAGGAAGCTTCACTGTCGTCTGACCATTCAAATGCGACTCCTTTCTGGGTGAGGCAAGTTAGAGGCGATACGATATTCACGAAGTCTTTCACGAAGCGTCGGTAGTATCGAGCTAAGCCAAGGAAACTTTAAATCTCGTTAATGGACACTGGTCGTTTCCAATCGACAACGGCTTCAACTTTCTTTGGGTCAACTGCAATGCCTTCAGCTGAAATGATATGTCTGAGGAATGCGACGCTGCTCAGCCAAAATTCCCATTTGCTTCACTTCACATACAACTGATTTTCTCGAAGGGTCTGAAGCACGGTCCGTAGATGCTCAGTGTGTTGCTTCCTATTCTTCGAGTAGACGAGTATATCATCGATAAAGACTACTACGAACTTATCGAGGAATGGTCGGAACACCCGATTCATTAAATTTCGGAAGGCAGCTGGGGTGTTCGTTAGGCCGAATGGCATTACCAGGAATTTGTAATGGCCGTATCGAGTACGAAAGGCAGATTTTGGTACATTATTCGGCTTGATCTTGAGTTGACGGTAACCCAAGCGCAGATCAATTTTAGAGAACACCGTAGCTCCTTGCAACTGATCAAATAGATCGTCTATGCGGGGCAAGGGGTATTTGTTCTGGATGGTGGCTTTATTTGGTTCGCGGTAATCGATACAAAGACGCAGTGAGCCATCCTTTTTCTTGACGAACAACACAGGCTCTCCCCATTGCGAGATGTTTGGTCGTATGAATCTCTTGTCGAGCAACTCTTGCAATTATACTTTGAGTTCTTTAAGCTCTACAGGGGCCATTATGTACGGGGCTTTAGAGATTGGTCGGGTATCGAGAAATGTATCAATAGTGAACTCAATCTCTCGATCAGGTGGCATGTCGGGCAGTTCATCCGGGAACACATCTAGGAATTCTGCCATAACGTCGGTCTGACCCGTGTTTGCACCATCCTGTCACATGTCTCGAACAGACGCTAGATAGCCTTTGTACCCAGAATACAGCATCCATCGAGCATATTTTACAGAGATCACCATGCAGGTCGGCGATGCCTCACCACACGAATAGCAGAATTCAGGTACTCCAGGTATACGGAATATGACCCTCTTTTCAGCACATTCGATGGTTGTATTGCACGGACCGAGCCAATCCATCCCCAGAATGATGTCGTAGTCCTTAATATCTAGAACTATCACATCAAGACTGACCTTTTGACCACCTATACAGATGATTCCATCTCCGCAACTAAGTTTGCAAGTAGTGGCATGCCCGATGGTACATTAACAGTAAGATCGAAACCCAGCGGTATTAGGGGAAATTTGTGCTCGACGGTGAAGTCCGCCGATATAAAACTATGCGTAGCACCTAAATCAAACAGTACACGAGCAGGTTTGTTATTGAAATGAAGTATACCTGTCACGATTGTGTCAGAGGCGAACGCTTCGTCTAGAGTCATGGCATAGATGCGGCCCTGAGCATTGGGGCGATAGTCTTGGCCATTTTATTGTACAATCTGCGGAGCCCAAGGTGCTTGGCCCCGGTCTTGTTGGTGTTGCTGGGGGCACTGGTTCGACTTCGCCGGACAGTTGCGTACAATGTGGTCTGATCGGTCACACACGAAGCATGCTCCACTCTTCAATCGGCACTTGTTGGCCACGTGTCCCTCCTTGTGGCAGAGATTGCAGACTATTCGATCCTCTGCCTGGTTGTCGCTTTCGTTGTCATGGATTTGACGCTTGTGTGCATTGTTGCCTCCCGCATTACTATAGCATTTGTTATTAAAGTGAACAATGCCAGTAGTAGCAGAAGGATACTCGGACTCCAGACGGAGGGCATGGTTGAGTGCCTTGCCCATGGTTTTGTATTCAGGCATCGAAATATTAGCACAAATAGAGGAACACAGGCCCACTTCGAATCGTCGAGCTCGACTTGCAGTTGTAGGTAGATATGCTCCAGCAAATTTGGCCAGTTTGTTGAATTTGGCCGCATACTGTCGTACTGTCATATTTCCTTGCCTCAATTGCATAAATTTGTTTTCTTTTTCCTGTCGTACGGCTGCAAAAAGATATTAGTCTCGAACGCTTTTCTGAATGTGGCCCACGAGATCGCTGCCATCTCGTCTTCACATCAAATTGCCCACTTCTGTACGGCCCACCAATCGTGCACATTCATTCGAAGTAGAGTTGAGCACACGCAACTTTCTTCGAGTCTTCGACACCCAGAAGTTCGAACTTGTCTTCCAGCTTCTCCAACCAGTCGATCTCCACAGAGCGATCTTCTGTGCCGTTGAAGAAGGTGCGACAGCTTTTTGTGAATTTTGACATGTCAAAGTTAGAACTTCTCGGTGCCGCAGGTGAGAGCACGGGCTCCTCCGGTTCAGCTTCGTTAGATCGAACCGCAGGCTCAGTCACGGCAGGCATCATCGTTGAATTATTGTTATCCAGGACCGATTATACTATTTGTTGGAGTGTATTAAGCTGCTGCTGCTGCAGCTTGAATTGATCCTCGAACCGATTCTCGAACTGGATCTGACGAGCCTCCATCTTCTGACAATGGAGCTCATTTCGGCATTACTGCATTTTGAGCATCTGCAGCATCGGGTCGTCGGAGGATCCGGCTATGGTAGGTGTCATCCCCGTTGGGTTGACGGAATGCTCGGGTCTGGAACTGCTCGAGTTGCTGGAAGCGCTCATCTCGTCTTCTGCCCGAGGTTCCGCAACTGCAGGAAAAAGAAAGGCAAGTCTAGTTAGTTTCAGAAAATGTCCTAGGTTCAGCGTATGGAACAAGTCATCTCATCGACATGAGGTCAACGGTTTGAGACTAGAACTCGACACTGGAGGCCAAGGACGTAAAGCCGTGCTCTGATACCATTATGTCACGCCCCTGATTCCGTCAAATCAATAGTCGTCCCCCAGGCGTGATGCTGTGCGAACCTAATTTGCGATCGCACAAGGCATAGTCATAAGGTAATCCAAAACACGAAATCTAAGAGAGCAAGCAAACAAATTGCACTACCAGAATAAGTCATATTAGTGACGTCCAAAACGTCGCTAAAATGGAAAAAAATATCGCTAAAACTGTTTACCGACGTATTCAGCGACATTTTCCTGTTGTCGCAAAAAGCCATGTCGCTAACAGAAAAAATGTCGGTAATCGTCGCTCTTATCGACGCTTATCGACGTAAGAAAACGTCGGTAATTCTTGAACATTTACCGACGTTCACCGGTGTACCATCGGAAATATGGCGACGTTTGAAACGTCGGCCAACGTCGGTAAATCCTACATCATTTAGCGATGTATATCTAGTACTTACCGACGTTCACCGACTCTGTAGACTAGGGAAATCCTAGGATATTTATCGACGCTTACCGATGCGACTATACGTTGGTAAGCGTCGATATACCTGGTGACTTACCAACGTTTACCGACGTTCAGCTGCGTCGCTAAACGTCGGTAAACGTCGTTAAATTTTTAAAAAAAATTACAGAATGTCCACAGGATCACATTTTCTACCTGCAGTTCAATAAATAACAAAAAAATACAAGCACATTTTCTTCCTGGACTCGCCTACTCCTTCGGTTGAACACTCAACACCGGTACATCACAATAGTATAACAATCAACACAAACAAGAGTAAAGTCTACAACCAACATATGATAGGAACAAACACGAAAAAATAATCACAGTAAACAAAAAATAGTAAGAGTCTACATCCAAAGTCTACACAAACAAATACTATATCCATATGAATCCACATGAATCCACACAAACACATACAGCCAAAGTCTACACCGGTACATCATAATAATATATCCACATGAATCCACAACCAATACTGAAAGTCTACACAAACAAATAATCAACATAAATAAACACTAAAAAAATACTATAATTTCATAAAATAGTCCTAACTCGGACTACTGCGGATATGGAGGAGGAGGGGTACCGTCGTGCCATAAGGATAGGAACATCTCGTACCCCTCCCGTAAAATCGTCACCGATGAAGAAGGTAGTAACATCGGTGGAGTCGGAGGTAGTGACTCCGGTGGAGTCGACGACGATGAAGGCGCACCCGGAGGACAATAACGCTCCAACGCTGCTAGTCGCTGGTGGTAGGAATCCATGGTAGATAACAGCCTCGTACTGCTATCAACCATCGAATCCTGCATCAACATCAGCCTCTCCGCATGGACAGCTGTGATGCCTGCAGATCCGTCATGTTGCGCTCTGTCGACGCTCTAAGATCAATGGCACCATGCTCTGTCCTCTCAATCATATCCCTGAGCTCCATAATACTGCGGTCGAGCGTATCCAATCGTTCTATGAGCGTAGCATCGTCCGTCTGGTGCTGCTCCTTGATCCGTCGTAGTAGCTCGTCACGGACAGACTCCACCATCTGTTGGACTCGGGCAGACTCTTGGGAGGGCTGTGGGCCATGCACACTAGCAGGGGAGATCCTAGAGAACTGTTTCGCAACTAGGGCGCCATAGGATCCTGTAATGTAGTATGTACCCCTGTGGAGACCACCAGCGGTGGTCACCCACAGCTCATCCCCCGATAGAGCTGGAGCGGGCTGCGAGAAAGTACCGGCCTCTCCCATAACAGGTGCACTAGCAGCCGCCTGCTTCTTAAGCCGTTGAAACTCGGCCTAGAAAGCATGGATACTCTATAACTTCTAATGTCTAATGTACTTATTATTACTAAATACATGAATTTCTATTTGCATGCATATTTACTAAGTTATATCAAAACTAACACGAAGTATTAAAATTAATAAATAGAATTGTAACACTTACATAGGCCTGCTCTGCCCTCTCGTCAATAAGCTTCCCGCGCTTCCGATGTGTGGCCAGGAAGACAGTTACCATATTGGCGTCACCTTCCCTCTTTACCTATAATTAAATATATCACCTTTTACTAATTTATCGGACTTGCATTAAAATAATATTTCTGAAATAAAAAGACATACCAAACGACGAAAATATTCCGTCATCGAAATTGACCAACCGCACCACTTCGATCCCTGCTTCCTAGCCGCCTTGGCCTTCTCAGACTTTTCCTTGTACCTTGGCTCGTCGAATCGAGCCTTCATTGCAGTCCACTGATCAGGGGTTATCCAACCTTGGATCGACTTTCCGGCACGATCACGTTTCTTCTGATCAACAATAGAGTCGCGGATTAGCTTAGCAGCGACAGAAGGAAACCTCCCCTCGATCATCTCGGCCCGGTGCAGTGGATAGAAAAACATATCGTAGAAGAGTTCAAACCAAATATTTATCAGTTATATATAATATGCAAAAATTATATGATTCATGTTAAAAGCAAATATATTTTAACCTTGAAGCGCACAAACCAGTGGGCCTTCCTCTCGTCCGGAGCTTCAGAGTAGTTTATCCAAGGACCACCATAATCAGTCCTCAATAACTGGCCTAGGTGTCTCTGAACCGACGGAGGACGATATCTATACAGACATATTATATTCATGAGATAAGTTAATTTATGATAAACACAGAAAAATAATAAACCAAAACAATTACTTTGTACCGTCGGCCCAGATCTCCGTCCTCGTCTCCTCTGGAAATACGCACGTATCATCTGCCCGATACTGGTTAGCCGTTGGCTCAGCCTTCTCCATCTGCTTATCTGTCTCTATCGTCGTATCAACAGGAGGAATGCTAGACTCGGGAGCAGTCTCAGGTCTGAAACTACTCGTCCCAGGAGATACGCTATGTAGCATCGTGGCAGGCGGAGGTACTGTCCGATACATAGGAGTACTCGGCGACGAGGATCCAAAGCCGGTACCAGTAGGAGGTACCGAAGGCGAACCCCGTCCTCTGCCAGTACCAGTAGGAGGTACCGAAGGCGAACCCCATCCTTCCCCATGTCGGAACATGCAGAATGATCTGTGACGACCTGTCATACCTGATAACAATATATGATGATACAACAAATAATAGAGACTGGAAATATGAAACTACAACAAAGACAAGATAATAACCAAGTCAACATATGATGATACATTTTACAAGAAACATCTAAGTTTAGATAGTATATTCTACAAGAAACATCTAAGTCCAGATAATATATTCTACAAGAAACATCTAAGTTTAGATAATAACCAAGACTAGATAATAACCAACTCTACATAATAAGAAAATGGAAGTACATCTCTCTCAATAACCTTCAGAATATTCCTCTCGTTTGTCTTCCTCGACCTCATCTTCCTCTTCCTCCTCATCTTTACTTTCATCTTCGCCTTCGTCGGCTTCGCCTTCCTCTTCGGATAATTCTACATCTTCTACATTAGTCGTGTAATGTGTAACTTCCATGGAGTCCATATCTACAATATTGGTTACCAGAGGTAGCTCGTCCTCCTGATAATCTTTTTCGTCAACATCAAAAGTATCTCTAGCTTTAGTCTTGCATACTACCCACCAGTCAGACTTCGTTGCTCCCCGTCTCGGATAAGCTGTAAAGTACATGAGCTGAGCCTGAGTTGATAGGACAAATGGTTCGTAGCCTTGATATCTATGCTTGTAGTTTATATCCATAAGACCATGCTTGTCAATTTTCTAACCTTGATTTTCAATCGGATCGAACCATTCACACTTGAACAACACGATCTTTGCAGGTTCTCTGCCATAATTATATGTTAACTCGACAATCTCTCGTAAGATGCCAAAGAAATCATTTCCTGGATCGACGTCTTTGTAGTTCGAAGATTTGATACACAAACTACTGTTTTTCGTAGAATCAAGATCCAAGAAGCTGTCTCTGATCGGAGCATTTGTCGACTTGAACCTAAAGCCATTCACACAGTAACTTGGCCATATTTTAATGACAACTATTGGTCCCTTCTCAAGAGTTCTAATTAATTCAATCTCGGGTGAAATTAGACGATCGACCTGAATACCAAAGAAGAAATAGTAAGTTATTTATTATCGTGTTGCATTATAAGAGACCAGTAATTACTTAGCAGCTTACATATTTGCTTAACCAAGAAGGAAAATGATGTCTCATTTCTTGTTCTAATTTATCGTCTGTTAGATAGGGTCTAACTGACCTTAACTCATCGTTATACGTGCTGAAAAACAACAACGAATAAACCGCTGATTAGTAGTATAATATTAGCTTATACTATTATATTGAGATGATGTAAACCAGCTCATCATTAATTACTTATCCCTCTAGCTTCTCCACTTCATCCTCGTCGTAATTGAGTAATATATACAACTGAGCAGCTCTTAGCTCTTCGTCATTCAAATATCTCTTCTTCATTTTCTCCGAATGCTTTCCGGAAGCATTGAATACTTTCAGTATTCTATCATTAGATTCTTTATATCCGTCGTCGTTTCTTGCAGCCCTCGTTTTATTCATAGCAACATGAGGTTTGAAATACGTTGAGCAGAAGTTTGTAATCTCCTCGAGAATATAGGCTTCACAAATAGAACCCTCGACCCGAGCCTTGTTTTTTACCTTCCTCTTTAGGTGGTTCAAATGCCGCTCAAACGGGTACATCCACCGATAACCGACGGGCCCACCAATACGTGCCTCGTAGGAAAGATAAATTGGCAAATGCTCTATGGAGTCAAAGAATCCAGGAGGAAATACCTTCTCGAGCTTGCACAGTATTACCACAATATCGTTCTTCTGCTTTTCTAGACGATCGACGAGCAACTTAGTAGAAAAAAGATCTCTGAAGAATATGCTAAGCTCGGTCAATGGATCCCAAACAACCAGGGGTAAGAATTCCCGAAATACAATCAGAATTATCCTCTCCATGAATACGTGACAATCATAGCTCTTCATACCTGCTAGTTTGTTCTCCTTGAGGTCGATGCATCTTCTCAAGTTCGAAACATACCCTCTGGAAATTTTAGACCTTGAATCTACCTACAAAGTCTCACTTTATCCTCCTTTTCCAGTGAGAATATTGCCTTAGGTTGTTTCAACTTCCCATTTCCCTCCTCTATCAAATGTAATGCAGGACGTCTACATATTTCTTCCAAGTCCAATCGAGACTTTGGATTGTCTTTCATCTTCCCCTTTACGTCCATTATAGTATTAATTATGTTATCAAATACATTCTTCTCGATATGTATGACATCAAGGTTATGTCTAATCAGATTGGTGCTCCAATATGGCAGATCCCAGAATATACTCCTCTTCGTCCAGTTATGAGTGCGACCAAATCCGTCACACTTGTAGCCCTTAGCAGGATCTTCAATAGCTCTCGGTAAATCTTTTAACTCTTCCCATATCATGTATCCGGGCCACCTTGGTAGTGGATTAGCCTTCTCCACAACGCCAGCACGAAAAGAATTCCTGTTCCTCCGGTACGGATGATCCTTCGGCAGGAATTGTCGATGACAATCGAAGAAGCAAGGTTTGCCTCCGTATTTCAAACGGAAAGCCTTAGTACGGTCCATGCAATATAAACATAAAAGATGACCATGCGTGCTCCATCCAGATAACATTCTATAGGCCGAAAAGTCATTGATGGTCCACATAAGTGCTGCCCGCATTTGAAAATTTTATTTTCTAGAAACATCGTACGTGTTGGAACCTACTTCCCGTAGCTGATTCAACTCATCAATCAATGGCTGTAAATACACATCGATGTTCCTTTTCGGATTGTTCGAGCCTGGGATAATAATAGTGAGGAACATATACGGAGTATTCAAGCACATCCAAGGCGGTAGATTGTACGGAGTGATGATCATAGGCCAACACGAATACTGGGATCCTGAAAGTTTAAATTGGGTAAAACCATCGGAGCAGAGACCCAATCTGACATTACGTTGATCAGAAGCAAAATCTGGATACTCTCGATCAAAGTGCTTCCATGCTTCTCAATCAGATGAGTGATCCAACACTCCTTCGGTCTGTTCCCGCTTATGCCAACTCATGTTTTCTACAGTTTCCTTCACCATAAACAATCGCTGCAACCGCGGCGACAACGACAAGTAGTGCATCAAATCGGTAAGCTTCCTTGTACCGACAGACTTTCCTCTACCACTGCCCTTGTAGCGATCATCACCACAAAATCTGCAGGCGTCTTCATCATTGTCGTCTTTATAGTACAACATGCACTTGTTGCGACATGTATCAATTTTCTCGTATCCTATCTAGAGCGGTCTCACCATCCTCTTAGACCGGTAAAAGTCTTTAGGCAACTTAGCACCCTCAAAAAATATTTTTATAATCAACTCCATAAGTCGGTTGTAGCAATCTTGCAACATATTAAAATCGGACTTGATGCTGAAAAATCTTGTAACCACCTCCAACGGTGAATGATCCTCACAACCAGGATATAATGGAGTCCTTCCATTCTCTAGTAACTCCATGAACTTTGCAGCATCGGCGTTCGGTGCCTCTTCAGGTGCTTCATGATTGTCCGGATCGAAACTAGGCCCTGTCGTATCAAAAACCATGTTCACCAACCCATCGTCATAAGCAACATGGTTGTGGACATCCACATAAGGTTCATACTCCGATGGTAAAGACAGAAGTTCTCCGTGTACGCTCCACTGATAGTAATTCGGCGTGAAACCCTTCGAGTATAAATGATATGTGACTTCCACTTCTGGATGATATTTCAAGTTGCGACATCTCACACAAGGACACTTAATTTTGGTACCGTCCATGTACTGAGGAAACGCCTTGGCAAACTGTAGAAACTGCTGTACACCCTCTATGAATTCATCCTGCACACCGTACATGTCATTAGGATGACGGTTGTACATCCAAGAACGATTCCGCAGATAGTAATTCAGCTCCATATCCATTTGAGGATAATTCTGTAAGATAGATGCATGCACATCGTTGAAAGACTTATAAAAGTAATAGCATTAATCATGACATATCCTAAACATTGAAATAGATACTAAAAGGACAGTAGGTAGACAAGTATGTACATCATGGTTCCCCCTCTATATATCCTTCTCTCAACTGCTCTATACTCTAACTGTTACTCCTTGCTCTTTGACACATCCACAAACCCTTTGACACCTACTTAAATATACACAATGGTTCACTCTCTTCCATCTCAAACCTAACCCTGTCCCTAGTGTACTACTATATACTAGTCTAAACTCTTCCTCCTCTCCAAATACCTGGTACTAGTTAATCCTCCCCTTTTCTCCCACTAGCACACACATACATATACATGATGTATACAACCACACCATAGTTCCCAGGTTCTTTTAACCTCACTTTCCAGTTGGTACTAACATCAATAGAACAAACACTCTCACAACTCAAAATACTAACACATGCTCACGCCTTACTCTTGTGACACTCCCTTTCAAACAAAAACATACACTTATGTGTGCCCTTACATATGTTACCATGTTACCTGTAAAAATAGGAAACCTTTGTTGTCTTAAATAAGACACAAGTCCCTTCTACCAAATGCTACAGCTATATTCCAACACCAAACCTTGCTGCCTCCAAACAAATCAAGCCAAGCTAATGTAATACAAGGTGCTGCAATATGTACAATTGTAGCTGATGCAGCCAAAGCCAAAGCCAAAGCCAAAATAGTCCAATTCAAGTCTCTGCACTCTTGTGCAGAGAGTTCACCTGCAGGCCAATGGCACTACCATATGCCACACTCCTCTCTTCCAGGACAAGGTTAGGGGCTCAGGGTTTGGGCATCAAGATGGCTAAATATGAAGTATCCTAACCGGGACACATGCTTCCAAAACTGATAATTGAATTCCACAATGCATCAAGCCTAAACTGGAACTCAAAATCACATATAAACCCAACTCAAATCAAATCAACAACATAGATCTCAGATTTCTGAGATTCAAATCCAGCTTGAATGCCCTCAATTGAACCAATTATCCAACCTATGTATCAAACGCTATATCGAAACCCAAACCCAATATGCAAATCTAAATTAATACGAAAATACACAAGTGAAAGTAGGGGATTTAGTGTACAAAGGTGAAATACATATGTGTACATGCTTGGGGGTGTCCACGTGTCCAACAAATGGACACAAAGTGTCCAAAACCACACGAACACAGTGTATCAGTGAACACAAGGTCGTGTTGTATCCTCGTATCCATTTTGGACACGAAAACACCTCAATTAGGATTAGGGTTTACCTTTAGAGGAGCTCGTGGTGGTGGAGGAGGAGGAGGATGAGTTCGGTGGTGGAGGGGGAGCGCGGTGGAGGAGGAGAAGGGGCTCGCGGTGGAGGAGAAGGAGGAGGGACGTCGATCGGAGGTAGAGGAAAGGGGTTTGAGCAGCGCCGGGGGGAAGGGGGTCAGGCTATCGTCGAGGTCGGGCGAAGAGGGGCGGGAACTTAATATTTGGTAAGAGTGAGAAATAAAAAATTGAACCGAGGAGCCCTATTAGCAGCAAGTTAGCATCGTCTGTAAATATGTCACAAAGCGTCGATGTATTTCTAATATTCTGTGACGCCACAAGCTTTGCGACACTAAACATCACTGAATTAGTAAAATTGGCGATGTTTTCCGATACATCAATGACGTTGGTTTTTATTACACTAAAGATAGTCGCAATATGTTGTTGTTTGTCGCTATAAGCGACGTATTGCAACGTTTACTGTTGGCGTAGGTAATTTTAGAAATATTAGCGACACTTTATGTTGGCGTCGCTAATTTCGTCGCTGATATGACTTCTTTTGGTAGTGTTGAATCACACATTAAGTAGAGAGAACTTTGATTTTTATTGATAATAGACATCATTTACAGACTCCAGTACAGGACTCATGCCGTGCGAGCTACAACATGACTCAATTACAAAAGAGTGTCGATAAGATAGCCGTTCTATACATTGCATACATCCCTCAATTTACAATAGAGTATTCCAGTGACCTGGAATGGAGGGACGTTGAGCCATCTTTTTTGGACAGTTTAGAGTCTCCAAATGTGGGGTTGCGGAGAAAGACTTCGACGTGCAGCCGAAGCTTCAAAATCACGAACGTTGTCGAGCTAGTTGGCACGTCCTTCCTGATTTATGGGACCTGCAAAGAGCGAGGATCAATACGATCACATGTACTAGCGAATGGCTAATTAAAGTCTAAGCTTTGTATTTAATTCAAGCAGTTTTATAAACATATTAGCTAGCTATTTCTGTGATGTTTCTAACCATCATGATCGATTTGCATGTTAACATGTTTTGAGGCAAGCATATGAAATTGTATACATTGAGCACTATCATATTTATCCTGTGTCTATTTGCCATTGATTATTAACACAAGAACTACGGAAGAACTATATTGATTACAAACTTTGAAAGTACAACAGAAAGCCTAGAAAGAAATCTAAGAAAACAATCTAAGTACAATTTATTTTGATTTTGGAGGTTGACGGTGGAGGCTCGGAAGAAGTGTAGGAACTCTGCCATACTCCTTGGACAATCAGACATTGTCTTTGCTCTTGAAAAAATTGTCAGCCTCTAGCAAGGATGTGGTACCCTGTTATTTATAGTGATTTCTGAATGAAATATATTTTGGGCCGCATAAATGGCCACGTGGCTGTAATAACACACGAGGACTCAGTATTTGGCTTCCAGCTGGTGGATTTGTTAAGATTTCTTTGCAGCAGATCTGGGTGGTTGAGACTTGGTCAATTTGCCACGTGTCCTATCGCAGAATAGAATCAATCTGTTTGGGTCATTTTGGGCTGCATAGGTCTTTTAGTGCTCGGCCATGCTAGGCCGCATAAGACTTATACGGCTCAGGTCGTAGTCTCCCTTAGCCACGTGTCCCACCAGCAGTGCCACCAGTCTGTATGAAGCTTGGAGACTTTTGGGCTGTATAGATTCTGCATTCTGGGCCGTATAAGGCTGATGCGGCTCAGGTCACAGTCACTTTTAGTCGCATAAAGTTTGGAGACTTTTGGGCCGCATAAAGCTCATGCGGCTCAGGTTGCAGTCTTCCTGGCCGCATGACATACGTGGGCCCTAGGTTCAGGCACGTGGTCCCTATATCTGGTGACATAACATTTTTTATCTTTTTTGAAAGGTCACGTCTCATCTTCTTTTTGTCAGGATGTGTCAGATTTGTCAGTTTTGACAGAGTTGTCAGCTTTATCAGAGTTTGTCAGCTTTTTCAGAGGGGCTTCTGCGGCTGATCAGCTTTGGCTGCATACGTATCTCTTCCTATGTGGCCCAAATCAGTTTGGTCGCTTTTTAATATAATCAGAGACAGTGGAGATGGGCCGCAGGGGCATACGGAGTCTGTCATGCGGCTCTTCCTTTTGCGGACCAACTTGGCCCAAAGTACTCATGCGGTTAGCTTTGTAATTATGATCCGCACGAACCCCATATTTTCTATGCTTCTATAAGACCCCCTTTAAAGTTTTGAAATTGCAAATTTGGAATACTTTAAATAAGAAGCATGGAGATATGTCAAGACGCAGGGAGGTTTCGAGCCATGGAGAGACTTCGAGCCGTAGGGAAATTTTGAGCCGCAGGGAGATTTCAAGCCGTAGGGATATTTCGAGCCGCAGGAAGATCCCATCCAGGCTGTCCAGCTATCACTACTTCATTTAATGTTCTAATTTGGTTTTGGATTTGGGGCTGCCTTTTCGGTTACAAAGGATAGAATCCTAAGGGTCATCATTATCTTTTAATGGACACGAGAATCGAAGTGGCGTATATCGGTTTACTCTTTTTTGAAGACCTATAAATATGGGTCATACGGTGGCGAAGGAATTTTCTTTTTCAACTTCTTCTCCTTCGTCTTTATCATCTTCATCGTCCTTTCTGTTCCAGTCATCCATGGCTCCAAAAGCTTCCAAATCGACCGACGTTGCAGCCAAAGGGAAGGGACCCGCCTCTTCGTCGACAGCTGCAGACTCTCCTTCCGTTTATTCGGACATACAACCACCCATTAAGGGTAAGGACAGTGGAAGAATGACAACTTGAATTTGAATGGCCATGTCGCATGCTTTATGTGCAGGCTTGTCATGTATCGCCTCTATGCTTTGGCATAATCGGTTCGTGTCCTATCTCACTAGACCGCATGTGTTCTGTGTGACGGGGCCGCATGGACTGAGTCGCATAAGTGTCATCGAACCGTATGGATGCCTCATGACAGAGCCGCATGAGTGCCACATAACTGAACCACATGGACGCCTCATGACCCAGCCACATGAGTGTTTCATAACTGAACCGCATAAGTGCCTCATTGATCGAGCCGCATGAGCATTGTATAACTGAACCGCATAAGTGCCTCATGACTAAGACGCATACGCGTCTCATAACTGAACCGTATAAGCTTCTCATGACTGAGCCACATGAGCATTGTATAATTGAACCGCATAAGCTTCACCTGACTAGGCCGCATATGCATCTCATGTTTTAAGTCGCATGCGAACCCTCTCATTACTAGGTCGTATAGGTTCTGTTTGAGTAGGCCACATAGCTGAAGAATGAACTTTGTTTTCCTCTAACTATATTTCTTCTTTGTCCCTTGCAGTGAACTTGCCTACAGCTCCATCGGGGGAGCTCTTGATAGGGTATGCCCAGTCTGCTTTGGGTGTGAGATTTGACGATATAGTCGAACCTGTGTCAACTCAGATTACCCGAGGTCAACCTGAGGCCAGGTTAAGGGAGATCAATGGCCAATCCTTCTTCTACTTACTCAGGATGATAAATTTTGAGAAACTGGAGGACACTCATCTGAAGCCTACATTCTTATTCGAAGATGCTCTAACTGTCTCGAACCCAAGCATACTGGAGCTATCTGAGAGCTAGGATTTTATTCCCAACAGAATAACAGTTCACCTTCCTCAGAAGGAATGCCATTTCTCCCTATCAGGTTTTAACATGGTGCCTATCGAGAGGCGAATGACGGATCCCATAACTCTGGACCGGCATGGAGTCTTCATAGGCAATATCTATTATAATAGACGGGTACGGTCGGCGATCGCGACCAAGGAGTCAGTCAGTTATTCTATTGTCGGACTAGCCCCTGGCAGTTTCATAAATAAGATAAGGCCCAATAACCGGTTCTCTGAAGCTGACACCTTCTTGAACTAGATTGCTCACAAAGGGTCATATCCCATGGAAAGATTATCACTGCTGAATTGGATGCATCGTTCCCCTCCGTGGATCAACTTGACATCCTGGATTCTGACAGTGTATCAGGATACTTGCAGCAGCTCGGGGCGAGGGTTTGGTATCCCATTGATCTCGTGTTCGCTTGTTCATCCAGCAGTTCAGTTACGTGTAGTTGTTTTTGTATTCTAGTTCATGGTCACCTGTCAGTAGCCACTTGTCGATAGTCACTTATTAGCAGTTTTGGTCGTAGTCTCTTGCCATGTTAAGTGTCATTCCTTTTTTATATCCTGTATATATATTATTATGCATGATTAAACTGCTAGATAGGCATATTTTTATGTATCTTGCTATGTCTCCTGAGGACCTGATGATCTCTTCAGATTTAGCGATTGCATGGAGTTACTTAGCATGGCGTGATGGTAGATGAATACGATATATGATTCAGGTATTTGTCAGTAATATTACAATGTTATCCGTTCGTGCTTTACAATCCTTATCATGCGATATCCTGCTTATTGATTCTTTTTAGAGACTCTTGCTATACTCTTGGAGTCTTATCGGACATATATGCTAGTGGGCTACAGACCACGACCCATAGTTGTTCATTCATGCTTATATTACTCTTGTGGATTTGAGATATAGATTGCATTGCCATAATTTGGCAGTATATCATAGACTTGACAACATTTACGTATTCGAGTCGGACTAGAGTTCGTTTGATACGTAGCTGGCTTACTCACGAGCTCGCGTCCGAAAAAGCGGGTGCAGGACGTGACAAGTTTTTTTGGTGGCCCATGCAGGTCAGAGCATATCGTATCGGTTACATAACTGTACTGATATGAGCCTGCAAATATGATCAAACCTTAGAAATCTCAATCTGTAACGACCATAGTCCATATTACGTATTTTGGTATACGTGTACATATTTTGACTCGTATTGCATGTCTCATTACAAGGTTTATTTTTAGTATTATATTGGTTGTTGTTCATCTTGGTTTGGCTTGGTTTGGTTTGCTTTTGGGTACATCATGAACTAAGAGAAAACCCCTACCTACCACCACCATCATCATTTATATCCCACCTAACTTTTCTCTCTCCTCATAACTTAGCATTTACTACTTCTTCTTCTTCTTCTCTGGCGTAGAGTTCCACCTACCCCCCTTTTCCACCGGCAAGTGCATCTTGCTTCATGGAGGAACTCAAGTTTTGTTGTTCCATTTTCTTCCTCACGAGATTCTAAGACACTTAAGTACTTAGCACTTTTAATTTCCATAGCTAATTTTGTGTAGATCTAAGCTTGTTGCATTTTCGGATTTCTTGGGTCTTGATCTATTAAACCTTGTTATTTGCAAGTTTTGAGTGTTCTAGGTTGTAGAGAATTTTGTTCTACCCTATTTTGACCTATTGAAGTCTGAGTTCTAACCTTAGATGATGGATTCATGGAGCTTGGGCACAATGGCATTTTGGTTCTTCTTCTCGGAAAAAAATAGAGAAGAAGGACAGTACTTAGCCGCATGGATTTCGTTGGCTTAGCCGCATAAGAATGTTTTTTTTAGCCGCATGAGTTGAGTCCCTGCCGTATTTCCCCCACTACCGCATATGCCCATGTTCCCTGAGCCGTATGAGACCCTCATCCTTGGCCGCATAGCTCTTAGCAGTGCTGTCGCATGAGTCTATTTCCCCCACTGTCGCATATCTTCCTCCTCTCCCTAGCCGTATGACCCTCATTCGGCCCTGCCGCATGAGACTCTCATCTATTGCCGCATGAGCACTTCCCCTTTCAGCCGTATGTGGCGATCTTCCCGAGCCGCATAAGCCCGCATGTTCCCCTGGCCGCATATGTCCCTCCTCCCCTGGCCGCATGAGTCTGCTTCCTTCCTGGCCGCATGTAACCCGAGCCGTATGAACCTGTTCCTTCCTGGCCGCATGTAACCCCTTAGCCGTATGAGCCATGACCCTTAGATCCCGGGCCGCATGGCTTTTTCATAGCTCTTGTCCTCTTTTATTATTACTATTATTATTATCCTTATGATGGATTGTTATATTTATGCTTGTGTTTCATGACCCTCTGTATAACTTGGGTCCCTTGATAATATGCTTATACCATGTAAATTATGCTCATGTTTCCTGAACACGATAGTGACCCGTCGCGGTGCACTCTTGACAAGTAACTCGACATGATAATTCTTGAGGGTGGCCGTCGTGACGCACTCTTGACATGATAAGTAATCTTGATAAGTAAACCTGACATGATATATCTCGATAAGCTGTTGCGATGGCTAGCATTACATGACAAAAATGAATGGCCTGGACACCGTAGACGATTGTGCTTGTACAAAGGAACCAGTATTGTCTTACATCATGTCTACGGTAGGGACCCCTGAGCACCACGGTCAGGGGAACCTACTGAAATTGACTAAGGCTAATAACTAGAATAATCTAGTAGTCATGAAGAGATTTTCCAGCTACAGGCAATCCCGTTATCTGGGTGCGCTAGTGGATTTGTAGCCTACGGACGAGAAGGGCACATTTCCAGCACACTGTCATATGTTGCACCCTTCATGAACAAGACACTCGACCTAGATAACCTGGATGGTCTGTAGGGCTTGTGGCTGTTGGAGTTATCTCATTGCATCTGCTAGTAACTAGGCATGCGATAACCCTAGTTAGTTAAAGTATCAAGTCGTACTTATTGCTTGGCCGTGATTGATTGGATGGAGTCTAACCCAGACTAGTCTTGTCCTGATCCTGTACAAGATTGTAACAAGACCTGATTGCTTGTGCTTTACCTTATCGATAAATGGTGGGAAACCAAGTTCTATTCAGACGAAGGGTTACAACCCCGGTCCTTGTTTGGTTTAAGGGTTATAACTTGGTTATCTGAATAGTTCCATGGTCATATTATCGTATATCACCATGATTTTCCATATCTCCAGACCTTTATTATATGTTATTATGATTTATGTTAATTGCTGGTTTTAGTTCTTAAGTGAAGCCTCTTTTGTGGTACTTGCCCTTTCTGAGGTCTGACCCAGCTGGTTTTGTATGGCCAGATACCGGAGCAGCTCCAGAGGATCTACCGACCTTCCAGCCAGATGGTGACCACCAGGCGTAACCAAGGCAACGAGTGGGTTTCATTTTTGTTCTCCCACTTTATTGTAAAATTATTTTTTTGAGGCGTTTAGCCGACGAGTACGTGTTAGCTCGATTGTACCTTACTTATTGTCTGCCTACGGGCTGTAACATGATTGGCAAATCCTATGGTTGATCATGTATGACTGAAACTCTTGCTAGTCTTCATATTTTGTAATGACTAGCTTCATGATCATTCAAATATGTAATGTATGGGACACTTTACTATTGTATATTTAATGCTCTTACATCTTGTAACTGCTTTTACTTGCTTGAGATTGAGACAATAGGCTTGTTCATGACCATAAGAGATTGATTGCTTGTAGTTAAACCCACATGTATGTAGACACCCGTGATCGTATAGCGAGGTGGATTCCATTTCAATATACGTAGCTGGCTATGTATGCCCTCGCTCTCCAGTATTCTGGTTCTTGGGCGTTATATGGTTTAAGTGGTGGCCCATGCAGGTCTTGTGAATCAAGATATGTGAGGGTTTATCGAATAGATGTCTCAATCAGCACTCGCCCTTGATCTCTGCTCGTATCCTCTGAATCCCTAAATTCTTGACCTGATCACATGCTTGTATCTTTAATCTGTCCTGGTCCTTCCTTATTGTTCCATGTGTCATCTTCTTCAGCGGCATTGTTCCTGGTCCTACCGATCGGCAAGGCGGAGCACCTCCCGTGGACCCGTAAAAACCTGGAGATCAAGCCCTGCATTCAATAGTAGCCTCCAGAGTCAAGCCTACCGAGGGTCGAGAGCCGCCAGTTCAGCCAGTCCAGCCTACAGAGCCTGATGATGGCACCTTGGTGGGTCTCATCAAGACATTGCTAGCATCTCAAAATCGTCGGGGCGACGCCCTGTACCAGGCAGTACAAGATGCTTTGTACAGAGGCGGTCATCAAAGGAACCAGGCAGCCAACAGCTTCAAGCGTTTGAACCCTCCCTTCTTCGATGGTAGCGAAGATGCTATTGCCGCAGATGCGTGGCTTCAGGACACTGAGGTTATCCTAGAAGCGGCGAAGATGCCCAAAAACGAGAAGGTGGCGGTAGTACGCCTACAGCTATTGGATCTTGTCCGCAGCTGGTAGGCGGTACAGGCAGTTGGATTAGTGGCACCTATTGCATGGACAGTATTTCGTGAGAGATTCCAGACCAAGTACTTCGATGCTGTAGCTCGGTACGACCTACAGACGAGATTCACCATTCTGAAGCAGATGGACAGGATGGCCGACGGATATGCGGCCGAGTTTTTGAGACTTGGTCGGTTTGCTCCCACCTTGGTAGCGACCGAGTTCGACAGAGCCAGCGGTTCCAGCAGAGGCTCCATCTAGAGATTTTATTGGCAGTAGAGCAGTTGGAGCATCAGACTTTTGATGCAGTATTGAGAGCAGCCAGGAAGCATGAGTATACCTTCCAGAGGATCATGGACAGGACCGGGGGTCGGAAGCGATCCTACAGCCAGATGAATCAGTCTTCAGAACCAGCCCCAGCAGCTAGGGCTTTGACCATTGGAGCTCCGAGGCGGGCGGCCTCAGTGACGTTGGTTCAACATTCAGCCCCGACATACCCTCAGCAACAGAAGCAGAAGCACTCTTTCGCAATGGGATGTTCATATTGCGGGAAGCCAGGACATGTGGTGGCAGAATTTTGCAGGGTGCAGGGATTGTGCCTGGCTTGTCGAGCACCGGACCACAGCGTTAGGAACTGCCCGAATAGGGGGAGTTCATCTTCTTCGACCTTTTCTAGTCCTTCGGTTAGGGGACCAACCCAGTACCAGTCCAGCAGCAACAGCAGCAGTACCCGTTGCCGAGGCCCTTGCCGCCTCAGACCCAAGCATTTCAGCAGCAGAACCTCCAGCAGTATACGCAAGCCCAAGCCCTGGTTCAGAGCAGACAAAGAGGGTTCCAGCAAAGGGGACCAGCACCCAGAGGACACTGTCAGGCAATGGCGATGACTGTAGAAGAAGGATTGGCACCAGGTGAGGTAGTGGCATGTACTATTCTTGTCAACTCCTTCCCAGTATCAACGTTATTTGATTCTGGTGCATCGCATTCATTCATGTCTGTACGATTCACGACACGGATAGGTCTGGAGCCCGAGACATTATCAGTAAGGCTCAATATACTTACTGGTAACGGTCTTGTGGGAGTAGATAGAGTATTTTCCTCGTGTTGGGTTGTAGTTAGCGGTAGAGAGTTCTCTGCTAAATTGATAGAATTCCCGATGGCCGATTATGATGTGGTCTTAGGGATGGATTGGTTAAGAAACCAGTATGCTAGGATAGACTGCCATGTTGGCAGGGTTGTTTTAAGCATTCCAGGCGAGCTATAGTTTTTCTTTTCTCGAGGCAAAGTTGAACCTTCTCCTCCAGTATTGCGGATGGCAGTAGCAGCAGTACAGTTACCTCGGATAGTCGAGGAGTTTCCAGATGTTTTCCCAGAAGAGCTTCCAGGAATGTCGCCAGAGCGAGAGACCGAGTTTACTATCGACTTGATCCCAGGGACAGCCCTAGTGTCGGAGAGAGTCTACAGGATGGCACCGTCAGAGTTAGAGATGTTATACAAGATAATTGAAGAACTCAGGACCAAGGGATTCATTGTACAAGTGGATCGCCTTGGGGAGCCTCGATGCTTCTTATAAAAAAGTAGGATGGTACGTCTAGGTTATGTGTAGATTATCGTACCTTGAACTGAGTGACAATCAAGAACAGATACGCTCTCCCGAAGATAGATGACTTGTTTGATCAACTCAAGGGGCAGCAGTATTCTCGAAGATTGATTTACGGTCAGGATACCATCAGATCAGGGTCAGAGAGCAGGACATCCCGAAGACGGCTTTCAGATCTAGATATGGGCATTGGGAGTTCTTTGAAATGCCATTTGGAGCAACCAATGCGCCGGCTGTATTCATGGGCCTCATGAATCGTATCTTCATGCCTTATTTGGATCAGTTTGTGATTGTCTTCATAGACGACATCCTGGTTTACAGCAAGAGTGAAGCGGAGCATGAGCAGCATCTCAGAGTTGTCCTCCAGATTCTCAGAGAGTACCAGTTGTATACCAAGTTCAGTAAATACGAGTTCTGGCTCGATCGTATTTCGTACATGGGTCATATCATCACAAGATGAGGAGTAGAAGTGGATCCCCAGAAGATCGTGGCTATTGAGACATGGCCAGTACCCAGCACAGTTGCAGAAGTTCGTAGTTTGCTTAGATTAGCCGGCTATTACCGATGATTTGTTTCAGATTTTACTAGATTTTAGCACCATTGACCCAGTTGACCCACAAGGATGCACAGTTTGCTTGGACAACAGAATGTCAGGATTCTTTTGAGAAGTTAAAGCGAGGTTTGATGATGACTCCCATTCTTACGCTTCCAGATGGGACCAAAGGATTTTCAGTGTATTGTGATGCTTTAGGCAGAGGTTTAGGATGTGTTTTGATGCAGCATGGGAAGGTAATAGCTTATGTATCATGTCAACTTTGTGATCATGAGAGGAATTACCCAACCCATGACTTGGAATTGGCAGCAGTAGTATTTGCACTTAAGCTCTGGAGACACTACTTGTATGGAGATAGGGTGAAGATTTTCACCGACCACAAGAGCCTGAAGTATGTTTCACCCAGAAGGATCTTAATATGCGTCAGAGGAGGTGGCTAGAGCTACTTGTGGATTATAATGTCAACCTGAAGTATCATCCTGGGAAGGCCAACGTTATTGCAGATGCATTGAGCAGAAGAGCCGGAGTTTATTTCTGAACAGCGCAGCCAGAGTTGTTAGCAGATCTTTAGAAGATAGGTATAAAAGTTGTCCTTCCTACCAATGTAGCATTGATGGCCAGCATACGAGTTCAGTCCAGTAAAGTCGAGAGGATCCGGATGGCGCAGTCAACAGATTCCAAGCTTCAGTGGCTCAGAGGAGAGTGTGAGGCAGGACGAAGACCAGAGTTATGCATTCATAAAGACGGTACACTTCGACATGGGAGGCGTCTTTGTGTACCCGGTAGTGATATCAGACAGAAGATCATGGCAGAGGCCCACAGTTTTCAGTATTTCGTTCATCCCTGTAGCACAAATATGTACCGTGATATCCGTTAGCACTTTTGGTAGAATGGCATTAAGAGGGAGATAGCCTGGTTTGTCTTTCGATGTTTGGTTTGCCAACAAGTTAAAGATGAACATCAGAGGCCAGCTGGACTTTTTCAGCCCTTGTCGATTCCAGAATAGAAATGGGAGCATATAACCATGAATTTCGTGACTGGATTACCAAGGTCCCCGGTCGGTAGAGATGCTATTTGGGTTATTATAGACAGGCTCACGAAGGTGGCTCACTTTCTCCCATTCAGAGTTGGTCAGTCGACGGTTCAGCTAGCAGAGATGTACCTCAGGCAGATCGTCAGATTTTACGGTGTTCCAGTCAGTATCACCTCAGACAGAGATTTAAGATTTATGTCGCACTTTTGGCGCAGCCTGCAAGAGAGTGTGGGAACTCACCTCCAGTTCAGCTCAGCTTATCATTCGCAAACAGATGGTCAGTCAGAGCAAACCATCCAAATCTTGGAAGATATGTTGAAATCTTGTACACTCGACTTCGGTGGTTCGTGGGAAGATTACCTGCACCTGGTGGAGTTCTCGTACAACAACAGTTTCTAAGCCAGTTCCAAATGGCACCGTTCGAGGCACTAAATGGTAGGAAGTGTAGATCCCTGCTAGATTGGGATAATGTAGGAGAGAGGCAGATGCTTGGTCCGGAAATGATTACTCAGACAGTTGAGGTGGTCAGAAGAGTCAGAGATCATCTTTGCGTCGCACAAGATCGCCAGTGCCATTAGGCCGATTCTCATCGACATCCCCTTGAAATTTTTGTCGGAGACCATGTATTCCTTAGGGTCTCGCCTAACCGTGGCGTCATTCGTTTCGGAGTACGAGGAAAGCTTAGTCCTAGGTATATAGGAACATTTGACATTCTGGAGCCAGTAGGAGACGTGTCATATCGTCTCGCTCTTCTGCCATCGCTAAGTGAGGTACATGACGTATTCTATGTATCCCAATTACGACGGTATATCCCGGATCCGAGTCATTTCCTAGATCATTCGGAATTGGTTGTTGGTACCAACCTTTCGTATGAGGTGAGACCCATATCCATATTGTACCGAAGAGAGAAGATACTCAAGAACAAGACTATCAAGTTAGTCCATGTTGCTTGGGGTCATCACTCCTTGAGTGAGTCAACGTGGGACCGTAAGGATGATATCCGATCGCGATATCCCGACTTGTTTGACTCGTAAGGTATAATGTCTTTCTTATACCTTATGCTTTCAATTCCTTGCTTGAATGGATGATTGCATGATGGACTGTTTAGTATAGCTTATCGGGGATTGGTATAGCTTGTCCTTGTCTCTCTAGCCTCTTAATTAAAATTTCGAGGACGGAATTCTTTTAAGGTGGGTAGAGTTGTAACGACCATAGTCTGTATTATGTATTTTGGTATACGTGTACATATTTTGACTCGTATTGCATGTCTCATTGTATGGTTTATTTTTAGTATTATATTGGTTATGGTTCATCTTGGTTTGGCTTGGTTTGGTTTGCTTTTGGGTTCATCATGAACCAAAAAAAAACTCCTACCTACCACCACCATCATCATTTATATTCTACCTAATTTTTCTCTCTCCTCATAACTTAGCATTTACTACTTCTTCTTCTTCCCTGGCGTAGAGCTCCACCTACCCCTTTCCCACCGAAAGTGCATCTGGCTTCATGGAGGAACTCAAGTTTTGTTGTTCCATTTTCTTCCTCACGAGATTCTAAGACACTTTAGTACTTAGCACTTTTAATTTCTATGGCTCATTTTGTGTAGATCTAAGCTTGTTGCATTTTCAAATTTCTTGGGTCTTGATCTATTAAACCTTGTTATTTGGAAGTTTTGAGTCTTCCAGGTTGTAGAGAATTTCGTTCTACCCCATTTCGACCTATGAAAGTTTGAGTTCTGACCTTAGATGATGGATTTATGGAGCTTGGGAGCAATAACATTTTGGTTCTTCTTCTCGAAAGAAATAGAGAAGAAGGACAGTACTTAGCCGCATGGCTTTTTCATACGGCAAGTGACCTTCCTAGCCGCATGAGTTCATGACCTTTGCCGCATGGCTTTGTCGCGTGGATTTTGTTGGCTTGGCCGCATAAGAATGTTTTCCTTTAGCCGCATGAGTTGAGTCCATGCCGCATTTCCCCCACTACCGCATATGCCCATGTTCCCTGAGCCGCATGAGACCCTCATCCTTGGCCGCATAGCTCTTGGCAGTACTGTCGCATGAGTCCATTTCCCCCACTGCCATATATGTTCCTCCTCTCCTTAGCCGTATGACCCTCATTCGGCCCTGCCGTATGAGACTCTCACCTATTGCCGCATGAGCCCTTCCCCTTTCAGCCGCATGTGCCGATCTTCCTGAGCCACATAAGCCCGCATGTTCCCCTGGACGCACATGTCCCTCCTCCCTTGGCCGCACGAGTCTGCTTCCTTCCTGACCGTATGTAATACGAGCTGCATGAACCTATTCCTTCCTGGCCGCATGTAACCCCTTAACCGCATGAGCCATGACCCATGGATCCCCGGCCGTATGGCTTTTACATAGCTCTTGTCCTCTTTTATTATTACTATTATTATTATCCTTATGATGGGTTGTTACATTTATGCTTGTGTTTCATGACCCTCTGTATAACTTGGGTCCCTTGATAATATGCTTGTACCATGTAAATTCTGCTCATGTTCCCTGAACATGATATTAACCCATCGTGGTACACTCTTGACAAGTAACTCGACATGATAATTCTTGAGGGTGGTCCGTCGTGACGCAATCTTGACATGATAAGTAATCTTGACAAGTAAACCTGACATGATATATCTCGATAAGCTGTTGCGACGACTAGCATTACATGACAAGAATGAATGGCCTGGAAACTGTGGACGATTGTGCTTGTACAAAAGATCCAAAATTGTCTTGCATCATGTCTAGGACAGGGACCCCTGAGCACCACGGTCGGGGGTACCTACTGAAATCGACTAAGGCTAATAACTAAAATAATCCAGTAGTCATGAATAGATTTTCCAGCTACAGACAGTCCCTTTATCTGGGCGCGCTAGTGGATTTATAGCCTGCCGACGAGTAGGGCACAATTCCAGCACACTGTCATGTGTTGCACCCTTCATGAACAAGATACTCGACCTGGATAACCTGGATGGTCTGCCGGGCTTGTGGCTGTTGGAGTTATCTTATTGCATCTGATAGTAACTTGGCCTGTGATAACCCTAGTTAGTTAAAGTATCAAGCCGTACTTATTGCTTGGACGTAATTGATTGGATGGAGTCTAACCCAGACTAGTCTTGTCCTGATCCTGTACAAGATTGTAACATGACCTGATTGCTTATGCTTTACCTTATCGATAAATGGTGGGAAACCAAGTTTTGTTCAGACGAAGGGTTACAACCCCGGTCCTTGTTTGGTTTAAGGGTTGTAACTTGGTTATCTGAATAGTTCTATGGTTATCTTATCGTATATCACCATGATTTTCTATATCTCCAGACCTTTATTATATGTTATTACGTTTTATGCTAATTGCTGGTTTTAGTTCTTAAGTGAAGCCTCCTTTGTGGCACTTCCTCTTTCTGGGGTCTGACCCAGCTTATTTTTTATGGCCAGATATCGGAGCAGCTCCAGAGGATCTACCGACCTTCCAGCCAGATGGTGACCACCAGGCGTAACCAAGACAACGAGTGAATTTCATTTTTGTTCTCCCACTTTATTGTAAAATTATTCTTTTGAGGCATTTAGCCGACGAGCACGTGTTAGCTCGATTGCACCTTACTTATTGTCTGCCTACGGGCTGTAACATGATTGACAAATCCTAGGGTTGATCATGTATGACTGAAACTCTTACTAGTCTTCACATTTTGTAATGACTAGCTTCATGATCATTCAAATATGTAATGTATGGGATGCCTTACTATTGTATATTTAATGCTCTGACATCTTGTAACTGCTTTTACTTACTTGAGATTGAGACAATAGGCTTGTTCATGACCATAAGAGACTGATTGATTGTAGTTAAACCCTCATGTATCTAGACAGCCGTGATCGTATAGCGAGGTGGATTCCTGTCACGCCCCAGAACCAGAATACTGGAGAGCGGGGGCAGACACAGCCAGCTACGTATATTGAAATAGAATACATCTCAACTATACGGTCACGGCTGTCTAGATATGAGGGTTTACTACAAGCCAGCAGTCTCTTAAGGTCAAGCCTATTGTCTCAAATCTCAAGCAATTAACAGAGTTACAAGATGTTAGAGCATCAAATATATATATATATAAGGCGTCCCAAATATTACATATTGGATGATCATGAAGCTAGTCGTACAAAATGATAGGACTAGCAAGAGTTCAGTCATACATGATCAACCCTAGGATTTGTTAATCATGTTTACAGCCCGTAGGCAGACAGTAAGTAAATGTGCATCGAGCTAACAGGTGCTCGTCGGCTAAACGCCTCAAAAGAATAAATTTACATATAAGTGGGTGAAACAAAAAGGGAAACCCACTCGTAGCCCGGGTTCCGTCTAGTGTTCACCATTGGGCTGGAAGCTGGGTAGATCCTCGGGAGCTGCTCCGAAATCTGGCCACACAAAACCAGCTGGGTCAAACCCCAGAAAGAGCAAGTGCCACAAAGGAGGCCACAAATAAGAACAAAAGCCAGCATATCAGAACATAAAGAGTAAAGGAAAGTACAAGTAATAAAAGTACACAGGGCGATAAACGACTAGGGACGTGGAACCATTCCGGGAGCCAGGTTACAATCCTTAAACCAAACAAGGACCGGGATTGTACCCCTTCGCCTGAATAGCTCACTGTCTCTACCCATTTATCGTTAAGATAAGTAAAACAAACATGCTCAGGAGATAGCAGGTACAAGGCTAGACAAGACTTAGATAGGGCTGGACACCATTCATTCACAATCGGCCAAGCAAGTACTACGGCTTACTACTTTAACTAACTAGGGTTATCACAAGCCTAATTACTAACAAGATGCAAGTGAGAAACTCCCAGTCCCAAGCCCTGCAGACCATCCAGTTATCCTTCCGCGGGTTGAGAGTTATAGGTGGGTACATTGCCCGGGAGACAAATGTACCCTTAGGTGACTTAGAGGGTGCAACACATGACAGTGTGCTGGAAATGTGCTCTACTCGTCGGCAAGCTACAAGTCCATTAAAGCGCCCAGATAACGAGATTGCCTGTGACTGGGAATTCTCCATGTTCTAGTTTGATCTAATAATTAGCCTAATCCAATTTAGCGCGAGTCCCTGGCCGTGGTACCCAGGAAGTCACGTCCTAGACATGATGCAAGACAAGACAAGTGGATTGTGCAAACAAGCAAGCAGGAACACCCACGGTGTCAAGGCAAGTCAAGTCAAGTTATCAAGTCAAGTCAAGTCAAGAGTGCGCCGCCACGGGCCACTATCAAGTTATCAAGGTAAATCATGTCAGGGTACTTGTCAGGGGTGCGCCACGACGGGCCACTATCAAGTCAGGTTGGTCGTGTCAGGAGTGCACCACTACGGGTCGCTGTCATGTTATACTAGTTCCTTGTCATACCATACTGTGTACAATAGTTATTCCAAACATATTAAGCAAAATCAAGTTCATGCCAAAAGGCGTAAGGATAGAAAATGGGCGTAAAATACCTAATAAAATACTAATATAAAATAGGACTATAGAAGAGCCAAGATCAAGAAATAACAAATTCATCATAGACAAGTAGGTTGTGCAAGGGGGTCAGGGGTAGGTCTGCGCAGGGTGTGTACTGCGCATGGAAGAGCTGCGCAAGGGTTACCTTGCGCAAGGGTAGACTGCGCAGGGGTTACCTTGCGCAAGGGTGGTTTGCGCAAGGGTGGGTTGCGCAGAAGTGAATTGCGCAGGAGCGGTTTGCGCAGAAGTGAATTGCGCAGGGGTTACTTTGCGCATGGCTGGATTGCGCATGGCTAGCTTGCGCCAGCGCAGTCCAGTGCAACGCAAAGCACTGGCCAAGTGACTGCGCAAACGGCCATGCGCTAAAGAGCACAGGCCAGGGGTGCGCAATCGGCCATGCGCTAAAAAGCGCAAGGCAGGGGGCTGTTCTTCCTGGCCGAGAGCAAGTCCAAAAATACCAAGAACTTCAATTCTTCATATTTTTGTCAAATCAAAACCAAATCTAGATTTTCAAAGTTCTAACTTGAGTAAAATCAAATTCTCTTCCACATGAAAGCATCAAAACAAGCAAAAATCAAAGTTTAATAGATCAAAACCAAGGATTTCCGAAAATGGTTAAAACCTAGATCTAGAAGAATGAAAGCTCCAAATCACAAAATTCCAAGTTCTAATGTTGATCTACATGTCCTAATCTATCTAATGGACAAATAAAATTGGGTGCTTATTTGTTGGCAAGGTGCACTTGCCTATTGGTTGGGGAGTTGTGTGGAAGAAGGAAGAAGAAGAAGTTGTAGGAAAATTAATGGAGAGAATAAAGAGGAGAGAGAAAAGTAGGTGGTGTTATAAAGTGGGGGAGTTGTGGTGTGTTGAGGGAGGAGTGTAGGTTAAGGTGTTCCATTCATGATGAACCAAACTAAACCAACTTTCACAAAATAAAACCAAGCCATGGTCCAAAATCCATTTACGAGAAACCAAAATCCGCAAGTCGAGAAAATAAAATACGTGCCAAAAATCAAATACGAGCATAAATACGAAATACAGGAAATGGGGGTGACAACTCTATCCACCTTCAAAGAATTCCGTCCTCGGAATTTAATCAAGGAGCTAGAGATTGCCACGACAAGCTATACTAAGCACAGACAAGCTACACTAAGCAGTTCAATCATACAATCATACAATACAAGCAAGAAAGGGAAAGCGTAAGGCACAAGGAAGACATTATACCTTACGAGTCAAACAGGTAGGGATATCGCGATCGGATGTCGTCCTCACGCTCCCACGTTGACTCACCTAGAGAGTGATGACCCCAAGCAACACGGACTAAGTTAATAGTCTTGTTCTTGAGCGTCTTTTCTCTCCGGTCCAATATAGACACGGGCCTCTCCTCATACGAAAGGTTGGTACCAACAACCAATTCCGAATGATCTAGGATATGGCTCGGGTCCGGGATGTACCATCTTAATTGGGACACATGGAATACATCATGTACCTCACTTAGCGACGGCGGAAGAGCGAGACGATAGGACACATCGCCTACTCGCTCCAGAATATCGAACGGCCCTATATACCTAGGACTAAGCTTTCCCCGTACGCCAAAACGAATGACGCCGCAGGTAGGCGAGATCCTAAGGAATACATGGTCGCCGACGGCAAATTCTAAGGGACGCCGATGAGCATCGGCCCAATGGCGCTGGCGATCGTGAGCAACTCGGAGGTGATCTCTGACTCTCCTGACCACTTCAACCGTCTGAGAAATTAGTTCTGGACCGAGCATCTGCCTCTCTCCAACATCGTCCCATGCTAACGGGATCTGTACTTCCTACCATACAGAGCCTCGAAGGGTGCCATCTGGATACTGGCCTGGAAACTATTATTGTATGAGAATTCCACCAGGTGCAGGTGATCCTCCCACGAACCACCGAAGTCAAGGGTACATGACCTCAACATATCTTCGAGAGTTTGTATAGTACGCTCTGACTGCCCATCTGTCTGCAGATGATACGCTGAGCTGAACTTGAGACGAGTCCCCAAACTTTGATGAAGACTGCGCCAGAAGTGCGATGTGAATCTCGTATCCCTGTCTGATACTATGCTGACTGGCACTCCGTGAAGTCTGACGATCTGCCTGAGATACATCTCTGCTAGCTGTGCCGTCGACTGTCCAACTCTAAATGGAAGAAAGTGTGCCACCTTGGTAAGCCTGTCCACAATGACCCAAATAGCATCTCTGCCTGCCGGAGATCGGGGTAACCCAGTCACAAAATCCATGGTAATGTGTTCCCACTTCCATTCTGGGATCGGTAAAGGTTGAAGAAGTCCAGCTGGCCTCTGATGTTCAGCCTTGACTTGTTGGCAAACCAAACATCGAGAGACATACCGGGCTATCTCCCTCTTCATACCATTCCACCAAAAGTGTTGACGAATATCTCTGTACATCTTCGTGCTGCCTGGGTGGATGGAATACTGCAAACTGTGAGCCTCTGCCATGACCTCCTGTCTGATATCTCCACTGGGTACACAAAGACGCGTGCCGTGTCGAAGTGTACCATCCTCATGAATACATAACTCTGGTCTTCTTCCTGCCTCGCACTCTGCTCTGAGACGCTGAATCTTGGAATCTGTTAACTGTGCTGTCCGGATCCTCTCAACTATGGTGGACTGAATCTGTAGGCTGGCCATCAAGGCCACATTGGAAGGAAGAACCACTTCAATTCCCATCTTCTGAAGATCCGCCAATAGCTCTGGTTGCGCCGTCAGGAAATAAACTCCGGCTCTCCGGCTCAACGCATCTGCTACAACATTGGCCTTCCCTGGATGATACTGCAAATCCACATCGTAGTCCACCAGTAGCTCGAGCCATCTTCTCTGCCGCATATTAAGATCCTTCTGGGTGAAAACATACTTCAGGCTCTTATGATCAGTAAATATCTCTACTCTATCTCCGTACAAGTAGTGCCTCCACAACTTAAGTGCAAACACTACTGCTGCTAGCTCCAAGTCGTGGGTCGGATAATTCTTCTCATGATCACGGAGTTGACGTGACACATAAGCAATTACCTTTCCATGCTGTATCAAAACACATCCCAATCCTCTGCCTGAAGCATCGCAGTAAACTGTGAATCCTCCGGTCCCATCTGGAAGTGTAAGAATGGGAGCCGTTATCAAACCTCGCTTCAACTTCTCAAATAATTCCTGACATTCTGCTGTCCAAACGAACGGCACATCCTTGCGGGTCAACTGGGTCATCGGCGCTGAAATCCTTGCAAAATCAGAGACGAACCGCCGGTAGTAGCCGGCCAATCCAAGAAAGCTGCGAACTTCTGCCACTGAGCTGGGTACTGGCCATGCCTCGATAGCTACAATCTTCTGGGGATCTACTTCCACTCCTCCTCTGGTAGTGATGTGACCCAAGTAAGAAATACGATCGAGCCAGAACTCGTATTTACTAAACTTGGCGTACAACTGGTGTTCTCTGAGAATCTGGAGGACAACTCTGAGATGCTGCTCATGCTCTGCTTCACTCTTGCTGTAGACCAGGATGTCATTATGGAACACTATCACAAACTGATCCAAGTAAGGCATAAAAATACGGTTCATGAGGTCCATGAACACTACCGGCGTATTGGTCGCTCCAAAGGGCATAACTAGAAACTCCCAATGCCCGTACCTAGATCTGAACGCCGTCTTCGGGATGTCCTGCTCTCTGAGTCTGATCTGGTGGTATCCTGACCGTAAGTCTATCTTCGAGAAAACTGAAGCCCCCTTGAGTTGATCAAACAAGTCATCTATCCTCGGAAGAGGGTATCTGTTCTTGATTGTCACTGAGTTCAAGGTACGGTAATCAACACATAGCCTAGACGTACCATCCTTCTTTTTCACAAGAAGCATCGGGGCTCCCCAAGGCGATCTACTAGCACGAATGAATCCCTTGGTTCTAAGTTCTTCAATCATCTTGTACAAAATCTCCAATTCTGAAGGCGCCATCCTGTAGACTCGCTCTGATACTGGTGCTGTCCCGGGAATTAAGTCAATAGTGAACTCGATCTCTCGCTCTGGTGGCATCCCTGGAAGTTTCTCTGGGAAGACATCTGGAAACTCTTCAACTATCCGGGGCAACTGCACTGCTGCTACTGCCATCCGCAATACTGGGGGAGAAGGCTCCACGACGCCTCTGGAAAATAAAAACTCTGGCCCTCCGGGAATACTAAAGACAACTCTGCCAACATGGCAGTCTATCCTAGCATAATGGTTCCTCAACCAATCCATGCCTAGGACTACATCATAGTCTGCCATAGGGAACTCTATGAGTCTAGCGGGGAACTCTCTACCGCTAACTACGATCCGACACGAGGAAAACACTCGATCTACTCCCACAAGACCATTACCAGTAAGTATATTGAGCCTCACTGATAATGACTCGGGCTCCAACCCTATTCGTGTCGCAAATCGTGCAGACATGAATGAATGCGATGCACCAGAATCAAATAATACAGATGCTGGAAAAGTGTTGACGAGAATAGTACCTGCCACTACCTCACCTGGTGCAACTTCTTCTTCCATGGTCATCATCATAGCCTGACCTCTAGCTGCGGGTCCCCTCTGCTGGAATCCCCTCTGTCGGTTCTGTGCTGGAGCCTAGGTGAACTGCTGCTGGAAGGCCTGGGCCTGGGGCGCCAATGGCCTCGGGTAGTGCTGTTGCTGCTGCTGCTGGACTGGAACTGGGGCTGGTCCTCTCACCGAAGAACTAGAAAGATTGGATGATGATGGACCTCCCCTATTCGGGCAGGTCCCTATCTTGTGATCTGCTCCTCCGTAAGCCAGGCACAACCCCTGTGCCCGACGACCCTCTGCCACTACATGGCCCGGCTTCCCGCAATGAGAACATCCCACCGCGGAAGACTGCTTCTGCTTCTGCTGCTGCGGGTACATCGGGGTCGAATGCTGAACCGACGTCACTGAGGCCGCCCGCCTCGGAGTTCTAATGGTTATACCCCTAGCTGCCGGGACTGGAGCTGAAGATTGGTGCATCTGGTTGTGGGACCGCTTCCTGCCTCCGGTCCTGTCCACAATTCTCCGGGAGGTATACTCATGCCTCCTCGCTGCCTTCAATACTGTATCGAACGTCTGGTGCTCGAACTGCTCGACAGCCAATAATATCTCTAAGTGCAGTCCTTGCTGGAACCGCTGAGCCCTATCGAAGTCGGTCGCCACCAAAGTGGGGGCGAACCTACTCAGCCTGGAAAACTCGGTCGCATAGCCATCGACCGTCCTGCCTCCTTGCTTCAAGTTGGTGAACCGGGTCTGCAGGTCGTACCGTGCCACCGCATCGAAGTACTTTATCTGGAATCTCTCCCTGAACGTCGCCCAAGTGACTGGTGTTGCTAATCCTATGGCCTGAGCCGCCCACCAATCGCGAGCCAAGTCTAACAACTGTAGCCGTACCACGGCCACCTTCTCATTCTCAGGTGTCCTAGCTGCTTCAAGGACCACCTCGGTATCCTGAAGCCAAGCGTCTGCGGCAATCGCATCTTCACTGCCGTCAAAGAAGGGAGGGTTCAAGCGCTTGAAACTGTTGGCCGCCTGATTCCCTTGGGGACCTCCTCGGTTTAGTGCATCATGAACTTTCTGGTGCAGGGCGTCGCCTCGACGATCTTGGGATGCAAGCAGTTCTCTGATAAGCCCTACCAAAGGTCCCTCATCCTGTCTAGCTGGTTGATCGGGCGGAGCTGCCTGAACTGGAGGTTCTGAGCCTCCGGAAAGCATAACTCGGGAGGCTACTCCAGAGTGCTGAGCTTGATCTTCCTGGCGCTGGGGTGCTTGCCGAGCTCCCTCTGGCTGGTTGGCAGGTCCGGGAGTAATGCCGCTGAAGAAGACGACATAGAGAACAATAAGGAAAGGACCAGGACAGATCAATGATACAAGCAATGTGATCAGGTCGAGATTCTCAGGAATTTGAAGATACGAGCAGAGATCAAGGACGAATATTGATTGAGACATCTATTCGGTAAACCCTCACATTTCTTGAATGCCAAGACCTGCATGGGCTACCACTTAAACCATGTCACGCCCCAGAACCAGAATACTGGAGAGCGGGGGCAGACACAGCCAGCTACGTATATTGAAATAGAATACATCTCAACTATACGGTCACGGCTGTCTAGATATGAGGGTTTACTACAAGCCAGCAGTCTCTTAAGGTCATGCCTATTGTCTCAAATCTCAAGCAATTAACAGAGTTACAAGATGTTAGAGCATCAAATATATATATATATAAGGCATCCCAAATATTACATATTGGATGATCATGAAGCTAGTCGTACAAAATGATAGGACTAGCAAGAGTTCAGTCATACATGATCAACCCTAGGATTTGTTAATCATGTTTACAGCCCGTAGGCAGACAGTAAGTAAATGTGCATCGAGCTAACAGGTGCTCGTCGGCTAAACGCCTCAAAAGAATAAATTTACATATAAGTGGGTGAAACAAAAAGGGAAACCCACTCGTAGCCCGGGTTCCGTCTAGTGTTCACCATTGGGCTGGAAGCTGGGTAGATCCTCGGGAGCTGCTCCGAAATCTGGCCACACAAAACCAGCTGGGTCAAACCCCAGAAAGAGCAAGTGCCACAAAGGAGGCCACAAATAAGAACAAAAGCCAGCATATCAGAACATAAAGAGTAAAGGAAAGTACAAGTAATAAAAGTACACAGGGCGATAAACGACTAGGGACGTGGAACCATTCCGGGAGCCAGGTTACAATCCTTAAACCAAACAAGGACCGGGATTGTACCCCTTCGCCTGAATAGCTCACTGTCTCTATCCATTTATCGTTAAGATAAGTAAAACAAACATGCTCAGGAGATAGCAGGTACAAGGCTAGACAAGACTTAGATAGGGCTGGACACCATTCATTCACAATCGGCCAAGCAAGTACTACGGCTTACTACTTTAACTAACTAGGGTTATCACAAGCCTAATTACTAACAAGATGCAAGTGAGAAACTCCCAGTCCCAAGCCCTGCAGACCATCCAGTTATCCTTCCGCGGGTTGAGAGTTATAGGTGGGTACATTGCCCGGGAGACAAATGTACCCTTAGGTGACTTAGAGGGTGCAACACATGACAGTGTGCTGGAAATGTGCTCTACTCGTCGGCAAGCTACAAGTCCATTAAAGCGCCCAGATAACGAGATTGCCTGTGACTGGGAATTCTCCACGTTCTAGTTTGATCTAATAATTAGCCTAATCCAATTTAGCGCGAGTCCCTGGCCGTGGTACCCAGGAAGTCACGTCCTAGACATGATGCAAGACAAGACAAGTGGATTGTGCAAACAAGCAAGCAGGAACACCCACAGTGTCAAGGCAAGTCAAGTCAAGTTATCAAGTCAAGTCAAGTCAAGAGTGCGCCGCCACGGGCCACTATCAAGTTATCAAGGTAAATCATGTCAGGGTACTTGTCAGGGGTACGCCACAACGGGCCACTATCAAGTCAGGTTGGTCGTGTCAGGAGTGCACCACTACGGGTCGCTGTCATGTTATACTAGTTCCTTGTCATACCATACTGTGTACAATAGTTATTCCAAACATATTAAGCAAAATCAAGTTCATGCCAAAAGGCGTAAGGATAGAAAATGGGCGTAAAATACCTAATAAAATACTAATATAAAATAGGACTATAGAAGAGCCAAGATCAAGAAATAACAAATTCATCATAGACAAGTAGGTTGTGCAAGGGGGTCAGGGGTAGGTCTGCGCAGGGTGTGTACTGCGCAAGGGTGGGTTGCGCAGAAGTGAATTGCGCAGGAGCGGTTTGCGCAGAAGTGAATTGCGCAGGGGTTACTTTGCGCATGGCTGGATTGCGCATGGCTAGCTTGCGCCAGCGCAGTCCAGCGCAGCGTAAAGCACTGGCCAAGTGACTGTGCAAACGGCCATGCGCTAAAGAGTACAGGCCAGGGGTGCGCAATCGGCCATGCGCTAAAAAGCGCAAGGCAGGGGGCTGTTCTTCCTGGCCGAGAGCAAGTCCAAAAATACCAAGAACTTCAATTCTTCATATTTTTGTCAAATCAAAACCAAATCTAGATTTTCAAAGTTCTAACTTGAGTAAAATCAAATTCTCTTCCACATGAAAGCATCAAAACAAGCAAAAATCAAAGTTTAATAGATCAAAACCAAGGATTTCCGAAAATGGTTAAAACCTAGATCTAGAAGAATGAAAGCTCCAAATCACAAAATTCCAAGTTCTAATGTTGATCTACATGTCCTAATCTATCAAATGGACAAATAAAATTGGGTGCTTATTTGTTGGCAAGGTGCACTTGCCTATTGGTTGGGGAGTTGTGTGGAAGAAGGAAGAAGAAGAAGTTGTAGGAAAATTAATGGAGAGAATAAAGAGGAGAGAGAAAAGTAGGTGGTGTTATAAAGTGGGGGAGTTGTGGTGTGTTGTGGGAGGAGTGTAGGTTAAGGTGTTCCATTCATGATGAACCAAACTAAACCAACTTTCACAAAATAAAACCAAGCCATGGTCCAAAATCTATTTACGAGAAACCAAAATCCGCAAGTCGAGAAAATAAAATACGTGCCAAAAATCAAATACGAGCATAAATATGAAATACAGGAAATGGGGGTGACAATTCTATTTCAATATACGTAGCTAGCTATGTATGCCCCTGCTCTTCAGTATTCTGGTTCTGGGGCGTTACACAATCCACACTGCCTTAAAAATTATTTTAGAAATTTCTCTATCATTCTTGAAACTTCGCATTCGCTCTCGTTTATTCTTCCTTGCTTTCCCGTACCATTGATTCTCGTCCCTTCCTATTTTGAGGTGACGAATGATAATGCTGACTAGAATTTATCAGAAATTCTTAAGGTACAGTGTAATATTGCTTAATTGTTGAATTTTTGGTTGCTTGATAGATATGAGGGTATTAGAGATACCATATGCTATAAATATCTATGGATAGTGGTATTAGCAACTAGTTGGACGTTACAAGATTTTAGTGACATACCTTTGAGGGAGTAGTGTGACCAAAGGTGGGTAGAAGTCCTCAAGTATTCGGAGTCACAAAATGACTAGAGAAGGTCATAAAATATTTTTGGAGAAATTAAATTTGAGGAGATTAAGATAATAGTAGACTTTAAATTTTAAGGAATAGTTATGATTTAGAATTTCGAGGACGAAATTATTTTTAAGGTGGGTAGATTTGTAGCTCCCCTTCCCAAAAATTTTTCAAATATTTTTATTATTTATTTGATGTAAATGGTGATTTGTAGAAATTTATAAATAGTTATTTAATTTTTATTACGGTAGAAGACTTTTGTCATGGATGAGATTTGGAGGATAAGACGATGGAGAAGCATGTCACGGATAGTGCAGTGGCGTGCCTTGATTAATGTTCTAGCCATGGTAGGGAAGGCCAAGCCATGGAAGAGTCCCAACTTGGAAAACCAGGATAAGTTGTGACATGACCATTATAAATGATTTTAATTATTTATTATTAAGATTTATTGACTTGTAGAAGACCCGGTTCCTGCCCGACTAGTGCCTAGCGTCTTTTATATTCTTGATAACATCTACATAAAAAGAATATAAATCTTGATAAACAAATCATAAACAAAATAGCAACTAAATATTCAGTGTTATAGGCTGTAATGCCCGTGGTTCATATTACGTATTTTGTATACGTATACGGAATTCCGACCTGTAGTTAGACTTGTCATGCTTGTCTTCATCCTGGTTTAGTGGCTTGGCTTGGTTTATCTTGGTTGGGTTGGCTTGGTTCGGTTTGCCTTGGGTTCATCATGAACCAATAGAAAACCCCACCTACCACCACCATCCCTATTTATTAGCCCACTCCTCTTTCTCTCTCCTCATTAACTTTTCTTCTTCCCTACCATTACTTCTCCACCAACCTGAGAGAGAGAGAGACAGAGAGCTTAGGCAAGTGCATCTTGCTTCATGGAGGAAGTCCATTTTTATTGTTCCATTATCTTCCTCATGTGTTTCTAACCCACTTTAGCACTTAGCATTTTTTATTTCTGTGGTTTATTTCTTATAGATCTAGCTTTGTGGTATTTTCAGTTTTTACGAATTTTGATCTATCAAACTTGTATATTTTTGCTAGTTGATGGTTCCATGTTGTAGAGAATTTTATTCCGCTCCAATTTGACCTATAGAAGTTCGGATTTGGACTCTGGATGACGAATTTATGGAGCTTGGAAGCATGGCTTCATGGTGTTCTTCTTCTCGAAAAGTGGAGAAAAAAGAACAGTTCACTGGCCACATGGCCATTTAATTGAATTAATTATTTAGTTGGCCACATGAGCCTTTCCTTGCACAGCCGCATATGACACTGCTTAGCTGGTGTTTGCCATTGATTGTAAAAGTATAGAACAATTTTATAGGAGGACTGAACTTAGACTTACAATACAAACTCGCTCGTACAAAGAAAGCCTAGGAATGAAAACCTAGGTACAGCAATCTAAGTACGATTATTTATTTTTGATTCTGGGGGGTGACGATAGAGGCTCGGAAAAGCGACGGCAGCTCTGCCTTACTCCTTGGACAATTGGACGTAGCCTTGATTCTGATGAAGAAATACTCTCGGGATGTGTGGAAAGATTCTTCTGCGCGTGTGCCTTTGTCTCTCTGTGTGTCCAGCCGGGTGAAGAGAATCTCCTTCTCTCTGAAATTCTCTTCCTCTTTTTTTCTGAATTCTCCAGGGTTTGTAAGAGAATGGCACCTTACTATTTATAGAAGTGGGGGTGTGATCATTAGGGTTTACAATGATTCTCCTTTGAAAAGTCGGCGGCAAATCATCTGACCATTAATCTTGATTGCATCACATCTAGGAAGTTAATTCTTGATTATGCCAAATCCGTATGGGCAATTAATGCTGATTGCAATGAAACTTCATAATTTGTCATTACAAGCTCGGATCTTCCGCCACGTATTCAATTTGCTTAATTACAATAAATCTGATTTGATCCGAGTAATTATGATGATTATAACGAATCTAGGTTGTTATGATTTGCTAGCAGCCATAACTCCGAGGGGATACGACCGCCATGTGTCTTAACTGTCATGCGGATCGCCACATGTCTCAACTGTCCCGAGGATCGTCACGTGTCTCAACTGCCATGAGTGGGACATCCTGACAGAGCCGCACGAATGCATCCTCTAAATGAACCGCATGTGGGTGGCCCCCAACACTCCTAGCCGCATGAAGGTAGCAGCCGCATAAAGGTGACGACCACATGAGGGTGGGCAACCGCATGAAGATGGCGGTCGCATGAAGGAGGCGGCCGCATGAAGATGGCAGCCGTATGAAGGTGGCCGCCGCATAAGAGTGGCAGCCGCATGAAAATGGCAGCCGCATGAAGGAGGCAGCCGTATGAGAATGGCGGCCGCATGAAGGTGTCAGCCGCATAGGGCTGGCAGCTGCATAGGAGTGGAAGCCGCATGAGGAGCTTTGGAGTTGGTGGATCGTGCCAGATATAAAAGACTTTCGTTTTTTTCCTAGGAACACGCTATCATGTCAGAGTCATCATTTCAACTTTTCTGTCAGAGCTGTCATTTATCAGAGCTGGCATTGTCAGGGCTGCCGTCAGAGTAATTAATTCAAGCTGCTGCTTTATAGCCAGTTGTCGGATCGGACAGCGTGAGGCCACGTGGCGTGGAGCCATCCGAGCCGCATGAAGGACTTTTGGAGCTGCATGATGCTCCTTCTGTTTGTGAGCCGTATAGGATCCTGAAGGACTTATGAGCCGCAAGAGGCTCCTTCTGTTTTGAGCTGCATGAGCTTTCCTTGTCTTTTTTCTATGCTTCTACAAGACCCCCTTCAAAGTTTTCAATTTACAAAATTGAAATACTTTGAATAGGAAGGATGGCTATATATAAGCTCTTCTGGTCGCATAGGATATTCTGACCGCATGGACATCCTAGCCGCATGGACTATCTGGCCGCATAGGCTCCCTGCCACGTCTCCCTGCCACGTATGCATCTCATTTATTGCCCTTGATTTGCTCTTGGATTTAAAGTCACTTTTTGGGGCAGGATCCCAAGGGTCAGTTTTAAATATTCAGATTTGCCTCAATGCCCGAAGAGTCGATTTTGTTCTTTACGCAGCACGAGGATCGAAGCATCCGTCGGTTCATGAGCCCCCCTTTTGACAGCCTATAAATAAGAGGGTTTGTGGAACGGAAAGACTTCTTTACTTTCTCTCGTCTTCAACTCTTTTTGCCCTAAGTTGCTATCTTCGTCTTCCTTCTCCGCTCAGCAATCAACAATGGCCCCTAAGTCTTCCAAGGCCGGGGCGAAAGGTAAGGGAGTGGCTCCTTCGTCAGCCACGGCGCCTGAAGTTCACCCCGACGTTCACCCCACCATTGCTGGTAAGGGTTTGGGCGGATCGTATACTTCCAAACTCTAACAAAGACGGCTCTGTTGCATGCTTTATGCATAAGCTTTTAATGCGTCCCTCGTCTTCATCGAACTGTTCAATTTGTATGGGCCGCGTGTATGTCCCATGTCCGAGCCGCATGGGGGTATACCCCATGTCCGAGCCGCATAGGAGTTTGTCTAGCAGCCGCATAGATGCTTCACAAACTGACCCGCATAATGACCCGTCGAACAGAGCCGCATAAGTCTCTCTGAATCGAACCGCATGGGGCTGCCTCAAACAGGACCGCATAAGCTCATCTGGACTGGGCCGCATGAGGCTCTGGCCATCTTCTAACTTTGTTTCTTTTTTATCTTTGATTCTTGTAGCATCCCTGCCGAAGGCTGAGATCATTGTGAAGGAAGAGCTGCTGCCTCCTCTCAAACAAGAGTCATCGCTTGTTAAGGAGGAGGTAATACAAAAAATGGAGGAACAGAAAGGAGAGCTGGCGCCTATTGAAGTTGCTATAAAGGAGGAGCCCCAGTCTTACGGCAGTAGTATTGGGATTTCTGACCCTCCTGCTCTGGACGAGGATCTTGCTCAAGTAGATCCTTCATATGAAAAATGGTTGAGGGATTGGTATATGCGCCCCCACAATTAGGATTCGTAGGCTCTCATAAATGTCCGTCTTTTGTCTTGATATTGTCTGTCTTTAGCTGTAGTTTGTGTTTTGCTTCTTTTGGACGTCAATGTAATCTTCTTCCTTCTTGTCTGAATGAAATGATAGAGAACTTTTCTGGCTTGCTCATGAGATGTAGTCATGTGAATGTAACTGATTTTGAATGAACATAATACATTCGCTCTATAATTTGCTTGTAGTAGTTGCCCCAATGGAAGACTTTTTGTGGACCTATGATCCTTGGCGTACCCTGGGTTTTTTTTGGTACGGATAATAAGTCGAGAGAGAACCAGCATACTTACTCAGAGGTAATGAGGACATGGTAAATATGAGGGTTTCTTCGATGGAGCCTTCCCACTCAGAGGTAATGAGGACATGGCAGGAGGGGGCTCCAAGAAGGGATACATAGAACGACTCAGAGGTAATGAGGACGTGGAAGTTCTATGTGAGGGGCGGTTTGTTTTTGATGAAAGGGAAACAACTCAGAGGTAACATCGACGTGGTTGTCTCGAAAAATCTGTGGATCTGTTATCCTTTTTGTGCACTGAAAGTACGGGTATTGGATCATAAGGAGGGAGCTCGTTTAGGAGGAAAGTTCAGAGGTATGATCATACATGACTTACTACCTAAAAAGATGCGATATAGATTTATCTGTAGTAACCAAGATGTGAGTTCAGCGATACTTGTGGGTACATAAATCAACAATCTAGGAGATTTGGAGTCAGAATGTGAGTTCAGCGGTACTAGAGGGTACGTAACTCGTCATTCTGGGGAATTTGTAATCGGAATGTGAGTTCAGCGGTACCACAGGGTTATAACTCATCATTTTGGAAGATTTGAAGTCGGGATGTGAGTTCAGCGGTACCACAGGGTACGTAACTCGTCATCAGGGATATTTGGATTTGGAACGTGAGTTCAGCGGTACCAGAGGGTACGTAACTCGTCATTCTGGAAGATTTGTAGTTGGGGTGTGAATTCAGCGGTACCACAGGCACATAACTCAACACCCTGGTAGATTTGTAGTCGGGGTGTGAATTCAGCGGTACCACAGGGCACATAACTCAATACCCTGGCCGATGTCGTTTCAGACGTAATACTTCTTTAGGAACTTGCTGTTGATGGGCAGCATGAGCAAGTCTCTATTTTGTTTTGCGAGGCGGTAAGCTCCATTGGAGAATAAAGCATCGATGATGAACGGGCCTTCCCACTTTGGCTGGAATTTGTCGGTAGTTTTGTGAGTCATAACCATCGGCCTCCGAACTGCCAGAACAAGATCGCCTACTTGGAATGTTCTGATTTTAACCTTTTTTGTTGAAGGTTTCGGAGATACGGGACTGGTACAGCTCGATTCGTTGTTGATCTAACAGGCGCTTCTCATCTAGGGCCTCCAACTCTTGCTGTCGGCGATGGTGATTATCATCCGTTGTCAACCGATAGGTAAGAGCGACGCAGAGTGAGGGGATTTGAGTTTCCAGTGGGAGAACCGCCTTACTTCCATATACTAGAGAGAATAGTGTGTTCCCAGTGGCCGTCCGTACTGTAGTACGGTACGCCCATAAGCATTCGCCGAGCTTTTCATTACAGTCGTATTTGTTTGATGACACGAATTTCTTGAGAAGCTTGATGATTGTTTTTTTGAATGCATCAGCCAGACCATTAGCCACTGGATTATATGGTGTTGAAGCAATATTCTGGATTCGGTGTTTGTCACAAAATCGATAGAAAGCGTGGCTTACGAACTACGGACCATTATTGTGGATGATCCTTCGTGGCAGTCCAAACCGATAGATAACGTGATGCTTGAGGAAGCTGATCACGTTTGAAGTCTTTACTTCTGCCAGCGGAATAGCCTCCGCCCATTTGGAGAAGCAATCTGCGATTGTGAGTATGAAGCGGTGTCCTCGGAACGAACGTGGAGTGATCGGGCCAATGATGTCCATTCTCAATGCTTCGAATGGCCAGGATGCCACCGTCGGATGTAGAAACTCGGATGGCTGGTGAATGAAATCTGCGTGGACTTGACAGGCTTTACATTTTTGTGCATAGTCTATTGCATCCGTAACCATCGTAGGCCAGTAATAGCCCATTCGGCGAATGCGGTCTTGTAGTTTCGGAGAGGGCTGATGGGCCCCACAGATGCCATCATGGGCTTCATGTACGGCTTCTCTGGCTTCTGTATTTGACAGACATCGAAGCAGTAATCCATCGTATGATCGCCGATATAGCATTTTTGTCTCTGTATCGTAGAAGAATCTGAGGGAACGTCTTCTGATAGAAGTGGCTTCCTTCGGATTCTCTGGCAGGATGTCGTAGACCACGAAGTCGATGAATGGTTGTCTCCAGTCTGGTGCTTCGTCGACTGTCAGAGCGGAGTAACTCTCAACACATTGAACATTATTCCTGGGACAGACCAACTCACGGCCTATGATGTCAACCAAGTGGTGAGCATGATTTGGAACTGCTAAGGAAGCGGCAAGGCCTGCTAGGGCGTCGGCTTCAATGTTCTGGAGCCTAGGAACGTGTTCTATGAAGAACCCTTCCAAGGATGAGATGATATCAATCGCTATTTGGTAATAGGGGATCATGTCTTCATGACACACTTCGTATGAGCCCCGGATCTGATTGACGATTAGCTGTGAATCGCCGTATGCTTCAAGATACTCTACCCCCAGCTCCTTTGTAAGTCAGAGGCCAATGACCAAAGCGTTGTACTCGGCCGCATTGTTTGAGCAGGACTCCGTGAGGGAGTAATCCCGATTGATCACCAGCCGGGAGGAAAAAATCAGCACCACTCCGACTCCAGCGACGATGTTGCCCTTGGGCCCAGTTCTAGAAGCGCCGTCGAAGAACATCCGCCATACAGTATCGTGAGAGGCCACATTTGAATTGGCGACCTTATCTGAATCTCTTCGTCAATTCTGGTTGACTCCGATCCTGGATGAGCTGCTAAAAAATCTGCCAGGGCTTGACCTTTAACAGCCTTCTGCGGGACGAAGATCATGTGGTAGGGAGACAATAAAATCGTCCAGGTAGTGAGGCGAGAGCTGAGTGCACCTGGCTTGGTCATGAGGACCCTGAGGGGGTTGACTCTTGATACGACATGGATGGTTTGTCCCGTGACGTAGTGTCGCGTCTTCTGAATGGCAAACACCAAGACAAGGCACTCCTTTTCTACGGCAGTATATCGGTGTTCCGGCCCCATCATCATTCGGCTGAGGTAATATATAGCCTGATCATGGCCTGTATCGTTGTTTTGTGCTAGCAGAGCACCGAGAGAATGTTCTATCGCTCTTACATAGAGCAGGAATGGCCTTCCAGCAACCGAGGCTACCAGGACTGGAGGGTTCATTAGATATTCTTTGATACTGTCGAAGGCGTGCTAGCATTCTTCATCCCATACGAATGAAACACCCTTCTTCATGAGGTGGGTGAATGGTTGACATCGTCCGGAGAGATTACAGATAAACCTCCAGATGTAGGCCAGTCTTCCTTGAAGGCCTCGGAGTTCACGAAGATTTCTTGGGGGACCCATTTCCATGATTGCCTTCGTCTTCTCAGGGTCTATGTGGATACCTTGGAAAGTAATGATGAATCCCAAGAACTTCCCGCTGGATACGCCCAAGAAGGATTTTGTGGGATTTATTTTCAAATTGTGCGCTCGCATCAGGTCGAACACTGTCCTCAGATCATGTAGATGATCTTTTTTAGAGCGGCTTTTGGCGGCAATCTCGTCGACGTAGCATTCTACTGTCTTGCGCAAGTGGTCTCTAAAGATGACACTCATAGCTCTTTGATAGGTGGTGCCAGCGTTCTTTAAACCGAAAGGAATAACTGTGTAGCCTTATGTGCCAATTGGTGTTCGGAATGATGTATGCTTTTCGTCATCAGGGAATATCTTGATTTGGTTGTACCCCGAGAAACTATCCATGAATGACATACGCTCAAAGCCGCAGGTGTTGTCAATCATGATGTCTGTGATAGGGAGGGGGAACTCATCCTTAGGACACGCCTCATTCAGATTACGAAAGTCGATACAGATTTGAATCTTTCCATTCTTCTTGAGGACTGGTACTATGTTGGCGACCCAGTCCGGATGCTGTTCCTCGCGGATGAAGCCGTTGGCTATCAGTTTGTTCACCGCAGCTTCAATGGCATTCATGACGTCGGGGCAGAACCGTCGTTGCTGTTGCTTGACCGATTTTACGTCCGGACGGATGTTGAGTTTGTGAAGTGCAACCTCGGGGTTTAGTCCTGGCATGTCTTCGTAACTCCAGGAGAATACGTCGATGTATTCTTTGACGAGTTGTAGTAGTGATTCTCGCTCTTCGTCCGTCAGATTCTTGCTGACAAAGATGGGCTTTGGAGAGGACTCATCACCCAGATCGACTTGTACAAACTCATCCTCGGTGGGAGGCTCTCTTTGTTTGAACCACTTCTCCCATTGAGCATCTAGTTGTTGTGCTCACGGCTCTAACTCAAGAAGTTCCTGAATGTCTTCACCTTCTTCGTAGGCGTCGGCAAATGCCATATTGATGGACCAGACTTGCCTGAGCATGTCCCCAATGCTGACATCTGAATCGAAAGTGGGTGATCCGGTTGAATGTGAATGCCAGTCGCATTCCTCGTCTGAGCTTTTTGGGGTCATTGTCGGTGTAACATAATCTAGCCTACATCTAGTTTTGTTGTAATAGTCTTGTGGTTTTCCAGTCGGAACCAACGATTGTAAAGGTAACCGCCGTCCAGTGCCGTAGTTTAAGCCTGGTGTAGTTTCTAGATCATACCCTTGTTTTTGTATGAGGTCCTTGGATTGGAAACTATACAAGTAAAGGGGCAATCTCCCGGTGTCGGATTCGAGCTCAACTTCTTCTGTCCTGAAGGGATATGGATCATTCTTGCGGCCGAAGATGATTGGATGATCCTCTCCCTCGATTATGCGATAAGCGTCTTCCACAGGAGTAAGTTGGTTTACGGTGTAGACATTTGTTACCTGTGTGTGCAGGTGGGTGCCTATACCGTATTCCATAGCATACATTGTACAAAGCTTATTAAGCTCGAGATAATTCAAAGATAGCCCTTTATTGATGAAGTAAGGTATCTTTTCCAGTAGGATTACATAATCTGCGGATGGAACATCGGTGTGAGCAGCCACATACTTGGCAAGTTCTGACTCTTCTTCTTCTATCCCCTGTGTAAATGAAGACTGAGAGGATGATTTAGGCAGCTTAATCATCAGGGGCTCCATGGGTGGAGCAGAACGTGGAGTCGTTGGCATACTAGCCACCCCCAGTTTGGTGCTCGGCGCTGGGCGGGGAGTTGTTGGCTGGCTAGCAGTCCCCGGCTTAGCGCTCGGCTGCCGATTTATTCTGGGAAGACGAATCGTTATCGGTTTTAGGGATTGAGCTCCTCTATTTATTGCTGACTAGCTCTAGGCAGCCTGATTGTCAGTGGCTCTGTCGTGGGTTTTGGCACTTGGCCAGACCCTGACAGTCGGATTATTATCTATTCCTCCTGTACAGAGAGGCTGATTGCGTCCTTACGCAGAGTGGCCGTAAGGGGTATAGTTCTGTCAGGTTTGCGGGCTTGGAGATAGATTCTCAGTGATTCTTCTGATCCAGCAGCCGCCTTAGTTTGATCTTGAGTATCTCCTTCGGCAAGGTGCTTTTTCGACTTCTCGTACAAGCATGAATCTGATTAGTAGGATTCGACCCCTTTAAAGGGATCGATATCGGCAAATTCTGTCCTCACGAAGCTATGCTTGTCGATGTACTTGAAGCATTGGTGCAGTATGAAAGGCACGATCATGTAATCGTGTATCTAAAGACGTCCCAGGAGAATATTGTAGGATGTGTCCGCATCTATGACATAACAGGTTACTTCTGACTGAAGGTCGCCGATTTGGCACTTCAAACGAATCTTCCAGATCGGATAGCTTTTGCCTGAATTAAAACCGCTGATGGCGGTACTTGTCGGCGTCAGACGATGAATTGGGATGCACAGATGGTATAGTAGGCTCTTCAGGATGATGCTTATGGAAGAACCAGGATCAATATGTATCCGGTCTATCTTGATATCGCCAATGTATCCAGTATAATATAGAGGGCGATCATACAGGTTGGCCTTGATAAGCATATCCTGCGGAGTGAAGACGATGTTGGGCATTGCGCCTGTACAAGCGCTGTCCTTGAGATCTTTAGGCGGGCTTTCCCTAGTGAGATTGGACAGAGCCAGATATGCATCGGCGTTCTGAAGCGCCTCGCTCAGTACGACGCGAGCATCTTTGGAGAGCCTCAGGAGCTCGTATATGTTAGCCAATTGTGCCAAGATGTCGAAGTTGTAGGGCCTCTCCAGCCCATGTGGCGTCTCTCTTCAGAGCGGTTTGTCGAAGCCAGTCACCTTCGGCCTAGGCTTGTTGGTCGTCGAAGGCTGCGAAGGTCCTGGAGCATCAGCAGTTGTTGGTTGATGATCTTCAGCCGAGTTACCCGGTGGAGGTTGGGTTTGTGCGCCGGATCGGGTAACAACAGCAGTAACTTCTTCGACCTCTGCTGAGGTTATGTGGCATGATTTAACCCCACTTTTCTTCTTGCTGGTGGAGGGAGGAGCGGACTGAGTCATTTTAGGTACCAGATCCAGATGGACCCACATGACCTTCCCTCGTGATGTGGTAAGGGGCACTAGGCCAGCATCCTAGTTTTAGAGAGTTGGAAGGTTAGCGATCTCCATCCTTTGCTCTGGGGACGGGCACTACTCCATCTTGAGTCTTCGTCGGAGGGAAGCTGCCGAATTATACCATGTTGGCTGCTACGGTCACCTCTTCGAAATCGATGGCCAAGGCCTTAGAATCGATAAGATGTTGGATGTATCGCTTCAGTTGGTAGCAGTCTTATGTAGCATGGTGAACATAGCAATAGTAGTGGTAGTACTTGGGGTTCTCTATTTCTGCAGGATAAAGTTCACGCCTTGGAGAAGGGAGCTTAATTCGGCCTCCCTGTATGAGCATGTCCAAAATGGGCTTGACATGGCCATCCTCGAAGGAATAGGTCATCTGAGGCCACTGCTTCTTTGCCGGCTTCGGTTCAGGCTTCGGAGCTGTGTCGGCCACCATAGCTTGTTTGCCTTTATTATCTCGATTGTTGGAGGGGTTACCACCATTGTTGCTATTGGTGCTAGGGCGTTTGCCCTTGTCCTCTCCTTCTGAGACGTGCAGTCCCAATTGGCGAGCTTTTTTCAATTTGTCTTCTGCGCTAGTGGCACTGATAATAAAAGTCTTCCAATCCTTAAACTGACTTTCGCCTATCCAGAGGCTGATCGTGGAAAGCAGCCTCCTTTGGCAAATTTTAATTAAGGAGGAATCAGGGTTACCGAAAGGCAACTTCATCACGGTCTGGCAAAATCGCTCGATGTAGTTTCTTGTCAGATCTTTTTCTCCCTGAACAACGTCCATAAGGGTGGACATTGTCACGTCTTGTCCTACATCGTAGAACCTCTCCAGGAACGTACGTTTGAAGCCGGTAAAAGAATGGATGCAGTTGTCCGGCAAGTTACCGTACCAGTCGAAGGCGACCCCCTCAGTGCCCCGATGAACAACCGTGTAAGGATGGCATCGTCATGAGACAGATGGTCTGTTGTGACCTCGAAGTAGGTGATATACCTGCTTGAAGATGTCTTCCCATCATACGAATTGCTGTTGAATGGTTTATATCTTGGTGGGAAGGGAACATCTCTCCACGTAGCAGGATACGGTTGTCATATCCTGGGGTCTTGACAGTTTTCTCAGGCATGGAACATGGCCCGGAGCTCCTGGACCTCTCTTCTTGCCTCCATAGCCTCGTCTGCAGCGGTGGAAATCGATATCTCAGGAGGATTATCACCCGAGTTTGGTGCGGCTGAATTCGAATCCGCATTGACCGTGGGACCTAAGCTTGTTTGGCCAGGCGTCCTTCCTTGCAGAGTTGGAAGGGCCGCTTTGATCTCGTCCACCGACTTGACTAAGGCATACAGTATGGCCTCCAGAGTGTCGATGCGTTGGCGATCACTGGAACCATCTTGGTTACTATCCGTCATGAACACCGTCCTCACGTGAGAAGAGATGGAAAGAACGGTGGAGGATGTGCCCTCTGAGTCATAACCTTGTACAGAGAAGTCGTCAGGGTATGTGGTAATGTTCTCCTCTGGTTCGGACTCAGAAGGAGTGGTACCCCCAGCTTCAGAGCTCGCCTCATCTTGAGAGTCGTGGACGTCCTCGGGGACGTTGGGATCTGCTGCATCTGTTAGGTGAACCATTTCCCCTGGATTGTCTTCTTGGAACATCGAATTATCGTGGATGTTTGAGGGAGTGCTACCCCCGGCTCTAGTGCCTCCCAGAGATGTGGACGACGAATCTCCAAGTATGGCAGATTTTGTCTTTGAGCGGGTACCTTGGTAAACTCCTCCTGTAACGGTGGTAGACAACCGCTTAGAAGAGAGTTTCTTGGTTACGCCGGTAGAGATTTTCGGACTGGAGACATTTGTTTTCTTCCCTCTACTGCTACCAGGAATCTTCAGAGCAGAATTGCATGAGGCGACGAAAAGCGCTTCGTCTTCTGAGCTTGGGTGTTACAGTCATTGGAAGACGGACTACCGGTCTTCTTGTACTGTCTCCTTATTGCAGCAACAATTGACAATGACTTGGGTACAGTGATGTCCCCGAAAGGACTCTCTGAACCGAGTCTTCGTCTCGTTCCTTGCGTTTGTGAACAATTACGTTACGCAAGTCACCCATTTTGTGGGCCTGGGAGTTCTGAGCACATGAGTGTGTTGGCATCCTGCATGCTCCCTGATGTGGGGGTAGTACGAGTACTTATGATCATTGTTAGGAGACTCTTGATAACTATCCCGTTCGTTGGTCGTCGGGGGCTGGACACGGATAGTTTTATACAACTTTCCATCAGGGGCCCGCGTAATAGTCAGCGGGATGCCCTGATAGTCAGAAGTTAGGACAGCTGTCTGAGCTCGACGAGCCCGCGCTGCCCGAGACTTCTTCCTTCTAGCACCTGAGAGTGCATAGTAGGAAGAGTCCACAGAGATTGGCACATGAGAGCATCTGGGGTCAGGATCGCCTGAGAGGCGGTCGAAGACTCACCGTGGGCCGCAGGGAGCAGATGGTATGCGGCTGGGTTTGGTGGCCGTGCAGGCTGTCTGCATGCGGCTGGCATGTGTGGCCGCATGACCCTTCTATATGCGGCTGGGAGCGGTGGCCGCATGAAACTTCGGGATGTGGCTGGGAGTCGAGATCGTGCAGGCTGCCTGCATGCGGCCGACTTCTGTGGCCGCATGAGTCTTCTCTATGCGGCTGGCGGTTGCGGCCGCATGAGCCTTCTTCATGCGGCTGGCACCCTTATGCGGCTTGGTCCGCATAGAGTTCCTCTTTGTCTCGGCAAGTCCAACATCATAGTATTTTCTTCTGCTGAACTTGGGGACAACAGAATGCTCTATGGCCTGAAGCAGGGCCGCATGCTAGTTTTCTCCGCCGTCTTGAGCAACAGAGAGTACCTCTTCGAGAGTTTGGGGAGAAGCGAATGATTTGGGCCTCCACTCCCTGTGGGCCTTCTTCGTGCGGGCTCGCCGCTGGACCGGGCCAGCACTCCCGTCGGAGAGCATTTCTTTAAAAGCCTGTTGGTCGAACCGGACGACCAGTATTTGTTGAGTGGAGCCAAGTTTGGCTGCGTCCGATTACGTCAGCAACTTCTCAGCCGTGGAGAAGTCAGTCCCCAGCAGAGTCGCCATCGTGTTTGCCATTGATTATAAAAGTACAGAACAATTTATAGAAGGACTGAACTTAGACTCACAATACAAACTCGCTCGTACAAAGAAAGCCAAGGAATAAAAACCTAGGTACAGCAATCTAAGTACAATTGTTTATTTTTGATTCTGGGGGGTGATGATAGAGGCTCAGGAAAGCGACGGCAGCTCTGCCTTACTCCTTGGACGATCGATCGTAGCCTTGACTCTGATGAAGAAATGCTCTGGAGATGTGTGGAAAGACTCTTCTGTGCGCGTGCCTTTGTCTCTCTGTGTGTCCAGCCGGGTGGAGAGAATCTCCTTCTCTCTGGAATTCTCTTTCTCTTTTTTTCCTGAATTCTCCAGGGTTTGCAAGGAAATAGCACCTTGCTATTTATAGAAGTGGGGGTATGATCATTAGGATTTGCAATGATTCCCCGCTTAAAAAGTTGGCAGCCAATCATCTGGACCATTAATCTTAATTGCATCATATCTGGGCAGTTAATTCTTGATTGCGCAAAATTCGTATGGGCAATTAATGCTGATTGCAATGAATCTTCATAATTTGTCATGACAAGCTCGGATCTCCCGCCACGTGTTCAATTTGCTTAATTACAACAAATCTGATTTGATCCGAGTAATTATGATGATTATAACGAATCTAGGTTGTTATGATTTGCTAGCAGCCATAACTCTGAAGGGATAAGACCGCCACGTGTCTTAACCGTCATGCGGATCGCCACGTGTCTCAACTGTCCCGAGGATTGCTACGTGTCTCAACTACCATGAGTGGGATGTCCTGACAGAGCCTCATAAATGCATCCACTAAATGAACAGCATGTGTGTGGCCCCCCATACTCCTAGCCGCATGAAGGTAACAGCCGCATAAAGGTGACGGCCACATGAGGGTGGGCAACCGCATGAAGATGGCAGCCGCATGAAGGAGGCGGCCGCATGAAGATGGCAGCCGCATGAAGGTGGTCGCCGCATAGGGGTGGCAGCCGCATAAGAGTGGCAGCCGCATGAAAATGGCAGCCGTATGAAGGAGGCAGCCATATGAGAATGGCGGCCGCATGAAGGTGTCAACCGTATAGGACTGGCAGCCGCATAGGATTGGAAGCCACATGAAGAGCTTTGGAGTTGGTGGATCGTGCCAGCTATAAAAGACTTTCTTCTTTTCCCTAGGAACACGCCATCATGTCAGAGTCATCATTTCGACTTTTCTGTCAGAGCTGTCATTTGTCAGAGCTAGCATTGTCAGGGCTGCCGTCAGAGTAATTAATTTAAGATGCTGCTTTATGGCCAGTTGTCGGATCGGACAGCGTGAGGCCACGTGGCGTAGAGCCATCCGAGCCGCATAAAGGATTTTTGGAGCCGCATTAGGCTCCTTCTATTTGTGAGCCGTATGGGCTTTTCTTGTCTTTTTTCCATGCTTCTCCAGCTGGCATGGCCACTATTAGAAAATATTTGCTGGCCGCATTAGAAAATATTTGTGAGCCGCATGAATTCTTGCTGGCCGCATATGGGAGCAATAAGCCGTATGGCTTGTTTTAATTATTTTTCATGCATCAGCACTAACTTCTTGCATTGAAACAAAATTGGCCGTATGGGATATACTTGGCCGCATATGGCCATTGGCCACTTGTTAGCCGAATAATGTTCTCCTTCCATTGTGGCCGCATGCATTCGCTACTGTGGCCGCATGGCCTAAGGATTAGAATAATGCATGGTCACGTGCACTTTAGTATGCAAGTCTTTGTAAGACTTTGCTGCATGAATAATGCACGGCCTTTATTATTGCATGTATTAGTTAGTATTAGCATTTAAAGAAATATTGGCCATGTGTACTAGCATTAGCATTAATTAGCATTAACATTAAATTAGCATTTGCATTAATGCTTTTGCTTGTATTCCTTAGTAGCCGCATGCTAGTACATTTTTTTGTAGTAGTTAAATCTTGCAAGTAGCCGCATGCTTTTACATGGATTAAATGCTAGCTAAATAGTAATGTTTTTACATTTTTTGCAGTAGCCGCATGCTTTTACATGGATTAAATGCTTGCATGCATTTTTTTATGCATTTGCATGCTTAGAAGTAGCTAGCCGCATAGAGCAATCCATTGAGCCGCATATAATATATTGGCTTTTATTCAACATGCCTATTGCTAGCCGCATATGGCTTTGCTAGGAATATTGGCTGCATGCATCTTGCTTGCGTCAGCAATATTATTTTTGTATGTAAGCTTTGCTTGCATGCTTGTCCATTTAATTAATAGCTTGGCAACTTGCATGCATTAGTGCTAGGCCAATATTGTATTTGGCCGCATGGTTGCTTGCATGCTGGCCGCATATGCCCCTCTCTAATATTTGCTAGCCGCATATGCACCCCTCCAATAATTGCCCAGCCGCATATGGCCAACTGCTTGCATGGCCAGTCAAATAATAATTTATGGCCGCATGATCGCTTGTATGAACATTTAATTTGAGCCTCATAGGATGCTTGCATTAATTGCGGGTCCCACTATCTTTTGTCTTATTTGTCTTTATAATTATATTATTATGATTAAATATTGTGTGATTCTAAGTTGCTTTCCTAAACACGAATTGTTAGTGTAATGATTGATAGTGACTTGCTGGCCGCATGAAAATTTTGCCTGAGCCGCATGAGTCCCCCACGACCCTTGTACCTGCTAATATTTAATTATCACTTGTATGCTTGTGCCACTGATTTAATATGTTCCCTGACACGATGGCGACCCGTTATGGTGCACATTTGACAAAGACATGACAAGATAGTGGCCCGACGTGGCGCACTCCTGACAAATAAACTTGACATGATATTCCTTGAAAATGCTGTTGCGACGGCTAACATGACACGACAAGATTGAATGGCATGGACACCGTGGACGATTGTGCTTGTAAAAATGAACCAGTATTGTCTTGCATCATATCTAGGACTGGGACCCCTGAGTACCACGGTCATGGGTACCTACTGTAAATGGCTAAGGCTAATAACTAGAATAATCCAGTACTCATGAGAGATTTTCTCAGTTACAGGCGATCCTGTTATCCCGGCCATAATCGTTGGACTTGTAGCCTGCCGACGAGTTGGGCACAAGTCTAGACTCACTAATATGTGGAGTATAACGAGGCATTTCATAAATGAACCCAAGTCGCTGGATAACCTGGATTAGCTGCAGGGCTAGTGGCTGGAGAAACATCTCGCTGCATCTTGCTAGTAAATAGGCTTGTGATAACCCTAGTTAGTTAAAGTATTAAGCCGTACTTATTGCTTGGCCGTAAAATGTTATATGGAGTTTGTTTTCCATAAATAAATTCACTTTATTTATTGTGTATCTGGGAAAATTACAACTGTGGGAATCTGATCTTGAAGACGATCACTTTATCCCTTGGACTATGCGAAGAAGAAAAGCTCTCAAAATTTTGACAGTAGATAACTATGTATCTGTACAATGAATGAGAAAAAGAACTCTATTTATAGAGTCAAAAATAAAACTGAAAAGATAACTGTCTTCACAGCCTGTGCTTAGTTGAAAATCACGCAGGATTTAACATACGCAAGGTTGTGAGAAGTTACTGGACATGGCCTGTAACTGTTGGACACATGGCGATCATGCATGAGTCATGTGCAAGTTACAGGACACGCAGGCGAGAGATCAGTGGCATGGCTGCCACGTACTCCAATTTGATGAAATCTACGCAGACTTTGTTGAGGACAAAATCCACGCAGATTCGGAGTAGAAAGCTTCAAAATCCACGCAAACTTGGGGCAGGAAGCTTCAGGATCCACGCAGACTCAAGTCAAAAAGCTTCAAAATCTACGCAGACTTGAGGAAGAAAACTTCAGAATCCACGCAAACTTGAGATGAAGATCTCACAATACACGCAGACTTGAGATAAGACTGCCAGCTGTCTCGATTTGGCGTACCTCGACTGACACAAAATCTCTGACAGTGATTGCTTTGTCAGTTGCATTAAATGACAAGAAACTCTTTTGGTACGCCAACTTGACGAAGGCTGAGTCTTGAAGAAGATTTCGAAAGTCACGCAATAGTCGGCTGTGATCTCTCGAGTTCCGTGCATACGTGGCATACGAAGAGACATTCTTCGACAGTCGTGCTGTCAGTCATAATGACTCTTTGACAAATGATGAGTTGTCTCTTCAGCGTGATTTGTAAATATTGTCATGATCAACTGAGCATGACTTTTGACTCTGTCCTGATCAACTCAGCATGACTGTCATTTTTAAGGCCTACAAAACCCCCTTCAAAGTTTTCGAAAAAAATAATAAATTATTTCGAAATACTTTGAAATCGAGATGTTAAAATGAAATCAGTCACGCTGAGATGACTTAAAATTTTTTTTGGAAGTCGAAAAGACTTCGAAGTTCTTTGAAAACATCCAAATGAACTTATTAAATGTCATGATGACTCTTCATTTTTCGAGACTGATTGCATCCAATTTATGGTGGAATATGAACCGCCAGCGAGCTCTGTTATATAAACAGGGAGAGGATTCATTTTTAATCTTCATCTTACGTCAACATGACACCAAAGGAAGAAGCTGAAGAAGAAGCACGCAAGTTGGATTTTTGTTCCCATGGCGACCCTACTTTTGGGGGTACGGAACCGGAGCCTTTTGTCTTCGAGTTCAAAGATGACCCTACTCAACTAGCCAAGAATTTCTTGAGTTATTTTGGCTTGGATGGCTCGTTTTCTTCTGATGGACGCAGCCTTGCAGAACAGCGTGAAATGTTGAATGCTCTGTTACACCGTATGGGGTTCAAGAGCATAGAAGAACTGGGCAGTAAGCTCAGCCGCTCTGCAAAATAGAGCGTGTTTTTTATGCTTCTTTTGAAAATATTGCACTTCTTCTTTTGTCTTTTATAAGGCCATCAGTGCCTGTCTTGAAGAATGTAGTACAACTTTTGTGTTTGAACAGCGTGCATTAATGAAGAATATTAAATGGCACTCTTTGACTGTTTCCAATGTTGCGCTGTCTTCTAAAGCACACGTGACACTCGTTCCATAATTTATGAGCGCTATTTACTCGGATCTTTTCCAAGAATAGACTTGTACTTTGTCCTTTAAATAGATAGATGAGTTTCATAGATACTCGTCTCCCATTCTTCTTCTTCTTCTCTGAGAATGAAATTTTTGGGAGATTTCATTCTCAAACAGGAAAGCAATGCTTTCTAATGTTCAATTTCTGCGCACTGTATCAAACATGGGTTTGCCAATCCTTAGTACCAAACTTGATGGTAAGTCTGCGTACCATTTTTGTTACTGTTGAAGATAGGCTTTTATGTTTCTAACTGAAAAATGCACGCTTGACTAGCCAGTGCGTGCCAAATGTCATTTCTGTCGATTTAATCTCTTCTTCCTTGATGCTTTCTGTAGGAATTCGACTAAAACTTTTCTTCAGAACTGGCATTGGTGATGTGGATGCTGTGGAGAATATCCTGCTGACACCTACGTCAGGGAGCTCATACGCTTTTGATGCGTACATCAGACAACTCAGAACTCTTCGTAAGATAGAAGGGTCTTCCTCAACAATTTGGTTTGAATCTAAAACCTCATCTGGAATTTCGTCATAGAGTTTTGAATCTTCTGGAATTGAATGAGTAGCCAAAAAATCGGCTAAAGCTTGTCCTTTGACTGATTTCTGAGGAATATAATGCATGTCATACTGAGCTAGTAGGATTCCCCAGTTAGCTAATCGAGAATTCAAAACACTGGGTTTCTTCATCATGATCCGTATAGGATTGGTCCTGGAGATGACATGAATAGTCTGGCCAATGATATAATGTCGTGTCTTCTGAACAGCAAACATCAAGGCTAGACATTCTTTTTCGACCGATGAATATCGAGGTTCAGCTCCGGTCATAGTACGACTGAGATAGTAGATGGCTTGTTCATGGCTATTTTGATTCTTTTGAGCAAGTAATACACCCAATGAATGACTCATTGCTCGAGTATATAGGAGAAATAAAATTCCTGAAACGGGAGGTACCAATACTGGAGGGCTCATCAGATATTATTTTATATCATCGAATGCTTTCTGACATTCATCATTCCAGACAAAAGAGACACCTTTCTTCATAAGTTTGTTGAATGGTCTGTAGCGTCCTAACAAATTAGAGATGAATCTCCTGATATAAGCGATCCTTTCTTGAAATCCTCGTAGCTCTTTTAAGGTGCGTGGAGGACGCATCTCTTGGATGGCTTTGATCTTCTCGGGATCCACGTGTATACCTTTAGAGGTAATGACGAAGCCGAGAAATTTACCACTAGAGACGCCTAAGAAGGACTTAGTAGGGTTCATCTTTAATTGATGCTTACGCATTAGATCAAAAATAGTCTTCAAATCTTGGATATGATCCTCCTTTTGTCGACTTTTGACTGCAATATCATCAACGTAGCATTCGACTGTTTTCTACAGATGTTCACGGAATATAGTGCTCATAGCTCGTTGATAAGTTGCTCCTGCATTCTTGAGACCGAATGGCATAACTGTATAACAATATGTACCAATCGGCGTTCTGAAAGAAGTGTGCTTCTCGTCGTCTGGAAACATTTTAATCTGATTGTATCCAGAATACCCGTCCATGAATGTCATTCGTTCAAATCCACAGGTATTATCGATCATGACATCAGTGATTGGTAGAGGGAATTCGTCCTTAGGGCATGCCGCATTGAGATCGCGGAAGTCTATGCATACTCTGATCTTGCCAGTCTTTTTAAGGACAGGAACTATGTTAGCCACCCAATCGGGATGTTGTTCCTCTCTAATAAACTCGGAGGCCATGAGTTTATTAACTTCAGCTTCAATTGCATCCATAATGTCTGGACGAAATCGTCGCTGTTGTTGTTTGACCGGTTTAGCATTTGGCAAGATATTGAGCTTGTGAGTTACGATTTGTGGATCAAGTCCTGGCATATCTTCATAACTCCAAGCGAAGACATCGATGTAATCACGAATGAGTTTAATCATATCTTGCTTATCAGTTTCTGAAAGACTTTTACTGATGAATATTGGTTTGGGGGATCCCTCTTCACCAACATCTATTTGAACAAGTTTATCTTCAGTCGGAGGTTCTTTTTGCTCGAAACGGAACTCCCATTGATTATCCAACCTTTGGGCCCATTGTTCTGATTCAGTTGAGATTTCAAATTCTTCTTCGTCTTCATCACTTTCTTCAGAACAGTCAATAGAAACCATGTTGGAAGACAAAATATTGCAGTAGAAATCACCGATACTCGTATCGGAATCCCAAGAAGTGGTACTAGAAGAATCAGATCTCTTATCTTCGTCAGATTCAGAATCTTCATGCATAGTATTGATAAAAGAAGTAGGAGCAATATAACCCAATCCGCATTTCGTCCTCCCATATTTCAGAGGAGGAATACGAACAGGCATTTTTCTTCCTTTTCCACTATTGAGGCCAGTTCTGAAGTCATAGCCCATATTTTTGATGATGTCTTTAGATTGCTGACTATAGCGACGTAGTTGTAATCTTCCAGTATCATCATTTTTGTCATCATCTTCTAAATCAAAAGGACTTTAGGGCCCTTTGTAAAAGAGTATTGGAATGTCTCCTGGCTTTCTGCTGGGAACTAGAAAGTATGAAGATTGTACAGGTTCTAGAGATACATCTGTATGAACAGTCTGTACAACTCCTATGGTTATTGTGCTCAAGTCATCTAACAAATATAAATAACTATGAACATAATTACACACATCAGCGTACTGCAAAGATGGAGACTTTTCATTAAATGTAAAAGCAGCAATATTTACATTGGAAGAAGGCTGAGCCTTAGAGATTTTAGCCAAGTCAATGACTAAAGGGGAAGAAGAATGAGAAGAAGCTTTGTTTCGATTAAGATCGATAACAAATGGCTCAGAAGAGGTGAGCTCCCTTGAAGCTTGAGATGGAAGAGTAATCTGCCCTCCAACTGGAATTAGCAGAGTATCCTGTGAAGATACAGGAACTGTAGTACGCCCACTAACAGGAATGATCATTGTATCTTGAGCAGACGACTGAGGCAACGGAGAGATCCGTCCACTCACTGGAATGATGAAAGAACCTTCTCCAGAGGGTTTGGAAGATTGTTGCTGAGTAGCTCGACCTTTAACAGGAATTATTAAAGTCTCACTTTGTGAATCCTCTTTCTCCATAGCTTGTATGACCCTTGTATACTCTTCTTTGTACATTCGGGAATCATTGAAATAAGTTTCAACCCCATGGAAGGAATTTATATCAGCAACTTCTTTTTGTACTCTTCCATTGCTATCAATGTACTTAAAACACTGATGAAGAGTAGAAGGCACCACATTATTTTCATGAAGAAAGGGCCGCCCAAGAAGAAGATTGTAGGATCCCACGATCTCAATCACATAGAAAGTGACTTTGGATCTGAAATCGCCTATCTGAAGCTTCAGATGAATCTTTCCCAAAGGCTCGCTTCGGCTTTGATTGAATCCCAAGATAGTAGTAACCGTCTTAGAGAGCTTGTGAAGAGGGATTTTTAGTTCATCCAACAGACTCTTTGGCATTATGCTTATAGCAGACCCTGGATCAATGAGGATACGATCTATCTTCATCGTATCGATATAACCAGTGTAGTAGAGAGGCCGATCATGTCGATTATCCTCCAATAGCATGTCGTCTTGTGTAAAGGTGATATTTGGGATAATCTCCAATATACTGTTGCAATATAAGCAAGTGGCAGGTTCTGCATCTGGCTTCTTCAATTGTGCAAGACAAGAGTCTGCTTGAAGAAGTGCTTCACTTAACGTCTCCCGAGTTTCTTTAGAAAGACGTAGAAGTTCAAAGAGGGACATTCTAGCTGGAGTATTAGCAAGTTGAGCTAGAATGTCGAAGTTGTAAGGCTTCTGAAGCCCAAGAGGAGGGGACTTCTTGATTGGTTTATCAAACCGAGCCTGTTGTTTGCCTTTCTCCAGAACTGTGGATTTAGGAAGAATAGGTTCAACTGGTGTAGTTGAAGGAATAGGTGCAGTAGATGATTCTTCTTCAGGAGGAACATTAGGAGCATCTTTATCAGCTGGAGGGATATCAGGAGTATCCTCAAGATTCTTGGAATAATCCTTTAGATAAGGTTTCCCCGTTCGAGTAGCAAGTGATTCTTCCTTCTCTTTTAGCTCTGTGTCAGAGGTAGATCCAAGAGAAGTCATATGACATGGCTTAATTTTTCCAGCCTTCTTGGACTTTCAAGAAGTAGTATTTTGAGGAAAAGGAGATTCAAAATCTGCCGCTAGATCAGGATGAATTCACATAATTTCTCCAGTTTCCAAAGTGATTGGCACTAATCCTTCAGATTGTGGAGGAGGAATATTCACTATCTCAAGAGTTGCCTTGGGAATAGAAACGATCCCACTTTCAAGGAGTTGAGGAGGGAAATCTCCGAATTGCATAGAGACGATGTTGGAGGTGACGGTCTTCTCTTTTGGAGTAAGGGAGATAGCTCCAGATTTAATCATTTCTTGGATCTTTCCTTTCAGTACATAACATGTACGAATTGTGTGACCCAACATTATGTGGTATGGACAATATTTAGGATGATCTGTCTTACCAGCTTCATCAGGTTTCTTAATTTCAGGTAATTGTATTTTATTACCTTTCAGCAGACATTCAAAGATACCAAGGACATCGTCATCATCGAAAGAGTATTCTTCTTTGGGGCGAGGTGTTCTTGGTTGTTGAGTTGTAGAGGTAGGAGAAGTTTGAACAGTTGATGCATCTTTGCTCTGAAGATTAACTTCAAGAGTTTCTTTTCCTTTGCCAGCATTATTTTTATTGTTAGTACCTTGACCTGTTTCTTTGGGAGTCATCTGCACTCCTAAACCTTTGAAGGTTTCAGCACTAATTTCTGCGGCCTTGGTACTGACTATAAAGGAAGGCCAATCTTGAAATTGAGTAGATCCTGTCCACATGCTGATGATTGGCAACAAGTTTGATTTGCATGTGTCGATGGTGACAGCATCTGGAGTTCCAAGAGGCATCTTCAGAGCTTCTCTTCGAAATCGTTCAATGAAATCCTCTGTAGTTTCATTATTTTTCTGCTTGATTCTAATAAGAGCAGACATAGTCATGTCATTGAGCCCTTCATAGAACCGTTCAAGAAATATCTGTTTGAAACCGACAAATGAGGTAATGCACTCATCTGGAAGACTTCTATACCATTCATAAGTAGTTCCCTTGAGATATCCAATAAACACCCGAGTAAGAAGGGCGTCACTTGGTTGCAATTGATCAGTCATCACTTCAAAGTGATTAATAAACTGACTTGGAGAAGAGGTTCCATCATAGAATGAGATAGTAGGAGGCTTGTATTTAGGAGGATATGATACTTGCTTCCATTCTATCGGGTAAGGTTGCTTCATGCCTAACCTTTGTAAACCATCTTTCTGTTTGAATGTCTCGAATTGAGTTTTGAGATTCCTCAATTCTTCACTAACATCTCTAGAAGATTGTGGAGTTGTAACTTATAGAGAATAGTTAGGAGGAGGAACAGCATTGTAAGCACTACCCCCAGCTCCAGAGAGACTAGGATTTGGTTGAGCTGGTCCAGGAGTATTGGATTGTACTGCTGGAGGAACTTGTACTGGACTTATATCAGTGTCAGTTGGTATGGCATCTGATACAGTCTGTCGATTCTGTAACTGAGCTGTCATGAGTTCATACATCGACTTCATAGTATCAGCCATAGACTTCATTTGCTGTTCCAAAGAAGCAATTCTTTGGTCCTGAGGAGTCACCAAAAAAGAAGCTTCATTATTCAATTTAGTATTCCCATCCACCATATATGTAGTGACTGTACGAGGGATTATTGATGAATTAGTGGATGTTGTATGCTCTGAATCACTACTTCGTGCATCAAAATCATTTAAAGGAGAACTACCCCCAGTAGGAAGAGGTGGGAAATTAGATTCTCCTAGAAATTCAGAATCATCTTCAGAGATCAAATTTCTTTGACTAGAAGCTAAGACTCTTGCTCTGGTGTTTCTATATACTCCATCTGGACTATCAGCTCTACCCCCAGCATCCCGAGAGGTCATGTTGACAGAAGCAAACAAAGGCTCATCTTCATCAGGCATAGGTTCACACTGAATCCGATTGAAGACAGATTGTCGTTTAGTTTGACATCTGCATTGCATTGTGACTCTCGGCTGGAAGTCACATTCATGATCAACATGGTCATGAGCCATTGATTGACATCTGCATTGAATTATGACTCTTGGCTGGAAGTCACACTCAGCATGATCTTTTGACACAGAATTACTTCTTCTCTTCTGTTGAAGATATTCTCGTAAATCTGTTTGTGAAGATTTAGGAGTATATTTCCTGTTCTTGGTTCTTGATGGCTCTTGATTATATAAAGAATGATTAATATGAGCCACATAGTTTCTAGCATACTCTGCATCTGGATCTTTTATCCTTGTTTTCAACTGATGTGGTTTCTTAACACCAGAAGTACTAAGTTTTGTTCTTAGATCAATTGGAGGTGACACATTAGTTTTGGAAACTTGGAGTTTTCCTTCTATTGATCTGGATATTTGCAGAGAAGGAAAAATAGAACCATCTCTTGGATTAGGAGTTGGTAACAAACCCTCTTTTATGGACAAATTCTGTGCCCAATTTGAAGAAGTCATAGAAGAAGACATTACAGAATGTTTCTTCTTAGACTCATTCAAGGTTTGAGACATAGAATGTCCAGAAGGAAGAGTAGTCAAAAGACTATCTCCTTTTCTTTGACTAACAAAATTATCAGTCAAAGCTGTTCCTGAAGTAAAAACTACAGGAGCAGAAGGAACAACTAAAGAATTATTCCTTTTTGAAGGGACTTTGTATGGAAGACCACCCCCAGTTCTAGTAGAACTTGGCAAAGAAGAAGAGATAGCTAAAGAGCTATTCTTCTTAGATGAAATAAACGCTGAAACAGACTTGGTTAAAGAACCAATACTGTTAGCGTGACTTTTAACTTTGGAAGTACAAACTGGAACAGACTTGGCTAAGGAACCAGTGCTGTCAGCGTAACTTTTGATTTTGGAAATACACACTGGAACAGATTTGGCTAAGGAGCCAGTACTGTCAGCGTGATTTTTGGTTTTAGAGAGACACGCTGGAACAGATTTGGCTAAGGAGCCAGTACTGTCAGCGTGACTTTTAGAGTTGAATTTGCACGCTGGAACAGACTTGGCTAAGGAGCCAGTGCTGTCAGCATGACTTTTGAATGCTGTCATCTTCGAGTGCACAAGAGTGTGCGTACTTACAGTAGAGTTCTTATCAGTGTTAGGAGTAGACACTGTGGCAGAGACTTCACCATTGACTACCAACTGATTCTTAGGGACATAGACAGAGTGTCCCTTCGACTTGGCAGTGATGATGGAGGCTGAAGTAGACTTGCCACTCTTAGCCCGCTGTATTTCTTCATAGGCGAGTTGATCGAATTGGATCGTCATCACTTTCTTCGTCGAGCCGATTGACGAAGTGTCGTATTGAGTTGTTGCCATCTCAGAAGAGGAGATGGTTTTCTCCAGCAGTGTCGCTAATTTGTTTTCCATAAATAAATTTACTTTATTTATTGTGTATCTGGGAAAATTACAACTGTGGGAATCTGATCTAGAAGACGATCACTTTATTCCTTGGACTATACGAAGAAGAAAAGCTCTCAAAATTTTGACAGTAGATAACTATGTATCTGTACAATGAATGAGAAAATGAACTCTATTTATAGAGTCAAAAATAAAACTGAAAAGATAACTGTCTTTACAGCCTGTGCTTAGTTGAAAATCACGCAGGATTTAACATACGCAAGGTTGTGAGAAGTTACTGGACGTGGCCTGTAACTGTTGGACACATGGCGATCATGCATGAGTCGTGTGCAAGTTACAGGACACGCAGGCGAGAGATCAGTGGCATGGCTGCCACGTACTCCAATTTGATAAAATCCACGCAGACTTTGTTGAAGACGAAATCTACGCAGATTCAGAGTAGAAAGCTTCAAAATCCACGCAAACTTGGGGCAGGAAGCTTCAGGATCCACGTAGACTCGAGGCAAAAAGCTTCAAAATCCATGCAGACTTGAGGAAGAAAACTTCAGAATCTACGCAAACTTGAGATAAAGATCTCACAATACACGCAGACTTGAGATAAGACTACCAGCTGTCTCGATTTGGCGTGCCTCGACTGACACAAAATCTCTGACAGTGATTGCTTTGTCAGTTGCATTAAATGACAAGAAACTCTTTTGGTACGCCAACTTGACGAAGGCTGAGTCTTGAAGAAGATTTCGAAAGTCACGCAATAGTCGGCTGTGATCTCTCGAGTTCCGTGCATACGTGGCATACGAAGAGACATTCTTCGACTGTCGTACTGTCAGTCATAATGACTCTCTGACAAATGATGAGCTGTCTCTTCAGCATAATTTGTAAATATTGTCCTGATCAACTGAGCGTGACTTTTGACTCTGTCCTGATCAACTCAGCGTGACTGTCATTTTTAAGGCCTACAGAGTTCAATCAGTCTAGTCTTGTCTTGATCCTGTACAAGATTGTTACATGTCCTGATTTCTTATATTATCTTACCGATAAATGGTGAAAGAAACCAAGTTCTATTCAGACGAAGGGTTACAACCCCGGTCCTTGTTTGGTTTACGGGTTGTAACCTGGTTATCTGAATAGTCACATGGTTATCTCATCGTATATCACCTGTCATACTTTTTCTTAATTACTGTCTTTTATTATGTAATTATATTCTTGTGTTAATTGCTGGTTTTAGTTCCTAAGTGAAGCCTCCTTTGTGGCACTTGCTCTTTCTGGGGTCTGACCCAGCTGGTTTTGTATGGCCAGATACCGGAGCAGCTCCAGAGGATCCTCCTGTCTTCTAGCCAGATGGTGACCACCAGGCGTAGCCCTGGCAACGAGTGGATTTCTTTTTTTCCTCCCTCTTTATTGTAAAATTATTCTTTTGAGGCGTTTAGCCGACGAGCACGTGTTAGCTCGTATTGCACCTTTATTTACTGTCTGCCTACGGGCTGTAACATGATTGACAGATCCTAGGGTTGATCATGTATGACTAAACTCTTGCTAGTCCTGACATTTTGTAATGACTAGCTTCATGATCATCTAATATGTAATGTATGGGACGCCTTGCTATTATATATTTGGTGCTCTGACATCTTGTAACTATTATTGCTTGCCTGAGATTGAGACAATAGGCTTGTTCATGACCATAGGAGACTGATGGCTTGTAGATAAACCCTCATATATCTAGACAGACGTGACCGTATAATGAGGTGGATTCCATTTTATTATACGTAGCTGGCTATGTACGCCCCCGCTCTCCAGTGTTCTGGTTCTGGGGCGTGACATGGTTTAAGTGGTAGCCCATGCATGGTCTTTTAAATCCAGATATGTGAGGGTTTACCGAATAGATGTCTCAATCAGTACTCGCCCTTGATCTCTGTTCGTATTCTCTGAATCCCTAAAATTCTTGTCCTGGTCACATGCTTGTAATCGTTGATCTGTCCTAGTCTTTCCTTATTGTTTCCTATGTCGTCTTCTTCCGCCGTATTGTTCCTGGACCTGCCGATCAGCAAGGTGAAGCACCTCCAGTGGACCAGCAGCAACCAGAAGATCATGCCCAGCACTCAGGAGCAGCCTCCCGGGTCATGCCTCCCGGAGATCCAGAACCCTCGGTGCAGCCAGCCCAGCCCACAGGACAGGATGATGGAGCCTTGGTGGGACTTATTAGGGAGTTTCTTGCATCGCAGGATCGTCGAAGAGATGCATTGCACCAGGTAGTACAAGATGCTCTGAACCGAGGAGGTCATTATGGGAACAGTACAACGTACAGTTTCAAGCGCCTGAACCCTCCATTCTTCGATGGTAGCGAAGACGCTATCACTACTGATACATGGCTTCAGGACACAGAAGTGATTCTAGAAGCGGCCAGGACCCCAGAAGACGAGAAGGTGGCCGTGGTGTACCTGTAGTTATTGGATTTGGCCCGCAGCTGGTGGACGGTACAGGCCATTGGACTAGTGGCGCCTATTACTTGGACAGTATTCCGAGAGAGGTTCCAGACCAAGTACTTCGATGCTGTAGCTCGGTACGATCTACAGACCAAGTTCACCAATTTGAAGCAGATGGACAGGACGGTCGATGGATATGCGGCCGAGTTTTCCAGGCTTAGTCGGTTTGCTCCCACCTTGGTGGCAACCGAGTATGATAGAGTCCAGCGATTTCAGCAAGGGCTTCACCTGGAGATTTTATTAGCAGTGGAGCAGTTCGAGTATCAGACTTTTGATGCGGTCTTGAGGGTAGCCAGGAGGCACGAGTATACCTCCCACAGGATCGTGGACAGGACCGGAGGTCGGAAGCGATCTCACCGCCAGATGACCCAGTCTTCAGCACCAGCCCCGGTAGTCAGGGATTTGACAATTGGAACTCCGAGGCAGGCGGCCTAAGTGACGTCGGTCACGTCCCCTTAGCAACAGAAGTAGAAGCAGTCGTCCGCAATGGGCTGTACTTATTATGGGAAGCCAGGACACGTTGTTTCGGAGTGTCGCAGAGCACAGGGATTGTGTTTGGCTTGTGGGACACCGGATCACAAGATAGGATCCTGTCCGAATAGGGCCAGTTCATCATCGACCCAGACTAGTCTATTGGTAAGGGGTCCAAAACCAGTACAACAGCAGTACCAGCCTCCGAGGCCATTACCGCCTCAGGCACAAGCCTTCCAACAGCAGAGACCCTAGCAGTATGTCCTGGTCCAAGCCCAGATTCAGAACCGGCAGAGAGGTTCCTAGCAGGATGTCTTCCCTCTTTCCCCATGCCTTCAAATTCCTTGCTTGCATGATTGATTGTTTGATCGATTGATTACTTAGTATAGCTTGTCCTTACATCTCTAGCATCCTGATTAAATTCTGAGGACGAAATTCTTTTAAGGTGGGTAGAGTTGTAATGCCCGTGGTTCGTATTATATATTTTGTATACGTGTACGAAATCCCGACCTGTAGTTAGACTTGTCATGCTTGTCTTGATCCTGGTTTAGTGGCTTGGCTTGGTTTATCTTGGTTGGGTTGGATTGGTTCGGTTTGCCTTGGGTTCATCATGAACCAATTAAAAATCCCACCTACCACCACCATCCCTATTTATTAGCCTGCTCCTCTTTCTCTCTCCTCATTAACTTTTCTTTTTCCCTACCATTACTTCTCCACCAACCGGAGAGAGAGAGAGAGAGAGCGCTTAGGCAAGTGCATCTTGCTTCATGGAGAAAGTCCATTTTTATTGTTCCATTATCTTTCTCATGTGTTTCTAACCCACTTTAGCACTTAGCATTTTTCATTTTTTGTGGTTAATTTCTTGCAGATCTAGCTTTGTGGTATTTTCGGTTTTCATGAATTTTGATCTATCAAACTTCCATATTTTTGCTAGTTGATGGTTCCATGTTGTAGAGAATTCTATTCTGCCCTAATTTGACCTATGGAAGTTCGGATTTGGACTCTGGATGACGAATTTATGGAGCTTGGAAGCATGGCTTCATAGTGTTCTTTTTCTCGAAAAGTGGAGAAAAAAGAACAGTTCTCTGGCCGTATGGCCATTTAATTGAATTAATTATTTAGTTGGCTGCATGAGCCTTTTCTTGTACAGCCGCATATGACACTGCTTAGCTGGCATGGCCACTATTATTTGCATTGGCCGCATAAGAATTATTGCATGGCTTTTATTATTATTATTTAACATAATATTTGCTGGCCGCATAAGAAAATATTTGTGAGCCGCATGAATTCTTGCTGGCCGCATATGGGAGCAATGAGCCGCATGGCTTACATTTATTATTTTGCATGCATCAGCACTAAGTGCTTGCATGGAAACAAAGTTGGCCGCATGGGATATACTTGGCCGCATATGGCCATTGGCCACTTGTTAGCCGAATAATGTTTCCCTTCCATTGTGGTCGCATGCATTCGCTACTGTGGCCGCATCGCCTAAGGGTTAGAATAATACATGGTCACGTACACTTTAGTATGCAAGTCTTTGTAAGACTTTGCTGCATGAATAATGCATGGCCTTTATTATTGCATGCATTAGTTAGTATTAGCATTTAAAGAAATATTGGCCATGTGTACTAGCATTAGCATTAATTAGCATTAACATTAAATTAGCATTTGCATTAATGCATTTGCTTGCATTCCTTAGTAGCCGCATGCTAGTACATTTTTTTGTAGTAGCTAAATGTTGCAAGTAGCCACATGCTTTTACATGGATTAAATGCTAGCTAAATAGTAATGTTTTTACATTTTTTTGCAGTAGCCGCATGCTTTTACATGGATTAAATGCTTGCATGCATTTTTGCATGCATTTGCATGCTTAGAAGTAGCTAGCTGCATGGAGCAATCCATTGAGCCGCATATAATATATTGGCTTTTATTCAACATGCCTATTGCTAGCCGCATATGGCTTTACTAGGAATATTGGCTGCATGCATCTTGCTTGCATCAGAAATATTATTTTAGCATGCAAGCTTTGCATGCATGCTTGTACATTTAATTAATAGCTTGGCAACTTGCATGCATTAGTGCTAGTCCAATATTGCATTTGGCCGCATGGTTGCTTGCATGCAAGCCGCATATGTCCCTCTCTAATATTTGCTAGCCGCATATGCACCCCTCCAACAATTGCCCAGTCGTATATGGCCAACTGCTAGCATGGCAAGTTAAATAATAATTTATGGCCGCATGATCGCTTGCATGAATATTTAATTTGAGCTGCAAGGCATGCTTGCATTAATTGCGGGTCCTACTATCTTTTGTTTTATTTGTCTTTATAATTATATTATTATGATTAAATATTGTGTGATTCTAAGTTGCTTCAACACGAATTGTTAGTGTAATGATTGATAGTGACTTGCTGGCCGCATAAAAATTTTACCTGAGCCGCATGAGTCTCCCACGGCCCTTGCACCTGCTAATATTTAATTATCACTTGTATGCTTGTGCCATTGATTTAATATATTTCCTGACACGATGGTGACCCATTGTGGTACACTTTTGACAAAGACATGACATGATAGTGGCCCGACGTGGCGCACTCCTGACAAATAAACTTGACATGATAACTTGACATGATATTCCTTGAAAATGCTGTTGCGACGGCTAACATGACACGACAATATTGAATGGCCTGGACACCGTGGACGATTATGCTTGTACAAATGAACCAGTATTGTCTTGCATCATGTCTAGGACTGGGACCCCTGAGTACCACAGTCATGGGTATCTACTGTAAATGGCTAAGGCTAATAACTAGAATAATCCAGTAGTCATGAGAGATTTCCCCAGTTACAGGCGATCCCGTTATCCCGGCCACAATCGTTGGACTTGTAGCCTGCCGACGAGTAGGGCACAAGTCTAGACTCACTGATATGTGGAGTATAACGAGGCATTGCTTAAATGAACCCAAGTCGCCTGGATAACCTCGATTAGCTGCAGGGCTTGTGGCTGGAGGAACATCTCGTTGCATCTTGCTAGTAACTAGGCTTGTGATAACCCTAGTTAGTTAATGTATTAAGCCGTACTTATTGCTTGGCCGTGAAATGTTGGATGGAGTTTAATCAGTTTAGTCTTGTCTTGATCATGTACAAGATTGTTACATATCCTGATTTCTTATATTATCTTGCCGATAAATGGTGGGAGAAACCAAGTTCTGTTCAGACGAAGGGTTACAACCCCGGTCCTTGTTTGATTTACGTGTTATAACCTGGTTATCTGAATAGTCCCATGGTTATCTCATCGTATATCACCTGTCATGCTTTTCCTTAATTACTGTCTTTTATTATGTAATTATATTCTTGTGCTGATTGCTGGTTTTTGTTCCTAAGTGAAGCCTCCTTTGTGGCACTTGCTCTTTCTGGGGTCTGACCCAGCTGGTTTTGTATGGCCAGATACCGGAGCAGCTCCAGAGGATCCTCCTGTCTTCCAGCCAGATGATGACACCAGGCGTAACCCTGGTAACGAATGAGTTTCTTTTTGTCCTCCCATTTTATTGTAAAATTATTCTTTTGAGGCGTTTAGCCGACGAGCACATGTTAGCTCGTATTGCACCTTTATTTACTGTCTGCCTACGGGCTATAACATGATTGATAGTCCTAGGGTTGATCATGTATGACTAAACTCTTGCTAGTCCTGACATTTTGTAACGACTAGCTTCATGATCATCCAATATGTAATGTATGGGACGCCTTGCTATTATATATTTTGTGCTCTGACATCTTGTAACTATTATTGCTTGCCTGAGATTGAGACAATAGGCTTGTTCATGACCATAGGAGACTGATGGCTTGTCGATAAACCCTTATATATCTAGACATCCGTGACCGTATAATGAGGTGGATTCCATTTCATTATACGTAGCGGGCTATGTACGCCCCCGCTCTCTAGTGTTCTGGTTCTGGGGCGTGACATAGGCCTAAGAACCTTGCCATATTTACCTGATTATTGCAAATAGGATAAACTTATGATGATTGCACTTGGTTTTAAACATGTCAATGAGAAGTCATGAGATTGTAAACCTCCTAAATTTCTACAACAATTTTTAAAAATATTTTTTTTGTATTTATTTTGTACTTCGTATCTACACGTCGCATACGTGTTCGCATTTTTGTATTTGTGTAGCGTGCGAGAATTGTGTTTCGTAATTGCTCGTCGAGTGCGAATATGTGCGAGGTACATATTTTTGTAAAACATTTTATTAGTGATTTTATATATATAGAAGAATTTAGTTTTCAAAATAATATGTGATAAATATTTTTATTTTTAAAAAGAGTTATTTTGTTCGTCGTTTAAAAATAAGTAGTGAATTGAAAGTTGTTATTTAAAATATTTTGTTATTTATAAAAGCTATTTTATGATTTAATATTTAAGTATGTATCATTATTTTTGAAATTAATTATTTCTGTATTTATTTAATTATGAAAATGATACTTGAGATTTTGTTGATTTTAATATTTGATTAAATATGCTAATTTAAATTAGAAAAGATTTTATTTGAATTCGAAATAAATGAGTGAAGGTTTTATGTTTGATTTAGATTTGAACGATTTAAAATCGAATTTAATTTAATATGATATTATCTATGAGGAATTTAAATACTTCTAATCCCTATCCAACTCGGAATTTCCACCTCCTATATAAGGAGAGGTACTCATCCATAAACTTCCACCATCCACAGATTGTGCATCGTGTCTGTGCCTCATATCTACTATATTTTTCCCATTTATAAATACAATATATACGTCCCGTCCGACAATCCCGGACGTCCATCCTTGTCATGTCGAACACTCCCGACACGTTGACACGACTCAACTCTAAAACCTAACCCTAGTTCATCCCGTCAGCCGAGCTCCCCGTCCAAACTCTGCAGCCCCTGCTCTTCCCGTAGTACCGACAACCCTTCCCGACGCAACCACCACCGCGGCAGCCTACTCCACCACCCCCATCATCGTCACCACCTCCGCTGTCCACCGACCACCACCATTGCATTCATCGCCATCACATACCTGTACCCAACTCCAGCCTCCCGACACCATCGGCCAACTCCGGCCGCCCCCTTGCAACAATAACCATCAACATCTACATCCCCGTCAACCACCACTGGCTCCTCCACCTTGGCCGAAGCCGACCACTAGCCACCACCGGCCCCAACTCCTGTCGGCTCCAGCCCCGACCTTCCCAAAGCCCAAATCACCCATACTGACTGCCGCCCATATCGCCAAAACCACCACAGTAGAGAAAGAAAAGGAGGGAAGAGAGCCCTCACCTTCGCCGACACAGCTTTGGCGCGTGCGCGCCCCTCCACGGCGCTGGTAGCTGCTGTGTCCCCCGCCCAAGCCCGCCCACCGGTGCCCTCCTCCAGCCGACCGCCTCCGCCTGGATGCACAAGGAAGACGCCCCTAGCTACGCCCAATCTCACCTCTGCGACCGCCGCATCCCGGCACCTAGTCTCTCCGCCCTGCGCGCGACCGCCCCCTTCCGCACTCTCCAGATCTGGACTCCCGGACGCCGCCTTCACGAGCCGTCGTCGCGTGCACGAGCCGCGGTGGAACCCCTCTCCGCCGTTCCTCCGGAGTAGCTCCGCCGAGCCTCGAAACCCCCTCCGTGATCGGAGCAACGCCCTCTCCTTCCTCGAGCGCTCGAGCAACTGGCGCTTGCTTCGCCGGCAAGATCCGCGCCTGGCCATCTTCCACCGCCAGCCGAGCCCGGCGCCCAGCGCCTCCGCGCAACTCCTCTGGTGAGCGTCCTCCTCTCCCTGCTCTTCACCTCCCTCTCTCAACTTCCTTTCTTCCTAATTTTAATGGAACAGCAGAAAGCTGTATAGATATTATTAGTTTTATTATTATTATTATTATTATTATTATTATTATTGCTAAAAGGGAAAAGGGGGGCTGTATAGTTTTTTTAGGGTTTATTTTATTATTGTTATTATTATTATCATTATTATTAGTTTTATTGTTATTATTATTAATATTTATTGGCTATACTGATAGTATATGTATACATTATTATTATTACTATTATTTTAATTGAACAAATATTTTCTAGCAAATTTCAACTTAATTTTTAAAATACTAAAATATTCTTTTCGAATCATATGTACAAATATTTGACCAATTATACTTTTTGGTCTAAATAATTTAGAAGTATTTTAAATATTTATCTAAAATAGATATTTTAAATTATAAAATTTAGTTTTCACCTTAATCATATTTTATAACTTAGAGTATTTTGACTAATATGATATAATTTTCAAAATTTTTATATATAAATATTTTCAAGTATTTTCGTAAATAAATATTTTATAAGTAAACATGTTTTTAAAGTAATGTAAATATTTTGTAAGAAATTGTATATTTATCGACTCCACAAATTTTTTCAATTATTCTCATTACTCATGACTAATCATGCTTACCTATTTTCTCGCGACCTCGGACCCCTACACATCGTCCATGGCTATTGGACTATTAGAACATGACGGAACATCGCACCACCAGGCGACACCCCAGGCTAGATACCTTGCCATAATATACTGTTTATAATTAGTCTGCATTTTATTTATTGCATATCAATGTGTATTTATTTTCTATTCTTTTAACTGTACCATTATTACAGTTCCTGATCTAGTGCATGCTCAGTGATATTAGCTATATTTTGTTATTATTCTTTGATTGCATATGGACCTAGAGTTAAGGGACTACCACTAGTTTAGTGTATTATATAAACTTTGACACTGATGTGCCACGAGATATGTGAGTAGCATATAGCATCCAGACTTGCGTGTTGGCTGATCACTGATACGTATAGGACGTGCGTTAGGTCAAACTGTCAATAGTTGTATGTTAGAAGCCTTGACGGTTAGTAGTGTTACATGGCCGTGGATACGACATGATAGGTACATTGGGTGGGGAGAACATTTCCTTTTCGTATGGGCTTCGATTGCACTTCCCTTGTAACCCGGAAGCTCCGCTGGAGATACAGGTATGTTTAGCCTCTCAGGTTTGCCACTATCATTTTTGAACGTCATGCACTTAGGTCACTGGTGTCCAAGTGGGGACTATACCAGATCCTATTTATAGCCAGGGCTCATGCGACGAAAGGATTATTCTCAACTGCATGTTCACTTTAGTATGGTTAGGTTACCTTATTTGTGTCTTGTCACTTTCTTTGATTGTGGCATATTTTATATTCAGTATTTATATGGCATATTTTTTATTGTATCTTGTTACGTCCCTTTGAGGACCTGGTTATCTCGCCAGGTGTGTGCTTTTGTCTATCGCAGGTGTTCTAGCCGTGGCCATGATCATCTCTATGTCTTCGAGGATGATTGTACTTTGATCGTCTTCGCTTCGCTCGCCAAACTCTTTCTTTTATTATGTATTTTTTTTCATAGTTGGTAGTGGATTTGTCTCCGCCCAACTACATGTACCAAATGACAATTCTTAGTTGATTATATGACATCTTTTATTCTTTTATTTTTTGATGAGATTAGTTAGCCTTTGTTTTACTTCACTTACAGCTTATGTATACATAAGAGGATTCCATATATTGGAGTATACTTTGTATGTATACAGCTGGCATGTCTACGTTTCTAGTCCTACGTATTTTGGGACTGGGATATTACATGTTTTTGTGGTGGCCCATGCAGGTCGAGTTGCCATTTCGGTTACATGACTGCACCGAACAGGCCTGTAATATAGGATTAGAGTCTAGAATCCTATCCACCTACTTGCCATCCTTTCTTGGCTTCAAATTCCAAACTCTCGCTCGACCTCCTTGATTTGCATCTTGCTTGACTCCTTCTTCCTTAAATTCTTAGTTTCGTGCTTTGTAAGATGACTACAGTAGTATATGCTCATAGGACAAACACATGGCTAGAAGGTTACATTGACAATTAATATGCATTGAGATTTTATTTGAGTTATAAAGGCATTTATTTTCTTAGAAATATGATCTTAAGGATTAGTTAATTCCAAGTTGGGTAGCAGCATATTACCACTTTTAAAAGATAGTTGGAATTTTATTTTGATATTACAAGGGGGTATCCACAAGAGGATAGCTAGATTGAGAAAACAAATTGATTTGATTTTGCGTTTTGATTTTTGAAGGTCCTTGAACATTTATGATTTATTGAGTTATAGCTACACATCTTTTCGAGGGATATAAATTTGATTTAAAAAGGATCATAAAATTTAAATGTGGAAGTATGATTTACGATTGACAAAAATTTGAGGATGATTGATAAATTTTGGTAAAATATTTCTGAATTAAATTACGTCATATGATCTATGATTTATAAAGTTATTTAGATTTCGAGTTTAAAGGCTTGATTTTGGATATTTAAATTTTGGATAAAAAAAATTTTGAAGAGTAGTTGTGACTTATTGGAAGCTAGATAAACACATTTGAAGGATATAGAATTAAATTCGGGAGTTATTTAAATGTTCCATTTTGTAGTATGAATTTTGGCTGATAAACTTATTTAAATATTGAGTTTAAGGTTTGGCAAAAAAATATTCGATTTGCAATATACAAGGATTGTTTCGAGATTTACTAGAGATTTAAATTTTTGATTAAAAGTTCACAGCCTAAGATGATTGAAAATTTTGGTGGAGTATCTTGAGAATTTTTTTGAGAAACTTTCGAGGAACTTGAAATTTTAGATTAAAGCAAGTAAGGTCACCCTAGTGAGATAGAAGTATTCTACATTAGATTGCCATACCACATATGATTATAATATGGCATATACACAAGCATAGTTAGTCATCGACCAAACTGTATAACTACATCTTTATCTTGACTTACTCGACCTTTCCTCAATCTAGATCTTTATTGTGACCACCTAATTGTTTGAAACTTAGAAATAATTAGAAACGTCCCCTTGACCATACCCTTATCTAAGAGACTATATTCTCTCTAGAAACTGTGTCCCTAACTTATCTTAACCTGATCTACGAGATTTCCTAAATTATCTTTATTTCGTGCTTTAACCTTTTATTTTTGAGCATTAATTAGTACCTTATGAAAACCCACTTTCTATTTTGATCATTTGGCGTTCCCTATCGTGACTTTGATATTTGGAGCACAACACTAGACTTTTCCTTCCAATAAATTTCACATACAAGACCTATACGAGCTCACCTTTGTGTAGGTATATCATGTCCCACTAAAACACGTCCCCTTGTACTCTATTTTTATGATGCAACTTTTGGGTCATAAAGACAAAACTACAACCTTTACCATGGTACCGATATACTTTTGACTACATATTTGGGCTCAACCATGACTCAATCTTTCGACCCAATATATGACGTGATTCCTTAAATGCTTAACCTTGCGTTTTATCTTGACTGCTTAATCCTTACCATTTTATTTTCATGTCTTATCTCGATTCACTTAGACACATAACATATTTTCGCTCTTCAATATTGCAACCCTTACCCTTCTCCCTTCCAATTAAATTGTTTTACTTATATTTCACTATGATTCCTCCATAGTTTATGCAACCTCGTCCCTTGTATGATTCCTTTAGGCGAAATAAAATTTGACCATGACATTCTTGGGTTAGTAGAGGATAAATATTACAGTTGGTTAAGATAATTACGAGATTACGAGGTATAGATTGGACATAAGTGAAATTGTGCGATAAATCCAAATAGATGAAGTAAGGAACATTATATTGCGTTTTGATAAAATACTCAAGGGTAAATACTTCTTGAATTTCAAAATTGTTTTGAGGTAGCTAAATATCAAGTGAAGAGCCTTCTAAAGTGTTGGTGGTTTAAGAACCAAACTTATATATTAAATTTATGGATGCAAATTTTTGATAAAGACAATGTTGACATTGCCTTCGATAACATATAGTGTTATGATGATATTAGTTTTCAAGGATAACTAATTGTTGAAGATAGAAACCTTTATATTTTTTATGCATGGAGAATTAAGATGATTATGAATATGAAGTTAAGATGAGTTTCATTTCTACCATCAAAAAGAGGAGATTGTTGAATTCAAATTTTCGAGAGAGACTAATAAATATTATAGGAAATTTTTAATTATGAGGATAGAAGATTGAGTTATGAAGGTATATTATTAGTTTTCGAGATTTATCGAACATTGAAGACGGACTTTTATTTTGGTACCTATGGATGCATTGTACATTGACCAATAAATACAAATTTGTAGTAAAAAGATTTTGACTTTTACTTGGGCCAATTGGTCGAAGGTTTTGGAATTTTAATTTTAGAGAAAACTATAACTTGGGAAGATATATATAAGTGAGCTAGTATAATGGAGACTACGGAATACAAAATTTCAGAATATTTGAATTCCTATGACGAGATAGAGGAAGTTTGAGTACATTTATAATCATATTTGTTTTGTTAAATTTCTAGGGGACGTGGAACGAAAGTGTTCTTTGGAAAGAACGAATTATGATAAGAGAGATTACCTGAATATTGATGGTATTAAAGGATTAAGGATTTATTACCTACTTATGAGGTTTCCCTTTTTAAAGGCTAATGTTAGGGATGATCGAGCTTAGTCATTGATTGGTTGACATATGCATGATCATGATCTAAACTGAAACCATCGAATTTTTTTTGTTCTAGTCGATCAAATGACATGTTGCCATTGAAATACCGCTCGCCTCCTCATCGAATATTTTATTTGCATTCTCGTCCCAAGAAGATCTCGTAAATCTATTCGAATAAACTCTTTCCATCCCCTTCGCCATACCTACCCTAATTACTCCTAAATTTCGAGGACGAAATTCTTTTAAGTTGGGCAGGATATAAACCCCCTAAATTTTTACTACGATTTTTTAAAAATATTTTTTTTGTATTTATTTTGTACTTCGTATCTACACGTCGCATACGGGTTCGCATTTTTGTATTTGCGTAGCGTGCGAGAATTACGTTTCGTAATTGCTCGTCGAGTGCGAATATGTACGAGGTACATATTTTTGTAAAACATTTTATTAGATATTTTATATATATAGAAGAATTTAATTTTCAAAATAATATGTGATAAATATTTTTATTTTTAAAAAGAGTTATTTTGTTCGTCACTTAAAAATAAGTAATGATTTGAAATTGTGGTTTTTATGAAATGTATTCCAAATATTTTACAAATTCTGAAAGTTGTTATTTAAAATATTTTGTTATTTATAAAAGCTATTTTATGATTTAATATTTAAGTATGTATAGTGATTTTTGAAATTAATTATTTCTGTATTTATTTAATTATGAAAATGATACTTGAGATTTTGTTGATTTTAATATTTGATTAAATATGCTAATTTAAATTAGAAAAGATTTCATTTGAATTCGAATTAAATGAGTGGAGGTTTTATGTTTGATTTAGACTTGAACGATTTAAAATCGAATTTAATTTAATATGATATTATCTATGGCGAATTTAAATCCTCCCAATCCCTATCCAAATGGAAATTCCTACCTCCTATTTAAGGAGAGGTACTCATCCATAAACTTCCACCATCCACAGATTGTGCATCGTGTCTGTGCCTCCCATCCACTATATTTTCCCCATTTACAAATTCAATATTTACGTCCCGTCCGACAATCCCGGACGTCCATCCATATCAAGTCGGACACTCCCGACACGATGATACAACTCAACTCTAAAACCTAACCCTAGTTCATCCCATCAGCCGAGCTGTCCGTCCTGACTCTGTAACCCCTGCTCTTCCTGCAGCGCCGACAACCCTTCCCGACGCAACCACCACCGTGGCAGCCTACTCCATCACCCCAATCATCGTCACCACCTGCGCTGTCCACCGACCACCACCATTGCATTCATCTCCATCACTGACCTGCACCCAACTCCAGCCTCCCGATACCATCGGCCATCTCCGGCCGCCCCCCTTGCAACAACTACCATCAACATCTACATCCCCGTCAACCACCACTGGCTCTTCCACCTTGGCCGGAGCCGACCACTAGCCACCACCGGCCCCAACTCCTGTCGGCCCCAGCCCCGACCTTCCCAAAGCCCAAATCACCCACACCGACCGCCGCCCACATCGCCAAAACCACCACAGTAGAGAAAGAAAAGGAGGAAAGCGAACCCACACCTTCGCCGACTCAGCTTCGTCGCGTGTCCGCCTCTCCGCGGCGCTGGTAGCCGCCATGTCTCCCATCCAAGCCCGACCACCGGCGCCCTCCTCCAGCCGACCACCTCCGCCTGGATGCACAAGGAAGCCGCCCCTAGCCGCGCCCCATCTCACCTCTACGGTCGCCGCATCTCGGCTCCCAATTGCTCCGTCCCGTACGCGACCGCCCCCTTCCACGCTCGCCAGATCTGGACTCCCGGCCGCTGCCTTCACTAGCCGCCGTCGTGTGCACGAGCCGTGGTGGAACCCCTCTCCGCCGTTCCTCCGGAGTAGCTCCGTCGAGCCTCGAAACCCCCTCCACGACCGGAGCACCGCCCTCTCCTTCCTCGAGCGCTCAAGCCACCGGCGCTTGCTTCGCCGGCAAGATCCGTGCCAGGACATCTCCCACCGCCAGCCGAGCCCGGCACCCAGCGCCTCCGTGCAACCCCTCTGGTGAGCGTCCTCCTTTCCCCGCTCTTCACCTCCCTCTCTCAACTTCCTTTCTTCCTAATTTTATGAGAACAGCAGAAAGCTGTATAGATATTTTTAGTTATATTATTATTACTATTATTATTATTATTATTATTATTATTATTATTATTATTATTATTATTGCTAAAAGGGAAATGGGGGCTGTATAGTTTTTTTAGGGTTTATTTTATTATTGTTATTATTATTATCATTATTATTAGTTATTATTAGTTTTATTGTTATTATTATTTATATTTATTGGCTATACTGATAGTATATGTATACATTATTATTACTATTATTTTAATTGAACAAATATTTTCTAGCAAATTTCAACTTAATTTTTAAAACACTAAAATATTCTTTTCGAATCATATGTACATATATTTGACCAGATATACTTTTTTATCTAAATGATTTAGAAGTATTTTAAATATTTATCTAAAATAGATATTTTAAATTATGAAATTTAGTTTCCACCTTAATCATATTTTACAACATAGAGTATTTTGACTAATAAGATATAATTTTCAAAATTATTATATATAAATATTTTCAAGTATTTTCGTAAATAAATTTTTTACAAGTAAACATGTTTTTAAAGTAATGTAAATATCTTCTAAGAAATTGTATATTTATCTACTCCACAAATTCTTCCAATTATTCTCATTACTCATGACTAATCATGCTTGCCTATTTTCTCGCGACCTCGGACCCCTACACATCGCCCATGGCTATTGGACTATTGGAACATGACGGAACATCGCACCACCAGGCGACACCCCATGCAAGATACCTTGCCATAATTTTCTATTTATAATTAGTCTGCATTTTATTTATTGCATATCACTGTGTATTTATTTCCCGTTCTTTTAACTGTACCATTATTACAGTTCCTGATCTAGTGCATGCTCAGTGATATTAGCTGTATTTTGTTATTATCCTTTGATTGCATATGGACCTAGAGTTAAGGGACTACCACTAGTTTAGTGCATTACATAAACTTTGACACTGATGTGCCACGAGATGTGTGAGTTGTGAGTAGCATATAGCATCCGGACTTGCGTGTTGGCTGATCACTGATGCGTATAGGACGTGCGTTAGGTCTAACTGTCAATAGTTGTATGTTAGAAGCCTTGACGGTTAGTAGTGTTACATGGTCGTGGATGCGACATGATAGGTACATTGGGTAGGAAGAAAATTTCTTTGTCGTATGGGCTTCGATTGTACTTCCCTTATAACCCGGAAGCTCCGTTGGAGATACGGGTATGTTTAGCCTCTCAAGTTTGCCACTGTCGTTTTTGAACGTCATGCACTTAGGTCACTGGTGTCCAAGTGGGGATATACCAGATCCTATTTACAGCCAGGGCTCATGCGATGAAAAGTTTGTTCTCAACTGCATGTTCACTTTAGTACGGTTAGGTTACCTTATTTGTGTCTTGTCACTTTCTTTGATTGTGGTATATTTTATATTCAGTATTTATATGGCATGTTGTTTATTGTATCTTGTTACGTCCCTCTGAGGACCTGGTTATCTCGTCAGGTGTGTGCTCTTGTCTATCGCAAGTGTTCTAGCCGTGGCCATGATCATCTCTATGTCTTCGAGGATGATTGCACTTTGATCGTCTTCGCTTCGCTTCGCTCGCCAAATACTTTCTTTTATTATGTATTTTTTTTCATAGTTGGTAGTGGATTTGTCTCCGCCCAACTACATGTACCAAATGACAATTCTTAGTTGATTATATGACATCTTTTATTCTTTCATTTTTGGGTGAGATTAGTTAGCCTTGGTTTTACTACACTTACAGCTTATGTATACATACGAGGATTCCATATATTAGAGTATACTTTATATGTATACAGCTGGCATGTCTACGTTCCTAGTCCTACATATTTTGGAACTGGGGCGTTACAGAGATTGTTGTTTAAGTGGTGTTGACATAGGATATTCTCCAACTGTAAGGTTATTTTGACTAGGTAATTTTGTGGTTGCACTGGTTTGACAAACAATTTCCCATACGTTATGCACCTTTGCAGATATTTGTTTTTTTATTATGATTTTACTAAAGCTGTACTGGAGAAAAACATATAGAAGAAAATCTCTGTGAACAATTTTATGTCATATATTACTTTTACCATAAATTTTCACCATATTGCACCTTCCTAATTTTACTTAAATATGAATGCTAAGATAAATGCTTATGATTGAAAGTCTTTTGAGCTCAGGAACACTTAATTTGTTTTATATGTACACACCATTGTAAAAGGTTTGGAATATCATCTTGGAAGATATTAATATGGTTTCATCACTGTAACATTGTTTACACTCTTTCAAAGAGTATTGTATTACACTGGCATGTCTTTCATACAGAGTCGTATTTGTAAACCTGTCTGGATCTCATAAGCATAATGCTCTTCACATGCTATTTTTGCCCTTAGTAGTTCATATATGTTTTATTGCTCATTGCTATGGTGGTTTTATTGTAGTATTAATGTGAAATGACTTAAATTCATTAGACCTATTCAATATTTGTCCCTTGCATATTATTACTATAGCCTTAATTCAATTCTTTCCAATTTCCCATCCAATATAACCTAGGGCCTCCAAGCTTGTATACATTTTAATGACTAGCATTTGGTTATAAGCCCATAATTAATATTGGTTAGTAATGGGTCTCAAATACTGCCCCAGCCCAACCCTTCACAAACTTTACTAGCCCAAGTCCAATCCTCCCTCCATATAAAGCTGCTGCCAAAGAAAACCCTAACGCTACCAAAACCTAACTATAATGTCGCCCTTCTTCCTCCTCTTCCTCTTGATTTCTCCTGCAGTTGCTTCGGAGCTGGTTCTGGAGTTCGGATACTCGGAATCCACCGTCCTTGACTTCAACAGGACCCCATCCAACATCCATCCCTTCTCCATCCTCCCGCGGCACTGATCGAAGGAGCTTCTGCTCCTCGACTCCACCAACTCGGCCTTCTACTCGATCTCCACTCTGAATTCTCAAGAGAGAGAGGTCAGTTTAGTTTCCGAGAAAGGCGTCGCCGGGTTCTTCGATGGGGATGGGACTGTTGCGATGTTCGACGAGCCGTAGAGCTTTACAATGGACGGGAGGAACAAAGTGTATATCGTGGATTATCGTAATCATGCCATCCGGAAGATTAGCACTTCGGGTTTTACCACCACAATAGCTGGGGGTTATTCATAGAAGATGACCCATTGATGGGCCTGCTCAAAATGCATCCTTCTAAAATGATTTTTGCCTGGTGAGGGTTCCAGCGGCCATCCATCGCATGGACAATGCTTCCACCGGCTAGCGCTGCCATCTCTTCGCGTGGAGGTACTGTCGAGGTCCTCGAGCCTTTGAACGTGAGCCTTCGACCAGTCGACGAACTCATCTTCCAGGAACAATCGACCTCTCCTCCATGCAAGCACCGAACTGGAGCATCCTGCGTGACCTCCGCTCTCCATGAGCATGTGCTTGCACGCATTTGGAGCACAAGACTCTGCCATCTCTTCTTTAGCACCGAACTGCACGGTTCTGGCCATTGCAGCCATATGTATCTTGTTCGGTATAGTATTTTGTTTTGTAGTTCGGCCCTTTTGCCCCTCGGACAGGAAGTCTCCAGCAACCATGTGAAGAAGAAAATGGGAACAACAGTTATTCAACTGTGAGAAATCACAACAGCAACACAAATGCTAATGGAATAATGGTAAATATTATATAAGCCCTCTTATCTTTAGAAATACATCCATTATTTAGTCTGTATGAATACATACATAAGTAGCTTAGTTGATTTAGGATTCATCAAGAAGAAGAGTCCTCTTTCGTCCAATGCAAACTTTTAAATATAGGTAATTTACTCATTAGACCCTTTAAAATGTATAATTATAATTTTTTTCTAAAACAGAAATCCTATTTGCAAATTTTTTCTATTTCTTTGTGCACGGTTGTCAGATCGAGATGAAACTTGTGCCAACAAGACCGTATCATTTTTCTGGTCCTGTATACCAAGTTTGGTCCGATTCTGAGATAGTTGATTGGATCGCCGTTTTGCGGGCCCCACGATCCGATTCAACGGGAAATTTTGTGCACAGCCTACCGGAATCCAACTTTGGACATACCGTTGGGTTCGTCCCATCAAAACAAATCCGTAGACATATAGTTTGATGACTTTAGAGACCATTGACTCTGGCACGCTTTTCGGTACAAAGCGGGTCCAACGACGGACATCATTTTGGCCCAAAATTACCGTTTTGCCCTTGTGTCCAAAATTGGACTTAAGTATAGGCAATCCTAGCTAATTTGACTATTCTGAGAATGTTGGCAATGTCTGTTTTAGCTTTCGGAGACAGTTGTGAGATTTGGACTTTATGGCTTACTAGTTGATGGTATATTGTTGGTTCTCCGTGCTATCGCCAGGCAAGATACCTTACCTCCCTCTACAGTTTATTTCTATGCATGTAGTTTTCCTATTTTTATATATGTTATCATCTTATTCTCTAGTTGATGTGAGTTTATCTATATGTTTCCTACGTCCCATGTTTTACTAGATTACCATCTTGCTTGTATATCAGTTTCATGATTAGATAGTATAGTTACACCAAGCTTGTTCACTTTATAGTCCATGCTAGAGCAGTCCTTACCTGTGTCTTGATCGAGTTATACCTTGTCTTACCGGTACTCTGACTTAGTCGTGTCTTAGAACGAGTACATGTAGTTGAACCGTTATTTCCCTGTATCATTTTTCCTCAACCAGAGAGTCCATACTAGGGACGAGGGTTGATCAGTTACACCAGAGAGTCCACACTCGGGACGAGGGTGTTTGTTTCCTTGGCACCAGAGAGTCCACTCGAGACGAGGATGTTTGTCTTGATCTGTTTACATCCGTGAGTCCACACTCGGGACGAGGATGTTGACTTGTTTATTTGCACCAGAGAGTCCATACTCGGGACGAGGGTGCCTTGCCGTAAACTAACCTGCGAGTCCACTCGAGACGATGGTTAGTGATTAGTTCAAACCTGCGAGTCTACTCGGGATGAGGGTTTGGTAACCCATTGATCTCATGTTCGCTTGTTCATCCAGCAGTTCAGTTACGTGTAGTTGTTCTTGTATTCCAGTTCATGGTCACCTGTCAGTAGCCACTTATTGATAGTCACTTGTTAGCAGTTTTGGTCGTAGTCTTTTGCCATGTTAAGTGTCGTTCCTTGTTTATATCCTGTATATATTATCATGCATGATTAAACTGCTAGATAGGCATGTTTTTATGTATCATGCTATGTCCCCTGAGGATCTAATGATCTCTTCAGGTTTAGCGAATGCATGGAGTTAGTTAGCAGAGCGGGATGGTAGATGAATGCGATACATGATTTAGGTATTTGTCAGTGTTATTACATTGATATCAGTTCGTGCTTTATATTACTTATCATGCGATATCCTGCTTATTGATTCTGTTTAGAGACTCTTACTATACTCTTGGAGTCTTATCGGACATATATGCTAGTGGGCTACAGACCACGACCCATAGTTGTTTATTCATGCTTATATTACTCTTGTGGATTTGAGATATAGATTACATTGTCATAATTTGGCAGTATACCATAGCCTTGACAGCGTTTACGTGTTCGAGTCGGGCTGGAGTCTCTTTGATACGTAGCTGGCTTGCTCACGAGCTTACGTCCGAAAAGGCGGATGCGGGTCGTGACACAGCTACATCTCCTTTCGGGGCAACCGGAGCTGGAATGGTAGATGCAGGCGGCTCGGATACCACCGTTGAGGAGGATATAGGGGCAGTGGGAGGAGTTATGACTGTTCTAAATGAGTTGCAGTCTCTGCTGCCCTTCCCTGGTAAGCTATGCCATATTTTTACCAAGAAGGAGGTTAATTCGCTCTTTCTCCATATCCTTTGAGTCAAGCTGATTGTTGGTTGTTCTGGATTTGTAGGCCTTGCTCCCTCATTGCCAATGGTGGACATGGCCACGGAAGAGGGGATAGTGGAAGATATCGGGGTGAACCTCGTACAAAGAAGAAGAAGTGTTCTTTCTCCCCTTCGAATCGAGAGACCCCCCTTGGGCCGAGTTCGGAGCTGCCTATGACAGAAGTATCGGCGAAAGAGGCGGTAATTCCTGCACCAGCATCGGTAGATGTGGGGTTGGTTTAAACCGCCCCTTCTGTGGAGATTGAACTCTCCTCTATGCCCAGTCTTCAGCTCCTTCGGGCTGCAGAGGGGAAGATTACCGCTGCACGGGAATCTCATCGCTCGGAGTTTGTTTCCCTTCTGACAAGGTCATCAAGCTCCGTTGCGCCTCCTTCCCAGACAACTTCAGCTCCATTGGCTGCTATTCCTTCGACGCCGTCCTTTTTGGAGAACCTGGACGAGTCGTCAAAGGACATAGTCGATAGCTTCTACCGCCATCTGAAATGGGGGTTTGAAGCTGCTTTGAGGAGGGAAACGTTATTTGCCGTAGCTCATCATTGTGCCCGCGGCTAGATTGAACAGGTGAAGACACTCCCGGGTGGAGAGGGGACGACTGATCTTCTGGAGCACAAATTGGCAGAGGCTGATGGACGTCTAATCTAATTGCAAAAACTATGGCAAGTCGACGTGCCCGCTGCAGTGGAGCAGGAGCGCGCCTTCCTCGTAATAGCCATAAAAAAGGTGAAGGATGAGCAAATCCTCCAGCTCCAAGCTAAGCTGGCATCTCTAAAGAATGAGCTCCAGGCTACCCGTCAAGAGAGAGAGCTGATTTGCGAGGAGATCGATAAGGTCACACGAGCCTTTGCTGCTCTGGAGGGTACGCTAAAAAAGGTGGAGGACAACTGGTAGGCTCATGCACATCTTGAGGATGCTGAAAAGCTGACCCAGGAAGCTGAACGTCGAGCCAAACAGAAGTTCGAATGCTCAACAGCACAGCTGGAGGAAGTACTCACCCAACTATGTGTTTTTGATGAGTAGTGAATTTCCCCCTCTCTTTTTATTGCAGGAGATGTAGCCTCACCAATGTAGTTGATGTTTCATGAAATAAAAAGATACATTATCTTCATTCTTTGCTTGTGATATCTGGAATACTCGTACTAGAGGGCCTAATACAACATTTATGATTGGAAAAGAGGACATCCCACTAGGGGGACTTTTTGTGGACCTATTACCCTTTTGTGCAACTGGTGGTGCGAGTAAATAGATTCGAAATAATTTTCAGTGGATCTATTACCCTTTTACGCACTGGTGGTGTGGGTAATAGAGTTGAATAATTTTTTGGTGGACCTATTATCCTTTTGCACCCTGGTGGTACGGATAATAGATTTGAATGATTTTTGGTGGACCTATTACCCTTTTGCGCACTGGTGGTACGGGTAATAGATTTGAAACAAAACCTAACAGAGGTACTATGAACGTGATAGATTATGTGGCCTTAACACCATAATTTTATCCCGAATTAGGTACAGGTGTTAAGTTAGGAGACTTATCTATATTGGAGGTAATGTGGACGTGATATACGACAATCAAAACCAGAAAGTTTGCACAGAGACAACAAAAAGAACCTGGCGGACTCCGGCGGGGTAAAGCATCAGAGTGGAAGTTCAGAGGTATCAGTATACATGACTTGTCACTTAGGAAGATGCGATATGAATCCCCTCGGAGCTAGTAGAGTGTAAGTTCAGAGGTAGCTGGTGTACATAACTCGACAGTCTAGGAGATTTAGTAGTTAGAAAGTATGAGGATGTCTTTAAGCATAGTACTTTTTCAGGAACATGTCGTTTATGGGCATCATGAGCAAGTCTCTATTTTGTTTTGCGAGCCGGTATACGCCGTTGGAGAATACGGACTCGATGACAAATGGGCTCTCCCATTTGGGCTGGAATTTGCCGACGGTTTTGTGCGTCACGACCATCGGTCTGCAAACGGCCGAGACAAAATTGCCTACTTGGAACGTCCTCTGCTTGGCTTTCTTATTGAAGGCTCGAGAGATGCGTGATTGATAGAGCTCGATGCTTTGTTGAGCTTACAAATGCTTCTCGTCTAAGGCTTCCAGTTCTTGTAGGCGTCGGCGGTAGTTATCGTCTGACGTCAACTGGTAAGTAAGGGCCACACGAAGCGAGGGGATCTTGGTCTCCAATAGGAGAACTACCTCGCTCTCGTAAACCAGAGAGAACGGTGTATTTTCTGTAGCCGTCCGAGTTGTATTGTGGTACACCCATAATCATTCGCCCAGCTTTTTATTCCAGTCATACTTGTATGAAGAAACAAACTTTTTGAGAAGCTTGATTATGGTCTTGTTAAAAGCTTCAACCAGACCGTTAGCCAATGGGTTGTATGTCGTTGAAGCCATATTCTGAATCCGATTTTTATCACAAAATCGATAGAAAGCATGGCTTGCAAACTGCGGACCATTATCGTAAATAATCCTCCGGGGCTGTCCAAAATGGTAGATGAGGTAATATTTTACGAAACTATTCACGTTTGATGTCTTTACCTCTGCAAGCGAAATAGCTTCTGCCCACTTTGAAAAGAAATCGATGATTGTAAGTATAAACTGGGGCCCCTTGGACGACGGTGGGGTGATCGGGCCGATAATATCCATTCTCCATGTTTTAAATGGCCAAGATGCCACTGTTGGGTACAAGAATTCGAACGGCTGATGTATGAAGTCTGCGTGGATCTGACAAGCCCTACAACTTTTTGCATACTCGACCGCATCTGCTATCATCGTAGGCCAATATTAGCCCATCCGACGGAGACGGTCCTACAACTTTGGGCCAGGTTGATGAGCCCCGCAAACGCCATCGTGAGCCTCACATAGGGCCTCTTTGGCTTCTACATTTGATAGGCAGTGTAGCAATAGTCCGTCGTAGGATCGTCGATATAGCATTTTTGTTTCTGTGTCAAAAAAGAATCTGAGAGAACGTCTTCTGATTGAAGTTGCTTCTTTCACATTCTCAGGCAGGATTTCGTAGAGTGCAAAGTCGATAAACGGGAGTCTCCAGTCTTGCACGTCATTGGTTATCTGGGCAGAGTAACTCGTACCAAGTTGAACGTTGTTTTTGGGACAGACCAGCTCATGGCCTATCATGTCGACTAGATAATGAGCATGGTTTGGTACCGCCAAGGAAGCGGCGAGGCCTGCTAGGGCATCGGCTTCAATATTTTGGAGCCTAGGAACATGCCCTATAAAGAACCCCTCCAAGGTTGCAATGATGGCAATCGCTGTCTGATGATAAAGAATCAGGTCCTCGTTGCGAACCTCGTATGAGCCTCGGATTTGATTAACAATCAACTACGAGTCGCCATATGCTTCTAGGTATTCGACCCCTACTTCTTTTGTGAGTCAGAGCCCGATGACCAGAGCATTATATTCGGCAACATTGTTTGAATAGGGTTATGTGAGAGAATATGCCCGATTGACTACCAATCCAGAGGAAGAAATTAAAACTATCCCGACTCCAGCGACGATATTACCTTGGGGCCCCGTTCTTAAAGTACCGTCAAAGAACATTCGCCAAACGGCATCATGTGAAGTCATGTTTGAGTTAACGACTTTGTTTGGAATTTCTTCATAGATTCTTGCTGTTTTTGAGCCTGGATGGGCTGCTAAGAAGTCAGCCAAGGCTTGACCTTTGACATCCTTCTATGGAACGAAAATTATGTCGTAGGGGGACAACAATATCGCCCAGGCGGCTAGCCGAGAACTGAGTGGGCCCGGTTTGGTCATGAGAACCCTGAGGGGTTAACTCATGAGACAACATGGATGGTCTGCCCTGTCACATAGTGTCTTGTTTTCTGAATGGCGAATACCAAGGCAAGGCATTCCTTCTCCACGGTGGTGTACCTATGTTCCGGCCCCACCATCATTCGACTGAGGTAATAGATGGCTTGTTCGTGCCCCGTATAATTATTCTGCGCTAGTAAGGCATCGAAGGAGTATTCCATTACCCGTACATAGAGCAGGAAGGGCTTTCCGGCGACCATGGCTACCAGAACTGGCAGATTCGATAGGTATACCTTAATGTCATCAAATGCGCGTTGATGATCTTTGTTAACCCCTCAAAGTTCTCATGCCTTTCTTCATGAGTTGTGTGAATGGTTGACATCATCCTGAGAGGTTAGATATGAACCTCCTGATGTAGGCTAATCTTCTCTAAAGGCCTCGGAGTTCGCGGAGGTTCCTTGGTGGACTCATCTCCAGGATTACTTTTGTCTTATCAGGGTCTATGTGAATACCCTAGAAAGTAATGACAAAGCCAAAGAATTTCCTGCTGGACATGCCCAGGAAGGACCTGGTGGGGTTCATCTTCAGATTATGCACTCGCATGAGGTCGAACACTGTCCTCAAATCTTATAAGTGATCATCCTTGGAGCGGCTTTTAACGGCAATGTCATCAACGTAACACTCTACCATCTTGTGCAAGTGATCTCTGAAGATGACACTCATAGCTCGTTGATATGTAGCACCGACGTTCTTTAGGCCAAAGGGCATGACTGTGTAACAATACACGCCGATCGGTGTTCGAAATGACGTATGTTTCTCATCATCAGAAGATTTTGATTTGATTGTATCCTGAAAAGCCATCCATAAAGGACATGTGCCCAAAGGCACACGTATTATCGATCATTATGTCTATGATCGAAAGAGAGAATTCATCCTTAGGGCACGCCGCATTCAGATTGGGAAAGTTGATACAAATTCGGATCTTCCGGTTCTTCTTGATGACGGGTACTATATTAGCTACCCAGTCTGCATGCTGCTCCTTGCGGATGAAGCTGCTAGCTATAAGCTTGTTTACTTTCGCTTCGATGGAGTTCATAATGTTTGGACGAAACCGCCGTTGCTGTTGTTTGACTGGCTTTTCATCTGCGTGAATATTGAGCTTATGAAGCGCTATCTCGAGGTTTAGCCCTGGCATGTCTTCATAGCTCCAAGCGAAGATGTCGATATATTCTCTGACGAGTTACAACAGCGACTCCCGCTCATCGTCCGTCAGGCTTTTACTGATGAAGATTGGCTTCGAGGAGGATCCATTACCGAGGTCAACTTGCATGACCTCATCTTCAGTGAGAGGTCTCATAGTTCAAAGCACGTCTTCTACTGTGCATCCAGCTATTGGGCCCATGGCTCCAATTTAATGGGTTCGGGCAGATCTTCGTCTTCTTCCTGAATGTCAGCGGATGCCATGTTGACAGAGAATGTCTGCCTGAATATATCCCCAATGCTATCATCAGAATCGTATGTAGGCAATTCGGATGAGTGAGAATGCCACTCGCATTCCTCATTGGAGCTCTCAGACGTTGTTGCTGGTGTAACATAAATGAGACCATGTCTGGACTTGCTGTAATAATCTTAAGGTTTTTCAGCCGAGACTGACAGATGCAGAGGCGATCGTCGGCCGTTGCCATAATTCAGGCCTGGGGTAGTCTCCATGTCGTACCATTGCTTTTGCATGAAGTACTTAGCTCGGGAACTATATAGGTAGAGCGGTAATCTTCCAATATCAGGTTCGAGATTGGACTCTTCTGGGATGAAAGGTTGTGGACCTTCTTTTCGGCCGAAGATGATTGGGTGATCACCTTTTCTTCTGCTTGGGACTAGGAAGTAGGCACCTCTAATGGGAGTAAGTCAGTTTGCGGTATGGACGGTTGTCACCTGTGTGTGCAGGTTAATGTCCAGACCGTGCTCCATAGCATACATCAGATTAATCTTATTGCAGTCAGGATAGTTCAACGACAACCTTTTATTGATGAAATAAGGTATTTTATCGAGAGGAATTACATCATCGGCAGAAGGACTATCAATATGTGCAACCAGATATTTTGCGAGTTCTGCCTCCTCTTCAGCTACCCCTTCATGATCGGAGGCTGGGGCGACGCCTTGGACAGCTTGACCACCAAGGGTTCTGCTTGTGGCATCGGTTTGCTTGAGGGCCTCGGATCAACATTTGGCTGTCGGCTTGTCTAGGGGAGGCGGATAACCATTGCTCGACAGAGAACTTGGCATCTTCCGTTTGCTTTTGATTGGATTTCGGCAACCGAATCACCATCGGCTCCACAGAGGACCTTACATCATCCGTTCCCCGTTGATTGGATTTTGGCAATCAGATCACATCGGCTCCATGATGGGTTTTGGCTCCTGGCTAGACCTCCGGAGTCGAATGACCATTGGTTCCAACAGCGCATCTGGGACGGGGGACCGGGCACTTCTTTATGCAAAGTTGCGACAAGAGGTGCGACTTTGCCTGGTTTACGGTCCAAGAGACGGATTTTCAGAGGTTCCTCTGACCCAGTTGTGGCCTCCGATGTCCCCACATCAACTATGTGCTGCTTAGATTCATTATATAGACAAGTCTCCAAGGAATAGTAAGACTCAACTCCTTTGAAGGGATCGATGTCGGCAAATTCCGTCCTCACGAAGCCGTGCTTACTGACATACTTGAAGCACTGGTGGAGCGTGGATGGCATGATCATATAGTCATGTATCCATAGAAACCCCAAAAGGATATTGTAGGACGTATCTACATCTATGACATAGCCGGTAACCTCCATCTTCAGGTCATCGATGCAGGGGGTAGCTGAAGAGGAGCTAGAGCTAGCCAAATATGTGGCTGCGCACACTGATCTTCCCTCTGCCGATGATGTAATACCGCCAGAGAAGATACCTTTGTTTGCCATGAAATATAAAAGAACAGAACAATTATCGGAGGACTGGACTTTTACTTCACAATACAAACTCGCTTGTACAAAGAAAGCCTAGGGACGAAAACCTAGGTACAATAATCTAAGTACAATTGTTTATTTTAGATTCTGTGGGGTGACGATAGAGGCTCGGGAAAGCGACGGCCGCTCTGCCTTACTCCTTGGACGATCGGGTGCAGCTTTTTGGCTCTGTGGAAGAACTGCTTGGCGTTGATGAAGAAATGCTCTCTCTTCAGGCTCTCTGGCTCTCTATGCGCGTCTGTCTCTGTGTATATGTGTCTCTCTGTCTCTCTGTCTGTCCTCTTTCTTCGCAAGAGAATGGCACCCTGCTATTTATAAGAGTGGGGGGCCTCATTAGGGTTTACAATGATTGCCCATTCTTGGAAGTCGGCGGCTAAGGATCATTAAATTTGGGCCGTTCATTGAGATTTGAGCAATAAATGTGATTGCATCAAATCTTTTGTGGGTAATTAATGCTGATTGACATAAATTCTCCTGATTTGTCATGCCAACCTCGTATTCCTCGACACGTGTCATTAATTAGCTTATTTGCAAATAATCGGATTTGATCCCAATATTTCATTAGGATTTGTTGAGAGATTTCGATCAATCTGATGCCACGTGCCCTGCTATCATGCCACGTGTCATAACAGCAAAAATCTGAACCGCAGGAAAGTTGAGCCGTATAAGGTCGGCCACGTGTCCAGGCTGCCTAAGAGTGGCCCCCCTTGAACATTTGTGCCGCATGGTAGTGATTTGATGTCACGACCCGCACCCTAGAGTAAGGGCACGAGACGTGGGTACGTCCAGCCTACGCCGTAGTGTCGGCGGTAGAACGCTGTCCTAGGTCACAACATCTAACAATTGAAGGTATAGCAGTTATACTCTCCGAATGGGGGTGACATAACAGAATATAAAACTCAACCATAGCTAAGGTAGAACAGGTAAGATAGATAGATAATGAAGATAAATATCCAGAACAGAGAAACACAGAGATACAATCCAGAATAGAGTATCTAAAATAAATACATCTCAGAATATCTCAAGTCTAGTACAATAATCCCAAATAGAAAAGACAGTCCTAATCTAAAGGAGTGTCATCTACAGCTAGTGGCTCCTGCTGCTGGTCCAAGTCCAGGCACTCGTCTAGTGTAGCACCGTAGTAGGTAGGGCAGAACGTCTCAGCCTCGTCCTCTGTAATATTTTAACAGGTCCAGTCAGGACAGGAGCGAGCACAGTACATCTCACCAAATCATAGCAAGTCAGGATAAATAATCATGCTTATAGAGTAAAATACAAGAAACTGAAGAATATGATGAACAGGAAAGACTGTAAATGAATAGCTACAGTATATAGAGAACTAGCAGTGTCTAGTGATTCAGAGCACAAGATGGTTATGTAAACGGCACGATGTTGTACACGAGTAATCTACAGAGGTTGTACACGAGTAATCTACTGGATTGATTACATAACCACTTCTACTCCCCCGCCCCAATCAATACACAAGGATCCAGCTATGATATGTTATTGCACACGAAGTATAGTCGCACACGAGATCATGTGAGCACATGATTATACACGATTTCATACGATTTGTACATGAAAAGCACGAACATAAGGAGTACACGATGCTCATGATAAAGTACACGAACACGAATACCCGATGTATCCGCTAAGGGGATAACATCGCAGAACAAGATCCATATAGTACTAATCCGTGTTTCCAACGTGTCAGCATCATGTAAAGTAATCTAAAGCAGGAAATATACTCCGAATGCAGGATATGAAATGATCAGAGAATGTACTCGCCTGTAACCGGTGAATCTGAGAGAATATAGACTGTCCGAGGAGTGGTGTCTGTCTCCTATAGAACAGTACAAGTCACTATGAGCCTACAATGATAAAACAATGCAACTTAATGCATTCTACATGAAACTAGGTCAATCTAGACCAAAGTCAACTCTTGGTCAACTCTGGTCAACCTTAAGTCAAACCTAGTCAATTTGTCTAGTCTAGGTCTAACCAAGCTATCCTAGGTTCACTAGGCTAACTTAGGCAATACCTTGTCAAGTCCACCAACACACTATCCCTAACTCTATGTCATATCCATAACACCTTAACCCATATATATACCATCCCACAAGTACCATATATATACATATATACATTCACACATTTTACCTATATATCAAATACATATATAGGAAACTAATTATCACTACAACATGTATGTTATTATATATGTATACAAGAGGAGTAACACAAATGTATGGTGTGTGTGCATTGATACAAGGGTGTGTGTCATGGGAGAGAGGACACAAGTACATGTGTATACTGTTCAGCAACAGGAAAAACAAGGATTAATTCCCAGGTAAAATGCAACACTGCATTCATATATTTGGTTCAAGAGAAACTCCAACAGTTCAACAGTTAGACATTCAATTAGCCTCATTCCCAGATTTTTGTAGGAACCATATTGCATTAAATGAAGAGAATTCAGTGGCTAGAAAACAATCTCAGGTTTGTATTACTGAGTAACCAATCACAGATTTTGTTTATTCAGGAAATTAACAGTTCAAAACAGTTTACACAAACATGAACATTTAGTTTGCAGTCACTCATTGAAAGGAAAGAAAGTAAATTTACAAACAACCAAATACCCAAATCTCATTTCAGTTTTATAGTGAAGGTTTAACCTTATCAGTAAATAATCAGTGAAGAAAAACTGAGGGCAATAATATTCAAGAATGAAACAATGGCAGGTATACAGTGAACAACATAAGGAGAATTAACCTTAGGTCCATTCACAGGTTAACATAATGAAACCATCTCAGGTTTGCAATGCATTTCGAAATTCATATCACAGTTTAAATATGACAACAATCTCAGTTTTATAGCCTAAACAACCATTGCCTCAGGTTAATGTCTTAATCAGTGAATCACCAAGTTCAAGGGAAGAAAGAAACTGGAAACAACTCATAACCAGTTTTAGGTTCATGAAAACCAATTGTACATAGTGAAATCATGAAAGAAATCAATTCACAACCTAACAATTTAATTACAAACTATTCTCAGGTTATAAATACATTCCATTTCAGTTTTGTTTTAAAAAAACAAACTCAGTTTAATAATACAAACCCAACTCAGGTTTTTCAAACTGAAACAAAACTAAGCCCACACTCAAACAAACAGCTAACAGCCTATACAAACAATTAGGAGGAAAACTCAGTTATAGGAAGTAACAGTGGAAGAGATTAAACTCAGGTTTTGAAAGCTAAAGCTCAAATTTTAATCAAGAACTGAAAACTCAAATCAACCCATTAACAGTCTATATAACATTATCTCAGGTTTATATCAATTTCGAATGAACTCTAACCATATTCAAAAGAACTCAAATACATAACCAAACGCCTAAAATTGAAAGAAATAACTTAGTTAATAAAGCATGTAACATGAGGGAATCAATGATAGATGAAAACATAATTTAAGGGAGGATTAAACTGATTGGGAAAACACAGTTTCAGAATAGTATCAGAGTTTTCACTGTTCTACAACATTTTGAACCAAACACCACTCATAACCCAAACCATTAAGTAATATGTTGTAACAGAGATTAAACAGGATAATTAGGATCTAATTAAGCATGAAACAACATTTTACAATCATTTAAATATGATTTAATAACAGAGAATACACACAGCACACGCACGCACACAGCCGTTCCCCGTGCACCTTGAATACCGTGTCCGACACGACACGAGGACTCGTGAAACTTGGCGAGCCTTGTGTCAGTCAACACCCCTACCCCTATTAAAAATTTCACGTGTCCACGTGGAGAATCGAGTGCGCAGTAGCCCCCGAGTAGCAGGGGAGCTACAGTGCCGCGCGCACGTCCCCGACTTGTGTGTTCCCGTGTCCCCACGACTCGACACGACTCACAAACCAGCACAGGACACTGGGAAACCCTAGACGACACTTAGATCTAACTTTCCATTCAAATAGAATCGGAAAACTCGAACGAATAGTCCTTTGGGACATTTCGTCGAGCACCTAAACTAGATCTCTGAAACGTGTCCGATACAGACACGAAACGAGACCAAAACTTAGGGTTAGTCTTCCCTACAGTTGGGTGATGACTAGGGGACCCTAAAAATGATTTTTACAAGAATTTAGAGGCATTACAAAGGATTATACCTATAGGTGTTCCAAGCTCCAAAAAGCTCCAAAGAGGAGGATCTCTCAAAGCACCAAAAGCTCCCCAAATTGATTGCTCCCTGTCAAAACTTATTTCCAACAGCAAGAGCACGAGATTTAGAGCCTATAGGAATTTGTTTGAAGGAAAAAGGACTTAATTTGGATTTAAAATGAATTTATGAAGATGGAACTTACCTCTTTCTAAAAACTTGATGAACCCTAAGAGAGAGGCTAACCCTAATCCCTAGGAGATTATTTATAGAGGGGGGGGCTGTCATGTGGCTGGCCATAGGGTTTAGATCTAGGGTTTTGGCTAGTTGGTTGGGTCCTAATAGGTTCAAGTCATGATTTGACTTGTGACTACACAAGCCATTCTTAGGCCAAACTAGCTCCTAATTACCCCAAACCAATTCTAATGAACTTGAAATGAAAAACTTACACTTCTCTCTCCCCCCAGGAAACTCCTGATCTCTGCCACTGAAGTCGGCGCTGTCCAAGCCTCAACTGCTACAATCTTCTTGGGGTCAACTGAGATACCATCTCCAGTCACCACATGCCCCAAGAAGTCCACCTGGTCCAAGAAAACTCACACTTGGAGAGTTTTCCATAAAGCTGCTCCCGCCTGAGAGTCTCTAGCACTATCCGCAGATGCTCCTCGTGCTTCTCCTCTGTCTTGGAATATATCAAGATATCATCAATGAACACCACCACGAACTTGTCCAAGTACTGGTGGAACAACTTGTTCATTAGATTCATAAATACTGCTGGTGCATTGGTTAGCCCAAACGGCATAACCAAGAACTCAAACTGCCCGTACCGCGTCCTGAAAGTGGTCTTGGGGATATCCTCCATCTTCACCTTCACCTGGTGATAACCCGACCTCAAATCAATCTTGGAGAACACCCGAGCTCCGCTCAACTGATCAAACAGATCATCGATCCGCGGCAGTGGGTATCTGTTCTTGATTGTCAGGTTGTTGAGTGCCCTGTAGTCGATACACATACGTACCGACCCATCCTTCTTCGGTACGAAGAGCACCGGTGCACCCCAAGGTGAAGAACTAGTACGAATGAAGCCCTTGTCCTGCAGCTCATCTACCTGCTTCTTCAGCTCCACTAACTCGCTGTTGTTCACTCGATAGACATGCTGAGAGATCGGTTCCGTGTCGGGAACCAAGTCTATCGAGAACTCCACATCTCTGTCTGGTGGAAGCCCGGGCAACTCCTCTGGAAACACGTCCATAAACTCTGCGATCAAGGGATGCGGAGCCACCTGCTCCTCGACTGATGCTCCACAGAAAACTCTGCCGTCCTGCTCTGCCTGCCGTCGGGTGTACTCAAACTCTGGCTCTCCTGGGGCCCCGAACAAAACTCTACCCCCACGGCAATAAATGCGGGCGTGGTGTCTACTCAGCCAGTCCATACCTAATACAATGTCGTAGTTCGGTAATGGCATGACTAGTAGACTCACCCCCAACTCTTGACCTCCCAAAATGGCACTCCGCCCTCTACAAACATCACTCACGAGGATGACCCCACCCCCGGTCGTGATCTTGCAGGTCCTAGGCAATGGTTCCGAAATCAAACTGTGTCTAATAGCATATGATACAGACACAAAGCTGTGGAAAGCCCCGGAATCAAAGAGTGCAAAAGCTGGAAGGGAGTCGAGAAGAACCGAACCTGCGATCAGCTCTCCGATGACCTCAGCATCCTCAGCTGCCATGACGAAAGCTCGCCCCTGCTGTCTACCCTGTGCCTGCTGCTGGTGCTGCGGGAACCTCTGCTGCTGGGTCTGCAGGGCTGGTCCCCTCTGCTGGCCTGCTGCTGCCTTGGCTGCCCCAGCTCCTCCTGGTATCGGACGTACCGACGCAACTGGACACTCTCGCATCTGATGGTCTGCTGATCCACACATCAAGCATCTGTCGAGTCTTTTTCTGCACTCGTCCCACTTGTGCCCTGGCTTCTTGCAGAAAGTACAACTAATAGCCTGCGGCCTGGGTGCCTGCTGCCCCCTTTGATGCTGGTGCTGCACCTGCTGGAAAGGTGTACGGCCCTGCTGCTGGAAATGCTGCACTGGCCTCTGATGCTGAAACTGCTGCTGGAAATGAGGCCTCTTGGCCTGCCCCTGACTGCTACTGCCTGACTGAAAGTCGCGACCTCTCTTCTGCCTCAGTCCCAGGTCGTCCTCTGCTGCCATGGCCCCAGAATAAATCTCAGCAAAAGTAGCATTCCAGTCGCTCTTGGTCAGCGACCGAATCTCTCTAGTCAAACCTCGGCGAAACTTCTTCGCCTTGGTCTTCTCCGTCAGATCATCAATAAATCGGGCCAGTCGGCAGAACTCCCCGGCATACTCAGCAACTGTCTGGTTCCCCTGAACCAGAGCCTCGAATTGCGCCTCGATCCCACCCAAGGCTACATCGGGGAAGAACTGCTCCTTGAACAGCTCCTTGAACCGAGCCCAAGTCTGGCCCTCCACTCCTACTCTGGGATCAGTCTGGTACCATGCACGGGCCAAATCCTGCATCTGGCTGTCCGCTGCCTCAATGTGAAGCCGATCTGGTATCTCTGCCAGTCGAAAGATCTCCTCTATGTGCTCAATCCAATCGTCGGCATAGTGAATGCCCTCTGTACCCAAGAACTCCCGAGGATGCATCTTTTGGAAGTCCTGGATATCTCTCTCCCTCCGACGGGGCTGCTGCTGGGCCCCCTGACTAGTCACCATCTCAACAGTCGTGCGTACCAGCTGGTGTGCCTCATCAATCCCCTGCCTGAAATCTGCTGTCTGCCTCTGACTGCGCTGGTGCGAGGACTCCAGAATCCTCTCCACGAAGGAGAAGAGATGGGCAGCATCAACCATCCCCGCAGGCGGAGGCTGCTGCGTGGGAAGGATCTCTGGAAGCACCAAGCTCGGCCTCCCGACTGGTGGAGGTGCTCCACTAAAAGTGGCAGAAACTCCCACTCTCGAGGGCTGCACTGGCCCTGTGGCACCGGGAGCTGGATGCTGGATACGAGAGGTGGCAGACCCCTCTCCAGCCTCTCCCGTCACGGGGTGATGCGATTGCGTCTTAACCATCCTGGAGACACAGATCAAACAAGAAGCAATTACTGAGAATGAGTCAAAATAATCAAAGGAGGACAGTTTAAAATTCTAAGGAAGATAATAAGCAGCAAAATAGATATACGGAATCTGATAAGGAGTTTTCCTAGTGTGATTGAGTACCTTCAAAAAAAATATGCTAATTTCTACTGCAGGCTGCAGCGATATTCCAGTTCGAATACCACTACACTTTTATCCTGACCTGCACGGGCCACCACTTAAAACGTGTCACGACCCGCACCCTAGAGTAAGGGCACGAGACGTGGGTACGTCCAGCCTACGCCGCAGTATCGGCGGTAGAACGCTGTCCTAGGTCACAACATCTAACAATTGAAGGTATAGCCGTTATACTCCCCGAATGGGGGTGACATAACAGAATATAAAACTCAACCACAGCTAAGGTAGAACAGGTAAGATAGATAGATAATGAAGATAAATATCCAGAACAGAGAAACACAGAGATACAATCCAGAATAGAGTATCTAAAATAAATATATCTCAGAATATCTCAAGTCTAGTACAATAATCCCAAAAAGAAAAGACAGTCCTAATCTAAAGGAGTCACTACAAAAAAAGTTGGCTTTTGGGACGATACTATTAGGAATGCTAGTCTAAAACGTCCTAAAAAAATTAGTTTTTGGGACGATCCTATTTTTTGTAACAAAAAATAGTATTATTTGAGATATATTGAAAAATAGATCTCTTATTTGGGACTATTAAAATTTTTATCACAAATAAATTCTAGAATGGTCCTAAATTATCTCGGCGGGAATGCCAAATATTTGGCGTCTGATTACCAATTTTTTTGGTAAAGGTTGGAACTCTCAGAAGAAATCTCCACCGTTGGATCTCACACACATATTTGTTTTGGGAGATACCAAAACCATTGCTCCCCATTCCCAGATCAACCAAAACCACTTCTCTCTCTCCCCCCTCTCCCTCTCCCTCTCCCTCTCCCTCTCCGATCAAATCTACTACACTTCTCTCTCTCCCCCCTCTGTTGATGGTGGTGAGTAATGCAACTAATATTTATTTTGGCTCATTTTGCTCTATTTAGACCTCTGTGCAAGGTTGGCTTTTAAAGATCTTTTACTTGTTACGTTCTTTGGACAAATCGACAAACAGAAAACTTCTCTTGTTGTTTGTTACATTATGTTCGCTATAGTTACATATCTATTCTAATACATGGTTTGTCTGAAAGCTATTAAGTTGTCTTTCTGTGTATGTGTAGCAATAGCTTAAGATACTACTCAGGACACCTTTTCATTTAGAAAATCATTTTGGATACAATTTATTGTCCACATGCTTTTCGTCAAATTATTGAGCTATGCTTCAGGCATGTTTCAGAGTGCATATGTTATTATGAAGTGTTTTGCATCCTTTCATAAGATTCACTTGATCATTTTGAATTTTATTTATTTGATTATTGATAAAAAAAATTAGAATATGATTGATAGTTGAGTCCTTGTTTGTTAATCTACGATTCCCCAGGGATCTAAATTAGTGTTAAAATGTCATTCAATAAGTATACTTTTGGATAGAGTTACTATTAAAAATTTGCAAATTATTATGCCTTGGGCCTTGTTCCTTGATCTTCAGTGTCAAAGACCCCACACGTGGGTCATACTTGAAAGTTCTGAATGAATCATGAATTGGGCTTTCGTCATTCCGGACGGTGGATAGTTTTATTGCAATTTACTTCATAATCATATCTAAAACTTTTGTTGTAGACGTTCTGCTATGGCAGAAGAGCTTGTTGTTTTAAGGTAAGAAGCAGTTTTTGGTGGCCTTGGTTCACCTAAAGGAAGAAAGGAAAGGTCCAGGTACACAAAATACTATACAATTTCTAAATTCAAGATTGTATAGTAACTTTCATCGAGAACTTGCATTTTTTTTCCTTGCTAAGGATCTCCAGCAAGAATTTTACATTGTCTAAGCAATGGAAATTTTGGTGTTGCTAATTTCTTTAGCTTATGATATAATTATTTCCAATTTACTCTTGGTCAGACTATTTAACTTGTCACTGCTTGAAAGAATGGCGAATAGCTTTACTTCAGAGCATGGTGAGTATTTCATCAAATACTCTTGTGGCAATTGCTTCCCAACTATTAGAAGCAAATGAGAGAGAACGTGGATTTACTGGTCGAGGGTGATGGAATTACTTGTGATCATTGGCAGAATAAAAAAAAACCTTACTTCAGTACACATTTAGTCTTGTTGCAGATGCACGATTTAGTTATACAATGGTCATGCTATTTTTTATATTCTTTTATTTTCACTATAATTTGATACAATGGTCATGCTTTGAACTTTACGGTTATCAGCTGTCATCTAATTTGGTTGTACATTTTATAGATGCCTAACAATATACTCTTATAACAGGGTTACGATTTAATAGAGTTGCAAACAACAAAACCATGGCTCCGTATGTAATCAAGTGAGTAGCAAACAACAAAACCATGGCTCCGTATGTGATTAACTGAGTGAAGTAGAACCTATGAATTTCCTAACTATAAGGGCCATGGAAGCGGACTCTCCTTTCTTTGCATCTGATAATTTCAGTGAGGTAGAACCTATGAATTTCCTAACTATAATGGGCATGGAAGCGGACTCTCCTTTCTTTGCATCTGATAATTTCAAGTAAGTCCTTTCTATTTATTTCCTAATAATGAGAGGTCAGTAACATTTACTTTCTTATTTCTATTTTGGATCTCCACTGAAAAGGCTAGCATACTCGCTTCTGTGGTTAAAACAATTGAAGAATTTGTCAACGTATACAAAGACTTGAGCTCCTTTCCAGATAACACCTTGAACTGAAGTTCTCGAGGTTCTCCATATATAATTTGATGGATATATTTGTGACTGGCTATTGATTTCCTCGTTTTATGCATCCTATACATAACTCCCCAAATATAACATACAAGAATCAAAGAGTCTAACACTGGTTTGGCTGCTCCTAGCCAATGGGATTTAGCATCTGACAAGCAAATGATGCAAGAGGAACAACCCCTCCAGGCAATCCTTCCATTTTTCGTTATGAATTGAATATTGTAGTTTTTACATCTCCTCGTATTTAAAGTGGAGGCTTGTATATTTTAAATCTATAAGCTTTCTACCCTTGTCTTTCATTGATTACATCTGAAAACTTCACAACGGATGCTTGGCAATATACAGTATCAATATACGTTATTCTTGTCCTGGAATATTGTTCCTGTAACAACCATTGTTTTTTGTTGATCGGCAACATGCTTTGCTTTGTTGTGTGTTGGCAAGCTTATTACTTGTCTGTGTCGTTCCCAATTGAGGAGGCCCCAACGGCGAGGATACCTGTAAAGTGCCAAGCTGAAAATGACGTAAAAGTAACACGATTGCTAAACTATCCTATGAGAGGTTTGGTATATGAGGGTGGGAACTCCGTGCAAGACCTCTCTGATATGCGAGCTGGTGCTTGCATATGGCTTCAAGAGAATAATGTTCCATTTAATGTGCTTATTTCCGACGGACAGGAAAATCTTCCTCTTACCCCGGGTATATAGTGTATCACTTTTTGCAGTTTAGTTATTACTTTTACCGATGCCATTAATTTTTCTTTTCTTTTCAAACTTTGCTCAGAAAATTTGAAGGGGAGTAGAATTCTCCTTTCCCTAGTGCAGGCTCTATTTCCAGTCTGGTAGTTACAATAGTCCTAGAGGTAACATAGGGACAATGCCATGGTTTTTTTTGCTAGTGAACTCTTCCCCACTTTACTTTTTACTGTATGTTATGTCTTTTCATGTTAAATTGTATCTCAGAAGCAATTATAGAAGCCATGGTTTGCTGGTTTTCTCCTTTCCTCCTTTTATTTACCATGATTTAAGGTATCTCAGAAGCAATTATAAAAGCAGTATACTGCATCACTAGGTGCATCTTATTTTTGTTAACCATGATACTAAGAACTAGAGGAGAAATTTATAAGGTTAATGAAGAAACATCTAAAATCTGAGTAGCCATGGCAAAATTCTTGAAAATAAAATCTGAGTGGCACCATCTTTCCATGTAGCCAGCTGAAACCTTCAGCCCTCTCCGTAAACAATTTCTTCTGCCTTGTGTAAATTTACTTGTTTGGATGATTGCTTTTATATTTTGTATTAATTATTTGTGGTACACTCATACTTGAACATCACCTAGTCATTATTTTGAACTTCATTAGCAGCTTAATTTTGATTTCTTCGCCAATATGACCTGGGAAAGTGCTATGCATTTCATATAGCTCTTGTTCACACAATCCAGTTTACAAGGATTTTATAGTTGAATTGTGCCCCTAAATTTTTTTGATGGTTGTGTTGGAATTGCTGGAGAAATTTGAGGTTAAAACCTTTAATAATGTATCATCTGAAGAACTTTTTCTTGGTAAAGCATGAAAAGGATAGGAAAGAAAATGGATCCATGAAGTATTGGATTTGACTTAGCTTTTATGATATGATTCATTTTTTGTAATATATTGTCAGGAGCTTTTTCGGGTGGCCAGTTTGCCAATGGTTGAAAGTTGTATGTCTGGATACAATAGTTGAATGTTTGCGTATGGCCAGGTAAGTGTTATTATGTGCAGTTTATATATTTTCCAACATCTTAATTTTAGTGACAATGGTAGGAAATATTACTGCAAACATCATCCAATTAGTTTGTAATGAGCCACGATCCGAGTGCATAAAGAAAATTGCTTAATATAACATTTGTCGTTGGTATCATAGTATTTGTAGGGGAAGCTCATGAATAAGACTACAATACTCAAACTTTGAAATAAGAGATGTCAATACTCAAGCATTTGTAGGGGAAGCTCATTTTTTGTTTCCTATTAATGCATGCTAGTATCGGTCGTGGAAGAAGTAGTATGTATGTCAGTAAATCTCAGGGCATTGTGATATGTGCACTAGTCAAAGAAAGATGTGGCAATGGTGCTCTAATAGACCAAATACTTTTAGCATATTCTGCTTTAACTCGTCGAACATTAATAAATCACTTTAATGAACTCCTCGAACATTAGCAAATCTATATGATGAATGCACCTATGTGTAAGTTATACCTATATTGATAAATTTCCATAAAAAGCTATAAAGCAGTAGCAACTATAAATTAGTAGTAATCATATGTATCTTAAAATGGTATGTTGTGCAATTTTGGTTATTGTTGCTTAACCTTCTAATTGATTAATTAAACCATATTTATGGCTTATTCATGTACCAAGGGTTCCAATTAATTATAATTAACCATATTTCTGGCTTATTCATGTGTTTTCAGGTAGGCAATGCTGCTGGCAGCCATGGATGTGTGGATCGGTTTGTCAATGGATGTGGAAAATCAAATATATATGTTTTGGACTTGTGTAAAAAGTTGTAGATTTTATTTTGTAAATTAAGTGAATGCTTACTGATGTAAAACTTGATGGGAACACTCTAAGTGATGTAAGACTTGGATTTCATTTTGTGAACAATGGGATATTACCTTTAAATATGTTTTATAGAAATCGTTTTGTTAATGTTGTGGCTACGCTTTGTTAATGTTGCGGCTACCATATGCATTTCTGATTAAATAAAATAGTTCTGTATGAATTTTTGTTGTATATAAAATTCAATTATATATTTTATATATAAACAGGAATTTAGTAATTCCATAATAATTTAAACAATTGTTAAGTTTTTTCACACGATTACAGTACTTTCTAAAATTTCGTCCCTTATTTATTACGACGAAATATATCTGTTACAAAAACTTATTTTTTGGGACAAATTAATAAACCGTCACACAAAAGCATAAATTTGAAAACTTTTGAGACGTTTTGTCTAACCGTCCTTTAACAGTAATTAGGACGGCAATATCCGTCCCTAAAGTTTTTGCCACGCCACCCTAATGGGACCGTCCATTCCCGTCCCAAAGGCCGTCCCAAATATTTGTTGGGACGGTAATTGCAGTTTTTAAGACAGTTTTTTGTTGTCCCAAAAGGTCACTTTTTTTGTAGTGAGTGTCATCTACAGCTAGTGGCTCATGCTGCTGGTCCAAGTCCAGGCACTCGTCTAGTGTAGCACCGTTGTAGGTAGGGCAGAACGCCTCAGCCTCGTCCTCTGTAATATTTCAACAGGTCCAGTCAGGACAGAAGCGAGCACAGTACATCTCACCAAATCATAGCAGTTCAGGATAAATAATCATGCTTATAGAGTAAAATACAAGAAACTGAAGAATATGATGAACAGGAAAGACTGTAAATGAATAGCTACAATATATAGAGAACTAGCAGTGTCTAGTGATTCAGAGCACAAGATGGTTATGTAAACGGCACGATGTTGTACACGAGTAATCTACAGAGATTGTACACGAGTAATCTACTGGATTGATTACATAACCACTTCTACTCCCTCGCCCCAATCAATACACAAGGATCCAGCTATGATATGTTATTGCACACGAAGTATAGTCGCACACGAGATCATGTGAGCACATGAGTATACACGATTTCACACGATTTGTATACGAAAAGTACGAACACAAGGAGTACACGATGCTCATGATAAAGTACACGAACACGAATACCCGATGTATCCGCTAAGGGGATAACATCGCAGAACAAGATCCATATAGTACTAATCCGTGTTTCCAATGTGTCAGCATCATGTAAAGTAATCTAAAGCAGGAAATATACTCCTAATGCAAGATATGAAATGATCAGAGAATGTACTCGCCTGTAACCGGTGAATCTGAGAGAATATAGACTGTCCGAAGAGTGGTGTCTGTCTCCTATAGAACAGTACAAGTCACTATGAGTCTACAATGATAAAACAATACAACTTAATGCATTCTACATGAAACTAGGTCAATCTAGACCAAAGTCAACTCTTGGTCAACTCTGGTCAACCTTAAGTCAAACCTAGTCAATTTGTCTAGTCTAGGTCTAACCAAGCTATCCTAGGTTCACTAGGCTAACTTAGGCAATACCTTGTCAAGTCCACCAACACACTATCCCTAACTCTATGTTATATCCATAACACCTTAACCCATATATATACCATCCCACAAGTACCATATATATACATATATACATTCACACATTTTACCTATATATCAAATACATATATAGGAAACTAATTATTACTACAACATGTATGTTATTATATATGTATACAAGAGGAGTAACACAAGTGTATGGTGTGTGTGCATTGATACAAGGGTGTGTATCATGGGAGAGAGGACACAAGTGCATGTGTATACTGTTCAGCAACAGGAAAAATAGGGATTAATTCCCAGGTAAAATGCAACACTGCATTCAAATATTTGGTTCAAAAGAAACTCCAACAGTTCAACAGTTAGACATTCAATTAGCCTTATTCCCAGATTTTTGTAGGAACCACATTGCATTAAATGAAGAGAATTCAGTGGCTAGAAAACAATCTCAGGTTTGTATTACTGAGTAACCAATCACAGATTTTGTTTATTCAGGAAATTAACAGTTCAAAACAGTTTACACAAACATGAACATTTAGTTTGCAGTCACTCATTGAAAGGAAAGGAAGTAAATTTACAAACAACCAAATACCCAAATCTCATTTCAGTTTTACAGTGAAGGTTAAACCTTATCAGTAAATAATCAGTGAAGAAAAACTGAGGGCAATAATATTCAAGAATGAAACAATGGCAGGTATACAGTGAACAACATAAGGAGAATTAACCTTAGGTCCATTCACAGGTTAACATAATGAAACCATCTCAGGTTTGCAATGCATTTCGAAATTCATATCACAGTTTAAATATGACAACAATCTCAGTTTTATAGCCTAAACAACCATTGCCTCAGGTTAATGTCTTAATCAGTGAATCACCAAGTTCAAGGGAAGAAAGAAACTGGAAACAACTCATAACCAGTTTCAGGTTCATGAAAACCAATTGTACATAGTGAAATCATGAAAGAAATCAATTCACAACCTAACAATTTAATTACAAACTATTCTCAGGTTATAAGTACATTCCATTTCAGTTTTGTTTTAAAAAAACAAACTCAGTTTAATAATACAAACCCAACTCAGGTTTTTCAAACTGAAACAAAACTAAGCCCACACTCAAACAAACAGCTAACAGCCTATACAAACAATTAGGAGGAAAACTCAGTTATAGGAAGTAACAGTGGAAGAGATTAAACTCAGGTTTTGAAAGCTAAAGCTCAGATTTTAATCAAGAACTGAAAACTCAAATCAACCCATTAACAGTCTATATAACATTATCTCAGGTTTATATCAATTTCGAATGAACTCTAACCATATTCAAAAGAACTCAAATACATAACCAAAAGCCTAAAATTGAAAGAAATAACTTAGTTAATAAAGCATGTAACATGAGGGAATCAATGACAGATGAAAACATAATTTAAGGGAGGATTAAACTGATTGGGAAAACACAGTTTCAGAATAGTATCAGAGTTTTCACTGTTCTACAACATTTTGAACCAAACACCACTCATAACCCAAACCATTAAGTAATATATTATAACAGAGATTAAACAGGATAATTAGGATCTAATTAAGCATGAAACAACATTTTACAATCATTTAAATACGATTTAATAACAGAGAATACACACAGCACACGCGCGCACACAGCCGTTCCCCGTGCACCCTGAATATCGTGTCCGACACGACACGAGGACTCGTGAAACTTGGCGAGCCTCGTGTCAGTCAACACCCCTACCCCTATACCAAATTTCACATGTCCACGTGGAGAATCGAGTGCGCAGTAGCCCCCGAGTAGCAGGGGAGCTACAGTGCCGCGCGCACGTCCCCGACTCGTGTGTTCCCGTGTCCCCACGACTCGACATGACTCACAAACCAGCACAGGACACTGGGAAACCCTAGACGACACTTAGATGTAACTTTCCATTCAAATAGAATCGAAAAACTCAAACGAACAGTCCTTTGGGACATTTCGTCGAGCACCTAAACTAGATCTCTGAAACGTGTCCGATACGGACACGAAACGAGACCAAAACTTAGGGTTAGTCTTCCCTACAGTTGGGTGATGACTAGGGGACCCTAAAAATGATTTTTACAGGAATTTAGAGGCATTACAAAGGATTATACCTATAGGTGTTCCAAGCTCCAAAAAGCTCCAAAGAGGAGGATCTCTCAAAGCACCAAAAGCTCCCCAAATTGTTGCTCCCTATCAAAACTTATTTCCAACAGCAAGAGCACGAGATTTAGAGCCTATAGGAATTTGTTTGAAGGAAAAAGGACTTAATTTGGATTTAAAATGAATTTATGAAGATGGAACTTACCTCTTTCTAAAAACTTGATGAACCCTAAGAGAGAGGCTAGCCCTAATCCCTAGGAGATTATTTATAGAGGGGGGGCTGTCATGTGGCTGGCCATAGGGTTTAGATCTAGGGTTTTGGCTAGTTGGTTGGGTCCTAATAGGTTCAAGTCATGATTTGACTTGTGACTACACAAGCCATTCTTAGGCCAAACTAGCTCCTAATTACCCCGAACCAATTCTAATGAACTTGAAATGAAAAACTTAGGTCACACTAGGGTTTCTTAACCTAACCAAGGTGTCTTGACCTAGGTTAGCCAATAGGATAGTCTCCTAGTCAACATGAGTCAATGTCAACTATAGGGTCAAAAACAATTCTACCAAAAATCACCAAAAATCACTAAAAATCATATTAAATATAATTAATAATAATAATCCCAAATAATTCCAAAATTTTGAAAATGACCAAAATACCCTCAAGCTAGAAAAGTGGCAGTGACATTTGAGCCGCATGAGTATGAGTGAACCGCATAGAGATGGTCTTCGTGAGCCGTATGGGGCTAGTCTTCGTGAGCCGCATGGAGCTAGTCTTCGTGAGCCGCATGGGGATGGTCTTCGTGAGCCACATGGGGCTAGTCTTCGTGAGCCGCATGGAGCTAGTCTTCGTGATCCGCATGGGAGAGTCTCCGCTTGGGCTGCATACGATTGTCCACGTGTCAAGGCCGTATGACAGTTTCTGTCTCTCGGGGTATCGTGTCAGAGATTTTCTTTGCTTCCCAAGGAGTCCGTCATTATGAGGGAGTCATAATGATATCTTTGTGTCAGAATTGTCACCTCGTCCAAGCTGTTAGTCGTCAATGCCTTTAATGTAGTAAAGGACAAACGAGAAAGCTATTTGCAGGCCACGTGGCTCCTCTTTGAGCTGCATAGGACTTTTTTGAGCCGCATAGATCCTCGATCCGTATGGATTCTTGAGCCGCATGACTTCTCTGAGCCGCATGGAGCTCTCTGGCCGCATGGATCTTTCTTTATTATTTTCCATGCTTCTACAAGACCCCCTTCAAAGTTTTCAATTTGCAAAATTGAAATACTTTGAATAAGAAGCATGGCCATGTATTCTTTTAGCCGCATATGATGTCTCGACCGCATGGATGTCTCAGCCGCATGAGTGTTTCTGTCGCATGGATGTCTAGGCCGCAGGGGTTTTCGGGCCGCATAGCTCCTTGCCACGTGTGCGCGTCATTAATTGCCTCAAATTCATTTTAGTGCCGCCTTTAGGAGAGATCCCAAGGGTCGGCTCATTAAATCTTTTTGGATTTTATGCTCTGGGTGAATCTCCTTTATGAGAGAGGGAACAAAATTCATGGAGTCGGTTTCATCTTTTCCGAGGCGGTTATCAATCTATGTGTTCCCCCCTCTCTTGTCTTCTAATAAATAGGAGGAGTTTGAGAGAGAAAACTTCTTCACTTCAAAATTTCCCTACTCCATTACCATCTCCTTCCTTAATTGCCAATGGCTCCCAAGAAGACCGTTGCGGCTAAGGACAAGAAGGCGGTATCTTTGTCGAAGAAGATTGCCTCTACTTCAACCGCGGTCGTTCTTGAAATTCGATTCCATCTGTTCCTTGTTGGTTGATGAATTTGAATCTTGGTGTTTCGTAGTTAATTTAGTATTCTACCGAGATAAATCGTATGGGCTAGGTCACCTCAGTTATGGAATCTAGAGTCTTTTATGGTCATGTTAGATAGCATAGTGAGGACATATAGTCTGATTTTGGACGTATTTCTCGGGTGTGGAAATTTAATGTTTTCGCGGCCAAGCATACGGCGATGCAAAATTTTTAAATACTATGATTATAGAGGTATGTACCTTAGTCGAGGACTCTGTGATTTATTGTAGCCTTGCTTACTAGCATGACAAAGATTATGAGTATCATAATTTTGGACAAACACATATGATTATCAAATATGATTTTGAGACTTTGATTGTTGGGGGTTTTTGACCTAGAAGGAGTACTATCATCTAAATTTCGAGACAAAATTCTTCTAAGGAGGGTAGACTTGTAACACCCACTTTTCTAAAATGAGGGTAATTTTAAACATTTGTAATTATAATCATTTAATAATGATATTTAAATCATGTTATAATTTTTTGGTAATTTTTAATCAATTTAAAACTATTTAAATCCGTGACTTGTGATTTTGATGTATTGCTAGTATAACCCTAGAGATTACTTGACCTAGAGCCTACCATGTGATAAGAGATTTATTTCTACATTTTTACCTAAGGGTATTTTGGTCATTTTCGACCTTTAATGAAAATGAATTTTGAATGATTATTATGATGCTAATCTTTTTATTAGAGACTAACCTAGTTTTGACCTAACCTAGATGTTAGTAATGATCATGGAGGCTTAGTTAGAAAGTTAGAGACTTAATAGCCAAGTTAGAATAATATCTAGATATTATGTTAGTAGGATATTTTGGTTAGATATTAGTATAAGGAAACCTAGTTTTGATATGAGCCTTTGATTAGAACTTGATTAAATAGAGAGAAGCTTAGCCACTCATCTAACATTTGTAAAACCCTAACCCTAGTCATTCCAGCAGCCATCAAGAGCCCCCCTCTATTTAATCATCTCTTATCAAAATACTTGCCTCTTTTTAATACCTACTAGAAGTCCGAATAGTATTCTTCCCCAAATCACCACCAAATCTCCATTTCTCCTCCAAATTGAGTCTAGTCTTTTGCATTGGACTCTATTCATGGTATAGAGGCTGTGGGAGACTAGCTAGAAAGGATTTGGAGGCTTGGGATCATTGCAAGTTGGAGAGAAGGCTTCATTCCTTAAGCTATTCATTGAGGTTTCACCCTCAACAGGTAAAACCTATCAAACTCATTCAAATTCTTGATTTATTTTCATAGATGCATTTATTTAGGTATACCCTAGCTGTAGACCAAGTTTGGTAAGAATTGGAGTCCATTAGATATGCGTATTGGACACGTATCTGTATGTATACTAAAGTGTTCGATAAAATGCCTAAGTGAACTTTTTGTTCTCCTTTTTCAAAACAAATTTCATAATTATGCAGCCTATATGTATGATTTGTATTTCTGTATGTCTGAGCACAATTTTGTGTTGTGTCCGTGTCTAAAATGGCTACGGATACGCAGTACGAGCCCCCGTACGGTTGCCCTGCTACCCGACCCTGTTTACGGATACGACACGCTACTTGGACATGTGCCACTTGACATGGAGGTGGGGAAAACCACTGACAAGCCCCCCTCGAGTTTCATGGACTCTCGTGTCATATCGGACACAGAATCCATCGTGCACTGGCTTTGAACTACGTATGCACAGTTGGGTTTTATCCTCTGATACTCACTTCGTGTCCTGTCCTGACACGACAAGGGCACGAATCAAGGTATCGATTTCAAAACACTATATTCCATCTATCTCCTAACACGAGCACGTGTCCTCTAATGGCCTGTGTCCAGTCCTTTTGGGCTCGATATCTTCCTACGAGCCAGTGCACACGTGCATTTACTGTTCTGTGTTTGAATGTTGTTTGGACACGTTCGTGTCCACTTTCATGGACAAGAACACCCCCTCTGACACGTACCATGTTTTCTCATCACTGTACACGAATGTATTTGGTTTTTGAATTGTTTTGGTATTTGAATTTGGTTTGGTATTGAATTATATTTTCTGATACTTATTGAACTGAGTTAAATATAATACTGAGTTGATTTTTATAACTGAGTTTGAGTTTTGTTATTCAATTTTGGGGTTCATATACGAATCAGATTTTTTGAGTTTCGAATGCAATCTGAGAATCTGATTTCCTTTTGAGTTTTCGAAATGAATTTCTAAACTTGATAATATGAAAACAGGAATGAAATTAGGTTTTGAATCTTAAATATGAACTGAGTTTTAGAGAATTTAACCTGAGTTCTACTTGTACATACACTTTGACACATTACCTATATACTGATATACACTACAACTGGGTTTGACAAATATGTATGCATTTGTAAGGGTTTATGTAAACTAAGTTGGCTTGTTGACTGTAAACCTGAGACTTAAACTTGGGTTTTAATGTGAAACTGAATGTAAAAACTGAGTTTTAACTTAACTATATAAAACTGAGATGTATATGACTCTAACACTCTTGCACACACACTCACACATTCACTCACACGCACTTGTTTTCGCTTTCCTTCCCTTCATTCTTTCATATATGCATGTATATATTCATATATATTTATAGTTATATATATGTGCTATATATATTGTATATATATGTGATATATTTTGTATATAGTTTATATATATATATATATATATATATATATATATATATATATATATATTTTGTGTGTATATAGTTCATATATATAGTTCATATATATAGTTTGTATATAGTTTATATATACGTGCTCGTCGACGGCGTCGAACTCCTCCAGGCGACTCTCCGGTCTCCCCGGCCCCCTCCTTCCTCGGGCCTACCCCCTGCGCTGTCTCCGCCGCCCCCCAGGCAGCCCCGTCTCCCTCCGTCCTTCCTCTCCTCGCTCCGGCGCGTCCCCCGCTCGCCGCCCCCCTCACGGTGCCCTCGCCGGATGCCATCCGCTCTCCTCCGCGGTGGCCAAACTCAGCCACGTCTTCCATCCGTCCCCCGGCTGAGCTCCCCGTTGGCCCTAGGCAGGCGCCCCCCCCTCCGCCTTCCTCCCCCTGCGCCGGCTCCCCCTCCGCCCCCCCTTACCGTCGTCCTCTTCGTCGGTGCCCCCCACTCCCCCTCCGTCGTCCTCTGGGGCCTCTCTGCCCCCCCCCGCCGTCGCCGGGTCCTCCCCCCTTGGGAGTTGACCCCCCCTCATGGGCTCGGGTGGCCTCGGCCATCCCCTTCACTGCTCCCGGCGGCCGTGCGGCGACCTTTGGTAGCTTCACGCCGTCGCCGCCCCCCGCCGTCACCGGTTCTGGCGCGGTCACCTCCGGCGTCACGTTGGCGTACCCCGCGGGTCGTGCACCTGCGGCGGCGACGACCTCCCTGCCGAGTGCTGCATCTCCCTCTCCCTCCTCCACCCTCCGGCGTTCTCTCTGCCGGAGGTAGGGCCCTCCCTCCGTTGGCAGCGCATCCGCACGCTCTCCCCGGCCCCGATTCTTCGCCGGAGCTCCCCCTCTCCGTTCCCACCGGAGCTCCAGACACCCAACGCCTTCGGGCTTCGTGCGGGTGCCGGAGTCGCTAGTATCCCCTCCGCCGGCCCCACTGGTCCTTGCCGGGGTGTCTCGGCGTCGGGTGTCCCCTCCCCCACCGGAACGCGGGTGCCCCCTCCCCTCCTCCCTCGATCTCCGTGCCCTTCTCGGGCCCCGCACCCGCTTCGGGCAGACCCCCCTCGTTGGCTTGCGTGTCCCCTCGGGCCACACACCCGTTTCCCCCCTTGGGCCAAGAGCCCCCCTCTTTCCTAATTTTCGAATTTCGCATGCAGTGTTTGCTGTTTCCTGTTCGTTGGTTGACTGGGACCCAAAAAAAAAAAGAGTAGAAGAAGAAGAAATAGAAAAAAAGAGTAGTAGTATCTTTTGTTAGTGGGTCCTTTCGGTAGGATTCTACCCTATCTATGTAGGAACTCGAGCTATCTCCCGGTTCCAACCTTTTGTTCTCCTTTTCAATGAAGGCTTTAGCGAGTGTTTTAAAAAAAAATATATATATATATATATGGTTTTGCCTAGTTTGACTAGGCTTAGAGTAGAGTTTGACTGGCTTGACTTAGGCTCTATGGACAAGTTGACCAGAGTTGACCAATAGTTGACTTTGACCTAGAAATCATGTAGATGCATTGTACACTTCATTTATAACCCCTCCGTATACATCTTGACTTGTCTTGCTCTAAATAGGAGTCAGATACCTCGATTCGGACAGTATATTCTCACAGACATTCAGATCGCAGGCGAGTACATTCTCTGATCGTTTAATACTTGCTAAGACTTATATGCATGCTCTAGATCACTTTACATGATGCTGTCACGTTATTATCACGGATTGGTACTATATGGATCTTTTTATGAGATGTTATTCCCCTTTACGGGTATATCGGATATTTCGTGTCATGTGTTTCATGTACATCATGTATTCCTTGCTCTTGTGTTATTCATGTATTCTTATGTGTTCTCATATGCTTTCATGTATGCTCATGTACTTTCACGTGCTCTCATGTACGTCCATGTTTTCTCATGTGCTTCATGTGTAACCAAACTATCATGTTCGTAATGTAACTTGACTGGATCCTTATGTATTGGTTGTGGGTAGGGGTGAGTATAAATGGTCATGTGATTTAGCCATCATATTCACTCTGTTACTTTTCATGTGACTATCATGTTTCTCATGTACGGCACATCCTTCATGGCTAGTGTTTTCATCTGCAACCTGTTTTATATCATGTTCATCCCAAGATAATTACATGCCATCTCGTACTCTAAATCACTAGTCACTTACAGTTCTTACTTATCATGTATATATTTCCAGTTATCAAATATCTCTTATTTTTATGTATATTTTCTTACAGTTCATGTATTTTACTCTTTTGCATGCTTTATATTTTTTGCCATGATATGAACTGCGTGAGATGTATTGTGCTCGTTCCTGTCCTGACTGGACCTGTTGAAAATATTACAGAGGATGAGGAGGAACTCTGCACCACCTACTACGGAGCTTGCTTAGATGACACTTACGACCTGGACCTCCGGGAGGTTCAGGCAGCTGCTGAGGATGATACCATTGTCTAGTTTAGATAGCTAGACCTTTATCTTACCTTTCATGTCATTTGTTGTTTATGGATTCAGAGTCGTATATTTTTGAGATGTTGAGACTTGATGTTGATAACTTGGTTTTATTTCACTTCTGTTTGTACCTCAGTTTTTGTGGATTTTATTATCTATTACCTCGTGCTATTTCCATCTTTAGATTTGTGATTGAGTTGTACCTCCGGTGAATTGGCCTCCTTTTGGAGAGTATATCATATTGTGGTTAGTTATGTTCATGACTTAGAACAGTGTTCTACCGTCGACACACTGCGGCGTAGGCTGGACGTACCTACTTCTCGTGCCCCTACACTGGGTGTGGGTTATGACATATTGTGTCGCGCAATCCCTCATTTTCTTCACTCATAAGAGTGGTCTTTCATGATTCTGACTCTGTTTTCTTTTGCATTTGGCCTCAGGGAAGATCCCCGTGCTAAAATATTGGCTTTCGCTTTTCATGTATCAGAATATCAAGAAGACTTATCACATGTCATATTCCCACAGTTTGACCATGATGGACCGGCTAACAGAAGAGCTCTCCTAGAATCTCAGGATGACAGGACGCTGCTATGCCTAATGAATGGTGAACCTTTCCTGACTGCGGATCAAGCTCCCCACAAGAAACCAGCTTTCTTATTTGGAGAAACAATTGAAGCTAACTCTCAACCCAATCAAAATGAGAACCTCGGGTCTTCAAAAGAGGAGATAAATTGGTATATCTCCCAGATATGTCAAGGAGTCTGTCTCTGTCCCGATACGCTCATGCCAGCTACCCTCGAAGGATGTCATGGGATATAACTCCGTTCCAACAAGCCAAGGTAGGACGGATATGCCACAAATTTATGGAGAAGAGGAATGACATATTCTATAGTTCTTCAGAAAAGCATAGAACGTACTTGAAGGGTTTGAAGCTGAGTTGTGTGCCGACCAAAGATTCATCCTTAATGATACCAGTTCGGATGCCTTTCTTTGCGAATACTTATGCTGCAGCATGAGGGGAATATTCTACCCCAACCCCGAGGCTGACGGGTTTAATGCACCCAGACATTAAGCGCTGGAACCGATTCTCTGTATGGGCCCTAGACAACTTCACCGATAAGTTAATTGAGTTGGATCTCTATGAAGCTCTTTTGACGACTTCTTGTGGTATCTATACCAACACTAATATGTTCCTTGCTTTGGTAGAGTGATATAATAGCAGGAATGACACCTTCGCTACTCCTCACGGGGAGATAGGCATTATCCTTCATGAGATACAGTTTTTGTCGCATCTGCCAATGGGTGAGAACCCTTATGAAGAATATGTGTCGACTGAAGAAGAACTGGAGGCTTTAGCCAAGGATAATCTTAGATGATTGCAGTCTTCGATGAGTTGTTGTGTCATTTTATGGTCTGTACTCATCTTTTCAAGAGTAAAACGCCTGGGACGTGTTATACATACAAGTGGTTGGTATACCTCTTCTTGGGTCATGACACCGAGAATAAGGTACAAGAGCACTTGGATTATGACCCACGCTTCTTTGAGCCGCTCGATGATTATACCATGAAGAATTGTTGCGAGAATCCGAATATATTGACAACATACTAGAAGAAAGCTGGTGTGGTTACACCGTCGGCACCTCTATCAAGAGTTACATACGATAGGGTGGTATAAACATGTCTAAGGAAGCTACCTTAGCGGGTTTCCTCTCTATCTGGCTAAGGCAGTTTGTGGTCCCTGGAGACAGTACCTTTGATCGCATCGACCGATGCATGTTGTTTGCCATAGTACGTCTAGTGTTCTGGTATATGATGGATATCGACTCTGCTATAACTAGCCGACTAAATGCGGACCTCCGTAAGTTCACGACCACTATGATAGAGAAACCCGATTCTCGAAGCGATTTTCCTTGTACCGAGATGCCGTTCACATATCTATTCGATTGGTTGTTGTTATACCATCCTTCACTGATGGACCCTGTTCTTCGTATCGGTAGAGCTTTAGTAGGGAACTTTATCTGTAGATATGTCGTGTCTACTGGAAGAAAAACTCGTTGTTTGATTGTAGAAATGTACTGAATCGAGGCTCCAATTGGAAGTTCTCCTGTGTTTCCCCACCACCTGGGTACGAACCCTGCTCGGCTCCTTTCCGGGATCTAGAGCCCGTTGATTCCAGTCCACCTCTAGCAGCCTTTTCTTGGTTAATGATAATCAGACCTTCATATCTGGTATATCAGTTCGAGAACATGTGCTATCTGGAACCATATCTGTCTAGCCGGTTTGCTCGTCAGTTCGGCTATGACCAGATGCATGTCGGGAACGCGACTACTGGCCTTCAAGCCTCTGGGCTTTTGATTGATGGATCTCAAAGGTGGAGATATTATAGTGCAAGAGGCACCATTGCTGTGTTTACCATGCCCTCTACTACATTTGAGGCAGGCCCGCGTATGTTAAACACATACACAAATTTTTATACTTCGGCTAATACCTTCTTCGAAGGTTATTCTATGACAGATAGTTTTGTTGGCATGAGAAAAGCGCAGAAAGGGATTCCGTCTTTCGTAGATTTTGGAGAAGCCAAGGAGAATGTTTCCGATGATGCTCCTCTAGAGACTGTACAAGTCGGTTTCCATGATAAGGTACAAGGTGCATTGTGTGTCCCTCTCAAGAAGCGGAAGGAAAAATCTTCCGTGAAGGGAGGAAGCAAGAAGCAAAAGACTGGGACATCATCTTCTCTGTCAGCTCATGACGAACCTCCTTCTCCTGCTAAGGGAAAAGGAAAGAAGAAGAAAGAAGCAGTTGTTTTTTAGAAGCCCACCAAGAACAAGGGCTCAGATATGACGACTTGAAGGTGTCTCTCTGGAAGCTGAGCTTTCTCTTGAAAACCTCCTCTTTCAAAGAAGCAACCCCATCTACTGTCCATAAAGAAAGTAGGGAAATGATTGAAGAAACAAGCAGAGAACGGGTCGCTCCTAGGGACTCGTAAGATGACCCTTCTGAAGATGAAGTCTCACCACAACCACTGCTCAAACGCAAAGCCAGAAGGAAATTAGTGTCTTCCAAAGTTGTAAAGGAGAAGACTGTGGTTTCTTCTACTTCATCATTGCTAAGAAAATCTCCTGGTCATCAGGAACCATCCCTGCCATCAGAGGAAAGGTCTTCGCCACTACCTGGAGGTTACCCTCTCTGAAAGGTGATACCCTTAATCTCTCAGTCCAAGAGTTATTAGATGCTAACCCTTTGACCATTTGTATTGAGATTTCTTCGTCTATAGAATTTCTACAGGCTAGCCATCAGCTCCCGCCGCTACTGTCGATGTTCCTATGGCTACTGTTTTACAGCCGGTGACTATTGAGACCGGTTTCCCCTCTCTGCTAAGGCACTCACAACACTTATTTCCTCTGGTCTGATGTCTTCGTCGGCCTCTGATGATGTTTCGAGAGTCACTGTGCCTGGGGAAGTGTCAGTTCCATTTGTGAGAGTCTGGAGCCGAGATGAAAGGGAAGTTGCTTGTTTGCCATTGATCGTCGTAGAATAAAACAATTTTATGGGAGGACTGAACTTGACTCACAATTACAAACTCGCTTGTATAAAAGAGAGCCTAGGAATAAAACCTAGGAAAAGCAATCTAAGTACAATTGTTTAGTTTTGATTCTGGAGGGTGACGGTAAAGGCTCGGGAAAGTGCTATCAACTCTACCTTACTCCTTGGACGATCGAACGCAACCTCGGCTCCGATGAAGAAATACTCTCTGAAGACACGAAGGGAAGAGTCTGCTTCTGAGCTTTGTGTACTCTCTTGTGCGCCTCTGTGTGTGTGTGTGTGTATGTGCAAGGGAATAGCACCTTGCTATTTATAGGAATTCATGAGGGATAGGATGTACAGCCACGTGGCAAATTTTGGTCCCCATGGTTATAACTGTGCCTCGAGACTCGGTTTATAGTGGACAGCAGGGGATTGGTTGAGATTGATCATGATCTATTTGTTGCAGTAAATCTGAACTGTTAAGACTTGGTCAATCTCTGCCACGTATCTCAACTACTATTCTGTAGTGAGCCATATGAAGGATGTATCCTAGCTGAGCCGCATGAGGGACTGTCTCATAACCGAGTCGTATGAAGAATGTCTCATGACCAAGCCGCATGAAGGACGTCTCATGACCGAGCCGCATGAAGAACGTCTCATAACCGAGCCGCATAAAGAATGTCTCATGACCGAGTCGCATGAAGGACGTCTTATAACCGAGCCGCATGAAGAATGTCTTATGATTGAGCCGCATGAAGGACGTCTTATAACCGAGCCGCATGAAGGACTGTCTCATAACCGAGCCGCATGAGAGATGCTTCATGATCGAGCCGTATGAGAGTTATCTCATGACTGAGCCGCATAAAGGGTGTCTCATAGGCGATCCGCATGACGAGTCTTCTTTGGAATTATGCACTGTGCCAGATATCATGATAATTTTCTCGTCTTTTTAGGAGCATGTCACGTCTCATCTTTATGTCAGAGCTGTCATCTTTGTCAGAGCTGTCACTTTTGTGTCAGAGTAATTATGGCGAGCTATATAAGGAGACATTTATTGCTTAGGCTAATTTCTAACCGTATAAGGCTCCCCGCTGCTTTTGGGCCGCATGAAGCTTTCTGGGTTTTGTTGAGCCGCATGAAGCTTCCTGGGTTTTGAGCCGCATGAAGCTTCCTGGGTTTTGAGCCACATGAAGCTTCATGTTAATTTTTGGGCCGCATAGCAAATCTCATCATTTTTCATGCTTCTATATGATCCCCTTCAAAGTTTCCAAATTGCAAATTTGGAATACTTTGAATAAGAAGCATGGAAAGTAGAGTTGTTTTGGTGCGACAATCCTATCAGAGTTAGCATGGACGTGATAGGTTTGGGTACTTCTGCTGGGGATTTAATGTAGACTTATCATCCTTGGCGTACCTTGGTTTTAGGTACAGATAATAATGTGAGAGAGGGAACCATCATATTTACTCAGAGGTGGTGAGAACATGGTAAATATGGAAATGATGGTAATGAGGACGTGGTGGGAGTGGACTCAGATGAGGATACATAGAACAACTCAGAGATAATATGGACGTGGAAGTTCTACGTAACGGGTAATGAATGCCACGGAACAACTGGATTCCAGAAGCATATGATTGTAAAAAAGGGGTACATGTACTAGAGGACCTAATACAGCATTTGTGGTCAATAGAGGACATTTGTGGACCTATTATCCTTTTTGTGTACTGGCGGTACGAGTACGGATAATAAGTGGAGAGAAAACCAACATATTTACTCAGAGGTAATGAGGACGTGGTAAATATGGGTCTAAAGTAGAGCCTTTCTACTCAGAGGTAATGAGGACATGATAGGAGTGGGCCTAATAAGGATATCTCAGAACAACTCAGAGGTGCTATCAACGTGAAAGTTCTATGTATTGGGTGGTTTGTTTGTGATGGACGGAAAAACAACTCAGAGGTAATATGGACGTGGTTGTTTTTTCCGTTGGGGAATTTTGTGGACCTATTACCCTTTTGTGCATCTAAAAATACGAGCAAATAGATTTGAATGATATTTTGTGGACCTACTACTCTTTGGTACACCGGTGGTGCGAGTAATAGATTAGGATAATTTTCCGGACTTATTACCAATTTTTTGTACTGGCGATGCGAGTACTGATAATAAGTGGGGAGAAAACCAACATATTTAATCAGAGGTAATAAGGACGTGGTAAATATGGGTCAAAACAAAGCCTTCCTACTCAGAGGTAATGAGGACATAGTAGGAGTTGGCCAAATGGGGATACACAGAACAACTCAGAGGTGTTATCAACGTGGAAGTTCTATGTATTGGGTGGTTTGTTTGTGATAGATGGAAAAACAACTCAGATGTAATATGGACGTGGTTGTTTTTTCCGTTGGGGAATTTTGTGGACCTATTGCCCTTTTGTGCATCTGGAAATACGAGCAAATATATTTGAATGATATTTTGTGGACCTACTACTCTTTGGTACACCGATGGTGCGAGTAATCGATTAGGATAACTTTTATGGACCTATTACCCTTCTTCGCAGTGGTGGTACGGGTAATAGATTAGGATAACTTTTGTGGACCTATTACCCTTCTGCGCACTGGTGGTGCGGGTAATAGATTTGAAATAGAATCCAACAAAGGTGATAGGTTTTTTGGTCTTAACACCGTGTCTTTTATCCTGGGTTGGGGTACAGGTGTTAAATCGGAAGATTATCGGTATCAGAGGTAAAATGGACGTAACACACGATAATCAGGACCATGAAGTTTGCTCAGGGATATTGATGAACTGGGCAGACTCCTGTGAGGTAAAGCATTAGAGTGGGATTTCAGAGGTATCATCGTACATGACTCGCCACCCAGGGAGATGCGATGGTTTTGAGGGAGTACCAGCATGTCCTTTAGATATAGTATTTCTTCAGGAATTTGCCATAATAAAGCCGAAGTTGACAGCTGCAGAGGCGATCGCCGACCGCTGCCATAATTCAGACCTGGGGTAGCCTCCATGTCGTACCCCTATTTTTGCATGAAGTACTTGGCCTGAGGACTGTACAGGTAGAGCGGTAGTCTTCCAGTATCGGGTTCAAGATCAAACTCTTGAGGCATGAAGGATTGAGATCCATCTTTTCGGCCAAAGATGCCTGAGACTAGGAAGTAGGCATCTTTAATGGGAGCAAGTCGGCTTGTGGTATGGACGGTTGTCACATCATCATGAGAGGGGCTATCTACCTATGCAACCAATTATTTGGCGAGTTCTTCGTCCTCCTTGGCTACCCCCTGCGAGCTTAGAGGTCGGGATGCTGTCTTGGGCAACATGACCACCAAGGGTTCCGCTTGAGGTATTGACTTGCCTGAGAGTATTGGATCGACACTTGGCTGCTGGATCGTCTTGGGAAGACGAATGACAATTGGCTCGGCAAGGGATTTTGTGTCTTCCGGTCGCCTTCGAGCAGATTTTGGCAATCGGATTACCATCGTTGTTATAGAGGGCCATGCATCTTCCAGTTTCCTTTGATTAGACTTCGGCAGTCGGATTATCATTTGCCCTATGACAGGTTTTGGCTCGTGGTTGGATCTCGGGAGACGGATGACCATTAGTTCCAACTACGTGGGTGTGGCAGGAGAACCGGGCACCTCTTTATGCAAGGTTGCGACAAGGGGTACGGCCTTACCCGTTTTGCGGGCTTGGAGACAAATTCTCAAGGGTTCTTCTGTCCCTGTGATGGCTTCCAGCTCGTCAGTTATATGTTTCCTAGATTCGTCATATAGACAAGCTTCCGAAGTGTAATAAGATTCAACCCCTTCGAAGGGATCGACATCGGCGAATTTCGTTCTTACGAAGCCGTGTTTGTCGACATATTTGAAGCACTAGTGCAATGTGGAGGGCACGATCATATAATCGTGTATCCAAGGACGTCCCAGGAGAATGTTGTAGGACTTATCTCCGTCTATGATGTAGCAAGTCACTTCTGACTGGAGGTTGCCAATTTGGCATTTCAGGTTGATCTTCCCAATATGATAGCTTCTCCCTAAATTGAAACCGCTGATGGCGGTATTGGTAGGTGTCAGCCGATGCATAGGGATGCCCAGGAGGTGAAGCAAGCTCTTCGGAATGATGCTTATTGAAGAACCGGGATCAATGTGCATCCGATCTACTTTGATGTCGCTGATGTATCAGTGTGATACAGAGGGCGATCGTGCAGGTTGGTCTTGATGAGCATATCCTGCGGAGAGAATACGATGTTGGGCATTGCACCTGTACAATTACCAATTACTGTCCTGGAAATCCGCTGGCGAGCTCTCCCCTGTAAGCTTGACCTGAGCCAAATAAGCGTCAGCATTCTGGAGTGCTTTTCTCAGTGCGATGCGAATACCTTTTGTGAAACCCGTAAAATTTAAAAAAAATCATATTTTTAGAAAAAATTAGGAAAAATTGTTATTAATTGTTAATTTAGGAAAAATCATATTTTTAGAAAAAAAATTATTATTCCTGAAATTTTTAGTGTTTGGTCTGACCGTCCCGAACCTGTCCCGAACCCGTCACGAACCCAATTTCAGTTTTTCCGAAATAAATCCTTAAGTCCATTAGCATATAATTATAAGTATAAATTCTATTTTTATTATTAAAAGAAAAGAAATTCCTTTCCTTTCCTTTAAATTCAACTCTTAAAACTCACTCTCTCTCATTTTCTAAACAACCAGCAAACCATTCCTTTCATTTTCGTTCCCGAACGCCCACAGCCACACCCCTCCCCTCCCCTTCCGAACCATCGGCGACCACTCCTTTCCCCTCCTGTAACCCCCAAACACCTATACTATTTAAACCAATCTCCCCATCCCCATCCTCTATTCTCTAATTTTTCCCAAATTCTTCTAGAGCCCAAGCCCTAACCCGAGCCCGGCGACCCCGAGCTCCTCCGTCGAGCATTACCCGGCCAGCGCCCTTTAGGCCGACCCCTGCCCCCTTTCGGCCGACCCCGCGGCCCCAGGCCGACCGCCCGGCCACGTCGCCCAGACCCAGCGGCCTCCAGCCGCTGTTGTTCCTATTCGCAGTACCCCACGAGCCTCGATCCAGCCGCCCGTGCCCTGATCCTCTGTCCGCAGCATCTTGCGGGTCCCGATCCTCTTCCCGTGGCCGCGTTCGTGCTATTCCAGCGCTGTCCGTGTGCTTCTGGAGTTTTTTGAGTTCGCATGGATTTTTCTATTTCCCTAATTTTCACCTAAGAGCTCTAGTCGAGCATCCGAGGTATATTTTTCGTGTCCTTGTGTCCCTTTCGTTAAGTCGATGATGACACGATCTCGATCCCGCTATGGGATTCGATTATTGATGTTTGGTTCTGATTTCTAAATCAGAATTGGTTCATTGGGTTTTCCGATTTTAATTCGGAATTTATGCTGTGAATTCGGGTTTCGTATTCTGGTTCCTATTCGGATTTGGTTCTGATTTTTCCGACTTCGATTTGGAATAGTCGGGCTTGTATCCGATTTCGAGTTTGATAGATTATGAGTTCGGATTCTCGGATTTGAAAATTTAAGCTCTGTTGATTCATTTATATATATACATATATATATATATATATATATATATATATATATATATATATATATGGCTTGGAGATGGATTTTGGTTATGTATTTTTGGTGTTGGCGTTTTTCCTGGTTTGGAATATTTTGGTTGTTATTTTTCCATTATTGGGTTATCCCGATTACAAAGGAGATGCTACCCGATTTTTTTTTAAAATATTTTGAAAACCTTTCGGTTTATTTCTTGAGTTCGACTATAGTCCTTTGACAGTTATCGTTTGGCTTTCGGATAATATTTTGGATCCTAGCGAAATGCAAACGAAACCGAAATTTTTGGACGTTGAGGCATAAGCTAGAATGCAACATGACATTTTGGACCGAGTCCGAGACTTACCATATTTTTATATTTTAAATTAAATTATTATTTTAGAACGTGTTACTGGCCAATAGTATTTTGGTGCAGGGCCTCGGCCTGCTGAATGGATTGCTTCCTGGCGTTCAGAGTTCACCCATATTTTATTTAATTAATTTATGTAATAATTTGTAAGGGCATAAGCCCAGTTTTTATCTTTATTTCTGTGGCCCTGTATTTGTGTAGTGTAGCTTTTTAACTTTCTTTTCTGGTTTTGTTGGTTTTGTCTTAGACGTGTAAAATATTAAATGCATATTATTTTTGATATAGAAAATTTATAAGATTTTCTCACAATAAATAGATAGTAAAATTACAAGTTTGTAATTTAAACAAATTCACGTTTTTCTCATTTAAGGAAAAAATCTAGTTTTAGATATATTACAAAATACAAAGTTTTTCCAAATAATCGGAAACTGCGAATTTTCCCAATAAAAGTTAACTTGACTTTTATCCCGTTAAATTAATGATTATAAATCGCATCGATACGCATATTACGATAGAATAACATAAAACTTGACTAGGATCAATTTTAGAGATTGTAACTAGCACACCTAGATATGGTTCATTGATGATGGTTCTAAGTCAGAACTTTTCAACTGTAGGATTTCGAGGACGAGTCTGATTTCTTCCCCGGTACCAATTTCAAATCCAGTCATAAACCAAGGCAAGTACGGTTATGTTTGTTTTTCAATTTATTTAGTAATTATAATATTGCAAGATTAAACCACATTGCTATACGGAACTCTCTCCTAGAGTATTGATTGTTATTGTTTGTAGGATTGGGGGAGTAGTGTAGTGTTCTATGACCAATACCTTCATATTACATAATTGTGCGAGCTTACTCCTTTTCACACGGGGATAAACCGTATCGTATCACTAGGATACTATTATACAACCAAAGCCGGTCATAAACATTACATACTCAAATCACATTGTTCTCAATTATGGAAAATATTGTTCAAGTATTTCAAACTGTTTAAAATTGCTAATTTCTAATTATTAGTTGAATTGTTAAATTTTTATAATTGTACTTTTCTCCTTTCCTGACTGGATTCCCCACACCAATAGGTTCCATTGATGAAGCTGAGCTATTGATAAAATAGCTATTACGATCTTGAGCTTTACCCAGCTGTGCTGCCAGAGTCCCAATCGGACGATATTGATCTCGGGGCTGATGAGCCAACTTTCTAGATGATGATTTTCTTTTTAGTTTTGATTCTTGAACTTAAGACAGTTTATTTTAGTTTATTATCAGATGTATCAGATGAAACTTTTTGTTGGACAAAGTTTTTAATATTTGTAGTTTTAGAAGTTGTGACAAATATATATTGTGTTGTTGAGATTACCTGCAAGTGGATACAGCTTACCACCGTCGTCTCACAACGGTGCAGGCTGGGCATGGTCCGATTTGACCCAACAATTTGGGACCGGGTCGTGACATCCTTGGAGAGCCTCAAGAGCTCATATAATGACAATTTTGTCGGTATGTTGGCCAATTATGCCAGGATGTCAAAATTGTAAGGCCTCTCCAGCCCCTGAGGTACGTCTTTACGGAGCGGCTTGTCGAAGCGGGCCTCCTTTGGCTTAGGCTTGTCGGCCGACGGAGGCCAAGAAGGTCCTGGGGCGTCAGCAGTGGCCGGCTGACGATCTTCAGCTGAGTTACCCGATATGGGTTGAGATTGTGCACCGGACCGGGTAACGACAGCTGTTGCTTCTTCGGTTTCGGCTGAGATTGTGTGGCAAGACTTAGTCTTCCCGCCTTTCTTCTTGCCGATGGAGGATGATGCTGTAATGCCCAGATTTTGTATTACGTATTTGGAATACGTGTACGTATTTTGACCCGTATTGCATGTCTTCCGTATTGCATGTCTCCCTGCTTGATTTATTTTGGCATTTCATTGATGGGTTTATCTTGGTTCGGTTCGATTTTTTGGCTTGGTTCTATTTTGCTTGAATTTATGTGAACCAAACCACTCCCACCTACCACCACCTTCATTAAATATCCCACTCTCGTTTCTATCTCTTCATTTACTTTCTTCTTTCCCACCATTACTTCTCCACCAACCTGAGAGAGTGGAGAGCTTAGGCAAGTGCATCTTGTTTCATGGGAGAACTCCATTTTTATTGTTCCATTGTCTTCCTCATGTGTTTCTAACCCACTTTAGTACTTAGCACTTTTTATTTCTGTGGTTAATTTTTTGTAGATCTAGTTTTGTGGTATTTTCGGTTTCCATGAATTTTTGATCTAACAAACTCGCATATTTTTGCTTATTGATGGTTCCATGTTGTAGAGAATTCTATTTTACCCAAATTTGACCTACGGAAGTCTGGATTTGGGTTCCTATTGTTTCTTGGTGGAGCATGGAGGTTATGGTATTTTCCATGGACATGTTCTCTGTAGGAGCCATTAATTTCACTTCTGGCAGCATAAGTATTTTTGTAGCTTTGGCCGCATGAGCATTAATTGCATGACCCTTTTATTTTAGTTGCTTGAAAGCTTGCATGCATTTGCATGCAACTTGCCTGAGCCGCATGGCCCTTATTATTGCATTAGCAAGCAGTGAGCCGCATGGCTTTATTATTGCATTAGCAAGCAGTGAGCCGCATGGCTTTATTATTGCATGCATTCATTATCAAGTAGTGAGCCGCATAGACCAATGCCATATATAAATAATGCCTGGCCTTAGCATTCACGTGCATGGCCTTGACCATAAAAATGCTTGCATGTATTTAACTAAATATTGCATGGCCAACAGTTATTGGCCGCATGAACTCATCCCTGGCAGCATAAATTGCTGAGCCGCATGGACTAATATGTTGGTCGCTTACAATTGCTGGCCACATGAAATTCATTTTTGGGCCGCATGCTTATATGCAAGCTTGGCCGCATATGCTACTAGCTTAGCCGCATGAAAATAATACTTGGCCAATTCAATAATGCTGGCCGCATGGATCAGCAAGAAAAGGTTCCATGCATTGCCTGCAATCGTATGCATTATTAATTCTTTAGCAAAGTGCATGCATTATTAAATTCTTTAGCATGCATCAGCATGGAAAGGTTCTATGCATTAGTAAAGTACATGCATTATTTAAATTCCTTAGCATGCATCAGCATAAAAAGGTTCCATGCATTAGTAAATTGCATGCATTATTAAGTCTTTTAGCATGTATCAGCATGAAAAGTTGCATGCGTTAGCACTTGGCATTAGTATGTAATGCTCTTAGCATTTTGCTGGCTGGCCTATTGAGCCGCATATGGTCAACTCAAACTTATCCTGTGGCCGTATGGTCTATATATTATTTTGCCACATGACCTACGTAATATTTTGTCCGCATGGCCCTTGTTTGATGGTTGCTGCATGACAATTTTGGTGTTGGCCGCATGGCCATATAATATTTATTTCTCTCGGCCACGTGAACCATTAATTAAATGGTTCACGTGTATCTTTTCCTTGCTGTCCTTATTGTGGGCGACCCACATAGCTTCTTTTAGTTGACTTGCTTACTGAAGTGGGAGCTTGCAATTATTGCGGATCCTACTATCTTTTGTCTTACTTGATTTTATGTCCTCTTTGTTATGTTGGCCGCATGGGTTGCCTCCCACTCTCTTTGGCCGCATGTATGTTCTTCCACTTTTGGGCCGCATGGGGTCCACTTTGATTGTTTAAATATTTTATTTGCCTGAATTATGGTCAGAATTTCTTCCCACTCCCAACATGAAAGTTATAGAGTTTCTCCTTAGCTTCAAGAATATATATATTATATATATATATATTATTATTTAATTGTGCAAGTTTCTTCCCTCCTTGATAAATGACATGACTTGATAGTGATCCGCCGTGGTGCACTCTTGACAAGATAACTTGACCTGACAATTTGACATGATAAACATGACATGATAGTGGCCCGACGTGGCGCACTCTTGACAGTGAACCTGACATGATATATATATATCACGAACGCTGTTGCGACGGCTAGCTTGACATGACAAGATTGAATAAATTGGACACCGTGGACGATTGTGCTTGTACAAATGAACCCGACTTGTCTTGCATCATGTCTAGGACAGGGATCCCTGAGTACCACAGTCAGAGATACCCACTGAAATCGACTAAGGTTAACAACTAGAATAATCCAGTAGTCATGAAGAGATTTCCCAGCTACAGGCAATCCCGTTACCAGGGCGCGCTTGTGGATTTATAGCCTGCCGACAAGTAGGGCACACTTCCAGCACACTGTAATGTGTTGTACCCTTATTGTACTAATATTCGCCTGGATAACCTGGATGGTCCGCAGGGCTTGTGGCTGTGGAAAAATCTCGCTGCATCTTGCTAGTAGCTAGGCCTGTGATAACCCTAGTTAGTTAAAGTATCAAGCCGTACCTATTGCTTGGCCGTGATTGAGTGGATGAGGTATAATCTGTCTAGTCTTGTCTTGATCCTGTACAAGATTGTTACTTGACCTGATTTCTTATTTTATCTTGCCGATAAATGGTGGGAGAAACCAAGTTCTGTTCAGACGAAGGGTTACAACCCCGGTCTTTGTTTGGTTTACGGGTTGTAACCTGGTTATCTGAATAGTCCCATGGTTATCTCATCGTATATCACCTGTCATGCTTGATACGTTTTACCTTACTAACAAGATTGGAGACGGAGTTCTATTCAGGTGAAGGGTTATAATCCCGGTCCTTATTTGGTTTAAGGGTTGTGACCTGGCTACTTGAATGGTTCCCTCGTACTCCATTATGACTGTTGTTATTCTTTCAATATCAAGCCTTTTCATTACTGTCTTTATGTAATTATGTTCTTGTGCTAATTGCTGGTTTTAGTTCTTAAGTGAAGCCTCCTTTGTGGCACTTGCTCTTTCTGGGGTCTGACCCAGCTGGTTTTGTATGGCCAGATACCGGAGCAGCACCAGAGGATCTACCGACCTTCCAGCCACATGGTGACCACTAGACGTAATCCTGGCAACGAGTGGGTTTATTTTTGCTCTCCCACTCTATTGTAAAATTATTCTTTTGAGGCGTTTAGCCACCGAGCAAGTGTTAGCTCGTGTATATTTTTACTTACTGTCTGCGTACGGGCTGTAACATGATTGACAACCTAGGGTTGACCATGTATGACTAAACTCTTGCTAGTCCTCACATTTTGTAACGACTAGCTTCATGATCAGCTGAATATGTAGTGTTTGAGACACCTTACTATTGTATATTTGGTGATCTTACATCTTTAAACATTTACTTACTTGCTTGTGATTGAGACACTAGACTTATTATTGACCATAGGAGACTGATGGCTTGTAGATAAACCCTTATATATCTAGACAGCCGTGACCGTATAGTGGAGTAGATCCCATTTTATTATACGTAGCTGGCTATGTCTGCCCCTGCTCTCCAGTGTTCTGGTTCTGGGGCGTGACATGGTTTAAGTGGTGGCCCATACAGGTCTTGTAAATCAAGATATGTGAGGGTTTACCGAATAGATGTCTCGATCAGTACTCGCCCTTGATCTCTGTTCGTATTCTCTGAATCCCTGAAATTCTTGTCCTGATCACATGCTTGTATCGTTGATCTGTCCTGATCCTTCCTTATTGTTCCCTATGTCGTCTTCTTCAGCAGCATTATTCCTGGACCTGCCGATCAGCAAGGCGGAGCGCCTCCCGTGGACCAGCAGCAACCAGAAGATCAGGCCCAGCACTCAGGAGCAGCCTTCCGAGTCATGCCTACCGGGGATCCCGAGCCACCAGTTCAGACCATCCAGCCTGCAGAGCCCGATGATGGCACTTTGGTGGGTCTCATCAGGACCTTGTTAGCTTTTCAGGATCGTAGAGGAGATGCCTTGCACCAGGCAGTGGAAGATGCTCTGAACAGAGGCGATCGTCATGGGAACAGTGCAGCGAACAGTTTCAAGCGCCTGAACCCTCCATTCTTCGATGGCAGTAAAGATGCTATCACTGCTGACGTGTGGCTTCAGGACACTGAGGTGATTCTAGAAGCAGCCAGGACCCCAGAAGACGAGAAGGTGGCCGTAGTACGTCTACAGTTATTAGATCTTGCCTGCAGTCGGTGGGCAGCACAGGCCGTGGGATTAGTGGCACCTATTGCTTGGGCAGTATTTCAGAAGAGGTTCCAGACCAAATATTTTGATGCTGTAGCTCGGTATGATCTACAGACGAGGTTCACCAATCTGAAGCAGATGGACAGGACGGTCGATGGATATGCGGCCAAGTTTTTGAGACTTAGTCGGTTTGCTCCTACCTTGGTAGCAACCGAGTTCGATAGAGTCCAGCGGTTCCAGCAGTGGATCCACTTAGAGATTCTGCTGGCAGTGGAGCAGTTTGAACATCGGACTTTCGATGCAGTATTGAGGACAGCCAGGAGGCACGAGTATACCTCCCACAGGATCGTGGACAGGACCGGAGGTCGGAAGCGATCTCACGGCCAGATGACGCAGTCAACAGCACCCGCCCCGACAGTCAGGGCTTTAACAATTGGAACTCCGAGGCAGGCGACCTCTGTGACGTCGGTCACATCCCCTCAGCAACAGAAGCAGAAGCAGTCTTCCGCAATGGGCTGCACTCATTGTGGGAAGCCAGGACACGTTGTTTCGGAGTGTCGCAGAGCACAGGGATTGTGCTTGGCTTGTGTAGCACCGGACCACAAGATAGGGTCTTGTCCGAATAGGGCCAGTTCATCATCGGCCCAGTCTAGTCCCTCGGTAAGGGGACCAGCACCAGCACCAGTGCAGCAGCAGTACCAGCCTCCAAGGCCATTGCCGCCTCCGACTCAAGTCTTTCTGCGGCAGAGACCCCAGCAGTATGCCCTAGTCCAAGCTCAGATTCAGAACCGGCAGAAAGGTTTCTAGCAGGATGTTTTTCTTCTTCCTTCTACCTTCAACTTCCTTGCTTGCATGATTGATTGTTTGATTGATTGTTTAGTATAGCTTGTCTTTGCATCTCTAGCCACTTGATTAAATTCCGAGGACGGAATTCTTTTAACGTGGGTAGAGTTATAATGCCCAGATTTCATGTTACGTATTTGGAATACGTGTACGTATTTTGACCCGTATTGTATGTCTCCCGTATTGCATGTCTCCCTGCTTGATTTATTTTGGCATTTCATTGATGGATTTATCTTGGTTCGGTTCGGTTTGTTTGGCTTGGTTTAGTTTTACTTGAATTTATGTGAACCAAACTACTCCCACCTACCACCACCTTCATTAAATATCCCACTCCTATTTTTCTCTCTTTATTTACTTTCTTCTTCCCCACCATTACTTCTCTACCAACCTGAGAGAGTGGAGAGCTTAGGCAAGTGCATCTTGCTTCATTGGGGAACTTCATTTTTATTGTTCCATTGTCTTCCTCATGTGTTTCTAACCCACTTTAGTACTTAGCACTTTTCATTTCTGTGGTTAATTTCTTGTAGATCTAGTTTTGTGGTATTTTCGGTTTTCATGAATTTTTGATCTAACAAACTCGTATATTTTTGCTAGATGATGGTTCCATGTTGTAGAGAATTCTATTTTACCCAAATTTGACCTACGGGAGTCTGGATTTGGGTTCCTATTGTTGCTTGGTGGAGCATGGAGGTCATGATATTTTCCATGGACATGTTCTCTGTGGGAGCCATTAATTTTACTTCTGGCTGCATGAGTATTTTTGTAGCTTTGGTCGCATGAGGATTAATTGCATGACCCTTTTATTTTAGTTGCTTGCAAGCTTGCATGCATTTGCATGCAACTTGCCTGAGCCGCATGGCCCTTATTATTGCATTAGCAAGCAGTGAGCCGCATGGCTTTATTATTGCATTAGCAAGCAGTGAGCCGTATGGCTTTATTATTGCATGCATTCCACTACCAAAATACAGTAAATTAGCGACGAACTATTAGCGACAAAAATTTTCTGTCGGCGTTAGCGACGGCTTCGTGGCCGCTCGCCGACGGATTACCGACCACACGCCTTTACATTTTTTATTTTAATTTTAGGGGGGGAGGTCGCACATCCATCGCTAGGGTGTCGGAGATATAGCGACGGAAGGCCAGTCGTCGCTACTCAGTCGATTATTTGGCAGGAATTGTGTAGAGAATTGGCGGGACATTTCTTCGACTACGTAGCGACGGATATTCAGTCGGCAAGTATAAAAAATTGCGACTACTGGACGACGGGCTATAAGCCGTCGCTAGTCCGTCGCTAAGTATACATTCCAGACTTTAAATTAAACGACGGGGGGAACTTTTTGCATTTCCCCCAAATTCACTCTCTTTTCTCTCTCTCTCTCCCACGGCTTCGGTGATCGGCGTCGGTGTCGGCGTCGACGTCGACGTCCTCTCCTCTCTCTCTCCCGAAGGTAATCCCTCTCTCTCTCTCTCTCTCTCTATCGCGGTGTCGTATAGGGGCAGCGGGGGCGACGGGCTTGGGGCGGGGGCGTCGGAGGCTGGGCGGCGGGCTTGGGGCAGGGGCGTCGGGGGCTGGGTGGCGGGCTTGGGGCTGGGGCGTCGGGGGCTGGGCGGCTGGCTTGGGTCGGGGGCTGGGCGGTGGGCTTGGGGCGGGGGCGTTGGGGGCTAGGCGGCGGGCTTGGGCTGGGGCGTCGGGGGCTGGGCGGCTGGCTTGGGTCGGGGGCTGGGCGGTGGGCTTGGGACGAGGGCGTCGGGGGCTGGGCGGCGGGCTTGGAGAGGGGGCGTCGGGGGCTGGGCGGTTGGCTTGGGACGAGGGCGTCGGGTGCTGGGCGGCGGGCTTGGGGCTGGGGCATCGGGGGCTGGGCGGCGGGCTTGGGACGGGGGCGTCGGGGGCTGGGTGGCGGGCTTGGGGCGGCGACGTCGGGGGCTTGGCGGCTGGCTTGGGGTGGGGGCGTCGGGGGTATATGCAACCGACGCATAGCCATAAGCACTCTTCATATATATATGCAACCGAACTACTGGACGGCGGGCTTGGGGCGGCGGGCTTTGGTCGGGGGCGGCGGGGGGCTTTGCTTCTCAAATTCATCTGAGTTTATATATTGGCTAAATAATGTGTTATCCATATTGGGTGTTATCCATTAGTTTGGTGGTGTTTGGATTAGTAAATGTGAATATGGGGTTTGGATTCATGGTGTATATGTTCACTGTCTCAAGGACAGTACGAGTTCTATCAGTTGTGTGCTTCTATATAGATGTATATATCTATACATCTAGCAGTGATATACATATATGTATGTGACAATCTCAGTTAGCGACGGACTAGTGACCGGTTAGCGACGGATATTACCAGCTTCATTTGTATTAATCTACGGTACGACATGGTGATCAGGACATAGTCCCTGCAGCCATTCGACTGGCGAGACAGAAACTATGTAGCCGTAGATAAAGTTGACTGTCCTCCGACCCTCATCCCTCGGCAATGATGATACGACAACCTATCACTATATCTTATATAGTAGTAGATGATGTCTTAGTATTACATTATGTGAGTTCATCTTGTTTCTGTTATATCCTTCAGATAATAGATACGATAAGAACATATACTACACCATATGTATACAGAATATAGATGATTCACACTAATGTATGCTAGAATAAATTTTGGGTTGTGTTCTGAGCCATCCGTTCTCACACTTAAAATACATAGGAATTAGTAGTGTGAGAGCGCCGGAGAGAGTGAGAGCGCCAGAGGGGGGAGGAGGAGAGAGAGAGAGTAAAATGGTGCGACATGGTGAAGTAGTACTGTATTTTGGCTCCAGTTCCAGCTCTATTTGCATTAATCTACGGTACGACATGGTGATCAGGACATAGTCCCTGCAGCCATTCGACTGGCGAGGCAGAAACTATATAGCCGTAGATAAAGTTGACTGTCCTTCGACCCTCATCCCTCGGCAATAATGATACGACAACCTATCACTATATCTCATATAGTAGTAGATGATGTCTTAGTATTACATTATGTGAGTTCATCTTGATTCTGTTACATTCTTCAGATATGATAAGAACATATACTACACCATATGTACAGAACATAGATGATTCACACTAATGTATGCTAGAATGAATCTTGGGTTGTGTTCTGAGCCATCCGTTCTCACACTTGGCAAAAAATCAATTTTTTTATACTTTATCAGCTTTCAAAAATGTACTCAAATTATATGATGGTTCCTTTAGTTAGCTTGCTTATGTTACAATTATATTATTTGTGACTATCGATCTTACCAGATGGCACCCGTGACCCGAGGAGCAGCACGTCGTTTGAGGGAAACAGTGAATGTTGAGGTGGCTCCTCCTACAGTTAAGGAGGAATTGGCACCGGTTGCTAGTGAGACCGGGAGTTCTATTTATCCAGTACCGGTAGCTATTGAGACCGAGAGTTCTATTCATGCAGCACTTGCAAGGGACGACATCTCTCCTCACGCCAAAAATCTTGCTTTTTTGAGGTGGTTGCGTGATCGTATCACTGAGCGTTTGCGTGAGCTGCGTGGTTCTCATTAGCTATTAGTACTTATTTGTATTGGACTATTTGTATTGGGTTGTTTTTGTATTAGACTATTTGTATTGGACTACATATATGAATTAGTACTGTGTCAATCTCTAGATTGTATTGGACTACGACATGGTGATCAGGACATAGTCCCTGCAGCCATTCGACTGGCGAGACAGAAACTATGTATCCGTAGATAAAGTTGACTGTCCTCCGACCCTCATCCCTCGGCAATGATGATACGACAACCAACAAGAGAGGATACTCTGAGAGATCCATCTGAGTAGGACGTATACTCTGAGAGATCACCTTTACAAGAATGATATCAGTAGTGGGATTGAGTGTTGGAGGAGATATTATCAGAGTATACGTCCTACTCAGATGGGTCTCTCACCGTTACTATTTTTTTCTGACAGCAAGGTGGATGTGCTCCGTCAACAGATTCTTGCTCCAAGCCAAAACTTTGCCCCGGAGCTCAAGTGGACATCCTTCGTGTAGAGCTCGAGTGAGAGGTTCCTGACAGCATGGTGGTCTCCTTTGTCAAAGTATCCGTGCTCATCCCACATTGGTTGTGGGACGAGCACGGATACTTTAACAAAGGAGACCACCATGCTGTCAGGAACCTCTCACTCGAGCTCTACACGAAGGATATCCACTTGAGCTCTGGGGCAAAGTTTTGGCTCGGAGTAAGAATCTGTTGATGGAGCACATCCACCATGCTGTCAAAAAAAATTAGTAACGGTGAGAGACCCATCTGAGTAGGACGTATGCTCTGATAATATCTCCTCCAATACTCAATCCCACTATTGATATCATTCTTGTAAAGGTGATCTCTCAGAGTATACGTCCTACTCAGATGGATCTCTCAGAGTATCCTCTCCGGTTGGGTTGTGTTCTGAGCCATCCATTCTCACACTTAAACTACATATTAATTAGAACTGTGTTTTGTATTTTTGGTGAACCCAGGGATTTGATTCTGTATTTTGTATTTTGGTTTCTGTATTTTGGCTCCAGCTCCATTTGCATTAATCTACGGTACGACATGGTGATCAGGACATAGTCCCTGCAGCCATTCGACTGGCGAGGCAAAAACTATGTAGCCGTAGATAAAGTTGACTGTCCTCCGACCCTTATCCCTCGGCATTGATGATACGACAACCTATCACTATATCTTATATACTAGTGGATGATGTCTTAGTATTACATTATGTGAGTTCATCTTGATTCTGTTACATTCTTCAGATACTAGATACGATAAGAACATATACTACACCATATGTACAGAACATAGATGATTCACACTAATGTATGCTAGAATGAATCTTGGGTTGTGTTCTGAGCCATCCGTTCTCATACTTGAAGATAAATCGAATTATAACGACGGATATTAGTTTACTCTTCAGGATAATTGATGTCTATTTTATATTAATTTGGTTTGGTCTATATGATTCCTGGATAATTGGTGTGCATTAAATTCGTATGTGCATATTTGGTCTATGTGATTCTTGGATAATTGGTGTGCATTATATATTTGGTCTATGTGATTGTTGGATAATTGGTGTGCATTATATATTGGTTTGGTTTATGCATATTTTTGTGAACAGGGAAAGTGCTGCAATTTTTTTCCAAAAAAATTCTCAGTTACCGACGGACTAGTGACCGGTTAGCGACGGATATTTCCAGCTCCATTTGCATTAGTCTACGGTACGACATGGTGATCAGGACATAGTCCATGCAGCCATTCGACTGGCGAGGCAGAAACTATGTAGTCGTAGATAAAGTTGGCTGTCCTTCGACCCTCATCCCTCGGCAATGATGATACGACAACCTATCACTATATCTTATATAGTAGTAGATGATGTTTTAGTATTACATTATGTGAGTTCATCTTGATTCTGTTACGTTCTTTAGATACTAGATACGATAAGAACATATACTACACCATATGTACAGAACATAGATGATTCACACTAATGTATGCTAGAATGAATCTTGGGTTGTGTTCTGAGCCAACCGTTCTGATCAAGCATCTTCCTTCTCCTCTCCTCCACCATGGCTCTGAACCCATCTGCTCCTCCCTACTTTCCTTCTTCTTATTTGACTCTCTCAGCCACATATGATATCCAGCTCAAGTGTAGAGTCGGGGGAGAAAAAGTGGACAGGAAGAGGAGGGGGAAGCAGCACAGCCGGCGGCATGACCCGGAGGAGTACAGAGTTTTTCTTCAACATCCGTAGGAGAACTATAAGGATATATCTTTTTACAACATGTCACCTTGTCAAAGACCCTTCATGTGAATATCATGTTACCGCGGTGTCGGAAGACTAACATGTCATAAGTTTTTAAGCCGTGTGTTTTGACATAATCCTCCCAACTCTTTCCTCCTATGTAGTAATCTTGCATTATTACATAGCAGGAAAGAGTTTGGAGGATTATGTCAAAACACACGGCTTAGAAAATTATGACATGTTAGTCTTCCGACACCGCGGTAACATGGTTGTCACATTAAGGGTCTTTGACAAGGTGATATGTTATGAAAAGATATATCCTTATAGTTCTCCTACGTATGTTGAAGAAAACCTCTGTACTTCCTCCAGGTCATGCCGTCGGCTGTGCTGCTTCTCCCTCCTCTTCCTGCCTACTTCTTCTCCTCCGACTCTACACTTGAGCTGGATATCATATGTGGCTGAGAGAGTCAAATAAGAAGAAGGGAAGTAGGGAGGAGCAGATGGGTTCAGAGCCATGGTAGAGGAGAGGAGAAGGAAAATGCTTGATCAGAACTTGAGGTGGAAAATTTGTGACGTTGATAGCGTGAGAGAGAGAGGGTGAATGGAGGGAGGGAAGTGGCTGCATGCCTTTGGCTCACTCGAGCGGTATTTGTCCCTCTACCCTCATCCCTCGGCAATGATGATACGACAACCTATCACTATATCTTATATAGTAGTAGATGATGTCTTAGTATTACATTATGTGAGTTCATCTTGATTCTGTTATATCCTTCAGATACTAGATACGATAAGAACATATACTACACCATATGTACAGAACATAGATGATTCACACTAATGTATGCTAGAATGAATTTTGGGTTGTGTTCTGAGCCATTCGTTTCCATACTTGGCAATTAAGCCATTCGACTGGCAAGACAGAAACTATGTATCCGTAGATAAAGTTGACTGTCCTCCGACCCTCATCCCTCGGCAATGATGATACGACAACCTATCACTATATCTTATATAGTAGTAGATGATGTCTTAGTATTACATTATGTGAGTTCATCTTGATTCTGTTATATCCTTCAGATACTAGATACGATAAGAACATATACTACACCATATGTATAGAACATAGATGATTCACACTAATGTATGCCAGAATGAATTTTGGGTTGTGTTCTGAGCCATTCGTTCCTATACTTGGCAATTAAGCATATGAAATAGAACTGATTATGTTTAGTTTGTCTACGATACAGATTTTTACATCCAAATTGAAATGGATCGTTACTTCGTTGATCGTACATGGATGTACTAGCGGATCAACCTCCTGGACCGTAGGTACTTATAAGTATTGACCGTATCGGATTAGAATCGATCTATCATTTTGGTATGGGCCGTATCTGTTGGTATTGGTCTTAGCGAATTGGTATCGTCCTATCCGATATGTATCGGCCGTATAGCTAGGATTCATATTGACCTTATCGATTTGGTATCGGTCATATCCGATAGGTATCGGCCATGTTGGATTATTATATACCATTTCGGATTAGTATCGTGGAAGGTTTAGTAACAACTGTACTTGGATTTCTCTCTTCTATAGCTAGATTACCTTGGATTTCTCTCTTCTAGCTGTACAGTTGTTACTAAACCTTCCACGATACTAATCCGAAATGGTCTATACTAATCCAACACGGTCGATACCTATCGGATATGACCGATACCAAATCGATAAGGCCAATATGAATCCTAGCTATTCGGCCGATACATGTATATATCGGATATAGGACGATACCAATTTATTAAGGCCAATACCAATATGATACGTCCTATACCAAACCGATAGACCGATACTAATCTGATACACTAGATACTAAGTACATCCGGCCTATACCAGCGGATCCACCAATTACTGCACGATGGGCCCAACGACTCCAGTTACATCCGGTTATTGGTGAGTACATGATTACATAGTAATTCTGTTAGTCTTGTGATATATATTTTTACTCTCTCATGCTACCAACGTCACAACTTTTCCAGTGCTGCTCCCTCTAATGATTATGAACGCAAAAAACCAACGTCACAACTTTTATAATTTGAGTAAATTTCTTTACCCTATATGAAAATTTCTGTTGTCAGAAAGATGGCTCCTAGGACTCGTCGAGGTGCTGCTGCTAGTCGAGGAAGGGGTCGAGGCAAAAAACCCTTGGAGGTCGACACGGAGGACGTCCCCATCGTTAAACAAGAGCCGATGACTGTTAAGGAGAAGGTGTTACCAAAGGTCGAGGTCAAGGAAGAACCGATGACCATCAGGGAAGAGATTGCTCCCAAGCTTGAAGTTAAGGAGGAACCACCGTCAGAGAGTAGTAGCATCGGGACCGACCCTCCTGTCCCTACAGAAGACCTCAACCAGATTGAGCCTTCGTATGCGAAGTGGCTGATAGAATGGTATATGTCTCAACGCAACTATGATCCCTGGCTATGAGGATTCATCGTCTGACTTGTGGTCTTTGTTGAGGCCAAAGTCGATTTTCCTATGTGTTTTGGAATATTTATGGAAATTTTGGAATATTTATGGGAATTTTGGAATATTTGTGCTATGATCGGATTATAACGACGGATATTAGGTTACTCTTCAGGATAATTGATGTCTATTTTATATTAATTTGGTTTGGTCTATATGATTATGGGATAATTGGTGTGCATTAAATTCGTATGTGCATATTTGGTCTATGTGATTCTTGGATAATTGGTGTGCATTATATATTTGGTCTATGTAATTGTTGGATAATTGGTGTGCATTATATATTGGTTTGGTTTATGCATATTTTTGCGAACAGGGAAAGCTCTGTAATTTTTTTTCAAAATATTCTCAGTTAGCGACGGACTAGTGACCGTTGCGCGATGGATATTACCAGTTTCCGACTACTGTTCGACGGCAAATTCGTCGCTAACTGGAGATTGAAAATGTTTCCAGGTAGCGACGGGTGGTCGACGGAATATCCGTCGTCACAGCTCTGATGGTATATAGTTCGACGGAATAGCGACGACTTTTTCGTCGCCCTTGTTCTGGAAATACCAAGAAGTTCCAGAACATGGTCGACGGAAAAGTCGTCCGTATTCCGTCGCTAAACCGTCTTTTGTTAGCGATAGTTGTCGACGGAATAGCGACGACTCATCCATCGCCATGGTGCTGGAATTGCCTGCCTCTTCCAGAACCTGGTCGACGAATTTTCCGTCAGCAAACCGTCGCTAATCCGTCCTTTGTTATCGACGGCGGTCGACGGATTAGCGACGGAACGATACACTCTGATACGCTATTACGACGGTTTACCGACGGAACTTTATGTCGCTATTGTCTAAACAGTTCAGTATTTAATACTTGAAATTGACGACAGTCCGTCGAAAAGTAGTCGCTTATGCTTCGTATTGTGAAGTCGAAATGCCGTCGCTAGTCCGTCGCTTGACGACTACGTAGCGACGGACCGTTATTAGCGACGAGCTGATTGCCGACGGATTTCTTTGGCCAAAACCTGTCAGTGATCGGTCGCTAATAGAAATTTCCGTCGGACTGACGGATCTGGCCGTCGCTAAATCGACAAATTTTGGTAGTGTTCATTATCAAGTAGTGAGCCACATAGACCAGTGCCGTATATAAATAATGCCTGGCCTTCGCATTCACGTGCATGGCCTTGACCATAAAAATGCTTGCATGCATTTAACTAAATATTGCATGGCCAACAGTTATTTGCCGCATGAACTCATCCCTGGCAGCATACATTGCTGAGCCGCATGGACTAATATGTTGGCCGCTTATAATTGCTGGCCGCATGAAATTCAATTTTGGGCCGCATGCTTATATGCAAGCTTGGCCGTATATGCTACTAGCTTAGCCGCATAAAAATAATACTTGGCCAATTCAATAATGCTGGCCGCATGGATCAGCAAGAAAAGGTTCCATGCATTGCTTGCAATCGTATGCATTATTAATTCTTTAGCAAAGTGCATGCATTATTAAATTCCTTAGCATGCATCAGCATGGAAAGGTTCCATGCATTAGTAAAGTACATGCATTATTTAAATTCCTTAGCATGCATCAGCATAAAAAGGTTCCATGCATTAGTAAATTGCATGCATTATTAATTCTTTTAGCATATATCAGCAGGAAAAGTTGCATGCATTAGCACTTGGCATTAGTATTTAATGCTCTTAGCATTTTGCTGGCTGGCCTATTGAGCCGCATATGGTTAACTCAAACTTACCCTGTGGCCGCATGGTCTATATATTATTTTGCCGCATGACCTACGTAATATTTTGGTCGCATGGCCCTTGTTTGATGGTTGCTGCGTGACAATTTTGGTGTTGGCCGCATGGCCATATAATATTTATTTCTCTCGGCCACGTGAACCATTAATTAAATGGTTCACGTATATCTTTTCCTTGCTGTCCTAATTGTGGGGGACCTGTAGGGTGTGAAAAATTCTGACACGCTGACATAAGACCAAGTCAGCCAAAGGCCAGACGCTCAGCCAAAGGCCATACGCTCAGTGCAAAAGTCATACGCTCAGTGAATATTTTATTATTTCTCGACTGACAGCACAGCATACGCTCAGTGGGGAATGAATCTGACACTTCGTCTTTCGTGCAAAAAAACAGCTGTCTTAGGAGAATTAACCGTCGTATGGATTTTCGAGAGTTGATTTTGTCTTTTACGAGGACAGCTCATTAGCTATCATGAATGCACAGCCATCATTACTGTCATTGTCACGCCCCAGTTCCAAATAATCGGATCGGGAACACGTGGCATGCCAGCTGTACAATCTAGCATAGCTAAACCCAATTTAATGGACTATGATTCGATTATAGTACGCTGAAGTATAACTAACAAGTAACATCACAGGCATGTAAACTAGTCTCATCCATAAAATAATGTAATAGATAACTGAATGGAAAATCATCAGTGCCACAGAATCCAAATGTCAACTATGGCTAGAGGAGAAAAATTCACTAAAAGTAAATGAGTACATCTGGAATGAAATGAAGTAGCAAAAGAAATAAACAGAATACTGGAAATGGAACCCACGTCTGAAGATGTAGCTAGCCTCCAGAGGATCAAGGCTGCGGCTCCACCTCAAAGTCGTCGTCAACAAGTCCGTCTACTCCGTAATCAGCCGGGAATAAATGCTCGTCAAGCTCTGGAAAAGATACCAGGTCCTCAGAGGGACATAACAAATACACAGGAAAATGACATGCAAGAATATACTGAGCAGTAATGTAAAAGTAACTAATAAGAATGCCACCCAGTATTTCCCTAACCAAACAAGGACAGGAAATACAAGGAAGCAATAAGGTGTTCTAACCATCTATGTGTAAATGCACTTGAGACATCTCTAGTGGCACATGAGAGGGGGAGAAGAAGAAGAAACTGCCACCAAGCGTTCTACGGTTTGAGAAACGAGGGACTACGAGCATCCAGCGTACATTAGAAACAGAAATTCTCATACACCACTAGTAGACTCTCCCCACCCAATGTACTCGTACCGTATACGCGGTACAAATAATATGCAAGACGTCATAGTAAATATAGTATAACTAAACCAAACTGCTACAGACTCAAGATCATATGTTAATGGCCAGTCAACACAGAACCTCTGCACTCAACTCACTCATATATGATACGTGTCTGAGACAGTGTCAAGTTTATACTACCTCTATACAAGGTAGTCATCAATGGAGACGAGTGCACACGATAGTAATAACTGGTCAAATGTAAATACTGCATAGTAAATGTCAAGCAAGGTGTACTTGCCTGTGTCCAGCAACTGAGTATCCGGGTCCAAAGTAGAGTCCGAGTCCCGAGAAGCAAATAATCCTAAACAAGATTTATCTCTAATTAATTACTAATTAAACAAATTAAACAATTCATTTAATTGCTAAGTAATCTTTAATTTAAATTAATCTATTACTACTAGCTAACTAGTATCAATAATTATGAATAATAATTATACAATAATAAGTATGTAAACCATACTTATTATCATACCATTTATATTCTGAAATTTATATACAACCAAATATTTAATAATTAATTAATTAATTAATGATAATCAATTAACCAACCATTTTAATACACACATGAATTCACAATTCCTAATATTACTAACATAAATAGTAAAAATTCTTAAAAATAATTTTTAGTCTATTTTAATAATAAACTAAATAATATCAGAATAATAAATATATATATATATATATATTTTACAGAAAATGAATTATTATCATTAAACTATTTATTAAATAACTAGTTGAATAATAACAATAAGTACTTAATAATTCTAAATAAATCCAAATAAATCACCACAAACCTTAAATTTAATCATTAAAACTAAATTCACAGTAGTAACACAAAATTAATAATTATTTAAATCAATAAATAATTATTACACAATTTTTTACATAAACCTAAACATGATTTTCCAAATTACTTTTAAGTCTTAAAATTCGTAAATATATTTAAAGTACATAAAATAAATTCCTAAATACCCTATTTACACATTTCTAACAGAATCTTATCACTTCACAAAATTACAACATTTATATAATTTTAATTAATAAAAATTAATTATATAATATATTCAACTTATGTAATAAATCTAGAAATTACCCAAATAAATCTAAATAATTATAAATAATAATAAATAAATATTGGAATTATTTTTCTACAGAATAATATACTATTACAAACATTTTCTATTCAAACAATATTATTTAATTACTAACCAATTAAATAATATAAATTGAAATCAATATTGAATAATTGATTTGTTTAATCCAAAACTCAATAGATAAATCTAAATAAAACATTTTAAGAACCAATAAAATACTGGAAAATTTTCCATAATATACTTTATAATTAAATCTATATTTTCCATACAAATTATATTATATTATTATTTATTAATTAAATAATATGCATCAAACGAAATTAATTAAACAGTTTTAATTCACTGTTTTTCACATAAAATAATTATAAATTTAATTCTGAAAATTCTGCAAAAATTGTTTTAAAATACTATATTAATTATACAAACTTTTTCATGTACAATGTTTTATCTAATTCGTGATCAAAATATTTCATAAAAATTAAAACAGTAAACACATTTAATTAATTACTAGCATTGAAACTTCATAATTAAATACAAATAAATACTAATAATTAATATTAAATCACACAAAAATTAGGGTAGAAACCCTACATAATTACCAATGATTTCCTACATTTAGATCTAATTATTCATCCATTTATTCATCATAACAATCAATACAAAACTGAATAATCAGAATTTAAATACTAAAACTTGGTTTAAAGCATGCTAAGAGGATTTAATCTACGTGACAGCGCCACGGGGGGGTCGGGGTTACCTCGCCACGCCGCAGGGGGGTGGAACGCCGCGAGGGGGTCGCGCCGACGAGGGGGTCGCGCCGACGAGGGGGTCGCCGGATCGGGGCCGGCCGGGCTGCAGTGCGCGCGGGGGGGCGCCGGCTGCTACACGCGGGCGCGGGAAGCGCCGCGTCTCGTCGTCGACGGCGGGGCTCCGGGTGAGGGGGAAGAAGATAGGCGCGGAAGAGGAGGAGGGGCTGGTGGTTTGATGGGGAGAGGTGGAGTTTGTGTGGAGGCAAGTTTAGGGTTAGGGTTGAGAGTGATTAGGTTCTCCTATAAGAATATATATATGGGAATGAGATCCAAATGAATAGGTCCCTAATGGGTTGGGCCTAGGTTAAGGTTAAGGATTGGGTTTAGTTGCTAAAAATTTTAACACCAAAACTATACAAGCTTATATATATAATCTAATAGTAAACCAATAAATAGTAACACTATATATATATATATCATACACTTCTAAACTTTATCAATAATTTAATAATTAGTGTAAAAGCATTTATTTAACAATTAACATTATTTAGTAACAAATAAATATTAAAAAAAAAAAAAATATATATTTTGAGGGGTTTTACATTCTCCCCAACTTATTAAAATTTCGTCCTCGAAATTAAAACAAGCTGGGATTAAAAGAAACACACACAATCATAATTCTAAATCTAGGAAATTTACAAACTAAATTAAGCAAAATCTAGAGAGTGAATATTAGCAGAATTAAGTCATACCAAACGCCTCACGAAGGTATGGATAATGCTCCAGAATAGAATCTTCCCGCTCCCAAGTCGATTCGCCCGGAGAATGGTGTTTCCACGCAACTCGGACTAGTCGAATGGTCTTCCCCTTCAACACTTTCTCTCTGCGGTCTAGGATCTCCACAGGCTGCTCCTCGTAGGACAAAGTCGGTCCCACGGTGATCTATGAATGATCAAGTACGTGGTTAGGGTCTGCCACATACTTCCTCAACTGGGAGACATGAAATACATCATGGACGCCTTCTAATGACTGCGGAAGTGCCAATCTGTATGCAACCTCGCCAACTTTCTCCAGCAAATCGAATGGTCCGATGTACCTTGGGCTGAGCTTTCCTCTGACTCCAAATCTGATTGTACCTCTATTCGGGGAGATTCTCAAGAACACATGATCCCCTTCCTTGAACTCAAGAGGTCGCCTATGAGTGTCTGTCCACTGCTTCTGTCGGTCCTGTGCTGCTCGTAGATGCCCCTGAATCTTCTTGGCTGTATCTACTGTACGAGTCACTAACTCTGGTCCCAATATCTGTCTCTCGCCTACATCACCCCAACATGCTGGCGATCGACACTTTCTTCCGTACGATGCCTCGAAAGGGGCCATCTGGATACTTGCCTGGTAGCTATTATTGTAAGAAAACTCTACCAAATGCAAGTGATCCTCCCAGGATCATCCAAAATCTAACATGCAAGCTCTCAACATATCCTCTAACGTCTGAATGGTACGCTCTGACTGCCCGTCCGTCTGAGGATGATAAGCTGTACTGAACTTCAGTCTAGTGCCCAGACTTTCCTGCATGCTCTTCCAGAAGTGCGATGTGAATCTCGTATCTCGATCAGAGACTATACTGACTGGTACTCCATGTAATCGCACTATCTCCTTCATATATAGGTCTGCCAATACCTCTGTAGATTGCCCCACTCGGAATGGTATGAAATGAGCAGATTTCGATAATCTGTCCACAATCACCCAAACTGTATCTCGTCCAGCTGGGCTCCTCGGAAATCTCGTAACGAAATCCATAGTGATGTGCTCCCACTTCCACTCAGGTATCGGAAGCGGTTGCAACAATCCTGCAGACCTCTGATGCTCGGCCTTGACTTGCTGACACACCAAGCACTTCGCTACGAACCGTGCTATCTCACGCTTCATTCCATGCCACCAGTAGTGCTGTCTCAGGTCCCTGTACATCTTCGTACCTCCTGGATGAATAGAATAAGTCGAGCTATGAGCCTCTGTCATCAGCTCCTGCCTGATCTCTCCATTAGGAACATAGAGGCGATTTTCGTACCTCAAGGTCCCATCTTCGTGAATCCTCAATCCAGTCTGCAGTCCTTGCTCTGTCCTCTGTCGAAGCCTCTGATATCTGGCATATGTCGGTAAGGTCGCCTTGATCCGCTCTACCAATGAAGATTGAACCTGAAGGTTCATCATCTCTGCAACTCCTCCAGGCCTAACAACTTTGATGCCCATCTTTTCCAAGTCATATAGCAACTCCTTCTGTGATGTCAAGAAGTGTGCCATAGGCCTTCGACTCAATGCATCTGCTACTGAATTCGTCTTTCCTGGATGGTACTGTAACTCGATATCAAAATCTGCCATCAACTCAAGCCAACGCCTCTGTCTCAAATTTAAATCCTTCTGAGTATAGACATACTTGAGGCTTTTATGATCTGTATATACCTCCACTGTTTCTCCATACAGATAATTCCTCCAAAGCTTCAAGGCAAATATCACCGCCGCAAGCTCTAAGTCGTACGTGGGATAATTCTTCTCATGGGTCCTCAACTGCCGAGAACCATATGCAACTACCTTCCCATGCTGCATCAAGACGCATCCTAATCCCTTCCCGGATGCATCACTATAGATGACAAAACCTCCTGATCCCGATGGAATGGTCAAGACTGGTGCAGTAGTAAGGCGCTTCTTCAAATCATCAAAAGCAGCTTGGCACTCTTCCGTCCACTCGAACTTCTGATCCTTGCGAGTCAACATCGTCATGGTCTCCGCAATTCTTGCAAAATTCTCTACGAACCTCCGGTAGTATCCGGCAAGCCCCAGAAAACTTCGTACCTCTGAAACATCGGTTGGAGTTGGCCATGACTCCACTGCTGATATCTTCGTCGGATCCACTTCTATGCCTTTCCCTGAGATAACATGTCCAAGAAATGAAACATGATCTAGAAGAAATTCATAATTACTCAGCTTTGCATATAACTTATGATGCCTCAAGATCTCCAGCACCTTCCTCAAGTGATCCTCATGCTCTTCATGGTTCTTTGAATACACCAAAATGTCATCGATGAATACTACGACAAACTTATCAAGATATTCATGGAATACTCTGTTCATTAAATTCATGAATACAGCCGGTGCATTTATCAAACCAAAGGGCATTACCAAGAACTCGTAATGACCATACCGAGTCCTGAATGCCGTCTTCTGGATGTCTTCTTTCCGAACCTTCACTTGATGGTATCCCGATCTCAGATCAATCTTCGAGAATACCTGAGCTCCTGTCAGCTGGTCAAATAGATCATCAATTCGGGGCAGGGGATACTTGTTCTTAATCGTCACAGCATTAAGAGCCCTATAATCAATGCACATACGAACCGTTCCATCTTTCTTTGGCACAAACAAGACCGGGGCTCCCCAAGGTGATGCACTTGGTCTGATAAATCCCTTGTCTTGTAACTCCTGCAGCTGCACCTTCATTTCATCCAGCTCCTTCTTCGCCAGTCGATAGACATTTGAAGAGATTGGTGCCGCTCCTGGTATGAGCTCAATGGTGAACTCAACCTCTCTGTCGGGTGGTAGACCCGAGAGATCATCGGGAAAGACATCAGAAAACTCATCAATGATCGGTGGCGGGGCAACCTCCATCGCCATGCAAGCTCCATGATACTGAGATACTCCTTTCTCAATGCTTTCTCTCTGAAATTCAAACTCCAGCTGGCCTGGCGGTCTAAATATAGCACAACCCCTGTGGCAGTCCAATATAGCATGATATTGACTAAGCCAATCCATACCCAATACTACGTCAAAATTTGGCATAGGTAATACCAAAAGTCGAGCTCTCATCTCTCGGCCACAAATAACGACCGAACAGGTTCTATATGTACTAGTCACAGGTACTATACCCCTACCAGTAATAATTTTCCAACTCTTAGGCATAGTAGAAGTAGCTATCCTATGCACAGCTACAAATCTAGATGATATAAATGATAGGGTGGCACCAGAATCAAATAACACTGTAGCAGGCAATGAACCTACTAAAATAGTACCTGTGATAGCCTCACCTTCGGTTCCATCTCCCCCCTGAGTGAGAGCAAAAATATGTCCTTGCTTCTTGTTTCCTGCCTGCTGCTTGGCTTTCTCAAACTGTGCTGACTGTGAAGGGAGTATAGGTCCTCTCTGCTGACCTCCTGATGCTGGTGGCTTCTATCCTCCTGCTGGCACAATGGCTTCCTAAACTGGGCAATCTCGAGCCTGATGCTGGCTTGATCCACAAGCTAAACAAGTACCCAGCATCCTTCTGCACTCTCTCTGTAAGTGTCCCTTCCTGCCACAGAAATGGTAAGTCGGAAGCTCCTTAGACTGGTAGGGTCCAGTCTTCTGCTGATGCTGATGATGTCCCATAGGTCTCTTGATAGGACCTCCTTGCTGCGTCTTCGTCTGCACTGGCTGGTTCTTCTGCTGGTTCAGCTTCCCTTTGCTAATTGCCTCCTGAATCCTGGCCTCCGTCAGCAACTCAGCATAAGAGATTCGGGACTGGGAGCTAGTATAATGCTGTAGCTCCTGTCTCAGCCCGTTGTGAAATCTCTTGGCCTTCTCCAGATCATCGGGTATCAGTACCTCCCCATATTTGCTGAGTCGACTGAACTTCGAGTCATACTCGTCAACAGTCTTGTTTCCTTGCTCCAGATGCAGGAACTGGTTGTATAAGGCATTCTTCACAGTAGTAGGAAAGTACTTCTTATCAAAGAACTCCAGAAACTGTTCCCACGTCTGACGAGTACCCAACTGACGCTCCATAGAATCCTACCAGTGATGGGCATTCCCCTCCAGCTGAGTTCTTACGCCAGTCATCCATAAATCCTCAGGCAACTGAGATGCCTGCAATTTTTTCTTGGTGCTGGTGATCCAAGTAGTGGTCTCCTCCGGACTCTCGTTTCCCTTATAAGGTTTGGGGTCCATCTGCACGTAGTCCTTCACTGAACCTACCCGTGCTGGTCTCACGAGAGCTAGTGTCGGAGCTGGTGCAGGTGCTGGTGCTGTCATCCTCTCCATAGCTGTCAAGAATCCCTGTCTCATCTCAGCAGCTTCCCGTCTTTGCTCAGCTGCTTCTTACCTCTGCTCTGCTGCTTGCTGTCTCTGTTCTTGCATTATCATGTACATGAACTAAAACATTTGTGCCTGACTGTCTTGAGACACAGCCGGGGGCACTCCATATGGTGTCTGAGGGTACTGCGGGGGAGGAGGTGGTACCCCAGTCGGTTGTGCACCAACTGGCTGAGACGTCTGCCCTGGTAGCAAAGGGTGGGTTGGAACTACCCTTGCGGACTGCTCATCCGTACCAGATGACTGATTATCTCTACCGGCAGCGGTACGTCCACTCCTTAGATTCATGATTCTGCAGAGATAAGATAGAAGGAATTGAGAATAGGACGAAAACAAACGTGATGCAAAAGAATTTGTTCAAGGATAATCAAGAATGATATAGTCAAGTATGGATGAGATCTAATATTCTAAACCTAATTTGCAGGCTTGTTCAGTACAGTAACGTAATCGAACAAATTTATGACCTGCATGGGCCACCACTAAAAACATGTCACGCCCCAGTTTCAAATAATCGGATCGGGAACACATGGCATGCCAGCTGTACAATCTAGCATAGCTAAACCCAATTTAATGGACTATGATTCGATTGTAGTACGCTGAAGTATAACTAACAAGTAACATCACAGGCAGGTAAACTAGTCTCATCCATGAAATAATGTAATAGATAACTGAATGGAAAATCATCAGTGCCACAGAATCCAAATATCAACTATGGCTAGAGGAGAACAATCCACTAAAAGTAAATGAGTACATCTGGAATGAAATGAAGTAGCAAAAGAAAAAAACAGAATACTGGAAATGTAACCCACGTCTGAAGATGTAGCTAGCCTCCAGAGGATCAAGGCTGCGGCTCCACCTCAAATTCGTCGTCAACAAGTCCGTCTACTCCGTAATCAGCCGGGAATAAATGCTCGTTAAGCTCTGGAAAAGATACCAGGTCCTCAGAGGGACATAACAAATACACAGAAAAATGACATGCAAGAATATACTGAGCAGTAATGTAAAAGTAACTAATAAGAATGCCACCCAGTATTTCCCTAACCAAACAAGGACAGGAAATACAAGGAAGCAATAAGGTGTTCTAACCATCTATGTGTAAATGCACTCGAGACATCTCTAGTGGCACATGAGAGGGGGAGAAGAAGAAGAAACTGCCACCAAGCGTTCTACGGTTTGAGAAACGAGGGGCTACGAGCATCCAGCGTACATTGGAAACAAAAATTCTCATACACCACTAGTAGACTCTCTCCACCCAATGTACTCGTACCGTATACGCGGTACAAACAATATGCAAGACGTTATAGTAAATATAGTATAACTAAACCAAACTGCTACAGACTCAAGATCATATGTTAATGGCCAGTAGACACAGAACCTCTGCACTCAACTCACTCATATGTGATACGTGTCTGAGATAGTGTAAAGTTTATACTAACTCTATACAAGGTAGTCATCAATGGAGACGAGTGCACACGATAGTAATAACTGGTCAAATGTAAATACTGTATAGTAAATGTCAAGCAAGGTGTACTTGCCTGTGTCCAGCAACTGAGTATCCGGGTCCAAAGTAGAGTCCGAGTCCCGAGAAGCAAATAATCCTAAACAAGATTTATCTCTAATTAATTACTAATTAAACAAATTAAACAATTCATTTAATTGCTAAGTAATCTTTAATTTAAATTAATCTATTACTACTAGCTAACTAGTATCAATAATTATGAATAATAATTATACAATAATAAGTATGTAAACCATACTTATTATCATACCATTTATATTCTGAAATTTATATACAACCAAATATTTAATAATTAATTAATTAATTAATGATAATCAATTAACTAACCATTTTAATACACACATGAATTCACAATTCCTAATATTACTAACATAAATAGTAAAAAATCCTTAAAAATCATTTTTAGTCTATTTTAATAATAAACTAAATAATATCAGAATAATATATATATATATATATATATATATATATATATATATATATATATATATATATATATATTTTACAGAAAATGAATTATTATCATTAAACTATTTATTAAATAACTAGTTGAATAATAACAATAAGTACTTAATAATTCTAAATAAATCCAAATAAATCACCACAAACCTTAAATTTAATCATTAAAACTAAATTCACAGTAGTAACACAAAATTAATAATTATTTAAATCAATAAATAATTATTACACAATTTTTTACATAAACCTAAACATGATTTTTCAAATTACTTTTAAGTCTTAAAAATTCGTAAATATATTTAAAATACATAAAATAAGTTCCTAAATACCCTAATTACACATTTCTAACAGAATCTTATCACTTCACAAAATTACAACATTTATATAATTAATAACAATTAATTATATAATATATTCAACTTATGTAATAAATCTAGAAATTACCCAACTAAATCTAAATAATAATAAATAAATATTGGAATTATTTTTCTACAGAATAATATACTATTACAAACATTTTCTATTCAAACAATATTATTTAATTACTAACCAATTAAATAATATAAATTGAAATCAATATTGAATAATTGATTTGTTTAATCCAAAACTCAATAGATAAATCTAAATAAAACATTTTAAGAACCAATAAAATACTGGAAAAATTTCCATAATATACTTTATAATTAAATCTATATTTTCCATATAAATTATAATATTTAATTATTTATTAATTAAATAATATGCATCAAACGGAATTAATTAAACAGTTTTAATTCACTATTTTTCACATAAAATAATTATAAATTTAATTCTAAAAATTCTGTAAAAATTATTTTAAACTACTATATTAATTATACAAACTTTTTCATGTACAATGTTTTATCTAATTCGTGATCAAAATATTTCATAAAAATTAAAACAGTAAACACATTTAATTAATTACTAGCATTGAAACTTCATAATTAAATACAAAAAAATACTAATAATTAATATTAAATCACACAAAAATTAGGGTAGAACCCCTACATAATTACCAATGATTTCCTACATTTAGATCTAATTATTCATCCATTTATTCATCATAACAATCAATACAAAACTGAATAATCAGAATTTAAATACTAAAACTTGGTTTAAAGCATGCTAAGAGGATTTAATCCACGTGACAGCGCCACGGGGGGTCGGGGTTATCTCGCCACGCCGCAGGGGGGTGGAACGCCGCGAGGGGGTCGCGCCGACGAGGGGGTCGCCGGATCGGGGCCGGCCGGGCTGCAGTGCGCGCGGGGGGGCGCCGGCTGCTACACGCGGGCGCGGGAAGCGCCGCGTCTCGTCGTCGACGGCGGGGCTCCGGGTGAGGGGGAAGGAGATAGGCGCGAAAGAGGAGGAGGGGCTGGTGGTTTGATGGGGAGAGGTGGAGTTTGTGTGGAGGCAAGTTTAGGGTTAGGGTTGAGAGTGATTAGGTTCTCCTATAAGAATATATATATGGGAATGAGATCCAAATGAATAGGTCCCTAATGGGTTGGGCCTAGGTTAAGGTTAAGGATTGGGTTTAGTTGCTAAAAATTTTAACACCAAAACTATACAAGCTTATATATATAATCTAATAGTAAACCAATAAATAGTAACACTATATATATATATCATATACTTCTAAACTTTATCAATAATTTAATAATTAGTGTAAAAGCATTTATTTAACAATTAACATTATTTAGTAACAAATAAATATTAAAAAAAATAAAAAATATATATTTTGAGGGGTTTTACATTCTCCCCAACTTATTAAAATTTCGTCCTCGAAATTAAAATAAGCTGGGATTAAAAGAAACACACACAATCATAATTCTAAATCTAGGAAATTTACAAACTAAATTAAGCAAAATCTAGAGAGTGAATATTAGCAGAATTAAGTCATACCAAACGCCTCACGAAGGTATGGATAACGCTCCAGAATAGAATCTTCCCGCTCCCAAGTCGATTCGCCCGGAGAATGGTGTTTCCACGCAACTCGGACTAGTCGAATGGTCTTCCCCTTCAACACTTTCTCTCTGCGGTCTAGGATCTCCACAGGCTGCTCCTCGTAGGACAAAGTCGGTCCCACGGTGATCTATGAATGATCAAGTATGTGGTTAGGGTCTGCCACATACTTCCTCAACTGGGAGACATGAAATACATCATGGACGCCTTCTAATGACTGCGGAAGTGCCAATCTGTATGCAACCTCGCCAACTTTCTCCAGCACATCGAATGGTCCGATGTACCTTGGGCTGAGCTTTCCTCTGACTCCAAATCTGATTGTACCTCTAGTCGGGGAGATTCTCAAGAACACATGATCCCCTTCCTTGAACTCAAGAGGTCGCCTATGAGTGTCTGTCCACTGCTTCTGCCGGTCCTGTGCTGCTCGTAGATGCCCCTGAATCTTCTTGACTGTATCTACTGTACGAGTCACTAACTCTAGTCCCAATATCTGTCTCTCGCCTACATCACCCCAACATGCTGGCAATCGACACTTTCTTCCGTACAATGCCTCGAAAGGGGCCATCTGGATACTTGCCTGGTAGCTATTGTTGTAAGAAAACTCTACCAAATGCAAGTGATCCTCCCAGGATCATCCAAAATCTAACATACAAGCTCTCAACATATCCTCTAACGTCTGAATGGTACGCTCTGACTGCCCGTCCGTCTGAGGATGATAAGCTGTGCTGAACTTCAGTCTAGTACCCAGACTTTCATGCATGCTCTTCCAGAAGTGCGATGTGAATCTCGTATCTCGATCAGAGACTATACTGACTGGTACTCCATGTAATCGCACTATCTCCTTCATATATAGGTCTGCCAATACCTCTGTAGATTGCCCCACTCGGAATGGTATGAAATAAGCAGACTTCGATAATCTGTCCACAATCACCCAAACTGCATCTCGTCCAGCTGGGCTCCTCGGAAATCTCGTAACGAAATCCATAGTGATGTGCTCCCACTTCCACTCAGGTATCGGAAGCGGTTGTAATAATCCTACAGACCTATGATGCTCGGCCTTGACTTGCTGACACACCAAGCACTTCGCTATGAATCGTGCTATCTCACGCTTCATTCCATGCCACCAGTAGTGCTGTCTCAGGTCCCTGTACATCTTCGTACCTCCTGGATGAATAGAATAAGTCAAGCTATGAGCCTCTGTCATCAGCTCCTGCCTGATCTCTCCATTAGGAACATAGAGGCGATTTTCGTACCTCAAGGTCCCATCTTCGTGAATCCTCAATCCAGTCTGCAGTCCTTGCTCTGTCCTCTGTCGAAGCCTCTGATATCTGGCATATGTCGGTAAGGTCGCCTTGATCCGCTCTACCAATGAAGATTGAACCTGAAGGTTCATCATCTCTGCAACTCCTCCAGGCCTAACAACTTTGATGCCCATCTTTTCCAAGTCATATAGCAACTCCTTCTGTGATGTCAAGAAGTGTGCCATAGGCCTTCGACTCAATGCATCTGCTACTGAATTTGTCTTCCCTGGATGGTACTGTAACTCGATATCAAAATCTGCCATCAACTCAAGCCAACGCCTCTGTCTCAAATTTAAATCCTTCTGAGTATAGACATACTTGAGGCTTTTATGATCTGTATATACCTCCACTGTTTCTCCATACAGATAATTCCTCCAAAGCTTCAAGGCAAATATCACCGTCGCAAGCTCTAAGTCGTGCGTGGGATAATTCTTCTCATGGGTCCTCAACTGCCGAGAACCATATGCAACTACCTTCCCATGCTACATCAAGACGCATCCTAATCCCTTCCCGGATGCATCACTATAGATGACAAAACCTCCTGATCCCGATGGAATGGTCAAGACTGGTGCAGTAGTAAGGCGCTTCTTCAAATCATCAAAAGCAGCTTGGCACTCTTCCGTCCACTCGAACTTCTGATCCTTGTGAGTCAACTTCGTCATGGTCTCCGCAATTCTTGCAAAATTCTCTACGAACCTCCGATAGTATCCGGCAAGCCCCAGAAAACTTCGCACCTCTGAAACATCGATTGGAGTTGGCCATGACTCCACTGCTGATATCTTCGTCGGATCCACTTCTATGCCTTTCCCTGAGATAACATGTCCAAGAAATGAAACATGATCTAGAAGAAATTCACAATTACTCAGCTTTGCATATAACTTATGATGCCTCAAGATCTCCAGCACCTTCCTCAAGTGATCCTCATGCTCTTCATGGTTCTTTGAATACACCAAAATGTCGTCGATGAATACTACGACAAACTTATCAAGATATTCATGGAATACTCTGTTCATTAAATTCATGAATACAACTGGTGCATTTGTCAAACCAAAGGGCATTACCAAGAACTCGTAATGACCATACCGAGTCCTGAATGCCGTCTTCTGGATGTCTTCTTTCCGAACCTTCACTTGATGGTATCCCGATCTCAGATCAATCTTCGAGAATACCTGAGCTCCTGTCAGCTGGTCAAATAGATCATCAATTCGGGGCAGGGGATACTTGTTTTTAATTGTCACAGCATTAAGAGCCCTATAATCAATACACATACGAACTGTTCCATCTTTCTTTGGCACAAACAAGACCGGGGCTCCCCAAGGTGATGCACTTGGTCTGATAAATCCCTTGTCTTGTAACTCCTGCAGCTGCACCTTCATTTCATCCAGCTCCTTCTTCGCCAGTCGATAGACATTTGAAGAGATTGGTGCCGCTCCTGGTATGAGCTCAATGGTGAACTCAACCTCTCTGTCGGGTGGTAGACCCGGCAGATCATCGGGAAAGACATCAGAAAACTCATCAATGATCGGTGGCGGGGCAACCTCCATCGCCATGCAAGCTCCAAGATACTGAGATACTCCTTTCTCAATGCTTTCTCTCTGAAATTCAAACTCCGGCTGGCCTGGCGGTCTAAATATAGCACAACCCCTGTGGCAGTCCAATATAGCATGATATTGACTAAGCCAATCCATACCCAATACTACGTCAAAATTTGGCATAGGTAATACCAAAAGTCGAGCTCTCATCTCTCGGCCACAAATAACGACCGAACAGGTTCTACATGTACTAGTCACAGGTACTATACCCCTACCAGTAATAATTTTCCAACTCTTAGGCATAGTAGAAGTAGCTATCCTATGCACAGCTATAAATCTAGATGATATAAATGATAGGGTGGCACCAGAATCAAATAACACTGTAGCAGGTAATGAACCTACTAAAATAGTACCTGTGATTGCCTCACCTTCGGTTCCATCTCCCCCCTGAGTGAGAGCAAAAATCTGTCCTTGCTTCTTGTTTTCTGCCTGCTGCTTGGCTTTCTCAAACTGTGCTGACTGTGAAGGGAGTATAGGTCCTCTCTGCTGACCTCCTGATGCTAGTGGCTTCTGTCCTCCTGCTGGCACAATGGCTTCCCAAACTGGGCAATCTCGAGCCTGATGCTGGCTTGATCCACAAGCTAAACAAGTACCCAGCATCCTTCTGCACTCTCTCTGTAAGTGTCCCTTCCTGCCACAGAAATGGCAAGTCAGAAGTTCCTTAGACTGGTAGGGTCCAGTCTTCTGCTGATGCTGATGATGTCCCATAGGTCTCTTGATAGGACCTCCTTGCTGCGTCTTCGTCTGCACTGGCTGGTTCTTCTGCTGGTTCAGCTTCCCTTTGCTAATTGCCTCCTGAATCCTGGCCTCCGTCAGCAACTCAGCATAAGAGATTCGGGACTGGGAGCTAGTATAATGCTGTAGCTCCTGTCTCAGCCCGTTGTGAAATCTCTTGGCCTTCTCCAGATCATCGGGTATCAGTACCTCCCCATATTTGCTGAGTCGACTGAACTTCGAGTCATACTCGTCAACAGTCTTGTTTCCTTGCTCCAGATGCAGGAACTGGTTGTATAAGGCATTCTTCACAGTAGTAGGAAAGTACTTCTTATCAAAGAACTCCAGAAACTGTTCCCACGTCTGACGAGTACCCAACTGACGCTCCATAGAATCCCACCAGTGATGGGCATTCCCCTCCAGCTGAGTTCTTACTCCAGTCATCTATAAATCCTCAGGCAACTGAGATGCCTGCAATTTTTTCTTGGTGCTGGTGATCCAAGTAGTGGTCTCCTCCGGACTCTCGTTTCCCTTATAAGGTTTGGGGTCCATCTGCACGTAGTCCTTCACTGAACCTATCCGTGCTGGTCTCACGAGAGCTAGTGTCGGAGCTGGTGCAGGTGCTGGTGCTGTCATCCTCTCCATAGCTGTCAAGAATCCCTGTCTCATCTCAGCAGCTTCCCGTCTTTGCTCAGCTGCTTCTTGCCTCTGCTCTGCTGCTTGCTGTCTCTGTTCTTGTATTATCATGTGCATGAACTAAAACATCTGTGCCTGACTGTCTTGAGGCACAGCCGGGGGCACTCCATATGGTGTCTGAGGGTACTGCGGGGGAGGAGGTGGTACCCCAGTCGGTTGTGCACCAACTTGCTGAGACGTCTGCCCTGGTAGCAAAGGGTGGGTTGGAACTACCCTTGCGGACTGCTCATCCGTACCAGATGACTGATTATCTCTACCGGCAGCGGTACGTCCACTCCTTAGATTCATGATTCTGCAGAGATAAGATAGAAGGAATTGAGAATAGGACGAAAACAAACGTGATGCAAAAGAATTTGTTCAAGGATAATCAAGAATGATATAGTCAAGTATGGATGAGACCTAATATTCTAAACCTAATTTGCAGGCTTGTTCAGTACAGTAACGTAACCGAACAAATTTATGACCTGCATGGGCCACCACTAAAAACATGTCACGCCCCAGTTCCAAATAATCGGATCGGGAACACATGGCATGCCAGATGTACAATCTAGCATAGCTAAACCCAATTTAATGGACTATGATTCGATTGTAGTACGCTGAAGTATAACTAACAAGTAACATCACAGGCAGGTAAACTAGTCTCATCCATGAAATAATGTAATAGATAACTGAATAGAAAATCATCAGTGCCACAGAATCCAAATGTCAACTATGGCTAGAGGAGAACAATCCACTAAAAGTAAATGAGTACATCTGGAATGAAATGAAGTAGCAAAAGAAATAAACAGAATACTGGAAATGTAACCCACGTCTGAAGATGTAGCTAGCCTCCAGAGGATCAAGGCTGCGGCTCCACCTCAAATTCGTCGTCAACAAGTCCGTCTACTCCGTAATCAGCCTGGAATAAATACTCGTCAAGCTCTGGAAAAGATACCAGGTCCTCAGAGGGACATAACAAATACACAGGAAAATGACATGCAAGAATATACTGAGCAGTAATGTAAAAGTAACTAATAAGAATGCCACCCAGTATTTCCCTAACCAAACAAGGACAGGAAATACAAGGAAGCAATAAGGTGTTCTAACCATCTATGTGTAAATGCACTCGAGACATCTCTAGTGGCACATGAGAGGGGGAGAAGAAGAAGAAACTGCCACCAAGCGTTCTACGGTTTGAGAAACGAGGGGCTACGAGCATCCAGCGTACATTGGAAACAAAAATTCTCATACACCACTAGTAGACTCTCCCCACCCAATGTACTCGTACCGTATACGCGGTACAAACAATATGCAAGATGTTATAGTAAATATAGTATAACTAAACCAAACTGCTACAGACTCAAGATCATATGTTAATGGCCAGTCAACACAGAACCTCTGCACTCAACTCACTCATATGTGATACGTGTCTGAGATAGTGTAAAGTTTATACTAACTCTATACAAGGTAGTCATCAATGGAGACGAGTGCACACGATAGTAATAACTGGTCAAATGTAAATACTGTATAGTAAATGTCAAGCAAGGTGTACTTGCCTGTGTCCAGCAACTGAGTATCCGGGTCCAAAGTAGAGTCCGAGTCCCGAGAAGCAAATAATCCTAAACAAGATTTATCTCTAATTAATTACTAATTAAACAAATTAAACAATTCATTTAATTGCTAAGTAATCTTTAATTTAAATTAATCTATTACTACTAGCTAACTAGTATCAATAATTATGAATAATAATTATACAATAATAAGTATGTAAACCATACTTATTATCATACCATTTATATTCTGAAATTTATATACAACCAAATATTTATTAATTAATTAATTAATTAATGATAATCAATTAACTAACCATTTTAATACACACATGAATTCACAATTCCTAATATTACTAACATAAATAGTAAAAAATCCTTAAAAATCATTTTTAGTCTATTTTAATAATAAACTAAATAATATCAGAATAATAAATATATATATATATATATATATATATATTTTACAGAAAATGAATTATTATCATTAAACTATTTATTAAATAACTAGTTGAATAATAACAATAAGTACTTAATAATTCTAAATAAATCCAAATAAATCACCACAAACCTTAAATTTAATCATTAAAACTAAATTTACAGTAGTAACACAAAATTAATAATTATTTAAATCAATAAATAATTATTACACAATTTTTTACATAAACCTAAACATGATTTTTCAAATTACTTTTAAGTCTTAAAAATTCGTAAATATATTTAAAATACATAAAATAAATTCCTAAATACCCTATTTACACATTTCTAACAGAATCTTATCACTTCACAAAATTACAACATTTATATAATTAATAACAATTAATTATATAATATATTCAACTTATGTAATAAATCTAGAAATTACCCAACTAAATCTAAATAATAATAAATAAATATTGGAATTATTTTTCTACAGAATAATATACTATTACAAACATTTTCTATTCTAACAATATTATTTAATTACTAACCAATTAAATAATATAAATTGAAAACAATATTGAATAATTGATTTCTTTAATCCAAAACTCAATAGATAAATCTAAATAAAACATTTTAAGAACCAATAAAATACTGGAAAAATTTCCATAATATACTTTATAATTAAATCTATATTTTCCATATAAATTATAATATTTAATTATTTATTAATTAAATAATATGCATCAAACGGAATTAATTAAACAGTTTTAATTTACTGTTTTTCACATAAAATAATTATAAATTTAATTCTAAAAATTCTGTAAAAATTATTTTAAAATACTATATTAATTATACAAACTTTTTCATGTACAATGTTTTATCTAATTCGTGATCAAAATATTTCATAAAAATTAAAACAGTAAACACATTTAATTAATTACTAGCATTGAAACTTCATAATTAAATACAAATAAATACTAATAATTAATATTAAATCACACAAAAATTAGGGTAGAACCCCTACATAATTACCAATGATTTCCTACATTTATATCTAATTATTCATCCATTTATTCATCATAACAATCAATACAAAACTGAATAATCAGAATTTAAATACTAAAACTTGGTTTAAAGCATGCTAAGAGGATTTAATCCACGTGACAGCGCCACGGGGGGGTCGGGGTTACCTCGCCACGCCGCAGGGGGGTGGAACGCCGCGAGGGGGTCGCGCCGACGAGGGGGTCGCCGGATCGGGGCCGGCCGGGCTGCAGTACGCGCGCGGGGGCTCCGGCTGCTACACGCGGGCGCGGGAAGCGCCGCGTCTCGTCGTCGACGGCGGGGCTCCGGGTGAGGGGGAAGGAGATAGGCGCGGAAGAGGAGGAGGGGCTGGTGGTTTGATGGGGAGAGGTAGAGTTTGTGTGGAGGCAAGTTTAGGGTTAGGGTTGAGAGTGATTAGGTTCTCCTATAAGAATATATATACGGGAATGAGATCCAAATGAATAGGTCCCTAATGGGTTGGGCCTAGGTTAAGGTTAAGGATTGGGTTTAGTTGCTAAAAATTTTAACACCAAAACTATACAAGCTTATATATATAATCTAATAGTAAACCAATAAATAGTAACACTATATATATATATATCATATACTTCTAAACTTTATCAATAATTTAATAATTAGTGTAAAAGCATTTATTTAACAATTAACATTATTTAGTAACAAATAAATATTAATAAAATAAAAAATATATATTTTGAGGGGTTTTACAGTCATTTCTGACAATCTATCAGCCGTCATATCCGTAACACGACGCTCGAGAGATATTTGTCAGTTATTGGGAGATATGGCGTATTCGAGAAGATTGAGGACAGCCAAGTGTCTACTTCTCCAGTTATACGACTCCTCATCAAGACAGCGTATGTACTTCATACGACTCCTCATCAAGGCAGCGTATGGACTTCATACGACTCCTCATCAAGACAGCGTATGTACTCCATACGACTCCTCATCAAGTGAGTGTATATACTCCATATGACTCCTTGCTATCCAAATTAGCGTATACAAGACATACGTATCCAAAAGACAGCGTATGGACTCCATACGACTCCACTTCAAATAAGACAGTGTATGCTAGTCATACTTCTCCAAAAGACAGTGTATCAAAGCAAATGCATTCAGAATGACTTCAAATGTACAGTCAACACACGTTCTTATGTGTCCTGTATTCGGTTACCCACTCATTCAGAAGTTATGCAATATGGCATTCATGCCATCAATCTCTCCTGGATATACTACACTACTCTCAACCGCACTCCAACGTGTCTCCACCAAAATTAGCCACGCGTCCCTACAGTTATGCACACGTCAAGTAACTGACTGAGCGTATGCCCAGAGCAGTTATCTAGAACTCTATAAAAAAGAGTTTCTCCACCTTCAACAGACACCACATTCAATTCAGAGAGAACAGAGAGATTGCCCAGTTGCTGTCCAAGTTCTTCGAGGTCCGAGCCTTCTTCATCGCATCGTCCAAGGGATAAAGTGAACGTCTTCTAGATCAGATTCCTACAGTTGTAATTTTCTCAGAAACGTAATAAATAAATAGAATTTATTTATGGAAAACAAATTGGTGACTCTGCTGGGGAAAGCTGTCTCCTATAACGAGACAGCAACAACTCAATGCGATACTTCGTCGATCGGTTCGACGAAGAAGATGATGGTCGTACAATTCGACCAATCTGCTTACGAAGAAATGCTCAAGGCGAAGGAGGGCCGAACGACGTCCTCCGCTTTTCTCTCTGCCAAGAAGAAGGGACGTTCTGTCTATGTCCCTAAGTCTTCTCCGGCGGCCCGAGACGCTTCTGTTACTTCCCACGCTGACAAGAACACGTCTCCAACATCAGCGAAGCATGCCTTGGCTTCTCTGAATACAGCAACAGTGGCTTCTCCTAGTCACGCTGACAAAATGGGTTCTTTAGCCAAGTCAGCGTGTCCAAGGAAACCCATCTCTGGACATGTCAAAGTCTCTTCTTCTTCTACTCCTACGACAGCAGTCGGCTCTTTAACCATTAATGACTCTGTACGTATGGCAATCATTGACCAACCATACGCTAGTCAAAAGGCAGCGTATGATAAGAATTCTCTGAAGATTCCCCCACAGCTTGCACATCTTGTGCCAACCAAGGAGAATGACTCTTTAGTCAACTCCTCTGCTCCTAAGGTTTTTACCTCTGGGGTTAATTTGACTAGTAATCTTACTAGATCAAACAAAGGAAAATGCCTTTTGGCTACTTCCTCTAAAGATGGATTATTACCAACTCCCAGTCGGAATAATGTTCATCTTCCTTCTCTCAAAATTTCTCGATCCGAGAAAGGCAAATTGCAAGTATCCAGGACTGATACCAAAGTTGTACCTCCTATGGACCTTCGTAACAAGCTTAACCGGAATCATCTCGGTTCTACTTCCGACATACAGAAGCCTTATCAAACTGGGACAAGTATAATGGACCCTGATGCACAATATGCTAAGAACTATATCGCTCAGATCAATCGGTCTTTATACATTCAAGAACCAAAAAGACAGAAGAATAAAAGACAAGTTTCTACACAGAGACTATCTTCAAACACTTCCCAGTCTGTTCCCGCAGATCTTCGAGAATATCTGCAAAACAAGCGGAGAATCAACACTCCATCTGTCTCTGACATTGCTCATATTCGTCATGAAGAGCATTGTTGTAACTTCCAACCTCGGGTCGTGATCCAATGTTGTTGTTCACCGAAAAGACGATCTGTCTTCGAACGGATTCGACATGAACCAATACCAGACGAAGAAGAACCTCTTTATGCTTCCGTCAACATGACCTCCAGAAATACTGGGGGTAGAATACGATCTGATTCTATGTTAGATTCTGAAGACGGTGTTTACCTCGGCACCAGATCCAGAACCAGAGCTTCGACCAGGGTCTCTTCTTCTTCTCATCCAGATGATAATCCTAAGACCACGGAGGACTTCCTAGGAGAGTCCAACTTTCCAGTATTAACTCCCGTGAATAGCCCCGGGAAAGATGCTGACTCTCATAGCGACGATTTGGAACAGACTGTTTCATCGTCGATACCTCAAATGCTTACCACTTATATGGTAGATGGCAATCACGAACCTTCGACTAGCACTGAAGCTCATAAACAAAGGATTTCTTCCTTGGAACAACAGTTACGAGCCATAGCGGATACATTGACTACTATGCATACTCTTATACAAGCTCAGCAACAAACTCAGCAAGTTCAACAAACAGTACCACCAGTGGTATTAAATACTCATGTTGCCCCAAACCTGGAACCTTCTACTATTCCGGGGGTACAGTCTAATGTTCATGTACAGCCCACTCCAAGTCAGTCCAGAGCTGGGGGTGGTACATATACTGCAGTCCCTCCTCCCAATTATGCCCAACAAGCAACGACACCGCAATCTTCCGGAGCGGTCACTGAAGAGTTGAAGAATCTTCGGTCTCAATTCGAAGCGTTCAAGCAAAAGGATGGCTTATAAAGATTAGGTATCAAGCAGCCTTACCCCATACAATGGAAGGATGTATCGTACCCCCCAAAATACAAGCCTTCGACCATCTCTTTCTTTGATGGGACCACCTCCCCAAGTCAGTTCATTAATCACTTTGAGGTAATGACTGATCAGCTGCAACCGAGCGATGCCCTCCTCACTCGGGTATTTGTTGGTTGTCTTAAAGGAACCGCTTATGAATGGTATCAAAGTCTCCCTGATTGGTGCATTACTTCGTTTACCGGGTTCAAACAGATATTTCTAGAACGATTCTATGAAGGCATTAACGACATGACTATGTCAGCCCTTATACGAATCAAACAGAAAAATAATGAAAGCACTGAGAGCTTCATTGAAAGATTCAGAAGAGAAGCTCTAAAAATGCCTCTCGGAACTCCCGATGTCGTCACTATCGACACTTGCAAGTCGAACCTCTTACCAATCATCAGCATGTGGACAGGATCCACTCAGTTCCAACATTGGCCTTCCTTCATCGTCAGTGCCAAAGCTGCCAAAGTCAGTGCTGAGACTTTCAAAGGTCTGGGGGTACACATGACTCCCAAAGAATCAAGTTAAAGTACTAGCAATAGTGCGCGACCCAACAATCGCAAAGGAAAAGAGACTCTCGAAGTCAATCTCCAGTGCAACAATCAAGAGGTAATATCTGCCCAAGTTACCCCAGCTCCAACAAATCAACAGCAGAGACCTCCTCGGCCGAAGGAAGAATACTCTTTCGATGATGACGATGTTCAAGGCATCTTCGAATGTTTACTTAAAGGTAACAAGATACAACTGCCAGATATCAAAAAGCCTGATGAAGCCAACAAGACGGATCATCCAAAATACTGTCCATATCACAGAATGCTGGGTCATACAATCCGGTCTTGCTTCGTATTAAAAGGAAAGATCCAAGAAATGATCAAATCAGGAGCTGTGACACTAACACCTAAAGACAAAACAGTCACAGCAAATGTGATTTCGATGCAGTTCGGTGACTTCCCTCCGTTATTGGTAGAAAATAGGATTGTCCCTATCCCCAAAGTAATCCTTGAAGTTGTGAATATTCCACCAGCCCAGAATGAAGGACTTATTCTCGTCACCACTAAAAAGGGAGAGATTATGTGGATCCACCCTGATTTAGTGACGGAGTTCGAGACGTCTTCCTCTTCTCCTCGGAAGGCTCCTCTGTCTAAAAAGAAACCTGGGAAGACTAAGTTATGCCATATGACTTCTAGCATCACACCCAATCTTTCTCTAACCTCTACTTTCATCCTAGCAGGAAAGTCACCCCCTACAGAGGTAAAAACTGTACCTCGATCCGAAGACAGATACAAACCTGTATTTCATCTATATAGTTCATAATCTCGTGAATTAATGGCGAAGATGGGTTATGATCTAGCCACTGCTCCAGGTTTAAGCTCCGGCAAAGGACTTTGAGCACCTCTAGCCCACACTTTGAGACATAATCAATCCCGTATTGGCCTCGGTTTCTGGACTGAAGCTCTCATCAAGCACCAAAAAACCAGGAACAAGATGAAGGATTGTAACATGGTTTCGGTAGATTCTGAACCTGAGCCTGAAGTCGAAGCTCTCGCCGGAACCTGGTCAGGAAAAACATATCTGAAAGATTACGCTGAAGCTCCTGAGGAAACTCCTGATGTCCCTCCGGTTGCAGCTCCAGCACCCATCTCTAACGAAGGACATTCAAATGCTCCTGCTGAAACGATTCCCTCTAAACCAACAACAGCCGACAAAGGGAAGCAACCTGCCCGCTTCGACAAACCAATCAAGAAGTCTCTTTCTCCCGGATTGCAGAAGCCATATAATTTTGACATTCTGGCTCAACTTGCTAACACTCCAGCCAGGTTGTCCATCTTCGAACTTTTACGTTTATCTAAAGAAACTCGGGAAACGTTAAGTGAAGCTCTACTGCAAGCAGACTCTTGCCTGACTCATCTGAAGAAGCCGGAAGCTGAGCCGGTGACTTGCCTACATTGCAACAGTGTCTTACCCAAGACGATATGCTTCTAGAGGACAATCGTCATGATCGGCCTCTCTACTTCACTGGGTACATTGACACGATGAAGGTCGACCGTATTCTAATTGATCCAGGATCAGCTCTAAGTATTATACCTAAGAGTCTCTTGGATGCCTTACGGATTCCAGTTCATCATCTAGTCAAGACAGTCACTACCATTTTAGGGTTCAATCAAGGCAAGAGCGAACCTCTGGGGAAAATTTGCCTTAAAATACAAATAGGCAATTTCCGGGCGAGTGTCACATTCTATGTGATCGAGTTAGTTGGATCTTACAACTTGCTCTTGGGAAGACCTTTTCTCCATGAACACAATATCGTCCCCTCCACTCTTCACCAGTGCTTCAAATACATTGATGAAAAGGGAGAAGTTCAAAAGGAAGTCGCGGACATTAATCCTTTCAGAGGAGTCGAAGCTTACTACAGTGACTCTCGCATGTACAAAAATGAGTATTCAAAAGTCTTACAAGCTATGGATGATGATGAGACATCGAAAGTTGACACCTTTGTTATTCTTGTAAAAGGGCGTATCACTCATCCGTGGTCTACTAAATCATCTGAAGAAAGCCCACTGATAATTCCTGTCAGTGGATGTACCACTTCATTGCCTTTCCAAGCTCCACAAAGTTTGCTGATAATCCCTGTCAGTGGACGCACCACTCTCTCACCATCTTCTCAGGCTAGACCAGATACTCTAGTCATTCCAGTCAGTGGACGCACTACTTATCCACAATCCTCTTCAAGGGAGCTCACCTTTTCTGAGCCTTTTGTTATCGACCTTAATCGAAACAAAACTTCTGCTCGCTCTTCTTCACCCCCTTTAGTCATTAATTTGACTAATTCTACTAAGGCTCAGCCTTCTTCTGTAAATACAGCATCTGATATTAATAAAGCATCTCCTTTACAGTATATTGATGTTTGTAATCATATACAAAGTTATTTACATTTGCTAGATAGCTTAGAGCCACTAACTATAGGAGTTGTTCAAACTCTTCATACAGAAGTATCATTAGAGTCTGTACAAAATTCATACTTTCTTGTTCCTATTAGAAAGTTAGGAGAAGCTCCAATATTCTTCTGCAAGGGGCCCCAGAATCCTTCTAATCTGGAAGACGATGACAAAAATGATGATACCAGAAGGTTACAACTACGTCGCTACAGTCAGCAGTCCAAAAACATCATCAAGAACATGGGCTATGACTTCAGAACTGGCCTCAGTAGTGGATAAGGAAGAAGAATGCCTGTTCGAATTCCTTCCTTGAAATACGGAAGGACAAAAAGCGGATTGGGTTATATTACTCCTACCCCCTCCATCAACACAGTCCATGAGGATCCAGAATCCGATGGAGACGAACGATCTGATTCTTCCGATTCCTTTTCTTGGGATTCCGACACAAGTATTGGCGATTTTCATCGTTCTACTCTATCCGCCAATATGGTCTCCGCCAACGGTCCGCAAGAAAATAATGAAGATGAAGATGATTTTGAAATATCACCCGAATCGGAACAATGGGCTCAAAGATTAGACAACTAATGGGAATTCAGGTTCGAGCAAAGAGAACCTCCTACTGAAGATAAATTGATCCAAATTGATGTTGGTGAGGAGGGATCCCCCAAGCTAATATTCATCAGCGAAAGTCTTTCAGAAACAGATAAGCAAGACATGATCAAGCTTATTCATGATTACATCGATGTCTTCGCCTGGAGCTATGAGGATATGCCAGGGCTAGATCCGAAGATCGCAACACATAAACTTAATATCATGCCGAATGCTAAACCGGTCAAACAACAACAGCGATGATTTCGTCCAGACATTATGGATGCAATTGAAGCTGAAGTCAACAAGCTTATGGCTTCCGGATTTATCCGAGAGGAACAATATCCTGAGTGGGTGGCTAACATTGTTCCTGTTCTTAAAAAGACTGGCAAGATCCGAGTCTGTATAGACTTTCGCGATCTTATTGCGGCTTGTCCTAAAGACGAGTTCCCTCTTCCAATCACCGATGTCATGATCGATAACACGTGTGGTTTCGAACGAATGTCATTTATGGATGGGTATTCGGGGTACAACCAAATCAAAATATTTCCAGACGACGAGAGACATACTTCCTTCAGAACGCCGATCGGTATATACTGTTACACAGTGATGCCGTTTGGTCTCAAAAATGTAGGAGCAACGTATCAGCGAGCAATGAGCACTATATTCCGCGAACATCTCCGAAAAACAGTCGAATGCTACGTTGATGATATTGCAGTCAAGAGTCGACAAAGGGAGGATCATATCCAAGATTTGAAGACTATCTTTGATTTAATACGTCAACATCAACTTAAGATGAACCCTACTAAGTCCTTCCTGGGCGTCTCTAGTGGTAAATTTCTTGGCTTTGTCATTACCGCTAAAGGTATACACGTGGATCCCGAGAAGATCAAAGCCATCCAAGAGATGCGTCCTCCACGTACCTTAAAAGAGCTACGAGAATTTCAAGGAAAAATTGCTTATATCAGGAGATTCATCTCTAACTTATCAGGACACTGCAGACCGTTCAACAAACTTCTGAAGAAAGGTGTGTCCTTCGTCTGGAACGAAGAATGTCAAAAAGCATTTGACGACATCAAATAGTACCTCATGAACCCTCCGGTTTTGGTACCTCCCGTCTCAGGAATACCATTCCTTCTATATGTTCGAGCCATGGAACATTCTCTCGGTGCATTGCTCGCCCAGAAAAACAAAGATGGCCATGAACAGGCTATTTATTACCTCAGTCGCACAATGACAGGTGCTGAACCGCGTTATTCTCTAATTAAGAAAGAATGCCTAGCATTAATATTTGCCGTTCAGAAGACGCGACATTACATCATCGGTCAAACGATTCATGTCATTTCCAGAGTGAATCCCATCAGGATTATGATAAAGAAACCCGGTATTCTCAACTCCAGACTGGCTAATTGGGGAATCTTGTTAGCTCAATATGACATGCATTATATTCTTCAAAAGTCAGTTAAAGGACAGGCTCTTGCCGATTTTCTGGCAGCTCATGCAGTTCCAGAGGATTCTAAATTATACGATGAGATTCTAGATTAAGTTATGGATTCAAATCAGGTTTCTGAAGAAACTCCTACCTGGCGTCTATTTTTTGATGGAGCGTCTAGAATGGGTCCCAATGGCGATATTGTCGTCGGAGTCGGGATTGTTCATGTATCCCCGGAAGGGCTGACTATTCAGAGGGCTTATTCTCTAGATCAATCGTGTTCAAACAATGTAGCCGAATACAATGCGTTACTCATCGGTCTTCAACTTGCTAAACATCTGGATATTCAGTATTTAGATGTTTCTGGAGACTCCAAACTTATCGTCAATCAAATCAGAGGTACATACGAAGTCCGTCATCAGGATTTGATACCTTATTACCGAGCAGCACTCTCTATGGCCTCTTCCTTTGAAGGTTTCTTTATTGAACACGTTCGGCGAGCCTGTAATACAGAAGCCGATGCTTTGGCTAATCTTGCTGCTGTGCTAGCCATACCGGTCAGACGTCAACAATTGATAGTGGTTTATAATCGGGAGCTATTCTACATCAAGAATAATTTGGCTTTGGGTTTTCCCCATGACCCAGACGAAAATTCTCTCAACCCTGATAAATTTAACCTTAATACTGGATTAGGGTTTGACAGAGCATCCTCGTCTTCTTTCGATTCTACTATGGAATACGTCTTTTCCAACAAAACAGAAGCCATGACCGAAGACTGGAGACGTCCATTTCTAGACTTTGTATTGTATGACATACTTTCCGATAATCCGAACGAAGCAGCGTCTATCCGACGTCGATCTCTCAGATTCTATTATAATCATACGACAAAGATACTATATCGTCGGGCCTATGACGGTCTTCTCCTCCGATGCATCGCTGGTGAGGAAGCACAACTGATTATCCGTGAAGCACATGATGGTGTCTGCGGAGCCCATCAACCAGGTCCTAAACTTCAAGATCGCATCCGACGTATGGGTTATTATTGGCCCACGATGGTGGCTGACGCCATTCAATATGCCCGAAAATGTAAAGCCTGTCAAATCCATGCAGACTTTATCCATCAACCGTCAGAGTTCTTACACCCGACAGCGGCATCATGGCCCTTCGAGGCCTGGGGCATGGACATCATTGGTCCCATCAACCTACCGTCATTAAAAGGACATCGGTTTATTCTAGCAATAACCGACTACTTTTCCAAATGGGCTGAAGCAATCCCGCTATCCGAAGTCAAAACTTCCAACGTCATCAACTTCGTCAAGCATCATGTCATCTATCGATTTGGTGTTTCTCGGCGTATTATCCATGATAATGGACCACAGTTCGTCAGTCAGAAATTTATTCGATTCTGCGACGACCATCGAATCAATAACCTAGCTTCTACAGCATATAATCCAGCAGCTAATGGATTGGCAGAAGCTTTCAATAAAACCATCATCAAACTCCTAAAAAAGTTTGTTTCTTCTAACAAACGTAACTGGAGCAAGAAGCTTGGTGAATGTTTATGGGCCTACCGCACCACAGTTCGCAATGCGACCGGGTGTACGCCTTTCTCTTTGGTATACGGGTGTGAAGCTATCCTTCCCCTTGAGATCCAGATTCTTTCTCTGAGAATTACAATCTCCAATAAACTTACAACAGAGAACAATGATCATCTTCGACTTCAAGAGCTAGAAGCTCTAGACGAAAAGCGATTGTATGCTCAACAAAATATCGAGCTGTATCAGGCCCGAATTTCAAAAGCTTTTAACCGAAAGGTGAAAGTCAGAGCATATCGGAAAGGAGAACTTGTTCTTACCGTCAAACGTCCGATGACTATGACACATATGAGCAAAGGCAAGTTCAACGCGAAATGGGAAGGCCCATTCGTCGTAAACAAAGTCTTCTCAAACGGAGCATATCAGCTTACCTCTATGGATGGTAAAGTCACGATGATGCCTATCAATGGCAAATTCTTAAAGAAATATTATGTATAAATCTCATTAATATATGATATTTTCATCTGCTACGATTATTCCCCAGCAAATATAAAATCAGAGTTTATTCTTTCCCACAAAAGTCGTCTCGATATCGTTATCCCCAGCGGAAATTGATATTCTACCACATATCATCTTTCCAGAGAATTTTGATATTCTGTCTTATTAGATCCCAGTGGATTTAATAAAGATCTCATATAGAAAATCACGTCCATATTACCTCTGAATTTTTTATCTCAGTATCATATTTTCTATTCTATGAAAATGATATCTAGTCTTTTGATTTCCGAGTCCAAAGATCATGGAAAATTGAGTTCAAAGATATCTTTATATCTGAATTCTGTTTTCTCTAATCAGTATTAAACTAAAATTTTTGGTTTAATATCATCTGATAAAATTAAAAAATTCATTTGTATATTTTATTATATTAAAATATGTCATGTATTATTTACCTCTGAACATATTTTCTACAAAAATATCATACACAAGAAGAAGGCTTGAGCTCTGGATTCTCTCCCTCGAAGACGAAGGCAAAAGTAAAGAAAGGAATTAAGTTCTTAAAGTCCTATTTATAGAAGAAAGAGAAGCCCAAACGGCAGCCGTTTTCAAATGCAGAATCCCTAGAGATATGCAATGATATCGAGGAAATAACAAACTCGTGCCAGCGTGTCAAGACTTATTCCCACTTTGAGTTCAAAGTAATTTCGAACTTTCAAAAATCATAAAGTTCGAAAACTTTAAAGGGGTCTTGTAGGGTGTGAAAAATTCTGACACGCTGATATAAGACCAAGTCAGCCAAAGGCCATACGCTCAGCCAAAGGCCATATGCTCAGTTCAAAAGTCATACGCTCAGTGAATATTTTATTATTTCTCGACTGACAGCACAGCATACGCTCAGTGGGGAATGAATCTGACACTTCGTCTTTCATGCAAAAAAATAGCTGTCTTAGGAAAATTAACCGTCGTATGGATTTTCGAGAGTTGATTTTGTCTTTTACGAGGACAGCTCATTAGCCATCATGAATGCACAGCCATCATTACTGTCATTTCTGACAGTCTATCAGCCGTCATATCCGCAACACGACGCTCGAGAGATATTTGTCAGTTATTGGGAGATATGGCGTATTCGAGAAGATTGAGGACAGCCACGTGTCTACTTCTCCAGTTATATGACTCCTCATCAAGACAGCGTATGTACTTCATACGGCTCCTCATCAAGGCAGCGTATGGACTTCATACGACTCCTCATCAAGACAGCGTATGTACTCCATACGACTCCTCATCAAGTGAGCGTATATACTCCATATGACTCCTTGCTATCTAAGTCAGCGTATATAAGACATACGTATCCAAAAGACAGCGTATGGACTCCATACGACTCCTCTTCAAACAAGACAGCGTATGCTAGTCATACTTCTCCAAAAGACAGCATATCAAAGCAAATGCATTCAGAATGACTTCAAATGTACAGTCAACACACGTTCTTATGTGTCCTGTATTCGGTTACCCACTCATTCAGAAGTTATGCAACATGGCATTCATGCCATCAATCTCTCCAGGATATACTCCACTACTCTCAACCGCACTCCAACGTGTCTCCACCAAAATTCGCCACGCGTCCCTGCAGTTATGCACACGTCAAGTAACTGAATGAGCGTATGCCCAGAGCAGTTATCCAGAACTCTATAAAAAAGAGTTTCTCCACCTTCAACAGACACCACATTCAATTCAGAGAGAACAGAGAGATTGCCCAGTTGCTGTCCAAGTTCTTCGAGGTCCGAGCCTTCTTCATCGCATCGTCCAAGGGATAAAGTGATCGTCTTCTAGATCAGATTCCTACAGTTGTAATTTTCTCAAAAACACAATAAATAAATAGAATTTATTTATGGAAAACAGGACCCACATAGCTTCTTTTAGTTGACTTGCTTGCAGAAGTGGGAGCTTGCAATTATTGTGGATCCCACTATCTTTTGTCTTACTTGATTTTATGTCCTTTTTGTTATGTTGGCCGCATGGGTGGCCTCCCACTCTCTTTGGCCATATGTATGTTCTCCCACTTTTGGACCGCATGAGGTCCACTTTGATTGTTTAAATATTTTATTTGCCTGAATTGTGGTCAGAATTTCTTTCCACTCCCAATATGAAAGTTGTAGAGTTTCTCCTTAGCTTCAAGAATATATATATTATATATATATTATTATTTAATTGTGCCAGTTTCTCCCCTCCTTGATAAATGACATGACTTGATAGTGATCCGCCGTGGTGTACTCCTGACAAGATAACTTGACCTGACAATTTGACATGATAAACATGACATGATAGTGGCCCGACGTTGCGCACGCGTGACAGTGAACCTGACATGATATATATATCACGAAGGCTGTTGCGACGGCTAGCTTGACATGACAAGAGTGAATAACTTGGACACCGTGGACGATTGTGCTTGTACAATTGAACCCGTCTTGTCTTGCATCATGTCTAGGACAGGGATCCCTGAGTACCACGGTCAGGGGTACCCTCTGAAATCGACTAAGGTTAACAACTAGAATAATCCAGTAGTCATGAAGAGATTTTCCAGCTACAGGCAATCCTGTGACCCGGGCGCGCTTGTGGATTTGTAGCCTGCCGACGAGTAGGGCACACTTCCAGCACTCTGTCATGTGTTGTACCCTTACTAATATTTGCCTGGATAACCTGGATGGTCTGCAGGGCTTGTGGCTGTAGAAAAATCTCGCTGCATCTTGCTAGTAACTAGGCCTGTGATAACCCTAGTTAGTTAAAGTATCAAGCTGTACCTATTGCTTGGCCGTGATTGAGTGAATAAGGTATAATCTGTCTAGTCTTGTCTTGATCCTGTACAAGATTTTTACTTGACCTAATTTTTTATTTTATCTTGCCAATAAATGGTGGGAGAAACCAAGTTCTGTTCAGACGAAGGGTTACAACCCCGGTCCTTGTTTGGTTTACGGGTTGTAACCTGGTTATCTGAATAGTCCCATGGTTATCTCATCGTATATCACCTGTCACGCTTGATACGTTTTACCTTACTAACAAGATTGGAGACGGAGTTCTATTCAGGTGAAGGATTACAACCCCGGTCCTTGTTTGGTTTAAGGGTTGTGACCTGGCTACTTGAATGGTTCTCTCGTACTCCATTATGACTGTTGTTATTCTTTCAATATCAAGCCTTTTCATTACTGTCTTTATGTAATTATATTCTTGTGCTAATTGCTGGTTTTAGTTCTTAAGTGAAGCCTCCTTTGTGGCACTTGCTCTTTCTGGGGTCTGACCCAGCTGGTTTTGTATGGCCAGATACCAGAGCAGCACCAGGGGATCTACCGACCTTCCAGCCACATGGTGATCACTAGACAAAATCCTGGCAACGAGTGGGTTTATTTTTGCTCTCCCACTCTATTGTAAAATTATTCTTTTGAGGCCTTTAGCCGCCGAGCAAGTGTTAGCTCGTGTACATTTTTACTTACTGTCCGCCTACGGGCTGTAACATGATTGGCAACCTAGGGTTGATCATGTATGACTAAACTCTTGCTAGTCCTCCCATTTTGTAACGACTAGCTTCATGATCAGCTGAATATGTAATGTTTGGGACGCCTTACTATTGTATATTTGATGATCTTACATCTTGTAACATTTACTTACTTGCTTGTGATTGAGACACTAGGCTTGTTATTGACCATAGGAGACTGATGGCTTGTAGATAAACCCTCATATATCTAGACAGTCGTGACCGTATAGTGGAGTGGATCCTATTTCATTATACGTAGCTAGCTATGGAGAAGTCGTCGGGGTATGTAGGAATATTCTCCTATGGTTCAGACTCGGAGGAGGTACTACCCTCGGCATAGGAGGTTGCCTCGTCTTGGCACTTGTGGACGTTTTCAGGGACGTCTGAATCTGTTGAATATGTTAGGGGGATTGTTTCCCCTGGTTCATCTTTCTGAAACGCCGGATTATTGTGGATGTTTCGATGAGTGCAACCTCCAACTCCAACTATCTCCAGCGATGTAGATGACGAATCTCCGAGTATTGAAGATTTCGTCTTTTAGCGGGTACCTTGATAAACCCCTCCTGTGACGGCTGTGGACAACCCCTTGGATGAGAGTTTCTTGGCCGTACTGGTTGAGATTATCGGGCTGGACATATTTATTTTCTTCCTTCTCTTGTCGATAAGGACCTTCTGGATAGAGTTACAGGAGGCGAAGGGAAGCGCCTCGTCCCCCGAGCTTTGTTGTAGGACCGGTCCTGGCTGCTGCAGTCGCTGGAAGACGGACTGCCGATCCTCTTGTACTGTTGTCTTGTTGCAGCAGGAATTGACAATGACTTGAGTGGAGTGACGTCCCTGGAAGTACTCTTTGCATGCCAAGGTTTCTTCTCTTTTCCTGCGCTTGTGAAGGATCACATCTCGCAAGTCAAGGACATCTCGATCCACCTTTGTACTCGTTTTATGGACCCGAGAATCCCGAGCACACGAATGCGTAGGTATCATATTTGCACCCAGATGCAGGGCTAGTAAAAGTACTGGCCCTCGATTAATATTGGGAGACTCTTGAGAATCACCTTGTCCGTTTGCCGTCGGGTGCTGGACATGGACGATTCTGTACAACTTTCCATCAAAGGCCCGCATAACAGTTGGCGGGACTCTCTGATGGTCAGTAGTTTGGACAGCTGACTGAGCTCGACAAGCCCGTGCTGTCCTAGACTTTTTCGTTCTAGCACCCGAAGGTGCATAGTAGGAAGAGTCCAGGCTGTGTCGTATGGAATCTGGCACATTCTTATTGGGGATTCTGAGGTCAGGCCCCTATGAGAGGCTGTCGAAGACTGAACCTGAGTCGCATAGGGTGGATGGCCGACAGCTGGGATTGGATGCCGCATAGGCCATTTCTCATCGGCTGGGATCGCTGGCCACATAAGCTTTCTCCATGCGGCTGGGATTGGTGGACGCATATGCGTTCTCTCTGCGATTGGGATTGGTGGTCGCATATTCATTCTTCCTACGGCCCATTCTCTTATACGCCTTCTTCTTGGACCGCATGGAGTTCCTATTTACCCCTGCAAGTCCAGCATCGTAGTATTTTCCTTTACAGGACTTGGGGACAGCAGGGTCCTCTGCCGCCTGAAGTGGGGCCGCATGCGAGTCTTCTTTGCTGTTTTGAGCAGCAGAGAAAACTTGTTACAGAGCTCAGAGAGAGGCAACAGTTTTGGGCCTCCACGCCCTGCGGGCCTTCTTTGTGTCGGCTCGCTTCTGGATTGGGCTAGCGCTTCCTTCGGAGAGCATCTCTTCAAACGCTTGCTGGTCGAAGCGAACAACCAGCATTTGTTGCATGCAGCCAAGTTTGGCTGTGTCCGATTGCGTCACCAACTTCTCAGCAGTAGAGAAGTTACTCCCCAACAAAGTCGCCATCGTGTTTGCTATTGATCGTCGTAGAACAGAATAATTTTATGGGAGGACTGGACTTGACTCACAATTATAAACTCGCTTGTACAAAAGTGAGCCTAGGAACAAAACCTAGGAAAAGCAATCTAAGTACAATTATTTAATTTTGATTCTCGGGGGTGACGGTAGAGGCTCGGGAAAGTGCTATCAACTCTGCCTTACTCCTTGGACGATCGAACGCAACTTCGGCTCCGATGAAGAAATGCTCTCTAAAGACACGAAGGGAAAAGTCTGCTTCTGAGCTTTGTGTACTCTCTTGTGCGCCTCTGTGTGTGTGTGTGTGTCTGTAAGAGAATAGCACCATACTATTTATAGGAATTCATGAGGGATGGGATGTACAGCCACGTGGTAAATTTTGGGCCCCATGGTTGTAACTGTGCCTCGAGACTCAGATTATAGTGGACAGCTAGGGATTGGTTGAGATTGATCATGAACTGTTTGTTGCAGTAAATCTGAACTGTTAAGACTTGGTCAATCTCTGCCACGTGTCTCAACTACTATTCTGTGGCGAGTCATATGAAGAATGTATCCTAGCTGAGCCGCATGAGGGACTGTCTCATAACCGAGCCGCATGAAGAATGTCTCATGACCGAGCCGCATGAAGGACGTCTTATAACCGAGCCGCATGAAGAATGTCTCATGACCGAGCCGCATGAAGGACATCTCATAACCGAGCCGCATGAAGAATGTCTTATGATTGAGTCGCATGAAGGACGTCTCATAACCGAGCCGCATGAAGGACTGTCTCATAACCGAGCCGTATGAGAGATGCTTCATGATCGAGCCGCATGAGAGTTGTCTCATGACTGAGCCGCATAAAGAGTGTCTCATAGGCGATCCGCATGAGGAGTCTTCTTTGGAACTGTGTACTATGTCGGATATCATGATGATTTTCTCGACTTTTTAGGAGCATGTCACGTCTCATCTTTATGTCAGAGCTATCATCTTTGTCAGAGCTGTCACTTTTGTGTCAGAGTAATTATGGCCAGCTACATAGAGAGACATTTATTGCTTAGGCTGATTTTGAGCCGCATAAGGCTCCCCGCTGCTTTTGGGCCGCATGAAGCTTTCTGAGCCGTATGAAGCTTCCTGGGTTTTGAGTCGCATGAAGCTTCATGTTGATTTTCAGGCCGCATAGCAAATCTCATCGTTTTCCATGCTTTATTAGAAAGCAGTCATTTTATGTTTGGAGGGTTGGAGGCGCGGTGCAGTCAAGCTGGTGCAGCAATATTTGCTTCTGTACTAGAAAGGCTTTATACAGAAAAAGATACTCAGCCTGTCAACACCCCTTATATTCTATTTGCAAAAACAAAAGTTTGATTACAAACTAAAAAAATAGTACAATTGATTTCTGGGGAAGTACAACTATAGGAATATGATCAGAAGACGATCATTTTATCCCTTGGACGATGTGATGTCGAAGAAGAAAGCCTTTTGAGAGTGCCACAGCAATTTGCTCAGGAGATTATTATCCTTCGTGATGCTTGAGAAGTGATTTGAAACTCAATTTATAGAGTTTAGAGATAACTGTCAAACAGTTATCCTGATTGGTGCACATTTGTAATTGGTGCGCCATCATCTATTGGCGTGAGCAGTTAGTTTAACTGCTTGAGACACGTGGCATTCTGTGAGCAAGATGTGCTTAGTCGTGGACAGTATTACGTACACGTTCTTTGAGATTAATGGCATACACGCCATATCATCTTCCTGCTTCTGGATGATTTGAACAACTGGCGCCAACTCACAAATGGCGCTTGGTGCAATTTGATGATTAACGCCCTCTGCTTAACATAATAAATCTGTAGGAGTTGACCGCCTCGCGCCAAACGATAAATAGTATGAGGCAGCTGTCAGTCATTATGACAGAATTCGACACAATCTTCTCGAGCGTCACGCGCTCGGGATTTGAACGGATTTTCGACTGACGCATTTGGCAGTCATTATGACAACTATTTTATCTTCCCGAGGAAGCTTACCACGTGGCAACTAGCGTCATTATTCTGAGCGCTATTTATTCCTGAGCGCTATTTGAATCTAAGCGCTATTTAACTTCGGGCCGCCATTTATCCAGCGCAATATGTTCTTTGTAGCAAGTTTCAGCTTCTACAAGACCCCTTCAAAGTTTTTAATTTTGAAAATTTTCTAAATTTGAAATACTTTGAATTAGAAGCAACTTTTACGTGTTTAGCGCACTACGGGAGTTTAACAGACCGCGAATTTCTCGCACAATTTGCGCATCCGTTACACTTTGATTTTGATTATAAATATCTGAGAAAGGAAAGAGATAAAAACTTTTTACTCGAGACTTCTTGCCGGGCTCTTCGTTTTCCTCTCCTTCACTTTCGAAAATGTTTTCGATCGACCATAGCCCCAAAGAAGTCGGCCACTGACAAGGGCAAGGGAGTCGTCGAAGCTCCACTGTGCACTTCGCCACTGAGGGTGCCGCAGTACGTGCCACCGTCGGCAAGAGCTAGGAAAGCGAACCTAACACTTGAAGATGATCATCAGAGAAGACAATAAACAGTGAGCTTAGCGCCATTCGATGGCAGTTCCAACCATATATTTCATAGTCTTGGTTGGCGCTGCAAAATTTTATAATAGCGCCACCTCTTTCAGAGTGTTGGCCAAACATAGAACGTACTTTTTGTCTAAACAAAAAGTACGCCACGCGCTACAAATCTTACATGCACAATAATTATCATATGCGCAAAAAAAATTTGAACTGTCATATGCATAAAATGTTTGAACTGTCATGTGCGCCACTTGAAGAACTGTCATGTTCAAATAACAAAAATTATCATAAGGCACTTAACTTAAAAGATTATCAGGGGCCCCTTGGAGACTATTTTTGCACTGTATGCACCATTGCATTGTATGCGCAATTTAAGGATTGTATTGTATGCACAATTTAGTGATTTGTAAAGATTAAGCTCTTTTAACTTCATGATCTTAACTTTTGCTTCTTTTCTTGCAGTTGACCTCAGAGAAGACCTTAATGCACAGATATTGGCCTCTACTTTCCGAGTCTCGAAGTATCAAGAAGATTTGTCTCACATCTTCTTCCCTCCATATGATCTTCTTTCTACTATAAAAGCTCTGTTAGAGTCCCTAGATAATAGGTCTCTACCTTGTATGATGAATGGTGAACCCTTCACAAGTTTGGATCAAGTGCCCCACAATAAACCAACCTTCTTGTTTGGCGAAGCCATTGAAGAAGACTCTCAGCCCAAATCAAAGTGGGATAAGCGAGTCTATCAGAGTGGAGACAAACGAATGTATCTTACTGATATGGTGAGGCATCTGTCCCTATCCCGTTACGCTCATGCCTGCCATCCTCGAAACATGGCATGGGACCTAACCCCTTTCCAACAGGCTAGGGTTGGATGGATATGTCACAGAGTAGGTCCTCAGAGGAAGGACATTTTCTTTAGTTCATCAGAGAGGCCTAGCACCCATTCGAGAGGCTTAAAACTGAATTGTGTGCCACCTGAGGATTCATCTCTGCTGATTCCAGTTAGGATACCCTTCTTCACTAACCTGTTTGCTAAAGCTGAAGGAAAGTATCTTAATCAGAATATGCGGCTGACGGATCTGATGAATCCAATATCAAACGCTGGAACCGACTTTCCATCTGGGCTCTGAATAACTTTAGGGATAAGCTTCTTGATTTGGAGCTTTATGAACCTATCTGGACCATTTCCTGCGGCATCTACACCGACTCCAACTTGTTTTTAACCTTAGTGGAGAGGTATAACAACAGGACAGGCACTTTTGTGACCCCTTGGGGAGAGATACCCTTCGCCCTTCATAAAATGCAATACATCTCTCATCTGCCCATGGGTGAAAACCCATATGAAGAATATGTGTCAACAAATGAGGTATTGGATGCTTTAGCCCAAAAAAACTCAGAAATGGTGGCAGTCTTTGAAGAGTTGTTATGTCATTTTATGATCTGCACTCTTCTATATAAGAGCCATACAAAGGGGACATGTTATCTATCCAAATTGTTGGTGTATCTGTTTTTGGGCCACGTCTAGGAAGTCAAAGTGTAGGAACACCTGTTTGTAATTATCGCTTTTTTAAACCGCATGTCGACAATGAGCTGATGGAGGATTGGCGTAAGTTTTTCGCTGGTACTTCCATCGAGACTTATATAAGACAAGGTGGTAAAAAGATGCCTCGAGAAGCTACTCTTGCAGGCTTTCTCTCCTTGTGGCTACGATAGTTCATGGTTCCCGGAGCCAGTGCTGTTGACAGAATCCACCGAGGTGTGCTATTCACCGCTGTGCATTTAGTATTTGGACACAAAATGGATATTCTTTATGCGATGACTTGCCGACTGAACGCATGTCTTTGTTCCTTTACAAATATCATGATGGTGGATCCCGACACTCAAGATGAGTTTCCTCATTCTGAGATGTCGTATACTTATTTGTTTGGCTGGTTACTGCTGCACCATCCTATTTTAATGGATTTGGCTCTAGGTATTGTAGGAGGGGATTTCATCATATGTTATGCCACGTCTCGATGGAAAGTGAACACCCATGCTGATTGCAGAAAGGCATTGGAAATGGGTTCTGAGTGGAGATTCTACTGCGTTCCTCCTCCTCCTGGATGTGAGAATCTTCCTCCCCTAGTTATAGACTTAGAACCTATGGCTACTCGTCCACCTCCGACTGCTTTCATGTGGTTGAAGATGATCAGACCTACTCACCTAGTATACCGGTTCGGGGGTCAGTGCTTCCTGGAGCCATATCTGCCTAGATGATTTGCTCACCAATTCAGCTACGATCAAATGCACGTTGGGAACGCAACCACCTGCTAAAAGCTTTTGGCTACTTGATCGATGGTGCTAGAGGATGGAGGTGTTACAGTGCAAGGGGCACTAAGGCTATATTCGCAATACCCTCTGCTACTATTGAAGTAGGTCCGCGTATGTTATACACATACGCAAATTTCTATACTTCGGCCAATACCTTCTTCGAAGGTTCTCTTTATCTGATAGTTTTGTCAGTGTCAGACGGTCGCGGGCAGGGGCTAAGACTAATCAGGAATTCAGAGAAGCGGATGACAATGCTTCTGCCGATAAGCCTTTAGAAGCTATACTTGTCGGCTTCCCTGATGAAGTGAATGATTCGTGATGAAGTGAATGATCCGCTGCATATCTCCCTTAAGAAACGAAAAGAGAAATCTCCTACGAAAGGGGCTAGCAAAAGACAGAAAGCTGGGGAATCATCTATGCAATCTGCCCCAACCGAACCTCCTTCTCCCCCTAAGACTCAGGGAAAGAAAAAGAAAGAAGCAGTTATTATTACTGAACAGCCCGCGGCGAGAACGAGATCTCAGACGCGACAAATTAAAGTAGAACTTTCTTCTGGGGGAACTAGAGCAACCCTTTCTTCAATCCCAAAAGAAAGTAGAATTCCTACTGAAGGGACTAGTAGAGAGCCGGATGTGCAGGATGAACCTGGTGAAACTGAAGGATCACCTCCAATACCGCTTAAGCGCAAGATGAGAAGAAAATTATTGACATCCAAAATTGTGCAGCAGGAAACTATAACCTCACCTACTGTAACAGTGCTGGGGCAGTCTCCTGGACCACAAGAACCATCACTACCGTCGCAGGATCTACTGTCTCCACAAGGTGATATTCTTACCCTTTCAGTCTAACGAGAATTATTTATATGTTAAACCATTAGGCATTCGTATTGATATATATATTTTCTATTTGCAGAGACCCCAACGACCAGTGCTACAGCTCCAACTGCTGCAGCGGACACTCCTGCAGTTGTTGTCTCAAAACCAGTAGTCATATGATTCACCATTCCTATGTCTACACTTGCTGCAGCAGGTGCGACGTTGCCGCCTTTTACTGAAGATGTTCCGGGGTCACGGTTCCTAAAGAAATGTTGACCTCAGAGAACATTGTTCCGGATGTCCCAGCTTGTCACGCCCCAGAACCAGAATACTGGAGAGCGGGGGACAGACACAGCCAGCTACGTATATTAAAGTGAATCCTACCTCGATATACGGTCATGGCTGTCTAGATGCATGAGGGTTTAACTACAAGCCATTAGTCTCTTATGGTCAAGTGTAAGCCTAGTATCTCAATCTCAAGCAAGCAAGTAATATAACAAGATGGTAGATCATTAGACATACAAGGCAAGGCATCCCAAATATTACATATTCAGATGATCAAGAAGCTAGTCATACAAAATACGAATACTAGCAAAAGTTTAAGTTATACATGATTAACCCTAGGATTTGTCAATCATGTTACAGCCGTTAGGCAAACAGGAATATAAATTCAACAAGAGCTAACACTTACGCGGCAGCTAAACGCCTCAAAAGAATAATTTTACAATAGAGTAGGAGAGCAAAATAAACCCACTTGTTGCCAGAGTTGTGCCTAGTGTTCACCATCTAGCTGAAAGACTGGAAGATCCTCGGGTGCTACTCTGAAATCTGGCCTTACAAAACCAGCTAGGTCAGACCCCAGAAAGAGCAAGTGCCATAAGGGAGGCTTCACTTAAGAACTAAAACCAGTATGTTAGATCACACGACATAATAATGACAAAAAAACTTAGAGTTAAGAATTCAGAGGATAAACGATAAGATAACTAAGAAACTACTCCGGTAACCAAGTTACAACTCGTAAACCAAACAAGGACCGGAGTTGTAATCCTTCACCTAAACAGAACTTAGTCTCTGGCCGATTATCAATAAGGTAAAGCATAACAGTAAATGCACGAAAGTAATCATAGACTGGCACTGTCTAGACAAGACTAGACGAGACTTCATCCATCAATCATGGCCAAGCAAGGAGTACGGCTTGATACTTTAACTAACTAGGGTTATCATAAGACTAGTTACTACAAGATGCAATGAGATGTTCCAACAGCCACAAGCCCTGCAGACTTAACCCAGGTTATCAAGTTGCAAGTTGAGAGAGTTGGATTAGATGACTTGGGGGGTGCAACACATGACAGTGTGCTGGAAATGTGCCCTACTCGACAGCAGGCTACAAGTCCAATTAAAGCGCCCAGATAACGGGACTGCCTGTAGCTGGAAAATCTTTTCATGGACTACTCGATCAATCTAGTCATTAACCTAGTCAGATTCAGTATGAATTCCTGACCGTGGTAACCAGGAATCAATGTCCTAAATATGATGCAAGACGAGACGTATAGCTTGTACAAGCACAACCATCCACAGTATCAAGACAAGAGTTACTTAGCAAGTCAAGATAGTCGTCACAACAGCATATCGAGATTTATCATGTTAGGTTACTTATCAAGAGTACGCCTCAGCGGGCCACTATCAAGTCTATCTATGTCATGTTGCTTGTCAAGAGTGCACCACGACGGGTCACTATCAATAGTTATCATGTAAAATCGTATTGTCATGTCGTGATCCTGTAATTGCACCACGGTGGACCACTATCAAGGAGTTATTAGGGAGTGTATGTGCCATACCAAGATCGTGTTTAAAGCTTAGAGTACACGTGCAACATAGAAAATAATATTATAGGACTAGCCAAGTAAAGAGTACAAGCAAAGTCACAATTCACACTAAGGACCATGGGGACAAATATAGACATTTGCAAGAGATGGCATAAAAGGTCAATGGGGTGTCATGAAGAGCATGCACCCATATTGCATGTGCTGAGAGTGGCATGCACCCAAGGCTATGCGCATAAGGGCATGTACCCACATGTATGCGCCTAAGATCAAACACATCATCTATGGCATATGCTATGGAAGGAATGCACAAGAGAGTGCATGCGCCCATGGCCTATTCGCCCACATGCATGCGCCTATGGTCTATGCGCCCACATGAGTGAGGCAGAAAAATATATATCATTTATTAATTTAGATAATGTATTTTTCTTTTTTGGAGTTTAGACAAAAACCCGTAATTTTAACTAGATAAATTTTAGTGTTAATAATTATTATTTATAGTTAAATTAAAAATTATTATTTTCAAAGTAAATAATCATGGATGTTTTTTGGACCTGACCGTTCTGACCCATCCAGACCCGTCCCGAACCCATCTCGAATCCAAGATCGGTTTTCCAAAACTAATTCAGAAATCTCTTATTTATATATTACATTTTCTTAATAAATAAAAAATAATAAAATAATTCTTTTATTAAAAGTTTCATTAAACTTTCTCTTTAACCCATCAGTTGAGGGAAAACCCCTCCTCTCCCATACATTGCTCGGCCAACTCTCGGCCTCCCCGAGCAAACCGACGGAGACTCCCAAGTTTCCGAACTCCTGATTTTTTTCCTATTTAAACTCCTCTAATTCCCTTCATCATCCCCACTCTCCATTTTTTTTCCAACCCAAAACTTAATCCCTAAAACCCTAGCTGTCCGGGCTGAGCACAGCCCCATCGACACAGCGTCTCCCGCCGTCGAATCTCTCGGCAAACTCATCTCCGCCCTTCGGCGAGTCCGCGGCCCCTGCCGCTGTGCTTCTCCAGCGCCCTCTGCCCGAGTCCCGGCCGACCCGCGCCCGCAGCCGCCCGAGGTTGGCACTCCTCCGCCCGAGCCCGGTGACCCCCGCCGCCGCTGTCCCCAAGGCCCAGGCCGACCGCCGGCCACCGAAGCCTCGCCCCTGCGCACGCCTCTCCGGCCCCGACCCCCTGTACGCGTCCGCCCTGACGCCGTCGACCCCCTGCCTTTTTTGATCCGCTGTTTCAATTTCCATGGATCGCTTCCCGTCTCAGATTTAGTGATGTTTGTTGTTTTCGTAGCGCTCTCTGTGACGCTGTCCGGAGACTTCAGAGTCTGTGACGGCGTGTTCCGAGTCCGAGGATACCCTACGGATTCCGTCACCAAGCTTTTGGGTAATCTCTGTTAATCTCAGTAGTTGTCCCTTGGGTTTATATTGTCGATGATGATATGGTTCCCGATCCCGCAACGGGAATCGGCTAATTTTGCGGTTTGGATTTCGGACTTTCCGAAATCTCTGTGGCTTATTTTTCTTTGAGTGTTTCTGTTGGTTTGGAATTTCCAAGGAGTTTTAGGTTTCCGAAGTTCATTTCGGGTTTTCCGATTTCATTTCGGGTTTTCTGAATTTCCTTCGGAAACGTTCTGTGAATTGGATTTTTATTGTCGATAAAAATTATTTCCGTGGTTCCCTGGTTTGGGATATTTGTTGGAATTGTTGGAATATTTTCCCAGTTTTGGGTTGTCCCAAAAACAGAGGAGATATTGTCCAAATTTTTATAAAATTTATAAATGGATTTCAAATCGGTTTTCAAAAATATTTATAAATTAAATTTTGGGCGACGATCGTATCGGTCAATGGGCCCTTAGCGAAATACAAACGAAACCGGCATTGTTCCAAACGTTGAGGCATTAGCTATTTTGACGATGGACCAGTATCTGAGACTCGTAAAATTAATTCATTTTAATTTAAATTATTATTTTATTTTGTAATTAAATTGTTGGATAATTTTTAGAGACTAACCAAAGTTTTTTTCTTATTTTAATTCATGTAAAATGATCTGTAAGGGCATAAGCCTATTTGTTTCTGTTAATTTTTGTAATAGCTAGTAATGTGTTCATGTTTTTTTGTTTTTGTTCGGAACGTAAAAATTTAGAAATGATAAACAACTACAACGTTTTAGAAATTCATGTTCTTCTTATTTAATGAAAAAAATGTAGTTTTATTATATAAATTATAAAATACCAAGATTTGCCAATAAATCGATAAATACAAACTTTTTTGAAATTAAATATAAAATGATCTTTCCATCATAATTAAATGTAACGTATTAGATAATCGAGTTTTGTTAGTATAATAAAGATTAAAAATTGACTAGGACAAATTTAGAGATTGTAACTAGCACATCTAGCATGGCAACTTTGGAAATCTAAGGCAGACTTCTCGATTGTAGTATTTCAAGAACATACTTGACATCTTCTTCGGTTCAGACATCTCAATTCAGTCAATAAAACTAAGGCAAGTACAATTTGTGTTAGTTTACAATTATTTAGTAATCGTTTTATTGCAAGTTTAAACCACGATGTAATACGGAACTCTCTCTCTCTCTGAGAGCATTGACTGATTGACTGTTGGGTACTGGGGGAGTAGTGTAATGAGTATGACCACATCCAAAATAGTATACTGACTGTGTTAGCATACCCCTCATACACACGGGGATAAGCCATATCGTATCAATAGGATACAACTATACAACCTAATTCGGTCATATTCATTGCCTATTCATATCACAATATTTTAACTGCTAGAAAAATATTTATTTCAAATTATTTAAAAGTGCATAACTCTATTATTATTTCAATTGTTAGATTATCATGAATTGTACTTTGTTCCCTCCTGACTAGAGACAACATTTTTAGGTGATTGCGTCATCGAAGATCTGATGCCTGTTCCCGCAGAACCTGGAACCCAAGATCAGTAGAGCTGGATAGTAATTTATTTAGTAACCAATGTATCAAATGTAGTTGTTGTAATTAATAGTTGTATTTCAGAAATTTTAAATTGAATAAAAGATTTTATATTCGTTAGAATTTTATCAGCATATGTTTCACTACTGAATACAGCTTATTGTTGCCGTCTCAACAACGGTGCAGGCTGGGCATGATCCGATTCGACCCAAGAAATTGGGACCGGGTCGTGACATGTTTTTAGTGGTGGCCCATGCAGGTCAGATTTGTAAATTGGTCTAGTCAACTTAGTCTAGACCATCGCGCAGTTCTGTAACTTGACCTAAGGATAGTTGAGACTTTAGGAAAACAGACTTTAGAAACAACTAGAGATGATATACACCATGTTACATTATAGGGCCGAAAATTATTTACTTAAAAATCTTTTTTTGCCTGCTTATAGATTCGTAGGATACTTTGTTTGTGTTTGTACCTAAACCTTATCTAGATTAAGTTGATTGTACCTTTGAGTGTCCCATGACTTTCGAGATTATTTTCCTACCATAATTTTCAGGTTCTAGTATACCTTAGGATTCATATTCTTTTTGGAACAAGATTGAATTCTTTGGTCTTCTTCTTCTTTATCAAACCTAAATTTTGAATTCTTCATTACTTTTCTACCTTTAATTGAAATCTTGATTCGTTCGCTATGTAGAATTTTGAATTCTCTTAGCAACCCTGATAAATTCTTATCTACCCAATATATATCTACAACCATTATCCAACCTTTTGCCTTGATCTCCTTTCCAATTGACTAACTTTCTCGGAATCAATCCTGAATCAAAATTCTTCTGGGATCATTTAAACCTCAAGGTCAATTATTACCAGAAGAATTAGTTCAGTTCATGATTCTCCTAAAGGAGTTATTTTCAATATTGTTATCTCCTATGTTTTTCCAAAAAACCGAGAATATTTTCATATGTTGACTTCCTCCACTCATCTTAAAACCCTACTCTCTCTATGAAATTTCTTGATCAAATCAAGGCCTAGAAAGCTTCTATGATCATGAAGCAGGAATGGTCCGAAAATTGATCACATTTTTGAATCCATTCTATTGTTCAATTCCCTTTAGTCAAGGAGATTTTTAGTTGTCCCAAAGCTATTTAATTTCTTGGCGTTACTAGACAATTTCAATTTGATTTCCTTGAATCAATGAGACTTACCTTCTCTCAAATTTTCAACTTTCCTTAGTTATGAAATTATTTCTTCTGAAAATATTTTTGTATTCCCTGAGTGATTTGTCGGGAATATTATCATTGGATTTTCTTACTTAATCTGAAGCGGTGAAGCTTCTATCTTATCTAGTGTTTGACTCAAATCAAGGTTGATCGTTTCATCTTTGAAATCGAAGAACAGATACTCCTCTTGATTTTTAGTCCCAGTCTCTTGAATCTCAAACACATATTTTGATAAATCCGTTGATCTTAGAAGAACAGTCATCTATATTTTCTATCCTGTTTAGAACTTTAAACTCGTTATGATTATTTAAATTATACCTCGAAGTTTATTTATGATTTTGATCACAACAAAATATTCTAAACTCTATCTAGAAGATTCTAAACATGTTTACAATTTCATCTTGATATTTAGCAATCATGCCTCGAATCTGATTTTGTCTTATGAAGTAAACCTAGAACATTTTTATAGCTTGGATTTTTTTAGAGTGCATGATATATAGGATATATATGAGTTAAAATGTACAATGGTGATTAGTATCGAGGAAAGTTTGTGAATAGTTCGACATTGAAAATTAAAGGTTGTCAATGTTAGGCATAGAGATGCAATCTAGGAAGGTGCATGGTGAATTAACTATAAAGGATAATCGAAACAAGAAATATTGGACTTAAAATGTAAATAATTGAGGATGACGAATTGTATGAATAGAAGGGTGCTAATATATATAAAAAAATTGAGAAGATTGCACCCGATAATATGAACTTGAGTTTAGTGAAAATTAATAAAGGAAAAGGTCTTATTTGAAGTCATATGCATCTTAGAATTAAATTTCATATTGACTTTGAAGAGTTGACACTTTTGATTTTAAGGAGAACAATTTTTGTAATGATAAGCCACAAGGAGTTTTGATTAAATATTTTTCGAAGATGTAATTGACTGAATATAAAATCTACCAGTTGAGGGAAGAATATCATTGAAAGATTAGAGGATTTAAATAATTTTTTGGTGATGTGGCTTCGAGTTTTAAATTAGTTGTCTCTAGATATGAGATATATATGAAACGTTATGATTTCAGTTTTGAAAGTAAATTTTTGATTTAAGGATCACATTTAAAGGTTATCAAAGTTTTTAGAGTATGATTTTTTTTACAAATTTTCCTCATTTATTTTATGTAGGAATTTGATTTGTGAAATGACAGTAAGTTTTTTTTTATATTCGTTTGTCGAATTATTTAAAAACTTATGGTATTTTTAAAACTATTTTATAGATCCTCGCGGCAGGATAATTATATTGAGATGATCATCTTGCACTTTATTAAGGGAGAGGGAGTAGCCATGATTAAATTTAAATCTTTGAGAAGTTTGTGTTTGAATCTTTTGATGTTTGAATTTGGATTTTGAAATAGAGATGGATGAACTTTAGGTTAAAGAGGAAATCAAATCTGTAGAAGTTCTATAAATTCTTGGAGACGAGCATTACGTGACCAAGATTGAATTTTGACTTTTGAGGAAATTATTTTTATTTGAATGAGGAGAAAAACTTATTCATCGAATTAACATTAGTAAAAAAAATTTGATTGAGGATTTGATTTGATTTTATGATCGAGTCACCAATCGATGTTTGAAGATGTTAATTTTTGGATACAAGAAATGGCATATTTGGATTTCAATTTTTATTAGCTTGAAAAACTTGAATGTGAGGATTATAAAAAAAAATTGTGGATTAGCAATAAAGATTTTGATCTTATGGTTTGATTTCTTACTAGAATTGGAATTGATGAGTAAAATTTTAAGTTTGATATTTTCTAAGGTGGAAAGTGGAAGTTTTGTAGGATTAAAATTTAAGGATAGAATTTATTTAAATAAAAGAGTTGAAGAATTGATATGGCACATTGACGATTTTGTAAAATCACAAGTTTTGAGGGATGTAGTATGATTGAATTTGATTTTAAGAAGATTATCATTATATTACAAGATATAAATTTAAATGTTGTATTTGAAGATTAAAAATTAAAGTTTGTTTGGAGCATTGAATTTAAATTTAACGTTTAAGGATTGGATTTGATTCAAAAATTTGAAATTTTGCGGAAAACCAAATTTCGAGGAGTTGAGGATATTGGTGATTTTGAGATTTGGTATAAATAGTTATTATTTTTTATTTGAATTGAAGAGAAAAAAAAATTGGAGAATAGGATCTGTGGATTATTGATCAAATTTGAATTTCGAGGATGATCTTTGAAATGTTAATCAAGAAATATAAAATTGGTTGGCTTTGATACGATATGTGATTGAACTAAAATTTTAGTGATGTGACTTATTAAATTTTAGAATTTACTAGCAGAGGTTAAAAGCTTAAATTTAGAGGACAAAATTTTCTAAGGAGGGAAGGTTGTAAAACCCGCAAATTTTCCAGTTCATTAATTGAATAAATTAGCTAAATACAAATCATTTGTTAATTTAGAAAATGCATTTTTCTTTTTTGGAGTTTAGACAAAAATCCGTAATTTTAATTAGATAAATTTTAGTGTTAATAATTATTATTTATAGTTAAATTAAAAATTATTATTTTTAAAATAAATAATCATGGATGTTTGTTGGACCTGACCGTTCTGACCCATCCAGACCCGTCCCGAACCCATCTCGGATCCAAGATCGATTTTCCAAAACTAATTCAGAAATCTCTTATTTATATATTAGATTTTCTTAATAAATAAAAAATAATAAAAAAAATTCTTTTATTAAAAGTTTCATTAAACTTTCTCTTTAACCCATCAGTTGAGGGAAAACCCATCCTCTCCCATACATTGCTCGGCCAACTCTCGGCCTCTCCGAGCAAACCGACGGAGACTCCTAAGTTTTCGAAACTCCTGATTTTTTTCCCTATTTAAACTCCTCTAATTCCCTTCATCATCCCCACACTCCATTTTTTTTCCAACCCAAAACTTAATCCCTAAAACTCTAGCTGTCCGGGCTGAGCACACCCCTATCGACGCAGCGTCTCCCGCCGTCGAATCTCTCGGCAAACTCATCTCCGCCCTTCGGCGAGTCTTCGGCCTCTGCAGCTGTGCTTCTCCAGCGCCCTATGCCCGAGTCCCGGCCGACCCGCGCCCGCAGCCGCCCGAGGCCGGCGCTCCTCCGCCCGAGCCCGGCGACCCCCGTCGCCGCTGTCCCCACGGCCCAGGCTGACTGCCGGCCACCGAAGCCTCGCCCCTGCGCGCGCCTCTCCGGCCCCAACCCCCTGTCCGTGTCCGCCCTGACGCCGTCGACCCTCTGCTATTTTTGATCCGCTATTTCAGTTTCCGTGGATCGCTTCCCGCCTCAGATTTAGCGCTGTTCGTTGTTTTCGTAGCGCTCTCTCTGACGTTGTCCCGAGACTTCAGAGTCTGTGACGGCGTGTTCCGAGTCCGAGGCTACCCTTCGGATTTCGTCACCAAGCTTTTGGGTAATCTCTGTTAATCTCAGTAGTTGTCCCTTGGGTTTATATTGTCGATGATGATATGGTTCCCGATCCCGCAACGGGAATCGGCTAATTTTGCGGTTTGGATTTCGGACTTTCCGAAATCTTTTCGGAATTGGTTCTGTGGCTTATTTTTCTTTGAGTGTTTCTGTTGGTTTGGAATTTCCAAGGAGTTTTGGTTTCCCGAAGTTCATTTCGGGTTTTCCGATTTCATTTCGGGTTTTCTGAATTTCCTTCGAAAACGTTCTGTGAATTGGATTTTTATTGTGGATAAAAATTATTTCTGTGGTTCCCTGGTTTGGGATATTTGTTGGAATTATTGGAGTATTTTCCCAGTTTTGGGTTGTCCCAAAAACAGAGGAGATGCTGTCCAAATTTTTATAAAATTTATAAATGGATTTCAAATCGATTTTTGAAAAATTTATAAATTAAATTTTGGGCGACGACCGTATCGGTCAATGGTCCCTTAGCGAAATACAAACGAAACCGGCATTGTTTCGGACGTTGAGGCATTAGCTATTTTGACGATGGACCAGTATCTGAGACTCGTAAAATTAATTCATTTTAATTTAAATTATTATTTTATTTTGTAATTAAATTGTAGGATAATTTTTAGAGACTAACCAAACTTTTCTTCTTATTTTAATTCATGTAAAATGATCTATAAGGGCATAAGCCTATTTGTTTCTGTTAATTTTTGTAATAGCTAGTAATGTGTTCATGTTTTTCTGTTTTTGTTCGGAACGTAAAAATTTAGAAATGATAAACAACTATAACATTTTAGAAATTCATGTTCTTCTCATTTAATGAAAAAAATGTAGTTTTATTATATAAATTATAAAATACCAAGATTTGCCAATAAATTGATAAATACAAAGTTTTCCGAAATTAAATATAAAATGATCTTTCCATCATAATTAAATGTAACGCATTAGATAATCGAGTTTTGTTAGTATAATAAAGATTAAAAATTGACTAGGACAAATTTAGAGATTGTAACTAGCACATCTAGCATGGCAACTTTGGAAATCTAAGGCAGACTTCTCGATTGTAGGATTTCAAGAGCATACTTGACATCTTCTTCGGTTCAGACATCTCAATCCAGTCAATAAAACTAAGGCAAGTACAATTTGTGTTAGTTTACAATTATTTAGTAATCATTTTATTGCAAGTTTAAACACGATGCAACACGGAACTCTCTCTTTGATAGCATTGACTGATTGACTGTTTGGTACAGGAGGAGTAGTGTAATGAGTATGACCACATCCAAAATAGTATACTGACTGTGTTAGCTTACCCCTCATACACACGGGGATAAGCCATATCGTATCAATAGGATACAACTGTACAACCCAATCCGATCATATTCATTGCCTATTCACATCACAATATTTTAACTGCTGGAAAAATATTTATTTCAAATTGTTTAAAAGTGCATAACTCTATTATTATTTCAATTGTTGGATTATCATGAATTGTACTTTGCTCCCTCCTGACAGGAGACAACATTTTTAGGTGATTGCGTCATCGAAGATCTGATTCCTGTTCCCGCAGAACCTGGAACCCAAGATCAGTAGAGCTGAATAGTAATTTATTTAGTAACCAATGTATCAAATGTAGTTGTTGTAATTAATAGTTGTTGTATTTCAGAAATTTTAAATTGAATAAAAGTTTTATATTTGTTAGAATTTTATCTGCATATGTTTCACTACTGAATACAGCTTACTGTCGCCGTCTCAACAACGGTACAGGCTGGGCATGATCCGATTCGATCCAAGAAATTGGGACCGGGTCGTGACAAATGCTAATTACTAAATAGTCTTAGAAGCTTGTAGGAAAGACAATGGAACAAATAAAATGGAGTTCCTCCATGAAGTAAGTTGTACTTGCCTAAGGGTTTGGGAGAAATAAATGAAGAAGAGAAATAAATGAAAGAGTAATGTGGAGAAAGAGTGGAGTTGGGATATAAAAGAGGTTTACCATAATGAACCACTTGGCCCAAACCAAGCCAAAATAAACCAAGCCGAGCTAAACCAAGACCAAACCAAGCCAAGCCATGCTAGACAAGTCAAAATACGGGTCGAAAATCCATACATGTATACTGAAAATACGTATAACAGAAAAACGGGAGTGACAACTCTATCTACCTTAAAAGAATTTTGTCCTCGAAATTTAATCAAGAGGTTAGAGATGTCGGGGCAAGCTGCACTAATTACAGGCAATTTATGACTAACAGTTAATCAAACAATCACTCATGCAAGCAAGGATTTAAAAGCACAAGGCATAATAAAGACATTATACCTTATGAGTCAAACAGGTGTGGATATCGCGATCGGATATCATCCTCACGCTCCCACGTTGACTCACCCAAAGAGTGATGACCCCAAGCAACATGGACTAAACTAATAGTCTTGTTCTTGAGTATCTTCTCTCTCCGGTCCAATATGGATACGAGTCTTTCCTCATACAAAAGGTTGGTACCAACAAACAATTCTGAATGATCAAGGACATGACTCGGATTCGACATATACTGTCGTAATTGGGATACATGGAAGACATGATGCACCTCATGTAACGACGGCGGAAGAGCGAGACGATAGGACACATTACCTACTCGTTCGAGAATATCAAACGACCTAATATACCTAGGGCTAAGCTTTTCCCGTATGCCAAAATGAATGACGCCACGGGTAGGCGAGATCCTAAGGAATACGTGGTCGCCGATAGAAAATTTAAGGGGACGCCGACGAGAATCGGCCCAATGACACTGGCGATCTTGCGCAACTCGAAGATGATCCCTAACTTGCCCAACCACCTCGATAGTCTGCGTAATCATCTCTGGACCAAGCATCTGTCTTTCGCCGACATTATCCAATGCTAACGGAGATATGCACTTTCTGCTATACAGGGCCTCAAAGGGTGCCATCTGGATACTGGCCTGGAAACTGTTGTTATAGGAGAACTCCACGAGATGCAGATGATCTTCCCACGAACCATCGAAGTCGAGTGTACAAAATTGCAACATATCTTCAAGCACTACAACAAAAAACCCTTTTAATGACGGCTAAAAAGCGTCATTAATGACAAACCACGACGCTTTTTTTTTCAAAGCAACCGTTATGAAAACTGGTGTTATAAATGTTTTTTAAAAGCGTCATAAAAAAACCGTCATGAATAGTTTCTATAAAAGCGTTATAAATAGTTAATATATAGTGCACAATTCAGAACAATTTTAAAACGTCATGAATAGATAATATGTATAGGCTCAATGCAGCACATTTATAACACTTTATACTATTCAAATTAGCATATCCAAATCAGTCCATATAATTGTCAGGCCTAAAAATCAAATTAACATTATATATCACCATCTTTATTATATTTCTTAAAATAGAGTACATATCAACATCTTGATTACATTCTCAAAATAGAATATCCAAATACATATATATATATTTACAACTACCAAAATTGTCCACATCAAAACTTGGCCACATAACCAATAATCATGAAAGATCAATGACAGCCGGAACACCAGTGAAATCCTGAAAAAAAAAGAAGACAACCAAATCAGTCCATATAATTGTCAGGCCTAAAAATCAAATCTAATCATGAAATATCAAGAGAAAGGAGTAAAACAAACTAGCTCATGATAGGGATCAGGTATTTGTCCCATATCTGGAGCAAGCTTGACAGAATAATCCCTTAGAAAAGAGTTTTCATGAAAATGGGAACAATCATAACATTATATAGAAACCATAAAAAACTATTGCAGAGAACTCACTTTATCCACTACATCGGCATCATTTTCATTTCTCATTCTATGGTACAACATAATCCATCTCTGAGCTTAATCAAAGAACAAAAACCACCAAAGTCGCATAACTGCATTACAGTCGCACATTTGTTTGTAATTGGTTGACTCCATTACCAAGATACTGGAATCATTTACTTCATCGACCAGATATATGCAACTAGAAAGCATACTGAAAGTAAAAAAAAAATTCAAAGATCAGCATACTTGTAGACTTGTATAATTATTTGGTTTTTAACATTTTTCTCTAGCCTTGCTATGATGAAGGTAACAAACACAACTAAGTTAACGTAGGGAGTTAAAATTCAACAAATACCTATTTCACAATTTGTTTAACAACAACAAGGTTATAAGAAAAATCACAAAAGAAAATAAAAAGACAACAAGTATGAAATTTCTTACTAACCCATATCAGAACTATTCCACAACATATTTTCACATTCAACATCATCGTCCTCCTCAAGACCAGTCTGGGCTTCAATCACACTAAAAGCATTCCTGTGCAGCTTCACCTCTATGCCATTTGTTAGGACCTGCAATTCACTAGTCACAGAATTAATTACTGCTCAACTATTAATACAAAAATCAAAATCGTGCAAGTAGAGTTGATTAGATTTCAGAGTACAATGGCAAGAGAAATAGAATAAGAAAAGGCACCATACTTGAAGATATGCCTGAATTATCAACCCACTTCAGTAATTCTAGAAAAAGTATGACAAAAAGATTCATCACTCATAGTGATGCTTGTCTATTTTTTATGTAGGATCATCCCAACAACCATCCAAAATTTTCAATTGGGATAATATTGGTAGCAATACAAATAAGTACATAATCCAAATATACAAACAAGGGATAAGTGTAACAAAGACAAGGATGAACATCTGAAACTGTCCCACATGCATAAAAGATTTTCTTTGGAAGAGAAAAATATAACACAGGCTGGCAACTGGGAACAAGTAAACAAAAAATATGCAATTAAAAATTTAAGGATCACAACAAACCACCAAACAGTTTACTTGAATGTATCTAAATCTAAATAAAAGATACAAGAATAATGTGAAGGTGTCATCATGCAAGCAATGTTATAATCAGTATACAAGTATGGTCCAAGCGGATATGGTCCTATGGAATGACAATTTTGTGTCCTGAAATCTCTACTCATTGACATAAAAATCTCAGGTGCTTAAGCGGAGTTCATGATTAACTATGTCATCAATGACCAATTTTAAATGACAAGTAGAGGGTATCAAAAAAACAACCAAAAAAAACATAAGAAAAGTTCATCAAGGGATCAGAGAAATGGCGGTAAGAACATGTTCAAATATCTATTCTTGTGTCTCTCCAGCCTCAATTTTTTAAAAAAACATGTCTCTATAGCGATCTTTCTGTTTAAGGCCCTTCTTGTGTCTCTCCAGATTCATTTTTTTAATCGAAACTGAGCGAAGCATTATATCAAACAGAATGTAGTCATTGCAACAAAGAAAGAAGAAAGAAAAAAATAAATAGTACCAATGTGGCCGCGGATGCCGATGGTGAAGGCACGCTCGGCATAGTAAAAATAAAGCGATCGTCCTCTTCGTACGTCTTCCGGCCCGAGGTTTCCTCGGAGGCGATGACTGTCTAAATTTTCTCTTAGGACAGGACGATAATTGGCCTCAAAAATGGGAGAGACTGGATGTTATAAAATATCATATCAGATATTATATACAATAGTGTAAAGCAGTTGGTTTTTGTGCGAAAATCATCTTCTGGGACATCAAATGTCATATTATATGAAAATGATATTGTATCATCTAAAATACTAAACTTATCAATGCTAATCAATGCTATTGATTTCATATTTCTAGTGGTACAGTAAAAGCACAAATAGCGAGCATCAATAATGTTAAAAATTTTGGATTTTATATAGAGAAATATTTAAGTGGAATGTATACAAATTTGTAAATTCTAAGTGCCATCATGTGCCTCCATACACATTTGATAACATGTGGACCACAGTAGAGCCTGCACAAAAATGGGGCATACATGACATGTACAAGGTTGATAGATGTACAAGGGATTGGGCACTAAGGAAAAGAATTTTTCTATACATAATTCAGGTTTACTTTATTTACCGAGCTACCCAACCACATTTCTCATGCCACATATAAGGCACCAGTAAGATGTCTTTTTTTGTGTTGATCTACAAATTTACACTATCTAGTCAAAAGACATGCCTATGTCTATTTCTGGATGAAGTTTTATTCGTCCTATTTTCATGTATGGGCGATGACATTGGATAAGGTAGTTCAAAGAAAGTAACATGCTCTATTCATTCTTGCATAGCTGTAAATTTGATAGTTATGTTTTTGATCGATTAACACCAATGTTCCTGATATTGCATACTCGAAATGTCCAGTACTGAAAGGAAATTCCAGCACCAAAGAATCAACAATTACTGAAAAATATATTAGAGCACGAAAAATTCCAAAATAGCACAAAAATGAATAAAGAGTTGTAAATAGAGATTAAACTCAATGTTTTGTGATTACTAAACAGTGTGCGATCGTCCTCTTCGTACGTCTTCCGGCCCGAGGTTTCCTCGGAGGCGGCGGCGATGTGGACGTGGATTCATCGTCGAAGGAGAGACAGAAGGAGGAGGAAGGGGACGAGAGGGGCCGTCCGGAGCACAGGAGGAGCAGAGGGGGCGGTTGAGTGGGAGGGTCGGGTCGGATCCGGAGACGAGGGCGGCGGAGGGCCCGGATCCGGCGAGGGAGAGGCAGGAGGGGCATGTGAGGCGGCGGACGTGGCGGGCGACGAGGAAGTTGGCGGCGTCGGCGTGGACACAGCCGTCGCACCGGAAGCAGAGGAAGGCGGAGTCGGCGTCGCAGTAGAGGGAGGCTTCTTCTCCGCAGAGCTCGCAGTAATTTCTGCTTGGACACGATTTCTTTATCCTTCTCTTCTCAAAACCCTAACCCTAATTTTTTTTTGGATGGAAAAAGGAAGAAAGAGAGTTGAAGTCTGTTAAGGAGAGAGGCGGCGAATAGTTTTTCAAACATATTAATAAGTTTGCAAAATATTACAAGTTTGCCACCGCTCTAAAATATTAATAACGCTTTGTTTTATAAACGTTATAAAAAGCCCAGAATTAGCCCAAACCGTCATAGAAAAAAGGTATTTCGAACTTTGATAACGCTTAGGTATCAGGCGTTATCAATACGTCTTATCGAGCGTTATTAAAAGACCTTTTTGTTGTAGTGAAGAGTCTGGATCGTGCGCTCCGACTGACCATCTGTCTGCGGATGATAAACTGAACTCAACTTGAGACGAGTCCCCAAGCTCTCTTGAAGACTCCGCTAAAGTGCGACGTAAATCTCGAATCTCTGTCGGACACGATACTGACTGGCACTCCGTACAATCTGACTATCTGCCTGAGGTACATCTCTGCTAGCTAATCCGTCGACTGACCAATCCTGAAAGGGAGAAAATGAGCTACCATCGTGAGTCTGTCAACTATAACCCAGATAGCATCTCTCCCAGCTGGGAATTTTGGTAACCCAGTTACAATATCTATGGTAATGTGCTTCTATTTCCATTTTAGGATCGGTAAAGGCTGAAGAAGTCTAGCTGGTCTCCGATGTTCAGCCTTAACTTGTTGACAAATTAAACAATGAGAGACAAACCGGACTATCTCCTTCTTCATGCCATTCCGTCAAAAATGTTGATGGATATCATGATATATTTTCGTACCGCCGAGATAAAATGAATACTGTAAAATGTGAGCCTCTGCCATGATCTTTTGTCTGATGTCACCACTAGGTACACAAAGATGCCTTCCATGTCGAAGTATACCATCTTCATGAATACATAACTCTGCTCTCCTTTCTGCCTCACATTCTGTCCGAAGCCGCTGAAGCTTAGAATCCGTTAACTGAGCTAACTTAATCCTCTCAACTATACTAGACTGAACTTTCATACTGGCCATCAATGCCACATTGGAAGGAAGAACAACCTTAATACCCATCTTCTGAAGATCTGCTAACAACTCTGGCTATGCTGTAAGAAAATAAACTCTAGCTCTTCTGCTCAATGCATCTGCAACAACGTTAGCCTTTCCGGGTTGATACTACAGGTTGATGTCATAATCCACAAGTAGCTCTGGCCATCTTCTCTGACGTATGTTAAGGTCATTCTGAGTAAACACATACTTAAGACTCTTGTGGTCGGTGAAAATCTCCACCCGATCTCCATACAAATAATGCCTCCACAACTTGAGTACAAAAATCACCGCTGCTAGCTCCAAGTCATGGTTGGGTAATTCCTCTCATGATCACGAAGCTGACATAACGTATAAGCTACTACCTTACCATGCTGCATCAAGACGCATCCCAATCCTCTACCGGAAGCATCATAATAAACTGAAAATCCTCCAGTCCCATCTGGAAGCGTAAGAATAGGGGCCGTCATCAATCCTTGCTTCAACTTCTCAAATGAACTCTGACACTCTGCTGTCCAAGCAAACTGCAAATCCTTGCGGGTCAACTGTGTCAAAGGTGCTGAAATCCGAGCAAAGTCTGATATAAACTGTCGGTAATAGCCCGTCAATCCTAGAAAACTCTGAACTTCTACGATGGTACTGGGTATTGGCCATGTCTCTATGGCCACTATCTTCTGGGGGTCCACTTCCACTCCACTTCTGGTGATGATATAACCTAAGTATGAATTATGATCCAGCCAAAATTTGTATTTACTGAACTTCGCGTATAACTGGTGCTCTCTGAGAATCTGAAGAACTACACAGAGATGCTGCTCATGCTCTGCCTCATTCTCGCTATAGACTAAGATGTCGTCTATAAACATTATCACGAACTGGTCCAAATAGGACATGAAGATACGATTCATGAGGTCCATGAATACGACTGGCGCATTGGTCGCTCCACATGGCATAACAAGGAACTTCCAATGTCCATATCTAGATCTGAACGTTGTCTTCGGGATGTCTTGCTCTCTGACTCTAATCTTATGGTACCCTGATCGCAAGTCAATCTTCAAAAATACTGTCGCTCTTCCGAGATGATCAAATAAATCATCTATCCTTGGTAGAGGATATTTATTCTTGATTGTTACATAGTTCAAGGTACGATAATCAACACATAATCTTGACGTACCATCCTTCTTTTTCACAAGAAGTATCGGGGCTCCCCAAGGTGATCCACTAGCACGAATGAATCCCTTGGTTCTGAGTTCTTCAATCATCTTGTACAAGATTTCTAACTCTGAAGGTGCCATCCTGTAGACTCCCTCTGACACTGGTGCTGTCCCTGGAAGCAAATCAATAGTGAACTCTATCTCTCTCTCTCTGGGGCATGCCTAGAAGCTCTTCGGGGAATACATCAAGAAACTCTTCTACTACTCTGGAAAACTGAACTGCTACTGCTACTGCTATCCACAAGACCGGTGGAGAAGGTTCTACTTCGCCTCTGGAAAATAAAAACTCTGGTTCGCTGGAAATACCAAAAATAATCCAGCCAATATAGCAGTCTATTCTTGCGTATTGATCCTTCAACCAATCCATTCCTAGGACCACATCATAGTCGACCATCAGAAATTCTATCAATCTAGCGGAAACTCTCTACCGCTAACTACGATTCGACATGAGGAAAAGACTCTACCTACCCCCACAAGACCGTTACCAGTAAGTATATTGAGCCTTACTGATAATGACTCAGGCTCCAGTCCTATCCGTGTTGCGAATCGTGTAGACATAAATGAATATGATGCACCCAAATCAAATAATACTGATGCTGGAAAAGAGTTGACGAGAATGGTACCTGCTGTCTCGCCCCGACCCGGAATCACCCGAATCATCGTCCTCGCAGGGGGCGTGATGCCACACGAGCCTGGAGTTGCGCTCGTGCAAGGCAAGATGACAAGTTCTCAAATGGTTATCTTTGATATTAACAACGAAAGAAAATAGAGTATACGAAACAATTCTTTTTATTGATATCTGAAACTGAGATTACAATGGCTTTCGATAGCCTAACAATATATGCCAGATTGGCTACAACACTTAGGTTCTTTCTTGCCCATAAAGGATTTCACCGTTCCATACATCATGCCTTCTATATCTCAGCCGCATCAATCCAGCTGCGTAGTCCGAACGTCAATACGATAGCATGCTTCAATGCGCTTCGGCATTCTAAGCCTCAACACGTTCAAGCAACGCTTCGCCGCGAGCAATCCATTCCCCGTACCCTGCATGAAGCTGGTGGGGGATCAGTACGTTCGTCCTCGCATGTACTGAAGCAAAGATCATCTTTCCAAACCGATATTTTAATATTTATGTTGAATCATGCAACTTAGCTTATGATCTTGCTATGTTCTCCTTAGGGTCAATTTCATGGCATCTTTGAAAGCGTAAAGCATGTTATCATAGCAGCATGTTATCGAATTGAATAGGCAAATAAACAAGCAATCTCGTGTTTGATTAGTGGCACGACATACCAAGTCGACGCACTCGCCCTTGCACCGACGCAAGGTGAATACGCCGTAATCCTTTCCTGTCATGTTATTGTGCATCTCAAAGCAGGATCTCTATGCGGGACGCATATGCGCCTACACTTTCAACCCATCGTTCCTTAACTATATGAGGGCCGTTGGCGTATATGCGTCCCGCATAGAGATCCTGCTTAGAGATACACAATAACATGACAGGGAAGGATTACGGCGTATTCACCTTGCGTCGGTGCAAGGGCGAGTGCGTCGACTTGGTAAGTCGCGCCACGAATCAAACACGAGATTGCTTGTTTGTTTGCCTATTCAATTCGATAACATGCTGCTATGATAACATGCTTTACGCTTTAGAAGATGCCATAAAATTGACCCTAAGGAGAACATAGCAAGATCATAAGCTAAGTTGCATGATTCAACATAAATATTAAAATATCGGTTTGGAAAGATGATCTTTGCTTCAGTACATGCGAGGACGAACGTACTGATCCCCCACCAGCTTCATGCAGGGTACGGGGAATGGATTGCTCATGGCGAAGCATTGCTTGAACGTGTTGAGGCTTGGAATGTCGAAGCGCATTGAAGCGTGCTATCGTATTGACGTTCGGACTACGCAGCTGGATTGATGCGGCCGAGATATAGAAGGCATGATGTATGGAACGGTGAAATCCTTTGTGGGCAAGAGAGAACCTGAGTGTTGTAGCCAATCTGGCATATATTGTTAGGCTATCGAAAGCCATTGTAATCTCAGTTTCAGATATCAATAAAGAGAATTGTTTCGTATACTCTATTTCCTTTCGTTGTTAATATCAAATCAAAAGATAACCATTTGAGAACTTGTCATCTTGCCTTGCACGAGCACAACTCCAGGCTCGTGCGGCATCACACCCCCTGCGAGGACGATGATTCGGGTGATTCCGGGTCGGGGCGTGACACCTGCCACTACCTCACCTGATGCCAATTCTTCTGCCATGGTCAGAGCCATAGCCTGACCTTGCCCTCTTGGTGCTGGTCCCCTCTGTTGGAAACCTCTCTGCCGGTTCTGAATCTAGGCTTGGGCATACTGTTGAGCCTGAGGCAGTAATAGCCTCGGAGGCTGGTACTACTGCTGCACTGGTGCTGGACCCCTAACCGATGGACTGATTAGGTTTGATGATGATGAACTGGCTCTATTCGGACAGGACTCTATCTTGTGATTCGTGCCACACAAGCCAAGCACAATCCCTGTGCTCTGCGACATTCTGATGCTACATGTCCTGGCTTTCCACAATGAGTGCAGCCCATTACGAAAGACTGCTTTTGCTTCTGCTTCTGCTTCTGGCTTCCCCCTAGGAGCTCCAATAGTCAAAGCCCTAGCTGCCGGGACTGGTGCTGATGACTGGGACATCTGCCCATGGGACTTTTTTCTTCCTCCACTTCTATCTAAAATCCTTTGCAAAGTATATTCATGCCGCTTCTCTACTCGCAAGATGACATCAAATGTCTGGTGCTCAAACTGCTCCACTGATATAATGATCTCTAGGTGGAGTCCCTGCTGGAATCGTGGGCTCGATCCAATTCGGTTGCCACCAAGGTGGGAGCAAACCGACTAAGCCTAAAAAACTCGGCCGCATATCTATCGACCGTCCTTCCCATCTACTTGAGATTAGTGAATCTCGTCTGCAGAACATATCGAGCTACTGCATCGAAATACTTGGTCTGGAGCTTATTGCTGAATATCGCCCATAAGACAGGCGTTGCTAATCCAACTGCTAACATCACCAACCAACTGCGGGCTAAGTCCAATAACTGTAGGCGCACAACGGCCACCTTTTCTTCCTCAAGAATCCTAACTACCTCTAGGATAACTTCTATGTCCTGACGCCACGCATCAGCAGTGATAGCATCTTCACTGCCGTCAAAGAAAGGAGGGTTCAAGCACTTGAAGCTGTTGGCCGTGTTGTTCCCTTGGTAACCAACTCTGTCCATGGCATCTTGTACTGTTTGGTGCAGGGCATCGCCCCAACGATCTTGAAATGCAAGCAATTCCCTAATAAGTCCTACTAGGCTTCCATTGTCAGGCTCTGCAGGCTGGACTGGCTAAACCGGGGGCTCTGGGTTCCCAGAATACATGACTCGGAAAGCTCCTCCAGAGTGCTGGGCTTGGTCTCCAGGTTGCTGCTGGTTCACTGGAGGTGCTCTACCTTGCTGATCGGTAGGACGAGGAGCAATGCCACTGAAGAAATGACATGCGGAATAATAAGAAAGGACCAAGATAGATTGAGGATATAAACATGTGATCAGGTCAAGATTTTAGAAAGATTAGAAGACACGAGTAGAGATCAAGGGCGAATGCTGATTGAGACATCTATTCAGTGAAACCCTCATATATCTTGATTTACAAGACCTGTATAGACCACTACTTAAACCGTGTCACACCCCAGAACCAGAATACTGGAAAGCGGGGCACAGACACAGCCAGCTACGTATATTGAAGTGAATCCCACCTCGATATACGGTCACGGCTGTCTAGATGCATGATGGTTTAACTACAAGCCATTAGTCTCTTATGGTCAAGTACAATCCTAGTGTCTCAATCTCAAGCAATCAAGTAATATAATAAGATGGTAGATCATCAGACATACAAGGCAAGGCGTCCAAAACATTATATATTCAGATAATCATGAAGCTAGTCATACAAAATGCGAAGACTAGCAAGAGTTTAAGTCATACATGATCAACCCTAGGATTTGTCAATCATGTTACAGCCCTTAGGCAGACAGGAATGTAAATTCAACACAAGCAAACACTTGTTCAATGGCTAAACGCCTCAAAAAAATAATTTTACAATAGAGTGGGAGAGCAAAATAAATCCACCAGTTGCCAGGGTTGCGTCTAGTGTTCACCATCTAGCTAGAAGGCTGGAAGATCCTCGGGTGCTACTCCAAAATCTTATCATGCAAAACCAGCTGGGTCAGACCCCAGAAAGAACAAGTGCCAGAAAGGAGGCTTCACTTAAGAACTAAAACCAGCAAATTAGATCACACGGCATAATAATGACAAAAAAACTTAGAGTTGAGAATTCAAGGGATAAACGATAAAATAACTAAGAAACTACTACGGTAACCAAGTTACAACTCGGAAACCAAACAATGATCGGAGTTGTAACCCTTCACCTAAACAGAACTTAGTCTATGACCGATTATCGATAAGGAAAACATAACAGTAAATGCATTGAAGTAATCATAGACTGGCATTGTCTAGACAAGACTAGATGGGACTTCATCCATCAATCACGGCCAAGCAAAGAGTACGGCTTGATACTTCAACTAACTAGGGTTATCACAAGCCTAGTTACTATAAGATGCAATAAGATGTTCCAACAGCCACAAGCCCTGCAGACTTAATCCAGGTTATCCAGTTGCAAGTTAAGAGAGTTGGATTAGGTGACTTGGGGGTGCAACACATGACAGTGTGCTGGAAATGTGCCCTACTCGACGGCAGGCTACAAGTCCAATTAAAGCGCCCAGATAACGGGACTACCTGTAGCTGGAAAATCACTTCATGGACTACTCGATCAATCTAGTCATTAACCTAATCAGATTCAGTATGAATTCCTGACCGTAGTAACCAGGAATCTATGTCCTAGACATGATGTAAGACGATACGTGTAGCTTATACAAGCACAACCATCCACGGTGTCAAGATAAGAGTTACTTAGCAAGTCAAGATAGCCGTCATAACAACATATCAAGATTTATCATGTTAGGTTACTTATCAAGAGTGCGCCTCAGCAGGCCACTATCAAGTCTATCCATGTCATGTTGCTTGTCAAGAGTGCACCACGACGGGTCACTATCAAGAATTATCATATAAAATCATATTGTCATGTCGTGATCCTATAAGTGCACCACGGCGGGCCACTATCAAGGAGTTATTAGGGAGTGTACGTGCCATACCAAGATCGTGTTTAAAGCTTAGAGTACATGTGCAACATAGAAAATAACATTATAGGACTAGCCAAGTAAAGAGTACAAGCAAAGTCACAATTCACACTAAGGACCATGGGGACAAATACGGACATTTGCAAGAGATGGCACAAAGGGTCAATGGGGTATCATAAAGAGCATGCACCCAAATTGCATATTCTGAGAGTGGCATGCGCCAAAGGCTATACGCCCACATGTATGTGCCAAAGACCAAAAACATCATGTAGGGCATATGCTATGGAAGGAATGCACAAGAGAGTGCATGCGCCCATGGCCTATGCGCCCACATGCATGCGTCTATGGTCTATGCGCCAAAATGAGTGAGGCAGCGTGCATAGGAAGCTAAGTCAGGAGCCATCTATACTGGCTATATGGGCACATAATAAGGGCTATGCGCCCACAACAAAGGACACTATGACTTAACGTACATATGAAGTTATGTGCATAAGCAAGTAAAAGCCATGAGCGTATATAAAGTCATGTGTCCACATTGAGGAAGGCAGGGAGCTTGGGCGCATATAAAGGGTTATGCGCCCAAGGCTGAAGTCACTGTGGGCACATAAAATGCCATGCGCCCACACACTGTTCTTCTTCTCCAATCCGAGAAGAAGAATAATGGAACCCATTAACTTCCAAAGTCCATAAATCACTCAAAATAACTCGAAATTCGGGTTTTGAAAGGTCCATTTTGGGTAAAATCAAATTCTCTACAACATAGAACAATCAAAATATAAAAATAATGAAGTTTTATAGATCAAAACCCAAGAAAAGTAAGATTTAAGAAAACTTAGATCTACAAGAATTAATCCTCCAAAACCAAAAATGCTAAGTACTAAATAGTCTTAGAAGCTTGTAGGGAAGACAATGGAACAAATAAAATGGAGTTCCTCTATGAAGCAAGTTGCACTTGCCTAAGGGTTTGGGAGAAATAAATGAAGAAGAGAAATAAATGAATGAGTAATGAGGAGAGAGAGAGAGTAGAGTTGGGTTATAAAGGAGGTTTACCATAATAAACCACTTGGCCCAATCCAAGCCAAAATAAACCAAACCGAGCTAAACCAAGACCAAACCAAGCCAAGCCATGCTAGATAAGTCAAAATATGGGTCAAAAATTCGTATACGTATACTGAAAATACGTATAACAGAAAAACGGGAGTGACACAACTCCTTCTACTATTCATACTTATGCACTCTCTCAAGAAGATGAAGAGATGATAGAAGCACTAGATGGCTATGATTTTGGTGATAAGCTTATTAAAAAAGATCGCGTTGACGCTATTTCTGAAGATGAAACATCGATCCAAGAGGATGAAAACTTGACGGCCAAGGATGGCCAAATTGCCGCTGAGGGTGAAAAATACCTTATTGAAGATGAGGGCCACCAGAGCTCTAAAGATGACAATCAGAATCTCAATGAACCGTAAGGTGATAGAAATTCTGATATTGATATTGAGGGCAACGAAAGCCCAGATAATGAAGATGATGATGAAGGCCTTGCTGAAGGTCTTACAAACATTGGGGGTGATGAAAACCTCGATGTTAATGTGAAAGGGATTCAAACCCCAACTGAATATGTCTTCGAAACGGAGGGAGTAGAGATAGCAGCCCCAGTGGCCAAGCTGAGTCGAGGGCTGGAAGCAGCAGTTTTATGTCAGAAGACTCCAAGGCAGGAAGCAACCAAGCGGCTGTGTCATAGACCACCTTGGGAAGGCTCATTACAGAACAAGATACCATTCCTCGTGAATTTCCATATATGCCACCGGGTCCAGGTAAATTTCTGACCCTTTCTTTACTCTCCTATTTGATGTTGAATGATATTTTGATTTTGAATTGTAGCTAAGCATGTGGGGACAATCATTGAAGCCCCATTGACTTCTACAGCTTTCAGCCTCAGCCCTACTATGGCTCCTCTTGATGTTGGAACTCATGCTATGGAGGAAAGCTCCTCAAGGGTACTTGTATCACAATCTTTTGTTATACAAGCTACTGCTCATCCATCTTCTGTAGAAGGAGGAGCTCATGTTGAAGCGGCGATGCCTGGTGTATCGGCAATGACCAAAAGTATCGTCGAAACATATAGAGTGCCTTTTTTACTTTCTTAAGCACTCTGGTACAAAAAATTGATTACAAACTAAGAATAAAAGTATAATTAATTTATGGGGAAGTACAACTATAGAAATCTGATCAGAAGACGATCACTTTATCCCTTTGACGATGTGATGTCGAAGAAGAAAGCCTTTTAAGAGTAATGCAGCAATTTGCTCAGGAGATTATGATCCTTAGTGATGCTTGAGAAGTGATTTGAAACTCTATTTATAAAGTTTAGAGATAACTGTCAAACAGTTATCCTGATTGGCGTATACTTGCAATTGGTACGCCATCGTCCATTGGCGTGACGGTTAGTTTAACTGCTTGAGACACGTACCATTCTGTGAGCAAAATGCTCTTGGTCGTGGGCAGTGATATGTACACATTCTTCAAGATTAGTGGCTTATATGCCATGTCATCTTCCTACTTCTGGATGATTTTACCAATTAGTGCCAAGTCACAAATGGCGCTTGGCACAATTTAATGATTAGCACCCTCTGCTTAATATATTAAATCTGTAGGAGTTGACTGCCTCACACCAAACGACAAATAGCACGAGGCAGCTGTCAATCATTATGACATAATCTGACACAATCTTCTTGAGCGCCACGCGCTCGAGATTCGAATGGATTTTCCTCGATTGACGCAATTGTCAGTCATTATGACAACTGTTTTAGCTTCTCGAGGAAGCTTACTACGTGGCATTCAGCGCCATTCTTCTGAGCGCCATTTACTCCTGAGCGCTATTTGATTCTAAGCTCTATTTAATTTCTGGACGCCATTTACACTACTAAAAACTGCTTAATTGGCGACGTAAATTTAGCGACGTAAGCAAAACGTCGCTAAATTGTGGACATTAGCGACGTATAAATGAAACGTCGGTAACCATCGCTACTAGCAACGCAAATAGCGACGTGACAACGACGTATATTAGTTACGTGAGCTATTTGTCGCGAAACGTCGCTACAACGTCGCTAATTGTGACTGATTTAGCGACGTTAATAATAACGTCGCTAAATTCTAAATAAATTAAATTCCTTCCCCAATTTATTTCCCCCCATCCATTTTACTCTCTCACTCTCTTTCTTCGACGCTCTCGCTCTCATTCTCTCCGACGCTCTCGCTCTCTCCGGCGCTCTCGCTCTCACTCTCTTCGGCGATTTCACTCTCTCCGGCGACTCTCCTCTGGTACGTGACTCTCTCTCTCTTTCTCTCTCTTTCTCTCTTTCTATTTGTTGTTGGTGGTTGGGGATGCTGGTGGCTCGGGGGGAGGGGCGGGGGGTACAGGTGGTTGGGGGTGAGGAATGGTTGGAGGTGGCTGGGGGATGGGGCAGGGGGGGAGGGCGGCTGGGGGTGAGGAGGGGGGCTGAGGGAAGGGAAGGGTGAGGGTTCGGGTTAGGGAGGGGCGGGGGGGGTGAGGGCGGCTGGGGGGTGAGGACGGGGGGGCTTGGGAGGGGAGGGGGGTTGGTGGGGGAGGGGTTGGGGATAGGGTTCGGGTTAGGGTTAGGGGTGGTGTAGGGGTTGGGGGGCTGGGGAGGGGAGGGGGGATGATGGAGGAGGGGTTAGGGATAGGGTTCGAGTTAGGGTTAGGGGTGGTGTAGGGGGCGGGGGAGGGGTGCGGGGGGGGGGGGGGGGGGCTGGGTCAGGGGCACCGATAGTGCCAAAAAATTTGATAATTTAGTAATAGTTATTTGTTTTTCGACACCGAAAAATGTGATACTCTGATTCGAAACCACGTACTGATAGTGCCGATATTTGTAACACGTAGTTTCCTTGATTCCGATACTCATAGGAATGGTCCCGAGTCACGGCCGTAGTATGTAATATATTCGTTTTAGTTTGTAGTATATTCATTTTAGTTTTGAAGTTTATTCGTTTTAGTATGTAGTATGTAGTAGGAATGATCCCGACTCATAGGATTGGTCCCGAGTCACGGCCGTAGTATGTAGTATGTAGTATGTAGTATATTCGTTTTAGTTTTAAAGTTTATTCATATTTGCAGATATCTAGAAATGGCTATATCCATATATCTGCTAGACCGTTCATGGATGTACAACCGCATTCGAGATGATAGGTGCGGTGTACGAGATGAATAAATCGTCGGAGTAGAACAATTCCTCCAATTCCCGAAGATGTTTCCTCAATCCATGGACGACATAGACTTTAAGTGCCCGTGTGCAAAATATTGGAACATGAAGTTTCAACCAGAAATGGATGTGATGTATCACATATACACAAAGGGTTTCCTTCTGAATTACTACCAATAGACCGCACACGGAGAGCTTGTACCTTTAGCATTCCAAACGGAGCCTTATGTGGAGCCTTATGTGGAGCCTTATGTGGAGCCTTATATGAATGTCCACAACCGAACTGGTGTCGACAACGAGTACGTGAACATGGTCTTCGATGCTGCGGGGCCTAGTTTCGATCTATACAATCGTGACGCAGCTGAGGAGGCACCGAATGCCGATGCCGCAAAGTTCATAGAGTTGCTGAAGAATGCAAGGACTCCTTTATACCCTGGCTGTGAGGACCATTCACCGTTAGAGGTGATCACTCGACTCTTGAGCATAAAGTCTGACTTTAATATGTCACAAGAATGCTACAATAGAGTGCTCGAGTTGATTACCGATATCTTGCCGGAGGGTGCCAAGTTACCGAAATACTTCTACCGCTCTAAGAGGATGGTGAGATCCCTCTGGATGGGATACGACAAGATCGATTGCTGTCAGAACGGATGCATGCTTTACTACAAAGATCACAAGGATGCAGAAGTGTACGGATTCTGTGGTGCTGATCGCTACAAGCCAACTGCTGCAGGCAAGTCTAGAAGACCGACTGCTTTAATGTACTACTTGCCGTTGACGCCGCAGTTGCAGAGATTGTTCATGTTGAAAGTGACTGCCAAAAATATGAGTTGGCACAAGCGACAACAGACCGAAGGAGTGTTGGATCACCCATCTGATGGAGAAGCGTGGAAGCACTTCGATCGAGCATATCCTAATTTTACTTCTGATGCATGTAATGTAAGGTTGGGGCTCTGCTCTGATGGTTTCACCCCATTTGGTCTTTCGGGCTCCCAATATTCATGATGGTCGATAATCCTCACTCCATACAAATTACCGCCTTGGATGTGTATGAAGACACGTTACATGTTCTTAACTATTATCATCCCCGGTCCGAACAACCCGAAGAGAAACATCGATGTGTACTTACAGCCGTTGATAGATGAGCTGAAGCAGCTATGGGAAACAGGGGCGTACACGTATAATGTTTCAAAAAAATAGAATTTTCAGATGTGGGCAGCACTAATATGGACAATCAACGACTTTCCGGCTTATAGAATATTATCTGGATGGAGTACTCATGGTCAGCTTTCATGTCCGTATTGCATAGACCGTACTAAGGCTTTTCATTTGAGACACGGAGAAAAACCATGCTTCTTTGATTGTCACCAGCAGTTCTTGTCGAAAAACTATCCGTATCGTAGGAAAAGAACTACATTCCGTGCCGGAGCTATGGAGAAGGGCAATCCACCGCCAATATGGTCCGGAGAGGACACATAGGAGCAAGTAAAAGAAATCCCAAGTGCTATTGAAGATCCTACAACGAGCAGCCGTTGTGAGGGATTTGGCGAAGATCATAACTGAAACAAAAGGAGTATATTCTAGGATCTGCCATATTGGAGCACAAATCTGATTAGACATAACCTTGACGTTATGCATATCGAGAAGAACGTGTTTGATAACATAATTAATACTGTAATGGACATCAAGGAAAAGACAAAAGACAATCAGAAGGCTAGATTGGACTTAGCCGAAATATGCAGACGCCCTACATTACACATAATAGACAACGAAAAGGGAAAGCTTTTGCGGCCTAAGGCAATCTACTCGCTGGACAAGGAGGACAAAGTGAGACTTTGTAGATGGATCCAGGACTTAAAATTTCCGAACGGATACGTCGCTGTTTGCCATTGATTGTAAAAGATCAGAACAATTATCGGAGGACTGAACATAGACTCACAATACAAACTCGCTAGTACAAAGAAAGCCTAGGGACGAAAACCTAGGTACAGCAGACTAAGTACGATTTTTTATTTTTGATTCTGGGGGGTGACGATAGAGGCTCGGGAAAGCGACGGCCGCTCTGCCTTACTCCTTGGACGATCGGTATGCAGCCTTGGCTCGGAGAAGATCTGCTCGGCGTTGACGAAGAAAGGCTCTTCTTACTCTCCTCGGGTTGCTCTCCTGGCTTCTCTCTCTCTGTGATTATCAAGAAAAAGGGGGAGCTCTCTCTGTATATATCTCTCTCTTCTTCTTTTTTTTTATTCTTTTTTGTTGCCGACCTCTTTTACATGGAAATGATGCTGGCTATTTATAAGAGTGGGGTGGGATCATTAGGGTTTGCTGATGATTATCTGTTTGGAATGTCGGCGCTCCTTCATTCTATCTGGGCCCTTGATCCTGATCATAATGAATCTCGGCCACTAATGCGGATAGCACCAAATCTTATGAGCAATTAATACTGACTGCTTTAAATCTTCGTGATTGATTATGCCAATATTTGATTGCTCGCCACGTATCCTATTGGCTTGATGATAAATGATATGCCATGATCTCGGCAATTATGATGATGATGTCGAATATTCTCGTTGGGATTCTGTTGCATCTTCAGTGCCACATTTTTTTAATTGAAGATCCTGCCAGGGTCGCATAGGGTGACCAACACTTGAACCGCAGGGGGATACTCCTCGTGAGCCGCATGAGTCAATGCCTCATCGAGCCGCAGGGGACGAACTTTCCGTGAGCCGCATATGCATAATCTTTGCGAGCCGCAGGGGACGATCTCTCCATGAGCCGCATATGCATAGTTTCTGTGGGCCGCATGAATTAGCGTGGTGTTGAGCCGCATAGACCGGGCTATGGGTGGACCGCATATGGCAGATTTTTGTTAATCATATTAGAGTGACTCCTCAATGAGCCGCATGAAGCTGTTCTCTATCCGAGCCGCATGAGACTTTTGCCACGTGGCAATCTAGGATTTTTTTGTCAGATCGGGTCAGAGATTTTCTTCTTTTCCCGAAGAGTCTGTCATTATGGCAGAGCCATTATGATACTTTATGTCAGAGACAGCCGTCGAGTCGTGTTAGAGCATTAAATGAGGCCATTACTCCAGTGGCCAACTGTGGGGGGGGGTCACACGTGTCGTCAATAGGAGTTTTTCAGCCCTTGGGGATTTCTTTACCTCCTTTCTTTGCTTGAATTCCCTGTTGCCAACTTCGCTCTTCGTTTTCCTTCTTCATTCATCGACCATGGCTCCCAAGAGATCTGCTGCATCGAAGGCCGCGAAGGGCAAGGCAGTTGCTGCTACGGCGACTGCGGCGACGAATGTAGTCGCTCCTCTGCCGGCTGCTGTAGGTGCTGTCCATCCTGATGTTCACCCGCCCATTGCTGGTAAGGGGGTCACTCCGAAAAACCCTAACTGCTGTCATGGCTCTGTTGCATACTTTATGCACAAGCCACATATACGAGACGTATCGATGTGACCGCATAAGCACTTCGGCCATTATGGCCGCATGAGCTTGTCATATTCGATCAGTGCCGCATGTGTGTTTTCGACTTGGGCCGCATAAGCGTTGCTCACTTTTGAACCGCATGAACTTGATGGTTTGTAGCCGCAGCGGTTTGTATGAGTCGGGCTTAGCCGTATGAATCTATAAACCCTTCTGAATCTGAGTTGTACGGACTTGGTTGATTCAGAGCCGCATGGGGCTATGACGCGCAGAGCCGCATGGACCTATCTGCTGATGAGCCGCATGAGGCTGTGGCAACCTGAGCCGCAGTAATCTTTTCCAATACTTCTGTTTTCTTTGTTTGTCTTCTGACCTTGTTTCTTTTATCTTTTTCTAGTGAATCTGCCCGTAAATCCTACGGAGGAACTTTTGGTTGGTTCAAATCAATTCGCTTTGGGTGTGCGTCTTGACGACCTAATTAAGCATGTATTGAATCAGTTCCCTGCTGATGAGCCTTTGGAGAGGTTGAACGCCATCGAGAATCAGACCCTTCATTACCTTCGTTCCATGATGAACACCGGGAGGCTGGATGGGAAATACCTGAAGCCTCTATTCCTCTTTGGAGATGCTCTAATCATAGGGAACTCTCGAGTGTTAGAGATTTCCGAGAACTGGGATTTCTCTTTGGACGGGGAGTCAATCCATATTCCTTTTATGGAACGCCATTATCCCTTATCGTGGTTCAACATGGTGCTGTTGAACAGGAAGATGGTGTGCAACTTAACCCCTACTCAATCGGGGATGTTGATGGGCGACATCCATTACAATCCGAATATACGGTCAGCGTACCCAGGTAAGGATCCCGTCCCTCGGTATATGATAGGTCTGGCCCCGGGCTCCTTCATGAATGCATACGTTCCCAACTTCTCATTTGCTCAGGCTGACACCTTCTTGAATCGACTTGTCCGTAAGAAGTCCTATCCTGTTGGTAGGATAGCGTTGCCGAACTGGATAAACCCTACTTCTATGTGGGTCCAGTTGACCACCTGGGTCCTGCAGACCTACGGAACACTCTTGCATGAGGTGGGACTTTATCATGTTGTTCGAGGGACTTGTCATGGGCTCCCTATTAATAAGCCGCTGTTCATGGCGCTCTTGGAGATGTATAGCCGACGAACGGGGACATTCTTCTCACCAGTAGGGGAGCTGGGGCTTGCTCTTCATGAGATGTATACTGTCTCTAAACTCCCCTGGGGAAATGAGCCTTTCGAGGTGTATACCCCTTCGAATGAGGAGTTTGAGGACTTGGACCGACGATTCCCAGGTTTCATTGCAGTATACCGGGAGTTGCTGTGCCACCATAGTGCTTGTCACCAGATGGCCATAAAGACAGCGGATAGCTCCGAAGGGACCGCTCCCCACACCACATCATGGATTAGTTACCTTTTCAAAGTTAACCCTTCTGGTGGAGTTACTCCTCGGACCCCTAAAACGCACGTGGAGGTGAAGGATTTGATGTCAGGCGTCAAGAAGTCGCGGTCCAGGAGTGACATATTTGGGAGTCAAACTGACTCTCTCAGCTACTTTTACTATAGGACCACGCAGATGTCAGAGAAGGCGCTTCTGGCTGGCTTTTTGATGATATGGTTACGGAATTGCGTCGTCCCGGAAGGAGCAGGTTCCATCGAGAGGATCGGTCGCCATTTTATTCTTTCCGCCGTTAAACTGGTGTTCGGAGTTAGGCTGGCCCTTCTTCCCGCCATGGTGTGCAGCATCCACCACGGTCTTCGGACCTTCTCATCTAAAGTTGTTGCGCGTAAGAAGACCTTGGATTTTGAGCGCATAGAATTGCCTTTCCATTACTTGATGGTGTGGTTGGCGATGCATTACAAGTCTTTGCTGGAACCCGGGATAGCGGAAGATGCTACGGATGAAGATGCTTTCCTCTTCAAATGCCATCGCCAGTCTTGGGAATATAGCACTATGCCGGCGTGTCGGAGGATGTTGGCGAGGACAGACGGGTATAGCTTCTTCGTATCTGTCCCCCGTTTTACTGACCAGGAGGTGAGGAATGTTCATGTTGATGGCGTGAGACCTCCTCATTTCTTGCCTGAGAAGATGCGTTATTGGTTGCGTAACATTCGCCCATCGCACTTAGTTTATCGCAACCGTAACACTGTATACCTGGAGCCCTATTTGCCCAGTAGATTTGCTCGCCAATTTGGGTATTGTCAACTATTCCTTGGGCGTCCCAGTCCTAGCCTGGGATTTGAGGGCAGTATACTTGACGGTATTAGGGCGTGGAGCTATTATGACACTTGTCATACTCGGACTAGTTTCTCCGTTCCTGTGGCCAACGTGCTAGAGGAGATCTTGCATATGGCTGCCTTCTACCATGTTACGGTGAACCAGGCTCCTGTAGATTTTGACCCGAGGACGAGCTTCATTCTGGGCACTCGCTTGGCGGAGAGGACCCCAGTGTTGAAAGCGAAGAAGAAAGGGGCGAATAGGATCCCTATGCCTGATTCTGAGTCCTCTGACACAGCTGAGAGAAACAACGAGCCGGAGGAGCGGGATGACGAGGATTCTCCTTCCTCTAGTGGTGAAGTAACAGCGGATCAGCCGCCCCTTATGACAGAAGAGGGGATGGCGGATCGACCGTCGACCGTTTTTGGTGAGATGGAAGATCAGCTGCCACTTGTTCCTGAGGTGGTGAGGTCGAAACTACCGTCTGCAATGCCTGGTCTCTCGCGTAAGCGAGGCAGGGGTGAGTCCGCCGATAAAGGAGTGACTTTTTCTGTAAAGAGAACTGTAGCCAGATCTTGTAGGCTGCTTATCACGGAGGGGGGTAAAGGTGCTGGCGATGCTCCGGAGGTAAAATCAAATAGGATTTATCTGTTTATTGTGATTTTTCTCTTCTTGGAATATGACTTGATCACTTTCCTTTGTAGGCGCCTGATGAACCGGACTCTTATGCACCGTCTTTCGCCCCCGCGGTTGATCCGACCCTTGCTGCTTTAACTAGTGGCGTATGTACTGCGGTCCTCTCTACGGGGGTTCTTTCAACGGATGCTAAGAACTCTCGAGTTATTGAGACCCCAATCCGGGATAACGAAGGTTCCTTTGGACCTGTATCCGAGATTGCTGGAGTTTCAAAAGGTAATGCCGATCTCGGCGCATCTTCTTCCGAAGGTGCTGGGGCGGAGGAGCCTATCTCATTTAGTTCGGAGGCTGTCGGTGAAGGTGTTGGGGCGACTGCAAGCGAACCTCAGCCTCCATGCTCTTCGGTTGGTAAGATAGGTTAAATATTGACTCATGCGGAGGCTTATTTGCTTTATCAGCATATCCTCCAGATCAAATCGATTCATGGTTGTTTTGGCCCTGTAGGTCCCGACCCTTTACTTCCCACGTCGGATGTTCTTAGGGAGAGCTCGACCTGTCCTGATCCGGGGGAAGGAAGCGCTTCCCTTCCTTTATCGACTCATACTGAGGTGTCTCCTGCCAGTCCTGGGCGGGTGGGGATGGAGCTTGTCCCGAGAACTGCGGTCTCTGCCTCATCCTCTGCTTCTTTTGCGGCTTCAGAGGCTGACATCTCGGTCCTACCGAGCATTCAAATTCTACGGACTGCTGAAGAGGAGTTGGCCGCTGTTCAAGCGTCCTTCCGTACAGAGTTGGTTTCTCTCATGGCAGGAGCGGCAGATTCTATCGCGTCTTCTTCTGCGCTACCAGCCACACTCCCGTTAACACCGACTTCCTCGGAGGCTTTGAACGAGGTGACGTAAGATGTAGTTGACAGCTTCTATCGCCACTTAGGGAGGGGTGTAGATGCTGCCGTGGAACGGGGAATCCCTTTCACTATGTCTCTGAAGGGTGCTCGCGGCCAGATTGATACTTTGAAGGACCTTCCTGGCGGGATGGGGTTAGCCGCGCTTCTGGAGCCCAAGTTGGTCGAGGCCGACCAGCTTGTGACTCAACTGCTGGCAACACGGCAGGCTGGCTTGCCTGCCACGATTAAACGGGAGCGGGGTTTCCTTGTTGCTGCTCGGGATAGGATCAGGCTTGCTCGGGATGCTTCCAGGCCAGCTGTGCGGGAGGACCTTGACAAGTTCTCCGCTTCGTATGCCAAGCTGGGTCGTCGAAGTCAGGCTTGTAGGGCTCGTGAAGAGTCTGCTTCTCGTGGAGTAGCTGCCACACAGGAGCGAATTATCGTACTCCAGCAAGAGTTGGCCCTCTTCGAGTCAGAGCTGGAGGCTGCTCGTGCAGAGCAGGAGTCGATCGCTCGGGAGGCCGAGCGGATTTCTCGAACTTCTGCCAACCTGGAGCGATCTTTTAAGAAGTTCGAGGACAACTGGCAGGCCCACGTTCATCTGGAGGACCCGACGGTGTTGAACCAGGAAGCTGAGCGTCGAGCCAAACAGAGGTTTGAGCGGTCGGTCGCCTTGATAAAGGACCGCCTCACGGTGTTATGTGCCCCGGAACAGTGATCCGTCATCTGTCTTCTTCTGCTTCTCTTTTTGTTTTTCTTTCATATGTGTATATTTTTATTTACAAGGGATGTGATCCCCACTGATGTAGCTCTTTTGAATTTTGAAATAAATGAGCATGTTTCAACTCATCTTCTCTTTCTTGTTCTTGTGGTGTTCATGGAATTGGACTTGTTGGAGGATTATTTATGGACTTGTTACCCTGGGTGTACCTTGGTTTTAAGTACGGATAACAAGTTTGATTAGGACGTTTTGGAGCAGCCATGGCAAAGTGGTCATGGATGTTCTTGGGGTTGGGAAAAGGAGTGCCATAGAGCAACTGGGCTCCTGGGGCACGGAAGAATGGCGGGTTTATGCTAAGGGGCTTAGCGAGGGATATTTGTGGACCTACTATTCTTGGCGTACCCTGGTTCAGGGTATGGATAATAAGGTGGAAGGAAGCCAGACATATTTGCTCCGAGATTATGAAGACGTAGCAAACATGAGGGTTTTACCGTGGAATCTTCCTACTCAGAGGTAATGAGAACATGGTAGGGGGAGACTTCACGGAAGACTTTTCTATAATCAATAGTGGTCAACAGAGGACGTTTGTGGTCAACAGAGGACATTTGTGGTCAACAGAGGACGTTTGTGGTCAACAGAGGACATTTGTGGTCAACAGGGGACATTTGTGGTCAACAGAGGACATTTGTGGACCTATTATCCTTGTCGCACTCCGGTTGTGGGTACAGATAATAGGTTGAAAAGGAACCAACATACTTGCTCAGAGGTAATGTGGACATGGCAAATATGGTGATTTCTTCGACGGAGCCTTCCCACTCAGAGGTAATGAGGACATGGCAGGAGTGGGCTCAATGAAGAAGGGGTACATAGAACTACTCAGAGGTAGGAGGACATGGAAGTTCTATGCGAGGGGGCGGTTTGTTTTTGGTGGAAGTGAAAACGACTCAGAGGTAATGAGGACATGGTCGTTTCGGAAATTAGTGGATCGATTACCCTTTTTGTGCACTGGGAGCGCGGGTAGTGGATCATGAGGGAGGATCTCTTTCAGGAAGAAAGTTCAGAGGTATGATTATACGTGACTTACTATCTGAGAGAGTGACCGGAATATAAGTACATAATTTGGATTTTCTAGAATATTGAGGAGATGAGAGTTCAGTGACACCAGCGGGTGCATGGCTCGGTAATTTGAAATGTTGTGGATGTGGGTTCAGTGGTATCAATGGATACATGACTCGATAATTTGGAAAATGGTGGGTACGAGTTCAGGGGTACTAAGAGGGTACATGACTCGATAATTTGGAGAATGTTGTCTAAACATAGTATTTCTTCAGAAACTTGCCGTTGACGGGCAACATAAGCAAGTCCCCATTCTGTTAGGCGAGGCGGTAGGCGCCGTTGGAGAACACGGCCTCGATGACAAATGGACCTTCCCATTTTGGCTGGAACTTGCCTGCGGTCTTGTGAGTCATGACCATTTGTCTCCGGACTGCCAGAACGAGATCGCCCACTTGGAATGTTCTGATTTTGACCTTCTTGTTGAAGGCTCCTGAGATACGTGCTTGGTATAGCTCGATCCTTTGCTGGGCTAGGAGGCACTTTTCGTCTAAGGCCTCCAACTCTTGTAGTCGGCGTCGATAGTTATCATCCGTTGTCAATTGATAAGTGAGGGCGATGCGGAGTGAGGGAATCTGAGTTTCCAGTGGGAGGACTGCCTCACTCCCGTATACTAAAGAGAATGGTGTATTCCCAGTAGCTGTTCGAACCGTGGTGCGATAAGCCCATAAGCATTCGCCGAGCTTCTCGTTCCAGTCGCGTTTGTTGGAGGAGACAAACTTCTTAAGGAGTTTGATGATTGTTTTATTGAATGCCTCTGCCAACCCGTTTGCTGCCGGGTTATATCGTGTCGAAGCGACATTCTGAATGCGGTGTTTGTCGCAGAATCGATAGAATGCATGGCTTGCAAACTGCGGACCATTATCATGGATGATCCTCCGAGGCAGTCCGAAGCGGTAGATGACGTGATGCTTAAGGAAGCTGATCACGTTTAAAGTCTTAACTTCTGCGAGTGGGACGGCTTTCGCCCATTTGGAGAAGTAGTCGGTGATCGCAAGTATGAAGCGATGTCCTCGGGAGGAAGGTAGGGTGATTGGACCAATGATATCCATTCCCCATGCTTCGAATGGCCAGGATGCCACCGTTGGATGTAGAAACTCGGATAGTTGGTGAATGAAGTCCGCGTGGACTTGGCAAGCCTTGCATTTTCTGGCATAGTCTATTGCGTCTGCCACCATCGTGGGCTAGTAGTAGTCCATACGGCGAAGGCGGTCCTGTAGCTTAGGGCCAGGCTGGTGGGCCCCACAGACACCGTCGTGAGCTTCTCGTACAGCTTCTTTGGCTTCTGCGTTTGACAAGCACCGGAGTAATAATCCGTCGTAGGATCGTCGGTACAGCATCTTTGTCTCTGTGTCGTAGAAGAATCTGAGAGAACGCCATCTGATGGAGGTGGCTTCCCTTGGATTCTCCGGGAGGATATCGTATACGACGAAGTCAATGAACGGCTGTCTCCAGTCTGGTGTTTCGTCGACCGTCTGGGCGGAATAGCTCGCCACGAATTGAATATTGTTCTTGGGACAGACCAGTTCGTGGCCTATCACCTCAACCGAGTGATGCGCTTGGTTCGGCACTGCTAAGGAAGCGGCAAGGCCTGCTAGGGCATCGGCTTCGATATTTTGAAGTCTTGGGACGTGTTCGATGAAGAATCCCTCGAATGAGGAGATAATGTTGATTGCTATTTGGTGGTAGGGGATCATGTCTTCATGGTGGACTTCGTACGACCCCCGAATCTGATTGACGATTAATTGTGAATCGCCGTATGCTTCGAGATATTCTACACCCAGCTCCTTTGTGAGTTGGAGGCCAATGACCAAAGCGTTGTACTCGGCCACATTGTTGGAACAGGGTTCCGTGAGAGAGTAGGCGCGATTGATCACTAGCCCGGTAGGAGAGATCAAAACTACTCCGACCCCGACGACGATATTTCCCTCGGGTCCGGTTCTTGAAGCGCCATCGAAGAACATCCTCCATATGTTGTCGTGGGTGGTTGTATTAGAATCGGCGACCTCATCTGGGATTTCCTCGTATCTTCTGGATGACCCCGATCCTGGATGGGCCGCCAAAAAGTCTGCCAGGGCTTGGCCTTTGACAGCCTTCTGTGGGACGAAGATCATATGATATGGGGATAGCAGTATTGCCCATGTAGCGAGGCGAGAGCTGAGCGCCCCTGGTTTAGTCATAAGGACCCTGAGGGGATTTATCCGTGAGATCACATGTATGGTTTGTCCTGTAACATAATGCCGCGTCTTTTGAATGGCGAATACCAAGGCGAGGCATTCTTTCTCCACGGCAGTGTATCGGTGTTCGGGCCCGACCATCATTCGACTGAGGTAGTATATGGCCTGTTCGTGTCCTGCTCGTTATTTTGTGCCAGCAGGGCACCGAGGGAGTGTTCCATTGCTCGTACATAGAGCAAGAATGGTTTTCCAGGGACCGGGGCCACCAGGACTGGAGGATTTGACCAATATTCTTTGATGTCGTCGAAAGCGCGTTGGCATTCTTCGTCCCATACGAATGAGACTCCCTTCTTCATGAGGTGTGTGAACGGCCGGCATCGTCCGGAGAGATTGGAAATGAACCTTCTGATATAGGCTAGCCTCCCTTGGAGGCCTCTAAGTTCGCGGAGATTTTTCGGGGGACCCATCTCCATTATTGCCTTGGTTTTCTCAGGGTCTACATGGATACCCCGTGCAGTGATGATGAAACCTAAGAACTTCCCGCTGGATACGCCCAAGAACGACTTTGTAGGGTTCATCTTCAGGTTGTGGGCTCGTATCAGGTCGAATACCGTTCTCAGATCTTGCAGATGATTCTCCTTACGGCGACTCTTGACAGCGATATCGTCGACGTAGCATTCTACTGTTTTGCGCAAATGTTCTCTGAAAATGATACTAATAGTCCGCTGATATGTGGCACCAGCGTTCTTTAGACCGAATGGCATGACTGTGTAACAGTATGTGCCGATCGGCGTTCTAAATGATGTGTGCTTCTCATCGTCGGAGGACATCTTGATTTGATTGTATCCCAAGAATCCATCCATGAATGACATATGTTCGAAGCCGCATATGTTGTCAATCATGATATCCGTAATCGGGAGGGGAAATTCGTCTTTCGGACATGCCTCATTTAGATTACGGAAGTCGATGCAGATTCGGATCTTCCCGTTCTTCTTAAGGACCGGGACTATATTGGCGACCCAGTCAGGGTGTTGCTCCTCACGGATGAAGCCGCTGGCTATCAGCTTGTTGACTTCGGCTTCGATCGCGTCCATGACGTCCGGGCGGAAGCGTCATTGCTGCTGCTTGACTGGCTTTGCATCCGGCCGTATATTAAGTTTATGGAGAGCAATATCGGGATCTAATCCCGGCATGTCTTCGTAACTCCATGCAAATACGTCAATGTATTCTCTGATGAGTTCCAGCAGTGATTCTCGTTCCTCGTCTGTTAGGCTTTTACTGACGAAGATTGGCTTTGGAGAGGATTCGGTGCCGAGGTTGACCTGCATAACTTCATCCTCTGTAGGAGGCTCTCTTCGCTCGAACCGCTTTTCCTATTGTGCGTCTAACTGTTGGGCCCACGGCTCAAGCTCAAGGATTTCAGGAATGTCCTCGTCTTCTTCGTAAGCGTCGGCAAATGCCATGTTGACTGATAGGACTTGTCTAAATATGTCCCTAATGCTTGTGTCTGAGTCGGAAGTTGGTGACCCGGTTGAGTGTAACTGCCAATCACATTCTTCATCTGAACTCTCTGGAGTCGTTGTGGGAGTTACATACCCTAGTCCACATCGAGTTTTGCTATAGTAGTCCCGTGGTTTACCAGACGGTACTGGGGGCTTCAAAGGTAGTCGCCGTCCGGTATCGTAATTCAAACCTGGTGTAGTTTCTAGATCATATCCTTGTTTCTGTATGAGGTATTTGGACTGGGGACTATAAAGGTATAGAGGCAATCTCCCGGCATCTGACCCAAGATCGACTTCTTTTATGGTGAAGGGGTACGGATCGTCTTTCCGGCCGAAGATAATCGGGTGGTCCCCTCCCTCGACTATTCGGTAAGCGTCTTCTGCCGGAGTAAGCTGAATTGTGGTATATACATTTGTCACTTGTGTGTGTAGGTGAGTGCCTATACCGTGGTCCATAGCATACATTGTACATAGCTTGTTGAGCTCGATGTAATTCAAAGATAGCCCTTTATTGATAAAATAAGGTATCTTCCCGAGAGGGATTACATCATCCGCGGAAGGGGTATCGGAGTGGGCAGCCACATACTTGGCTAATTCTGGTTCTTCTTCGGCCACCCCCTGTATAAATAAAGACTGAGAGAGCGACCTAGTCAGCTTGATCTTCAGAGGCTCGACCGGCGGAGCAGGTCGTGGAGTTGTTGGTAGACTAGCAACCCCCAGCTTGGCATCTGACGTGAGGCGAGGAGTGGCTGGTTCGCTGGAAGTGTCAGACCTCGCGTCGGGGTGACGGCCCTTTTTAGGAAGACGTATCGTGAGCGGTCTGTCGAAGGGATTGAGTTTCTCAGCTTGGAGCTGACCGACTCTCGGTAGTCTGATGGTAAAAGGCCCTGGTGTGGGTCTCGGCACTTGGCCAGACCTCGGCAGCCGAATTCTCATCTGTTCTTCTTGCGCCGATAGACTGATTGCGTCCTTACGCAGAGTAGCCATAAGGGGTGCAGAACTGCCCGGTTTGCGAGCCTGGAAGTGGATCGTCAGGGGTTCTTCTGATCTTGTGGTTGTCTTGGTGTGAGCTTGCACCTCCTCTTCGACCAGATGCTTCTTTGATTTTTCGTACAGACAGGAGTCTGAGTAATAAGATTCGACCCCCTTGAAGGGATCGATATCAGCAAACTCTATCCTCACGAAGCCGTATTTATCGACATATTTGAAGCACTGGTGTAGCGTAGAAGGCATGATCATGTAATCGTGTATCCAAGGCCGCCCCAGAAGGATATTGTAAGAAGTGTCGGCATCTATGACGTAGCAGGTGACTTCTGATTGGAGATCGCCAATCTGACATTTCAAGCGAATCTTCCCTATTGGGTAGCTCCTGCCCGAATTAAAACCGCTAATGGCGGTGCTTGTAGGCGTCAGGCGATGCATTGGAATGCGAAGATGATGTAGCAGACCCTTCGGAATGATGCTTATGGAGGACCCAGGATCAATGTGCATTCGGTCCACCTTTACGTCGCCGATGTATCCAGTGTAGTACAATGGGCGATCGTGCAGGTTAGTTTTGATGAGCATATCCTACGGAGAGAAGACGATATTGGGCATTGCACCTGTACACGCACTATCTTGGAGATCTGTAGGCTGATTATCTCCCGTGAGGTTGACCTGAGCCAAGTATGCGTCGGCATTTTGGAGCACCTCACTTAGAGCCGTGCGGACATCCTTCGAGAGCCTCAGGAGTTCATATGAAGATAATTTGGCCGGTGTATTGGCCAATTGAGCCAAGATGTCGAAGTTGTAGGGTCTTTCCAGCCCCAGAGGTGTCTCCTTTCGGAGGGATTTGTCGAAGCGGGTCTCTTTCGGCCTGGGTTTGTCGGTCGTCGAAGGCTGAGCCAGTCCCGGAGTATCAGCGTTTGTGGGCTGCTGATCATTAGTCGGATTCTCGGCCACTGGTTGGGCTTGTGCTCCAGATCGAGTAGTGACGGCTGAGACTTCCTCCTCCTCTGTCGAGGCGGTGCGGCATGATCTGACCTTTCCACTTTTCTTTTTAGAAGGTAAAGTGGGCTGAGTCACCTCGTGGACTAGGTCCGGATGGACCCACATGATTTCCCCTCGTGATGTGGTGAGGGGTACTAGGCCGGGAGTTTGATCACGGGCAGGCAGAAGATTAGTGATTTCCATCGTTGCCAGAGGGATGGGTATGACACCGTCTTGAGTCTCTGTTGGAGGAAAATTGCCGAATTGTACGGACACCATGTTGGCTGCTACGGTTACCTCCTCGAAGTCGATAGCCAGAGCGTTCGAATCGATGAGGTTCTGGATATACCGTTTCAGTTGGTAGCAGTCGTGTGTAGCATGGTGGACGTAGCGGTGGTAATGGCAGAACTTTGGATTTTCCAAATCAGCCGGCCGAGGTTCCCGCCTTGGTGGAGGAAGCTAAATTCTATCTCCTTGTATAAGCATGTCCAAGATAGGCTTGACGTGGCCGTCTTCGAAAGAATAAGTGATTTGAGGCCATTGTTTGTCTGCTGGCTGTGGCTCGGGCTTCTGGGCTGTATCGGTCACCATGGCCTGCTTGCCTTTTTTGTCCCGGTTGTTGGAGGGGCTACCCCCATTGTCGTTGCTGGCGTTGGGATGCTTCCCCTTGTTCTCTCCCTCTGAGATATACAACCCCAGTTGGCGAGCTTTCTTCAATCGTTCCTCGGCACTTGTAGCGCTGATGATAAAGGCCTTCCAGTCCTTGAATTGACTTTCGCCCATCCAGAGACTAATTGTTGGGAGTAGTCTCTTTTGGCAAATTTCAATCAAGGAAGAGTCCGGGTTGCCAGATGGTAACTTCATTGCGGTTTGACGAAACCGCTCAATGTAATTCCTTGTCAGCTCTTTCTCTCCTTGGACGACGTCCATGAGGGTAGACATCATGACGTCCTGCCCTACCTCATAGAACCTCTCCAAGAACAAGCGCTTGAAGCCAGCGAAAGAGTGGATGCAATTATCTGGCAGGTTGCGGTACCAATCGAAGGCGACTCCTTCCAGTGCCCCAATGAATAACCGTGTGAGGATAGCGTCATCATGGGGCAGATGGTCGGTAGTGACCTCAAAGTAAGTGATGTACCGGCTTGCTGAAGTCTTACCATCATATGGGTTGATATTGAACGGCTTATATCTTGGGGGAAAGGGCACATCCCTCCATTCAGCAGGGTATGGTTGCCGTATTCTAAGGTCTTGAGAATTTTCTCGGGCGTAGAACATCGCTCGAAGCTCCTGAACCTCTCTTCTTACTTCTCGGGCCTCATCTGTCGCGGTAGGGGCCGTTATCTCGGAAGCATTATTGCCCGGGTTTGGTGCCGCTGAATTTGAATCTATGTTGTTCGCGGGACCCGTGCTTGTCTGACCAGGTGTCACTCCCTGCAGAGTAGGAAGTGCTGCTTTGATCTCGTCTACAGACTTGACCAAGGCGTGCAGTATGGCCTCCAAAGTGTCGATACGCTGGCGATCGTCGGAACCACCTTGGCTGTTGTCCGTCATGAATACCGTCCTCACGTGAGGAGTGACAGAAGGAGAGGTGGCGGACATGCCCTCCGAGTCATACTCATGCATCGAGAAATCATCAGGATATGTGGGGATGTTCTCTTCAGGTTCGGACTCGGAAGGAACAGTACCCCCAGCTTCAGAGCTTGCTTCGTTTAGGACGTCCTCGGAGACGTCGGTATCTGTTGTATCCGTCGGAGGATTTGCTTCCTCCAGTCCGTCTTCTTGGAATGTCGGGTTGTCGTGGAGGTTTGGAGGAGTGCTACCTCCAGTTTCGACGACCCCCAATGACGTAGACGGCGAACTTCCTACTGCAGCAGTTTTCGTCTTTGAACGGGTGTGTTGGAATACTCCAGTAGAGGATAATCCTTTAGACGACGGCTTCTTAGCTGCAATAGTTGTCACCTTTGGGCTGGAGATGCTTGTCTTCTTCCCTCTCCCCTCAACGGGGACTTTCTGTGCAGAATTGCAGGAGGCAACGGGAGGTGCCTCGTCTTCCGAGCTCCGATGTTGTAATCTTTGGAAGACGGATGGCCGGTCTTCCGTTACTACCGTGTTGTTGCAACAGCAGTTGACGATAATCTGGGTGCAGTGACGTCCCTGTGAGGACTCTCTGCACGCTGAGGCTCCTTCTCTTTCCTTGCGTTTGTGGAGGATAGCTTCACGCAGGTCAGAGGAACCACTTTGTCCGTTTGCCGCCGGGGGCTGGACTCGAGTGGTTTTATACAACTTCCCGTCAGAGGCCCGCGTGATACTCAGCGGGACGCCCCGATAGTCAGAGGATGGGTCAGCTGTCTGGACTTGATAAGCCCGCGCTGTCCTGGACTTTTTCTTTTTAGCACTTGTGGGTGCGTAATAGGAAGAGTCCACATTAGGTATCACAGAGTCTGGATTTTCATCCAGAAAGTGATCAGAGTTAGGACCGCATGAGAGTCGGTCAAAAACTGATCGAGAGAAGTGTAGTAGAGACGCTATGCGGCTAGCGTTGGGTGCCGTGCAGGCTATCTGCATGCGACTGTCTTCTGTTGTGGGACGAGTTCTTATGCGGTTAGGAGTCACGGCCGTGCAGGCTGTCCGCATGCGGTTGGCATCTGTGGCCGTATGGGTTTTCTGTAAGCGGTTGACTTTACTAGCCGCATGAATCTCATCCATGCGGTTGGGAACTGTAGCTGCATAAGTTATGCGGCTGACAGAAGTGGCCGCATGAGTTTTCTTCATGTGGTTGACGGTTGTGGCCGCATAGATTTTCTTTCTGCGGCTAATACCCCTCTGCGGTTCAAGTTGAGCAGAGACCCTCTTTGCCCCTGCAAGTCCAGCGTTATAGTGTTTTCTTCTGCCGGACTTGGGGACAGCAGAGGTGTCTGCGATCTGAAGTGGGGCCGCAGGAGAGTCTTTCTTGCCGTCTTGAGCGACCGAGGGTATCCCATCGAGGGCTTGGGGAGGAGCAAATGACTTTGGCCTCCACTCTTTGCGAGCCTTCGTGGTGCGGGTGCATTTCTGGACCGGGCCAGCGCTGCCTTCAGAGAGCATCTCTTCGAACGCCTGTTGGTCGAAGCGGACGACCATCTTCTGTTGTGTGGAGCCAAGTTTGGCTGCATCCGATTGCATCACCAACTCCTCAGCCGTGGAGAAGTTAGTCCCCAGCAGAGTCGCCATCGTGTTTGCCATTGATTGTAAAAGAACAGAACAATTATCGGAGGACTGAACTTGGACTCACAATACAAACTCGCTCGTACAAAGAAAGCCTAGGGACGAAAACCTAGGTACAGCAGACTAAGTACGATTGTTTATTTTTGATTCTGGAGGGTGACGATAGAGGCTCGGGAAAGCGACGGCCGCTCTGCCTTACTCCTTGGACGATCGGTATGCAGCCTTGGCTCGGGGAAGATCTGCTCGGCGTTGACGAAGAAAGGCTCTTCTTACTCTCCTCGGGTTGCTCTCCTGGCTTCTCTCTCTCTGTAATTATCAAGAAAAAGGGGGAGCTCTCTCTGTATATATCTCTCTCTTCTTCTTCTTTTTTATTCTTTTTTGTTGTCGACCTCTTTTACATGGGAATGATGCTGGCTATTTATAAGAGTGGGGTGGGATCATTAGGGTTTGCTGATGATTATCTGTTTGGAATGTCGGCGCTCCTTTATTCTATCTGGGCCCTTGATCCTGATCATAATGAATCTCGGCCACTAATGCGGATAGCACCAAATCTTATGAGCAATTAATGCTGACTGCTTTAAATCTTCGTGATTGATTATGCCAATATTTGATTGCTCGCCACGTGTCCTATTGGCTTGATGATAAATGATATGCCCTGATCTCGGCAATTATGATGATGATGTCGAATATTCTCGTTGGGATTCTGTTGCATCTTCAGTGCCACGTTTTTTTAATTGAAGATCCTGCCAGGGCCGCATAGGGTGACCAACACTTGAACCGCAGTGGGATACTCCTCGTGAGCCGCATGAGTCAATGCCTCATCGAGCCGCAGGGGACGAACTTTTCGTGAGCCGCATATGCATAATCTTTGCGAGCCGTAGGGGACGATCTCTCCATGAGCCGCATATGCATAGTTTCTGTGGGCCGCATGAATTAGCGTGGTGTTGAGCTGCATAGACTGGGCTATGGGTGGACCGCATATGGCAGATTTTTGTTAATCATATTAGAGTGACTCTTCAATGAGCCGCATGAAGCTGTTCTCTATCCGAGCCGCATGAGACTTTTGCCACGTGGCAATCTAGGATTTTTTTGTCAGATCGGGTCAGAGATTTTCTTCTTTTCCCGAAGAGTCTGTCATTATGGCAGAGCCATTATGATACTTTATGTCAGAGACAGCCGTCGAGTCGTGTCAGAGCATTAAATGAGGCCATTACTCCAGTGGCCAACTGTGGGGAGGGGGGTCACACGTGTCGTCAATTGAGCTGCATATTCCTGCTGAACCGCATTCATCCCCGAGCCGCATGAGTCTGAGGGTCTTCTTTTGGGCCGCATAGGGCAACTCCTGTATGAGCCGCATAGACTTGCTACCCAAAACCGCATGGGCCATTTATGCCTTTATTCTAATATTTTCCATGCTTCTACAGTCGCCAATATAAGAAGATGTGTCGACATAAAGGAGTGTAAACTGACCGAAATAAAGAGCCACGATTGCCACGTATTCATGGAGAGGTTAATTCATGTTGCATTTCGAGAATTAAAACCGCCGGTAGTCTGGGATTCATTAACAGAGCTTAGCATATTCTTCAGAGATCTTTGTTCTTGCAAGTTGATCATCGATCATTTAGAAAAGCAAGAGAAGGACATTGTGGTAACACTTTGTAAACTTGAGAAACTTTTTCCTCCTGTATTCTTTGACTCAATGGAGCATTTGCCGATTCATCTTATCCATGAGGCTCTTGTTGCTGGACCTGTCGGTTATTATTGGATGTACCCGTTCGAGCGACAGTTGAACCACCTCAAGAACAAGGTAAAAAATAAGGCACGGGTGGAGGGTTCTATTTGTGAAGCATATGTCCTTGAGGAGATTTCAAACTTCTGTTCCATGTATTTTCAGCCTCATATTGCTACAAACATAACAAGGGCTCCCAGAAATGACGACGGCTATGAAGTTGGTATTGAGGCAAAGCTGAAAGTATTTACTGCCTACGAAAAACCATCTGGTAAAATGAAAAAAAGATATCTAAATGACGACGAGATTAGAGCTACAATGTTATATGTATTGCTCAACTGTGACGAGGAAGAAGTGGACAAGCTAGAGGGGTAAGTAAAATTATTTTTTGTGCATCGTTGCTTCTGAATATAACTAATATACCTATGCTTCATTGCTTTTCAGCATATTTAAGGATGAGGTAACATCCAACAATTCGTACGCAACCGAGGAGGAAGTAGAACAGTAAATGAGACTTCATTTTCCTTTTTGGTTGAGAGCATATGTACGGACGTAATCACAATTTACTTTTTCTGTACTTTTATACTTGCACATAATAATTAAGTTAGCATCGTTTATATGGTATTTAGGTTGATTATCCGGAGGCAATCCTTGAGAATGAGTATATTAAAACTCTAGCCAAGGGGCTAATTTATCAGTGAAGACCTGACCAAGTTATTATGTAAATGGTTTCAGGTTCAAGTCAACAAATGCTCGAATAAGAGACGACTTCTTGGATTTGGATTCTACGAAGAATAGCTGTTTGTGCATAAAATCTTCAAACTACAAAGACGTCGACCCAGGTAATGACTTATTTGGCGTCTTACGGATGATTGTGGAACTGACATACAATTATGCTATAGAACCTTGTAAGATCGTCTTGTTCAGATGTGACTGGTTCGATCCGATCCAAGGTCGAGGTTGGAGAGTTGACAAACATAGTCTTGTTGACATAAATTATCACTGTCGATATCAAACTTATAAGCAGTTTGTTCTAGCAATCCAGGCTCATCTAGTTTACTTTACCAGCTATCTAAAACGAGGAGCCGAAAGATCAGATTGGTGGGCAGTCTGTAAGACTAAAGCTCGAAATACCTTCGATGTCGACGAGATAGCTTATCAGGAAGACGAACTACCTCTTATTATAAATATTGTCGATGTGGACTCAATGAAAGTTTCTCATGACATGTTTCATCAATTGGAAGAGGTAGAAGTATCAGAAGAGGAAGAGGAAGTTGATAGAAGTGAAGAGGAAGAGGAAGAGGAATCGGAACAAGATGAATTTTCAGAAGAGGATTGAATATGTTTAATTTTCAGATGTAGTATGGTTTACTTTTATTTTTTTAGATGTAGTATGGTTTACTTTTGTTTTAGCGACGTTAATAAGCGACGTTTTCAGATGTAGTATGGTTTACTTTTGTTTTTTTAGATATAATATGGTTTGCTTAGCGATGTTTTCAGATGTAGTATGGTATACTTCTATTTTTTAAGATGTAGTATGGTATACTTCTGTATTTTTTCAGATATGGCTCGACATGGATCATTTGGTTCCGGTGCTGGTGGGAGTCAACGACCCCGACGGTCTCCATCTACCACTCCTACCGACTCCTCATCCCCCTGTAATCCAGTATACACTAGCGGTCTAGTCGCCGGCAGTGTCTCCATATCCGGCTCTAGCAGTTCGAGGCTAGGGCCTTCTTATTCTATGCAGCCAGTACCGTCGAGTATTCCAGAGGTTGACCCCACTACTAAGGAGCAGGCCGAGGCCGAGGCCCACGTTGAGGTCGAGGGCAATGGCGAGGCCCACGCCGAGGGCGAGGACGAGGGGCAAGCTACGGGCAGGGGCAGGGGCAGGGGCAGAGGGGACAGGGGCATAGTGCAGCTCTCATTTGAGACAGATCCTCCGTGTCGCCAGGAGGGGAGTCTGAGGTTGGAGATTTGGGCCTGTACTCGGACCAGGCGGTAAGTGAAATTATTACATTTAATTAGTTTAAATTTATTATAAACTTGTTTAATAAATTTTAATTTTCATTTTGCAGGTATCATCCCTCCTCCGTACACCGATCGCTGGATACATTCCTGCGATAGAACTACGGGGGGCCCTGGATCAACTGGAGGGATGTCCCGGCCGACAAGGAGGCCTTCTGGTTTGAGCACTTTTCGGTACGTAAAATTTTATTTCCTTTTAATATTTAGTATGTTATGTTATAACATACGTACTTGTATGACTTTTTCAGCGGACTTACTTCTTCCCTCCCTACCGTGCCGTTACTGTCGAGGATATATTTTCCAGCGTCGCCAGCAAGCTCATTAGGGACGCGATCCTCGACCAAAAGGATCGCGACCGCCGGGGAGAGCTATTCAGGGTTGGATCTCTGCCGCCGACTGGGCGGTAATGAAAAGGAGATTCGAGGAGGAAGCCTGCAAGGAGAAGTCCATGAAGTCTAAAAGAGCGCGACAGGCGGGGTCGCAGTGGTGTGGTGGATCACGGTCCATCATAGATTTCTTCACCCATATGGTACGTATCTCGTCGTATACCCATAATTAATACTTTATAGTAATATATTTCTTTCAACTTAACTGACAAATCATATAATAATTTCGTAACAGGTTGAATCGGGAGAAGACCCGAATATGGTGACCTTGTTCCTTGCCACGCTCACGAAGGCGGAGCGGTTCGTAGACGACAAGGCCCGGGACACCTACGTAAGTTTTACTTAATGCTAGTTCATTAATATTAATTTTTATTTACGTAGAAAATTTATATAGATGTTTTTTTAGGCCGAGTTTTAGAAGTTTTACTTAATGCTAGTTCATTAATATTAATTTTTAGCGACCACGTGAGAATTCATATAGATGTTATTTCTAGGCCGAGTTTTTGAGGCTTAGGGAGGCCGGGCCGACACGATCAAAAGGAGCTGGTGCTAGCACTTCCCAGCAGTCCCGGCCGCCGCAGCTCAGTCAGATGATGAGCTATGGATGAGGGCCGTTGGTGGCATGCATAGGGGTACGTACTATTGTACGGGCTCCTATGGTGCCTTCATTGCGTCACAGGCCTCTGCAACCGCCACTAGTGTGCCTGGCTCCGTACAGACTGAGGAGTCGTTCCGCCACCAGCAGAGTGTCGATGCGCAGATCGCAGCTCTACGTGACGAGATGCTGCATAGGATGGGGGCGCTGCATACAGATGATTCTGCGCTCATCTCACGCTTTAAGAGGCTGGAGGAGACTACGGAGGCGCTGCGACAGATGACCTGCGCTACGCAGGAGGCTACGGAGCGGTTGGTCGAGCAGATGTAGCAGATCCAGGAGATGGCTACGGAGCGACCGACTGCTGGTACGCCATGAGAATCGTTTACATCCGACGGTGCACGGGAGGACATGCTCGTCCACCTGTTGTCACCGGAGGAGTATCAGACGATCCTGACGTTGCGACGACAGTCATCTCGTGGCGCTCCTCCTCCAGCTCCTGCTCCAGCACCGGATCCAGCTCCAGCTCCAGGCGATTAGTTGTTTAGTTTTTTGTATTTTTGGACTGTACTATATTTTTGACTTTGTACGTATTTGGGGATATTTAGTTTTTTCGTTGAGGATATTGAGTTTGTACGTATTTGCGGATACTGATTTGGTTTGTTGAGGATATTATATATTGACATTGTTCGTTGCGGATAGTATTTTTTTGTATATTCTGGAATGTATTGTGCGTGCCGGTGTTGCGTGTTCCACCGAGGGGGTCGGCGAACCTAGGGATTGGATTCTGTATTTTGTATTCTGTATTTTGGCTCAGGCTCCAGCTCCATTTGCATTCTGGAACCTTTTTTCTATATTTTTTAATTTAGCGACGTTTTTAGCGACGTTAGTATTCGTCGCTAAATAGTAGCGACGTTAATAAATGTCGCTAAAAGCGTCGCTAAATGTTGACGTGGCAACACGTGGCACCAAATTCGATGTCAGGACGTCGTCGCCAAAACATCGCAACAGTGTCGCTAAACGGCGACCACACAATAACGTCGCCTTTTACGTCGCTAATTAGCGTCAACGTTAAAACGTCGCAAATAACGTTGCTAATTAGCGACGTTAATAACGTCGCCACATAACGTCGCCCTAGCGACGTTTTGCGACGTTTTCTCGTTTAGCGACACGTTTTTTTCTGTCGTTTCCAAAACGTCGCCAAAAACGTCGCTAAATTCACTTAGCGACGTTTTCACCGAGGTTAGCGACGTTTTGAAACGTCGCTAATCTGACAAATTTTTGTAGTGTTATCCAGCACAATATGTTCTTTGTAGCAAATTTTTAGCTTCTACATATTCTAACGGGCCCGGGTAAATTTCTAATTTTATTTACCATTACTTTTTATCCAATGATATGTGATATAACGATTTTGATTTGAATTGCAGAAAGTCATATAGGGACACTGCTAAAGTCCCACTAGCTTCTTCTGCATTCAGCCTTAGTTCGACTCTGGCTCCCTCGGATGATGGGAACCTCACGTCACATGCCATGGAGGGGAGTTCAGCAGGGACACCTGTACTGAAATCTCAAAGTGTTGATGCTACACCAGTTGCCAATATTCCTTCAGCCTCTGCAGAAGGAGAAGTTTCATATGCAGCAGTGACACCTGGCATGACGACAGTAATGGGTAGCCTCATCCGTACTTATACAGATACCTTCTTTACCTCTTTGCGATCCTTGGTTCAATTGGCCATAGAGAAGAGCTTTCTATACAATTTTGTGAGGAGGTCTTCTCTTTATCCAATTAAATCCATACACAATTTTGGCAACATAGAGAGGGCAAAAGCCTTAGAACAGATCTTGTCGGAGCTTGAGGAGCCTATCCAATCTTATTATGATTTGACCAGGGGAAATACAAACCGACTGGTGGATGCTGAATGTGAGACCATAGCTCGAGAGCATGAAGAACGGCGAGTCGTTCTTGACAATACTATAGCAGCATTCGCTGTACAATCGGGAGACATATAGTATAGTATAGCTAAGGCTATCTCTTCTATTGAACGTTACAAGGCTGAGGAAGCAGATAAAGACAATGAGGTGTCCGAAGGTCAGGCTTGTAATGCTCCGCTCTACGTGAGGCATTTGGTTGGCTTGTTGGATGGGATCAGAGTGTTGGACCGTGACTTGTGTTTGGAAATCAAGAGAGTTGACAATGATGCAGTCTCTCTTAGCTGGATAGACAGATTAAGTGTAGGAACATGGCTCATCGGTGGAGCTATGTCCATTGGAAGATAAGTGTGATCGGAGCAGGAAGACCGTTATGCAAGGCAAGTGGAACTGTCCTCCTTCCTTCTTATTCCTGCATGCTTAATAAATAGAATAACATGATGCTATAAATTGTCCCTAAATGTCCCATGTTTTAGTTGCTGAATAATAGAGATGCCTATGCTGAGAATTATTGAAATGAGTAAGACATGAATATTGAACTGCTGATTGAATCACACTTGAAGTGCTAATATAACTTGATGCCTGAGAATGAATTGATAATGTCCCTTATGCTTAATGTTGATGAAATGAATGAATCACTTGAATAATCAAGATGCTACATGAATGAGACATAAGAAATGAACTCGTAGTGCCATTAACACAAAGAACTGAATGAAACACTGGAGCATACCATCAAAAGGTCGACGGTAGAGTATCTTAGACGAGTAATTGTAATAGAATCGGAGTGACCGACGACGAATTATCGTTGCTTCTTTAGGGTCTTCTGGCAAGATGTCATGTACTGCGAAGTCGATGAATAGAATCCTCCAATCCTCACTAGTAGTGCAAATTTTGACCGTATTACAGAATTCAATATTCAAATTATTCTTGACATAGAATAATTCTCGGTTAGCGATGACGATTAATTATTGCCCTTTCAAAGGAACAGCTAGTACTGCTGCTAGATTAGTGAGAGCATCGGCTTCTGTATTGCACGTTCAAACACATGTTCAATAAAGAAACCTTTGAATGATATAGCAATTTTAACTGTTGCTTCTTGGTAGGGGATAAGATCTTGGTGTCTGACCTCATACGTACCTCTAACCTGGTTGACAATCAGTTTATAGTCCCTGTATACTTCAAGGTAATCGATATCCAGTTGTTTAGCTAATTAGAGACCGATGAGCAAAGCATTATATTCGACAACATTGTTGGAACGTGTCTCGTCTAGAGAATAGACTCTCTGAATGACTAGCCCTTCTGGAGATACAAGGACAATTCTAACTCTAGAAATGATGATACCGTTAGGTCCGATTCTAGATGCACCATCAAAGAATAGACGCCAAGTAAATACTCCTCCTGAAGTCATGTTAGACTCTTCGTCGGGAATATCGGCATACGGTTTTGAAGTTTTACGAATTGGATGAGAAGCTAAGAAGTCAACTAGGGCTTGACCCTTGACAGACTTCTGTGGGACATAGAGCATATCATACTGTCACGACAGGCACCCGGTGTGAGGGCACGAGACGTGGGTACGTCTAGCCTACGCCACAGTGTCGGCGGTAGAACGCTATCCTAGGTCCAACGTCTAACACAATCTAGAATATGCTCCAATTGGACAATGATATATATATATGGTACAACTCAATCACAATAACTAAGATGGAATAAAAGAAAGATAATCACAACAGAGAGTCACAATATGAATAATAATTCCGGTATAAACCACACCATAATAAAATCTTAATACAATCACAATGTCTCATAACTAGGTAATAATATCAGTCTAATCTAACTCATGGCAAGTCATCAGCGACTACTGGATCCTGCTGAGGGTCTAGGTCACTTGTGTCAACTAGGCCTGCTCCATAGTAAGTATCGCAGCAATCCTCATCATCTGTAATATTTCAACAGGTCCAGTCGAGATAGGAACGAATACATATCTCTCACACAAATTATAACATGAAAAGAAATATGAAACAAGCTATAGAATAATATACATGAACTACTGATAAAGAAATGAGACTGTAAAAGAGAGCATGATATATGGAAATAGATATACATGATATAATAAGAGAACTGAACTAACTACGTGGTGTAGAGCACAATCTGGTTATGTAAACTGGCTTAGGTTATACATGACTTAAATCTAGTTTGGAGTTGCACATGAAAAGGGTGTAGATCACATAACCAAATAAATACTCCTCCTGCCCCAATCAGTACACAAGGATCTGTCCAGGTTATGTTATTGTACATGAAAGTAGTGTGTCACATGGATAGCTAGTCCACATACACACTGGATTATACATGAAGGCTCACATAATCATGAGTGTACATGAATGTCACATGAGTATACATGAATAAATACGAATAGAATGAGTAGACGATGCACATGATAAAGTACATGAGCACAATAAACCCGATATATCTGAGGGGATAACATCGCATGAAAAGATCCATATAGTGCTAATCCGTGATAATATCGTGACAGCAACAAGTAAACTAGTCTATAATAAGTAAATATGTCCAAGCAACAATAAAACGGTCAGAAAATGTGCTCGCCTGACAATCCGAGCTGCTGATGAGGATGTGTAACTGAACTGGAGTGATGTAAACCTATTTAAAGTAACCACAAGTCACAACATGGTCTAACATATTATAAGAAAGGGCTACAATACAATTCTACATGCTTCTAAGTCCTTCAAGGTCAAAGTCAACCTTGGTCAACTCTGGTCAAACCTGGTCAACTTTGGTCAAACCTGGTCAACTCTAAGTCAACTACTCTGTTTACTAATTTTTAGGTCACACACAAGTTTACAAGTCATTCCGAGTTCGTTTGAGTCGATTTGGAGCAAGTTTGACCCAAAGTTGACATTTGTCAACTTGTCGGTCAACTCGACTAAACTAAGCTCATTGGGTTGATCCTAATCTGTCCCAATACCCTATGGTTACATTCATAATCAATCCACGTACATATAGGTATATTCACATTCATTAAGGTAATATATATATATATATATATATATATATATATATATATATATATATATATATATATATATATATATATATATATATATATATATACATACATACACATATATGTCAATACATACACATATAATTATATAATATGTGACTGAAGGAAAATGTGATAAAGGACTGCTGTTAAAGACTCACACCTGAGATTAAAACCAAGTTCTTAACTAAGGGATATATCACATATATAAATACATATACACATATATCTATTTTAAGGGAAACTATATATATATATATATATATATATATATATATATATATATATATATATATATATATATATATATATATATATATATAGACATGCATGAATATACATATACATACTCATATAGGTAAAGAGAATAGGTTACTCGAATCCGAGAAGTGGACTCAAACCTGGAAATCAGAACCTTAAACTCTCATTCCAACATATTTACATATATACAAGTCATTTATATATAAATATATATGTCTACTCACATATACATATATATACATAAAGGAAAAATCCAAATTGTATATGTAAATGGTAATTAAACAGGATATAAAACCAAGGATCAATTTCCAAAAATAAAAAATATCATATATGAATCGAAAACTCAGAATTTGATACTTAAAATTCAGAAAATCAACATATTATAAAACTATTCAAATTTATGTTGAAGGAAAAACCCAATTTTTACATATCGACCCAAATCTCAAAATACACTACTAGAACCCGTGAAACTTGGCAAGCATGATGGTCTCGACCAATGAGACGTGCTTGGGTACTCACGGAGTCGAAACCGTGTCCGTGTCGTGTCCAGAGAATACGTATCGGAAAACCAATTTCGCGTGTCAAGAGCGCGCATATCGCTCAATTGAGCGCCACACGTACAACGAGAAACCTCGTGCTCATGCGCACAGCTAGGTAGGGTCCTAGGATAGGTCTAGGACACGCTGACATGACACCATGTCACGCCTACGCGACATGGCGACCCGCGACAGACGCAAGGCCTGCGCGCGCGGGCGCGTACGTGTGTGCCCGTGGGCACGTGTCGAGCCTCCTGGCTCACGATTCGAGCCACACCGTGACTCGGAATCGGATCCCTAGGTAGTCTAGGTATAAGGCTATGTGCTCGTGCTCCTGGAACGGGTCCTCGACGTGCCGTATCCGCGTACGAAGGCCGTATCAGCGGCAAAATTCAGCCACGTGCACTGTATAGGCTGACCAGTGCACGTCGGATTTCTCTGCGCTCGCTCGACGAAACGTCGTGAAATTTTACGGGCATGTGGGAAGAGGTTACCCCTACGTGCTCATAAAATTTCACGCAAGACGGAGCTCTGTGCGTCGAGTTATGATGCACAAACAACAGGACGTACACGGGACCGTGCACGGGATCTCGTTCACAGGTGTCCGTGTCCGTTCGGATGCCGAAACCGTGTCGATTTCTGATCCGTCTTCATGAAAGTTGTTACAAATAATTTAAGGAAGGATTTTATGAAAATAGAATCAAAAATTAACACTTTTCAGTTCTAAGTGGCATTTTGCCGAACACGTGCAACGTGAGAAAGATACGTGTCCGATACCGCTATCAAACGAAACCAAAATGCTACCAAACTTTATACACAGATTGAGGGTACCTATATGGATGCAATAATGAAGGAAATTTAGGAGAAACAAAGGTAGATCGGGGTTTACCTATTGAGAGTCGGAATCTTAATAAAAGGAATTCCTCGAGCGCTTTGTCAGCCGATTTCTCCCGAGCAAATACCACCTCCTCCTTGCCAGCAGTACTCCAGCAAATTTTCCTCTTCCTAAAGAGTGCAACAAAATTTGTTTGAGGTGAAACGAAATCCGGATGAGAAAACTAGGGTTTTTGGAGAAAGGGAAATTAGGGTTTGCTCTAGATCTTGGAGGCTAATGTTTTACAAATGAGAGGGGGGCTGCTTGTGACCGGCCAAGCTAGGGGGTGTTAGGGTTAGAGTTTTCACATGGGCCAAGCACTCCATGAGTTGCTAAAAGGCCCATGTCAAAAAGAGTTAAAAAGGCCTATGTAAAAATGACTTTAAATAATTAATTCATTGCCAAAAAAATGAAATTAATTCTGAAATTAATTCTATAGGTCAAAAAATAATTCTAATTATCAAATTAGGCTCTTAAAGAAGGGTGACTATGGTCAAACCACCTTATGCTTCACAAAACACCAATCAAGCTACAAAGCATCACATTAATTAATAAATTAATAAGAAAATTCAATAAATACATAATGACTAAAATACCCCTAAATTAAAAATATGGGTGTGACAAATCAACCCTCCTTAAAATAATTTCTTCCTCGAAATTAAAGACAAAACTGAATGCATGAGAAGGATAGAAAAATTATACCTCAAGACTGAAAAAGATAAGGGTATTGCTCGCGCATCTCATCATCCCTCTCCCAGGTAGACTCACCTGGAGAGTGATGCCTCCAAGCTACGCGAAACAAGGGTATCACAAGGGTATCATCTGGTTCCTCATCACCTTCTTCCGTCGATCCAGAATCTCCACAGGCTGCTCTGGATAAACTGAGAGTAGGGCCCACCATGATCTAGGAATGATCCAGTACATGGCTGGGATCTGCCACATACCGTCTCAACTGCGACACGTGAAATACATTGTGGACTCCCTCTAATGCAGGGGGCAAGTCCAATCTGTATGACACGTCACCGACTCTTCCGCTAATAATGAAAGGTTCGATAAAATGCAGACTAAGCTTTCCACCTCCACCGAAGCGAATAGTACCACGCATCGGAGATATCCTCAAGAACACCAGATCTCCAACCTAGCACAAACATGGTCTCAACTTAACTATAACAATCACATGATTAAACAAAATCACAAAGCAAACAAGATTATAATCCTAAGTCTAAGCTGTACCTTAAACTGCAAAGGTCTCCGGTGGCTATCGGCCCAATGCTGCTGTCTGTCCTGCGCCACACGAAGTCGATCTCTGATGAGCTTCACCTTCTCGGCTACATCAACAACCATCTTAGGTCTCAATAAAGCTTGCTCTCCAATGTCATCCCAAGGCAAGGGTGTACAACATCTACGCCCGTACAGTGCCTCGAATGGTGACATTCCAATGTTGGCCTAAAAACTGTTATTGTATGCAAACTCCACCAAGTGCAGGTAATCCTTCCAAGATCCTCTAAAATCTAGAACACAAGTCCGCAACATATCCTTGAGTGTCTGAATAGTCCTCTCTGACTATCCGTCCATCTGAGGGTGGTATGTAGTACTGAACTTGAGCTGAGTGCCCAAACTAGTCTGCAGACTCCGCCAGAAATAGGAAGTAAAATGACTATCCCGATTCGAGACAATGCTCATCGGAACTCCGTGTATCCTAACAATCTACCGCATATACATCTCTGCTAACTTCTCAGTAGACGTACCCACTTTAAATGGCAAAAAGTGGGCCAATTTGTTCAACCTATCTACGATGAAGCAAATCGCATCTTCCCCCTGGTGTACGCGGCAATCCAGAAACAAAATCTATTGTGATGTGCTCCCACTTCCACTCCGGAATGGACAATGGCTGTAACAGTCCTGCTGGCCTCTGCCTCTCTGCCTTAACCTGCTGACAGACTAAACATCTGGCTACGAAGCGTGCTACTTCCCGCTTCATCCCATACCACCATACATGCTCCTTCAAATCCCTATACATCTTGTTGGCACCTGGATGCATAGAGTACTGAGAACGATGGGCCTCCTACATAACCTGCTCTCGAAGCCCTCCGCTAGGCACATACAGTCCAGATCTGTGCCTCAATACGCTAACTTCTGCAATGACAAACTCATCATCCACCAATCCTGCTCGAACCTGCTCTCGGATACACCATAGAGTAACATCGTTGAATTGAGCCGACTTGATCATCTCCATCAAGTTTGACTGAATCTGAAGGCCCCACATCTGCATCTGAACTCCTGGCACGATCACCTCGATTCCCAAGCTCTCCAAATCTGCTAACAAGTGACGATCCATCGTCAAACACATAGCTACCGGATACCTACTCAAGGCATCGGCAACCACGTTGGCCTTCCTTAGATGATACTGCAGTAAAATATCGAAGTCCTTTATCAACTCCAACCATCTGCGCTGTCTCATGTTGAGCTCTTTCTATGTAAACACATACTTCAAGCTCTTGTGGTCTGTGAAGATCTCTACACGCTTTCGTATAGATAGTGCTTCCATAACTTAAGAGCAAAGATAATTTCTGCCAAATCCAAATCATGGGTAGGGTAGTTCTTCTCATGCGGACATAATTGCCTGGATGCGTAGGCAATCACCTTCCCATGTTGTTATAAGACACAACCTAAACCCTTCCCTGAGACGTCACTGTAGATAGTGAACCCGCCTGATCCTGATGTGAATGTCAAAATCGGGGCTGTCGTCAGTCGCTTCTTCAAATCATCAAAAGTAACCTGACACTCCTCTGACCAGACAAACTCTACGTCCTTTCGGGTCAGCTTTGTCAATGGCTCTACAATCCGGAGAAATCTTGAACAAACCTCCTGTAGTATCCTGCCAATCCCAGAAAGCTCCTGACCTCTGCAACTGAACTCGGTGCTGTCTATGCCTCAACTGCTCTAATCTTCTTCGGGTCGACTGAGATCCCATCTCTGATCATAACATGACCTAGGAAATCAACTCGATCCAAGAAGAACTCGCACTTCGAGAGCTTGCCGTAAAGCTGCTCCTTCCTGAGTGTCTCCAGAACCATTCTTAAATGCTCCTCATGCTCCTCTGGGGTCTTCAAATACACCAAGATGTCATCGATGAACACCACCACGAACTTGTCTAAGTACTGGTGGAACACCTTGTTCATCAAGTTCATGAACACCGTCGGGGCGTTAGTTAACCCAAACGGCATCACCATGAACTCAAATTGGCCATACCGTGTCCTGAAAGGTGTCTTCGGAGTATCCTCCTTCTTCATCTTCACCTGATGATAACCTGACCTCAGATCAATTTTGGAGAATACTTTCGCTCCGCTCAACTGATAGAACATATCATCGATCCTCGGTAGCGGGTACTTATTCTTGATCGTGAGGTTGTTGAGTGCCGTGTAGTCGATACACATCCGTACCGACCCATCCTTTTTTGGTACAAAGAGTACTGGTGTACCCTACGGTGAAGAAATCGATCGGATGAAGCCTTTGTCCTGCAACTCATCCACCTGCTTCTTCAACTCCACAAGCTCGTTGTTGTTCACTCTATAGACGTGCTAAGATATCGGCTCTGTACCGGGCACCAAGTCTATAGAGAACTCCATATCTCTGTCCGGAGGTAACCCTGGCAACTCCTCCGAAAATACATCCATAAACTCAGCTATCAATGGATATGGCACGCTTTGCTCCTATGCTGAAACTCTGCAGAAAACTCCGATGCTCTCATCTGCCTCCCGTATGGTGAATTCGAACTCTGGCACTCCTGGCAATCTGAAAACAACTCTACCACCTCGATAATCTATACTGGCATGATGCATGCTCAACCAATCTATACCGAGTATAATATCGTAGTTCGATAATGGCATTACGAGCAGACTCACATCCAATTCTCAGCCTCCTAAAACTACTCTCCTATCCTTGTAAACATCACGGACGAGGATAATACCACTCCAGTCATGATCTTGCAAGTCCTAGGCAATGGTTCAGAAGAAAGCTGGTGTCTAATAGCAAATGATACAGACATGAAGCTATAGGAAGCACCCGAATTAAATAATACGAATGCGGGAAAAGAGTCGATAAGAACAGAACCTGCTATAAGATCTTCTACTGGCTCGGACTCCTTAGCTGCTACGGCGAAAGCTCACCCTGCTCGCCTCCTCTGGCCTGCTGCTGGTGCTGAATAAACTTCTGCTGCTAGGTCGGCAATGGTCCTTTCTGCTACACTATCGAAGCCTTGGCTCCTGCTCCCTGAGCTGTACGACCCACAGCCATGGGATAATCCTTCAACTGATGATCTGCTACACCACAAAGTAGACACTTACCAAGCCTCTTCCTGCACTCATTCCATACATGTCCTGGCTTCTTGCAGAAGGTGCAACCAATGGTCTACTGCTGTCTCGATGCCTGCTGAAACTGCTTCTGCTAAAAAGGCTTTTGCTGATGCTGCTGCGGCTGATAATGAGGCCTCTTGGCCGGGCCCCTGCTGCTACTAGCTCGATGTGAATTAGGACCTCTCTTCTTCTTCAGTTCCAGGTCATCTTCCGCTGCCATAGCTTCCATCAAAATCTCCGCGAATGTAGCATTCATGTTACCCCTACATGTTCATAAAATTTCATACAAGACGGAGCTCTGTGCGTCAAGTTATGACGCACAGACAGCAGGGCGTGCACGGGACCGTGCACGGGATCTCGTGCACACGTGTTCGTGTCCGTTCGGATGCCAAAATCGTGTCAATTTCTGATCAGTCTTCACGAAAGTTGTTATAAATAATATAAAGAAGGATTTCATGAGAACATAATCGAATAATAACACTTTTCAGTTCTAAGTGGCATTTTGTCGAACAGGTGCAACGTGAGACCGATACGTGTCCGATACCGCTATCAAACAAAACCAAAATCCTATAAACTTTATACACAGATCGAGGGTGCCTATATGGATGCAATAATAAAGAAAATTTAGAAGAAACAAAGGGAGATCGGGGTTTACCTATTGAGAATCAGAATCTCAATAAAAGGAATTTCTCGAGCGCTTTGTCAGCCAATTTCTCTCGAGCAAATGACTCCTCCTCCTTCCTAGCAGTACTCTAGCAAATTCTCCTCTTCCCAACGAGTGCAACAGAATTTGTTTGAGGTTAAATGGACTCCGGATCAGAAAACTAGGGTTTTTGGAGAAAGGGAAATTAGGGTTTGCGATCTTGGAGGCTAATGTTTTACAAATAAGAGGGGGGCTGCTTGTGGCCGGCCAAGCTAGAGGGTGTTAGGGTTAGGGTTTGCACATAGGCCAAGCACTCCATGAGTTGCTAAAAGGCCCATGTCAAAAAGGGTTAAAAGGCCTGTGTAAAAATGACTTTAAATCATTAATTCATTGCCAAAAAAATGAAATTAATTCTGAAATTAATTCTATAGGTCAACAAATAATTCTAATTATCATATTAGGCTCTTAATGAAGGGTGACTAAGGTTAAACCATCTTATGCTACTCAAAACACCAATCAAGCTACAAAGCATCACATTAATTAATAAATTAATAAGAAAATTCAATAAATACATATGACTAAAATACCCCTAAATTAAAAATGTGGGTGTGACACATACTGTGCTAACGGTATCGTCCAAGTAGCAAGTCTAGAATTGAGTGTACTAGGCTTTTTTATCAGAATTCGTAGAGGATTGACTCTGAAGATAACATTGATGGTTTGGCCCTTGATGTAATGACGCATCTTCTGGACAGTGAACATCAAGGCTCAGCATTATTTTTCTACTGGACTGTATCAGCATTCAGCACCGATCATTGTGCGGCTAAGGTATTAAATTGTTTGCTCATGACCTTTATTGTTCTTCTGGGCTATGAGGGCACCAAGAGAATGATCCATTGCTCGAATGTACATCACGATTCCTGTGATTGGAGGAAATAGAACTGGAGGGTTCATCAAATACCGCTTAATGTCTTCAAATGCTTGCTGACATTCATCAGTCCATATGAAAGATACACATTTCTTCATTAATTGAGTGAAGGATCTGCAGCGTCTAGAGAGATTTAAGATGAATCTCCTGATATAGGCAAGTCATCCTTGGAATCCTCGTAGGTCTTTTAAGTTGCGTGGAGGACGCATCTCTTGAATGGCTTTGACTTCTTCGGGATCAACGTGTATACCCTTAGAGGTAATAACGAATCCAAAAAATTTGCCACTAGAGACACGCAGGAATGACTTAGTGGGATTCATTTTGAGTTGATGTTGACGCATTAGATCAATACTAGTCTTCAGGTCTTGGATATAATCTTCCTTTAAACGACTCTTGACAGAAATATTGTCGACATAACATTCGACAGTTTTTCGTAAATGTTTATAAAAAATAGTACTCTTGGCCGCTGATAGGTGGCACTAGCATTCTTGAGACCAAATGGCATGACTGTATAGCAGTAGACTCCTAGAGGAGTGTGGAAAGACGTATGCTTTTCATCTTCAGGATTCATCTTGATCTGATTATAACCAGAGAATCCATCCATGAAAGACATTCACTCGAACCCGTAGGTATTATCGATCATGACATTGGTGATTGGGAGAGGAAACCCGTCTTTGGGACAATCTGTATTGAGATCTCTCAAGTCGATGCAGACTCAAGCTTTTTCTATTTTTTTATAACTGGGACGACATTATCCATCCAGTTAGGATGTTTTTCCTTCCTAACAAAGCTACATGTGATGAGCTTCTTGACTTCAGCTTCTATAGCGTCCATCATATCAGATTAAAATCGTCGTTGTTGTTGTTTAATAGGCTTAGCGTTTGGCATAATGTTAAGTTTTTGAGTAGCAATCTAAGGATCTAGTCCTGACATATCTTCATAGCTCCAAGCGAGCATGTCAATGTACTATTTTATGAGCTGGATCATGGAGGCTTTTACTAATGAAGATAGGCCTTGGAAAAGCTTCGTCTCTGACGTTTATCTGGATCAATTCATCCTCAGTGGGTGGTTTACGCTATTCGAAGCAAAGTTTCCATTGAGTATCCATCCTTCATGTCCAAGGCTCATTCTCATAAGTTCGATAAAGTCATCATCATCTTCTGAAAATTCAGTTGTCACCATATTGACGGACAGAGTCAGTCGATGGACATCCCCTACACTGGTATCTGAGTCCCACGAGAAGGAATCGGAAGAGCGAGACCGTCTCTCTTTGTCTGACTCAGATCTATCCGGGGTTGTGATCGGCGTAGTGTAGCCTAACCCATGTTTAGTCTTATTATAATACTTTGATGACCTTCCTTTCGGGATAGGTAGTCGAATAGGAGTTCGTCTACCTTTACCTCCATTAAGTCCAGACCTAAAATTGTAACCCATTTTTCGAATAATATTCTTGGATTGTTGACAATAACGACTTAGTTGTATTCTTCCACAGTTGTCATTTTTAGAATCACTGTCGAGTATAGCATTTTGGTTACGTTCTCTGTTAAAGAGAATTGGATGCTCATCATTGTTCTAAGGAGGAACTTTAACGAATTTTGTACAGTTCAAATACTATCTCATCTTGGAAGAGTTGAATTGCTCCTAAGGTGGGAGGTTCGAAATTATCAAAATTTTCTAAGTAATGTTGTGCATAAAAATTGACATCAATATACTGCGAAGGATACACTGCTTTATTGATACATTTCTCTGCTTCAATAGTTACAACAGTATTTTCGATCTTGGCTGAAGATATAAACCCCCTAATTTTCTACTATGATTTTTCTTAAATTAAATTTGGTGTTAAATTTTTACTTTGTATGTCGCATAGTCGTATTGTACGTCGCATACGAACTTGTCGTATTGAACGTCGCGTATGAATTCGTATTTTCGTATGACTCGTCGAGGGCGAATATGTGCGAGGTACATATTTTTGTAAAAACATTTATTATAGAAGCTTGGTTTTTCAAATAATAAATAATAAATATTTTCAATTACTTAAAGGGGTAAAATGCGTCGCATTAGAATTTTTAAAACTTATTTTACATCATAAAAGGTTATAAATAATAATTTAGAAAATTATTGTTGTATATATTATTTTTTATGTGAGCAACATAAAATTTATTTCGAGTTATAATTATTACAAAACAATTTTTCAAATAATTAAATATTTATCGTGATTTTCAAAATTAATTATTACTATATTTTATTAATTATGTAAATGATATTTGAGATTTTGTTAATTTTAATATTTGATTAAATATGATAATTTAAATTATAAAAGATTTCATTTGAATTTGAATTAAATGAAGGTTTTATCTATGTTTGATTCGGATTTGAATGATTAAAGTCTAAATCAAATTAAATTTAATATGATATTAACTATGGGAGAATTTAAATCCTCCCAATCCTTATCCTAATGGGATTCCTACCTCCTATAAAAGGAGAGGTACTTGCCCTCTTTTTTTCCATGAATTTCCACAACCATCCAAGTGTCGTGCATCGTGTCCGTGCCAATTTCCATCCACTATAACTTTTCCATTACAAATACATTATTCCTTTGTGTCCGACATCTCCGGACACACCCAATCCGTGTCATGCAAGACACCACCACGCCATTCCTGTCATGTCGGACATCCCCGACACGACAACACCATAAACCACCCGACTCCGCTCTCCTCACCTGACCAGCAGTACTACCGGACTTCCTCCATCCCCGCCACGACAGCTGACACACCACCCGCACCAACTCCTGCCCCTCTTCCAGCACCCTCGAGTCGAGCACCCCTCGACCGTAACCCTCCGACGATGCCTGGCCGGGAACCGCGGAGGACAGATCCACTCCAGTCGTTGCCAGAGCAATTCTGGCACCGCAAGCCCCTTTCATCGACCACGGATCTCCCCGTCAGCGCCGAGGCTTAGGCGCCCATACCGGAGTGCCGTGCACGAACACCGCCCGCCTGGAGAGCCGAGACCGCCGCCCGTCGTCGCTCTTCAGGTGACCCTCAGACCTCCCGCGACCGAGCCACCGGAGTCGCCACCCTCCGCCACAGTCAGTTGCCTCGCCTCCGGTCGCGAGCGCCCCGGCGCTCAAGGTCGGAAGCCGTTGCCACCCGCTGATCGCTGCCGCGTAGCTGTGCCTCACCGGAGAACATTCGGTGAGTCACCCCCTTCCTCTTCTTCCCCACTCCCGCTCTCCTCTAAAAACCCACTTTTCTTTCCTTATTTTCCTTTAGTATCAACCCTCTCATTTCTAACACATGTGAGTAGAGTACAGCTGCTCTCATTCATGTGTATTTGTATAGTTTAATTATTTTGTTTATTTTATTTTATATTATTCTCTTATGTTTTGGTACAGCCTTCGTATTAAGTAATTTCAAGTAAATATGTGTACAAAAATTATTAAGTTTCATTATTATTATTATTTTTGTTGTTGTTGTTATTATTATTATTGAATATGAATAAATTAATGGTATTTATCTCTAGTATTCACAAGTAATTTTTTTCGAGTTATTTAAAAATATATATATATTAACTCTTAAGTTTTGGAGGCTTACCCATATGCATATTTTCAAAACTACATTTCAAGGCCTAAATATATTTGGTAAGTTATTTATGTATTTTAAATAAAGTTTGGCCTAAAGGGGTAAATATATATAAATGTATACTTTACAAATTTTAGATTTTGCCGTTAATGATACTTCTTAGATTTCCAAAGCCTTATCTAAAGGTATCCTGTCAAATAGAGATATAGTTTAGATATTTTGTAACTAAAATATCATGGCTAATAAAAAGATAGTTTCTTATCATAACGTAAGAAATCTTAGAATATATATATATTTACCTAAAAATATTTTAGAGTAATAAATGTAGTTTCATAAATATTTTTCTAAAAATAGTATAAGTATTTTTTTTATTTCCAATTTCTTCTCAAAACCATCATTTTTTATCATGACTAATTCCATAATCATATTTTTCCTGCGACTTAGACCCCTACACATCGGCCATGGCTATTGGACTATTGGGATATGTCAGAACATCACACAACATCGAGCGCGACATCAGGCAAGATACCTTGCCACCTTTACTGCTTACATTAGTTGCATTATTTTGTATTTTCTATACTTTTAATTCCAGTTATTTATCTTTCTTCTTGCATGTGGACCTAGAGTTAAGGGACTACCGTCAATTTAGTGTGTCTCATTAACTTGTCACGATTGTACACGTGTTGTGTGAGAGTTGTGAGGAACATGTAGAGGTCACTTGCGTGTTGGTTGATCCCCCATGCGCATGCTTAAGAATAACTGTCATTAGATGCATGTTAGAAGACTTGACAGTTATCTATTATAAAACAGTATTGTGGAAGCAACACGTGTTGGTGCGTCATGGTTACGTCATACGTATAGTATCATTGGGGGGGAGGGGACAGCCACTAGCGTAGGGGCTACATTTATTTTTACACACATTTGGGAGATAGTGACTCGGATGAGCGCTACGTGTTACCCGACCGATAGTGTCTCGGATGAGCGCTACTTGTTGGCCACTCTTTATTACTTGCGTGAATTCGTACAGCCCCTGCGTAGAATATTGTCCTCAAAGTACATATCACATAGATGGTTAGGGTCCCAATTGTGTTGTAGATTTATAGTGTTTATTTATGCAGTTATATATGGCATGTTCTTCATGTATCTTGTTACGTCCCTCTGAGGACCTGGTGATCTCTCCAGGTGTGTGTCTTTGTGATGTATCTGCAGGTGCTCTAGCTAAGGCCATGTCTTCCTTCCTACCCTCTTGGAGATTGCTCTTGGACTCGTCATTTGCTTCGCTCGACCAAATCATTTATTGTATATTTCTTTCTTATTTAACTTGTTGGAAGTGGATATGTCTCCGCCCAACGTTTGTACAAATGACTATTTGATTATATCATTAAACCCTCATATTTGTGGATGATATTTAGTTTGTCATGGCTTTCTACATTTTATAGCTTATGTATACATACGAACATTTCTTATACTCGTATGTATACAGCTGGCATGATACGTATCTGGTCCAAAGTATTTTGGGACTGGTGCGTTACAGAAGACATCACCAAGTCGATAACAAGAGGAGGAGAAAGAGAAGTAGTAGGCTTATTACGACGATGATCGATAACATGAGGCTTAGGAGAGGTGAGCTCCCTATGTTCCACTTTTTCAGTAGGAAGGGCGAGATTGATAGTCAACATTTGAGAAGATGAAGGACGAGAAGTACGCCCTTGGACTATAATTACCAAGACCTCGTCTGGGTCATCATTTTGGTCTTCCTCTGTGTCCATAGCCAGTACGACCTTCATGTATTCTTCTTTGTACATCCAGGAATCTGTATAATAGGCTTCGATGCCTCAAAAAGGATTGAGATCAGCAACTTCTTTCTTAATCTCTCCGTTGTCGTCTACGTACTTAAAGCACTGGTAGAGAGTGGATGGCACAATATTATGCTCATGCAACCACGGCCTCCCTAACAATATGTTATAGGAAACGTGACAATCAATTACATAGCAGGTGACTTTCGTCCGAAGATCGCCAATTTAGACTCTTAAGAGAATCTTTCCCAGTGGTTTACTCTTCCCAGAATTGAACCTGAGAATAGTTGTAACCAATGTTGTCACTCCCCGCTCCCAGAATACAGTGAGCCGAGTATGTAACAACATCTATAGGCTATGCACCATACGAATACATCTGTACCCGTATTTGCGATTGTCGCCTATAATATTCTAGGATAGAAATACAGGTAGTAGTAAGAATATTTAATTTGTACAAACTATAACTATTATACATAAATTGTTTTCTAAAAGTACAACTTATACAAGTTATTACAATAAAACCATTAATTTACATATGTTGACAGCTACAAAATGATATTGGATGTGTCTCTTGAAAACCTCTTGACAATTTACTCCTCAACTTTGTCCACATCATAAAGAGGCAACATCTCCCCAGAAACTTCATCTTCCCCTAATAAAAAATACTAGGTTGTCAAAACGACAACAAGTCCTCGGTCAAGAACGATAACAAAAAAACATATGATGTGATAATGTAGGGAAAGGAAATGAAATAAATGTGCATCAAATTTGGGAGGTAGGTTTTATAGTTTAATTCTACGACTCTAATAAATTTTCTAGGGCAGTGTTCTTATAGTGTTTAGAAAAGCAACAATACAATCCTATTTCACTACCACAAACACAAACAAGTACCTAAATGATGATGCAAATTGGAGAACAACTCTTTGAATATTCATAGTAACCATTTCCCTGACAACAATCCCATATACCAGGGATCAGGCTGTAACATTGTGGTACGGTGCTTAGAATCCGGCCCTGCCTCTTATGGGCTTAAATAATTAAATCTTTGATTCACCTATTCGATATTTTCAATCAAAATAAGTATGTTCAATTAATTGAGACTCGGTGGAACGGTGTTATAATCCGGCCCTGCCTCTCATGGGCTAAAATAGATAATCTGAGACTTGGTGGTACGGTTGTTAAAATTCAGCCCTGTCTCTCATGGGCTTAAGTGAGCTAAGCCTCACATACTCAATTCACAAGGCCCTATGAATGAGCTTAAATACTGATCAGCTTTTGGTTATTATTATGTTGTGGGACTTCGTAAACAATATTCAAGTTGTTCTCCTCCATCCAATGTTTTCTAATCCTAAAATTGCAAACAATTCTTAATTCTATTATCTTAATTAATTCTGCTCTGATTACCATTTACAAGTAAATAATCTGAAGGTATCCGGATACAAGTTTTTAACTTATCCATATGTCACGCCCCAGAACCGGAATACTGAGGCAGACTAGGCCAGCTATTCCATATGAGGTATATAAATATCATACGACGATCGTGGCTGTCAAGAGACAAGGGGGTACATTCTGTAATCAAGTCTCCTATGGTCTCACAGAGCATCTATGTCTCAATCAATCAAAACAAGAAGCAGTAAATAATGACCATATAAGACAAAGCAGTAAGGCGTCCCCGACGCTTCATCAAAATGACTCATGAGCCTAGCTATACAAAATGATAAGCTAGTACCAAGAGTCAATAGTACATAACCGTAGTCAGCTGCAGTCTGATTTAATTACAATTATGTAAGAAACTAAATGTCCAGAACTGCCGGCTAAACAGGTGCTGGTGGCTAAACGCCAAGTACAAAATAGAAGATATCTGAAAGTGAAGAAGAAACCCACTCATGGTCCCTGGCGCCCATACTCCTGGTGTGCACCATTGTTCGGGTAGAAGGCTGGATCCTCTGGCGCTGCTACGAGATCTGGCCAAACAAAACCAGCAGAGTCAGGCCCCGAATAGCAAGTACCACAAGGGAGCACAAAAGAGTAAGATAAAACGGCCCAAGCATAATAATAAGACCTGATTCACGAGTTATAGTCTTATACCATATCATCGAGACAATACGACACCCTTACAACCAAACAAGGACAAACGGTGCCAATATCATTCCGAGATAAGATATATCCTATAACCATGGACAGGTGAACGGCTTCTGATCGCGACTTCGGTCCATAGCCTATCGCAGCACAATAGTCCAACCCAACAACCAAACAAGGACATGGGTTGGACCACGCACCACGATAGTCCATGTTCCTCAGTTGCTAACAGAAGAAAACATATCACAAATAAGTCGGCTTACAAGCGGCCAATCAATCATACGACTTTCTGTGATTTGCTTGGGTTATCCAAGTAATACAATATAGGAATCCTCAGATTGTGTCAACCCACCAAACCATATAATATACATATACACTTAGCACTTTGATTATGCACCAGTCCCCCGTAAGGCCACCGTGCTAAAACATATAACACACAGCATGTAGGAGTCGGATATAGTCATCCACTATAGGCGGATGAAACTATATCCGTGGCGGCCAACCTGACACGTCAGGACTGGACCTGGGGTGGCTAGTATGGCACGATCTCGGGATTCTATTCCCTCACAATGCTTCTACCGATTTAAGTTGCTTAGATTAACCCTATCTTGATATTGGAATTACATATCGTGGTTATATGGTCATCCTCCTATATGTCGTACCATGGTACGTGTACCCTTAGTATGAATCCACATTGGCTTAATCTAGATCCATGCTTAGTGTAATGCATCAAACAATAATCATTATACCACGATACTATTACTGACCAATTACCATGACTGTGCTGGATAGTACATATGTATTGACTTATAACACGAATGATCACATAACACATAGAGTCGCACCTCAGTGCACTCATTAAATAACACCATAGTGCATACTAATATTGTATCTCAATACACCCTTAGAACTTGTACCAGTACGTATACAGGTAATCAGGTTAGGAATACGGTCAAGTCAGGAAGTCTCACGGACCCCTCGTGACATAAAAGTCACATATGAATTCTGGTTAAAGTGAGACATGAGGATACTTGAAGTCAAGACAAAGATCTATAACTTTTATGTTGGAAGTTAGGAGAAATTCTCGTCACAAATCAGCCAAATAGGACATAAAACAGCCAAAAATAGCCAAAATAGGCACTATTCATCTATGCGGCACTATGCATCCATGCGGCACTATTCATTCTTGCGGTACTATACAAGCCTGAGTCACTATGCAAGCCATACGGCACTATTCATTCCTGTAGCACTATTCATCCATGCGGCACTATGCAAGCCATACGATACTATTCATTCCTACGTTACTATGCATCCATGCGGTACTATTCATCCATGCGGTACTATTCATTCCTGTGGCACTATGCATCCATGCGGCACTATTCATTCTTGCGGTACTATGTAAGCTTGCGGCACTATGCAGGCCATGTGACACTATTCATCTATGCGGCACTATTCATCCTGCGGTACTATTCATCCTCCCTGCCAGAACCAGGATAGATGAACTAAAAATGTCCAAATATTGTTTTGGCCATAACTTCCTCAAAATAAGTCAAAATCTAACTTTTTAAAGGTCAAAATTGGGTAGAATCAAATTTCCTATAACATAGGACCATTAGTTTTCGAAAACAACAAAGTTTGATAGATCAAAACCATAGAAATCTATAGAACCCTAGTTTTAGAAACTTAGATCTACACAAAACTAGCCATTAAAATCAAAACTCCAAGAACTAAACTTGTAGAGGATGATGAGAAGAACAATATAGAAAAATCATATCAAAAAAAATCAAGAAATGAAAAATGTAAGAATCTCTCCATTTGGTACAAGATGTACTTGCCTAAATATTGGTTGGTGGAAATGAAATAAAAAGTTAATGAGAAGAGAGAGAGGAAGAGAAAAAATATATATATATATATATAAAAAAAATATATATATATAGGGGTTGGGTTGACTCAAAGAAACCCTAATCTTAGGCATGCTCTTAACCATATGACTAATGACATGTTAAATGCTACATGCAACAATTAATCAAGTTAATTAAATAAATAAAACCCTAACGACAACACGGTCCAGAAATCCTATCGTCGAAATAGTGAACCACGCCTACAACCAAACAAGGACAAGGGGTGGCACACTATTTCACGACGAGAAACTGTTCCAAGCCATGGCCAGGTGTAAATACAGGACACGTGCAATAAAGATACAGGTGCCAGATACCATATACAAAAAAAATCAAAAATTTACATATTCCAGGAACGGAGAGTGACATCTCTACCCTCCTTAGAAAAATTTCGTCCTCAAAATTTCGATAAGGCCAGTCGAGCGCGCTCTCAGATCACGAAATATACTCTTGACATATAGCAAGCACAATTATCAATCAACACATGGCACATGAATAGATTTTGAAAGAAAGAACAATCAAGTAAAAGTACAAACAATAATCATACCCTAGAAGGAAAGTGATCGGAGACATACGAATAAAATATGCCTCCCGAGTCAATTGGGTAGGAATTCATCCTAGAGGTCCTACACTGACTTCCAAAGTGGACAAGGGTCAACTCTTGAGATAAGTCGGTACCAATGACTTAATCAAGAATGGTACTCTGCCCAGGACATACTCTCGTAATCAAGACACATGATGAATATCACGTATCACATGATACGAGAGCAGATGAGTGAGACAAGAAAGTTGCCTTCACTCTTCGAATATAGAACACAAGGAATTATAATGAATAATACTCAAAACTTATCCACAATCTGACCGCCTTCAGCCAACCTCTGCTCTAATACTCCAAATTCTATTTGCCTCTGCCCCTGCTGGAATCTCTGCTGCTGCCTTCCCTGGCCCTACTGTTGTGGCCTCTGCTGTCCAACCTGATGCGGTCCTACCTGGTGTTGCGCTTGTCGGTACATCTGAGCTTGCATTAGTAACGGGCGTTGGGCTAGTGGCCTGACTGCTAGTGCTGGCCCTTAATACGGAGCTACCTCTGGAGCTGGCAATGCCAGAAACTGTTGAGCTGGCCCTCCTGACTTCTGTATCTGTGGGCATGTAGCTACACGATGGTCTGAACCTCCATACCTCAAGCACTTTCCATTCGCTGATCGACACACTTCCCGAGTGTTTCCTCCCTTACCACAATAAGTGCAATCTACTGGTGCCTTCTGACGTTGCTGGTGCCTCGGTTGCTGCTGTCGAACTGGTACTATCCCAACTGTTGTGACTGGAACTGCATCATGAATACGGACGCCAGGCGCTGGTGTTGACGTCCGAGGTACTGCTCCTCTTCCTTCCATACTCTACGTATGAGACCTCTTCTGGCCTCCAGTCCTTGCTGATAACCTTTGAATAGTAAGCTCGTGCCTCCGAGCCGCCATCAATACTGCATCAAATGTCTGGTAGACATGTCCCTCGACCTGCTGTATAATATCTAAGTGAAGTCCCCGCAGGAACCTTATGGCCTTCTCTGGCTTCGTAGCCATCATCGTTTGAGCAAACCTATTTAACCTGCAGAACTCCGCTGCATAACCATCCACCGTCCTACCAGCCTGCTTGAGGCTGATAAATCTCTGCTGAAGCTCATACCGAGCCACCACGCAAAAGTACTTGGACTTAAATCTGGTATTGAAGCTACTCCAAGGAACAGGACGCCTCATTTCAACCTCTTTCGATGCCCACCAGTTGCGGGCAAGATCCTGAAGTAACAGTCTGACCTGGTCAACCTTCTCTTCTGCAGGAAACTTTACTGCGGTAAATATGGCCTCAATATCCTGAAGCCAAGCATCCGCCGTGATGGCATCCTCCGTGCCGTCAAAGTATCTCGGGTTAAGTCGATAAAACCTTCCCGACGCTCTTGAATCATTCCTGATACTTCTTTCAAGAGCTAGATGTAAACCCTGATTCAGTAACATATTTTGTTCCTGTTGCTGGGTCTGTTGTTGCTGTTGGACTGCCATCTGGTGTTGCTGGGTCTCTAATAAACCTCTGATAATCTGCAATAGTGTCGGTGCGTCTAGTGCTACTGGTACTACCGGCATCACTGGATGTACGGGAACCTTTGGCCTCTGTGGCTCAACTGGCTCATGCTCGGTAACATTCTCGATGTGAATCTGTCCAGGTAAAGGTGCTACCCCTTGCTGATCTCCAACTGGTCCCTACTCTAATGGATTCTCTCCCATGCCGGCTCCTCCAATAGCTGAGAATGATGTACCCCTAAAGAAAAGGATACAAGGTATCAAAAGACAGGACGAGTAGGAATCGAGGATGACAATCAAGTTAGCAATCAACGTGGGAGAAAGAGAAGACAAATCAGGAGATCAAAGGGAACATGTTTTGATAGAGACTCCTATAATCGCAATACCCCACAAGTCTGAAAAATAGACCTGCATGGGCCACCAATAAAACCTTGTCACGCCCCAAAACCGGAATACTGAGGTGGACTAGGCCAGCTACTTCATATGAGGTATATAAACATCATACGGCGATCGTGGCTGTCAAGAGACAAAGGGGTGCATGCTGCAATCAAGTCTCCTATGGTCTCACAGAGCATCTATGTCTCAATCAATCAAAACAAGAAGCAGTAAATAGTGATCATATAAGACAAAGAAGTAAGGCATCCCCGATGCTTCATCAAAATGATTCATGAGCCTAGCTATACAAAATGATAAGCTAGTACCGAGAGTCAATAGTACATAACCATAGTCAGCTGCAGTCTGATTTAATTACAATTATGTAAGGAACTAAATGTTCAGAACTGTCGGCTAAATAGGTGCCGGTGGCAAAACGCCAAGTACAAAATAGAAGATATCTGAGTAGTGAAGAAGAAACCCACTCATGGTCCCTGGCGCCCATACTCCTGGTGTACACCATTGTTCGGGTAGAAGGCTGGATCCTCTGGCATTGTTACGAGATCTGGCCAAACAAAACTAGCGGGGTCAGGCCCCGAATAGCAAGTACCACAAGGGAGCACAAAAGAGTGAGATAAAACCCAAGCATAATAATAAGACCTGATTTACGAGTTATAGGCTTATACCATATCATCGAGACAATAAGACCCCCTTACAACCAAACAAGGACAAACGGTTGCCAATATCATGCCGAGATAAGATATATCCTATAACCATGGGCAGGTGAACGGCTTCTGATCGCGACTTCGGTCCATAGCCTATCGCAGCACAATAGCCCAACCCAACAACCAAACAAGGATATAGGTTGGACCACACAACACGATAGTCCATGTTCCTCAGTTGCTAACAGAAGAAAACATATCACAAATAAGTCGGCTTACAAGCGGCCAATCAATCCTACGGCTTTCTGTGATTTGCCTGGGTTATCCCAGTAATGCAATATAGGAATCCTTAGATCGTGTCAACCCAGCAGGGCTAGCCAAACCATATAATATACATATACACTCAGCACTTTGATTTTGTACCGGTCCCCCGTAAAGCCACCGTGGTAAAACATATAACACATAGCACGTAGGAGTCGGATATAGTCATCCACTATAAGCGGATGAAACCATATCTGTGGCGGCCAACCCGACATGTCAGGACTGGACCTGGGATGGCTAGTATAGCACGATCTCGGAATTCTGTTCCCTCCCAATGCTTCTACCGATTTAAGTTGCTTATATTAACCCTATCTTGATATTGGAATTACATGTCGTGGTCACATTGTCATCCTCCTATATGTCGTACCATGGTACGTGAAACCTAAGTATGAATCCACATCGGCTCAATCTAGATCCATGCTTAGTGTAATGTATCAAACAACAATCATTATACCACGACACTATTACTGACCAATTATCATGACTGTGCTGGATGGTACACATGTATTGACTTATAATATGAATGATCACATAGCACGTAGAGTCACACCTCAGTGCACTCATTAAATAGCACCGCAATGCATACTAATATTGTATCTCAATACACCCTTAGAACTTGTACCAGCACGTATACAAGTAATCAGGTCAGGAACACGATCAAGTCAGGAAGTCACACGGATCCCCCGTGACATAAAAGTCACATATGAATTCTGGTTAAAGTGAGACATGAGGATCCTTGAAGCCAAGACAAAGATCTACAACTTTCATGTTGGGAGTTGGGAGAAATTTTGGCCACAAATCAGCCAAATAGGGCATAAAACAGCCAAAATATGCACTATGCGGTACTATTCATCTATGCGGCACTATACCTCCATGCGGCAGTATTTATTCCTGCAGTACTATGCAAGCCTGCATCACTATGCAAGCCATACGGCACTATTCATTCATACGGTACTATTCATCCATGTGGTACCATGCAAGCCATGCGATACTATTCATTCCTGCAGTACTATTCATCCATACGGCACGATTCATCCATGCGACACTATTCATTCCTGCGGCACTATGCATCCAAGCGGCACTATTCATTCATGTGGCACTATGCAAGCCTACGGTACTATGCAAGCCATGCGGCATTATTCATCTATGCGGCACTATTCATCCTGTG